>JARQOC010000010.1:88110324-88710324 GCA_033576535.1 Allobates femoralis
TGCACTAGAAATCACTGCTACTGTAATATAACACAGGGGAAGGGGACAGACCAGGAAACATATGGGCCATGGGGTACTCGGAATCGGGCAACAGTTCAGCTGAGGAGTCACGGGGGTCAAGACCCGATTCCGTGACCCTTGCGGTGTCAATAAAAGTTCAGGGTATAGGGATTTAGGGATAGTTGTCGTGATGCCACCCCTGGGGATGATGGGATTGCAGTTAAGGTGGTGTTGCTCCCCACATATGGAGCGCTTTCCCAGGGCAACCGGTGTAGTGTACGGTGAGGGAAGCTCAGTGTGGCTGTTCTGGCAGGAGAGGGAAATTGGGACGTCTCGTAGGCAGGTCTTCTATGGCCTGCACGTCTTATCAGTGTAGCACTCCGCAGGCGGGAAATTAACAGTCTCACACAAAGTTCTGAGTTCTATGCCCGGTTTACTTAGCTTTTCACTTTGGCGATGCTACATGGAATGGTTCTTGCCAAGTCTCAGTCTGGATAGTCCTCAATGAACTGGGATAGCTCATCCTACACACCCCCTTTATGTTCCTTCCTTCACGGTTGCTCTCTCTTAGTGCTAACTAACCGCCTCTCCTCTGCTCACGCCTTTGCACACAGTGCCCCAAACCAGCAGACACAGGTCCTGTTGGGCAACCGGTAGCAAGCTCCCTGACCCTAGTATGGCTACTTTCTCGGCGGATGTGTTGGGTGTCGGCCACAGCTCCTCTAGAACCCATGGCCTCCGGTTCCGTGGTTGAAGCGTAGAGTCTCCTCGCCACCTTCAGGGCCAGTCCCCTGGTTCCCAACCAGCCCTTCCGTTTCACTCAGATTTGGGTGCACGGGTGGATTTCTCTCTGCCTGTGCGCCAAGGGCTCCCTCTGTCTCTCTTGCAGTCGGCTGTTTCTGGACCCAGGATGATCTCCACACTGCTCAAGTCCTCCGGATCCTCCTTCTCTCACTACCTCCTCACGACTGCCCCCACTAACTTCCCACCCTCCACCTTTCTCTCCTTCATCCCACTGACTGACTGAGCCCTCCCTCAGTTGGGTCCGCCGCCATCCCTGGGACCGGGCATGTTGGTTCTTTTGTGGGTGTCCCGGACTTACCATCCCATTTTCTGAGAACAGTAATACCACACCCGTGGGATGGGTGCAGTACTCCTTTGTGGTGACCAGACCGCAGGGGCACTACACATAGACAAAAGATGAGAAGCAAACTTCAATGCTGCAGCCAAACACCAAGACTGCAGTTACATTAACCCTTGCTATGCCAAAAGAAAGCAATAACATTTAAAGTCCAGAGTCTCTCAAATTCATGTGACGCCCAGATCCCAGAGATGTCACAATTCTAATGACAAGAGGAACTTGTGACAGTCACCTTCTTCTCTGGCTCCATCTCTCTACATTTTTCTCCTTTTTTTCCCTTTCCATGTCAACCCCATGTCATCTAATGCTCCTTGTATGCTCTTTTTACTTTCTTTGTACATTTTTATTCTACAAATACAAGGATGGTGAATGGAGCAACTCCCCATCTCTACCCTATGGATTGCTCGTGTTTCATTTGCCTTTTTACCTATTCCTTTGATTTACTTGCCTGATGAATGGGCACTGTTCTTTCACAAAATGTCTTGTAGTCACAATCTATTTCCAGCAAGTTCTGCAATAGAATCTTTTATTTTACATTTCAACTGATTCTGATGACTGTTATCCTGGCAGTTTGAAGATGACCCTCTTTGCTCCCTTGTTTCTAACTACTGGCAGGCAGACAACCGGGCTCTATGAAACCCTTGAACCACAAACATTTTCTAGCCCTTTGGCAGTTGCCGTGCCCCTGGATAGTCCCATAGTGTAGCTACTGTGCTTGCAGCCCAGCAACCTCCAGTTTACTGTCAGTCCTGCAGATCTAACAACTTGGGGTCCTGGCACCCCTGATGATAGCAGCTAAGGGCTGCTGCTTAGCCTGGCAGCCGACGCAGACTTCCGCCCTCCTTCATCGTCTGACTCTGTCTAAGTGACTCGTTGCCACCCCCTTCATATCCTAACTCCTACCTTCAACCAGAAGTGGGGTCTGCCCTAAAGTGGGTCTCTTCCACCCTTCATTCTCTGGCTGAAGTTTGGACAGTGTTGGATGTGTAGAGGTATAGCTTAGCATACCTGAATTCTCCTTAGACGTGGTGTTAGTACCGATGACCTTAAACAACACTGTGGAAACCAGACCGCAAGTGCGACACAGTGTCCGCTAGCAGTAGTGGTTCTTCGTACAATACTGCCAGCATTGCTGCCGACATCTGGACTCGAAACAGAAGCCAGAAATACGTCATCGCAAAACCTACCACTCAAGTCACCAGCAGACTTCATTTGCATTACCGTCGCACATTGACGTATAACTAACTGCGCATGCACCTACCCAGCCGCAGACACCATTAGTTATACCTCCATCTTTGGACTCTAAATGCACATGCGCGCTGGGTACGCAAATGCCCATTTAGTCAGGACACCTACCCAGGTGCATGTCCAAAGATGGCGGCAGTAGCGTGATGCATAGGGGAGAGGGCAGAGAGGGGGCACAGAGGGGGCACAAAGAGTGCACAAAGAGGCAGAGAGGGGGCATAGAAAGTGCACAGAGAGCACACAGAGGGCACACAAGGAGGCACAGGTGGGCACAGAGAGCACACAGAGAAAGCACAGAGGGTTCACAGGAGGGCACAGAAAGTACAGGGGAGCACAGAGAGAACACAGGAGGGGCACAGAGAGCACACATTGGGGCATAGCGCACATAGGGGTACACAAAGAGTGCACAGGGGGGGCACAGAAAGTGCACAGGTGGACAGAAAGCACACAGAGCGAGACAGAGAAAGTGCACAGGAGGCATAGGCAGAGCATAAGAGGGCAGAAGGAGTGCACAGGAGGCAGTGGGGTAAAGAAAGCATACAAAGGGGGCAGAGAGAGGGAACAGGGAGGCAAAGAGGGGACACAGATAGTGCACAGAGAGCATACAGAGGGTGCATAGGGGGGCACGGGGCACAGAGAGTGCACAGAGGGTGCACAGGGGTGCAGAGAGGGCCCACAGGGGGCTGAAAGAGAGCACAAGGGGATAGAGAAAGTGCACAGGGGGGCACAGAGTAATGTGTTATTATATCACCCACTGGCGGTACTGGCAATTTGCGCAATTCCGCCAGTGGTGTCGCAACCACCGCCATCCGAAACTGAAGCTCACACATCACTGCCTGAGTACGTGTGCATGCAAATACCTGGTGTGCATACGCATTTACTCAAGCGGCCACTATCTTTCGACATCTAGGTATACAAAGATGACGGTGGCATGACCCAGTTCACACATGCGCACTTACTTACACCTCCGCCATCTTTGGACACCACAGAAGGATGGGAGCCTAGGTTGGTGAGCGCACAGGGGGCCAGAAAGGTCACAGGGGCAGAGAGAGTGCATAGGGGATAGGGTGAGTGAACAAGGGGGAGAGAGTGCGCACCGGAAGAGACCGCTCAAAGGAGAGAGCACAGAGGGGAGAAGACATCACAGGGGAAGAGAGACCGTATACTGGGGAGAGAGCACAGAGGGGAGAAGACAGCACAGGGAGAGAGAGACTGCATATAGGAGGAGAGCATACATGGGGAGACAGCTGAGAGAGCACATGAGGGGAGAAGACAGCACAAAGGGGAAAGTGCACAGGGGGAGACAAGTCAAAGAAGATAACACAGAGAGGAGAAGACAGCACGGGGGGGAGAGAGAGTGGACAGGGTGGAGACAACTGCCACACCCAGCGCCACAGAGCCCGCCCTCATTGTGATATAACCGCCTTCCCGATGTAATAACATCGGTTCCACACCTAGTATTCCTACATTCTTGATTTACATGTCTTAGCATTACAGAATGCAACTGTCTCTTTCTTATAATATGTTGAGTTCAGTTATGCACCTGTTCACATTACTATTACATTATTAGTCTGGGAGTGACGGCAGTCTTTTCTTAAGTGATATGCACATCCGAGTTCAGATAGGACAAATTAATTGAGAGTAAGATCTGTGAGAGAGATTGTTGCCAGATAAACAGTAGGGAGTGAGATATAATTCTGCCACTCTGAAAGATAACACAGTGGACTTTATATTGCCTAATTGGAATGAGGACTACCTGGGGTCTCTAAAGGGGCTGTCACACGCGTCAATATCGCTGTCAATATCGCTGCTGCACTTGACTTTGCAGCGGTATTAACGCGTGTGACATGGTAAATCAACCAGCGATAAATCGCTGGTTGATGATCGCCGGGTTCTCAGACTGGACCGAAAACCTGGCGAAGGTCGCCCGGTGGACACGCAGCATCGCTGCATGTAACATCGGGAGACACGATCAGCCAGCAAACAGCGCCTCTCAGGAAGCGCTGGGAGCTGGTATCCAGGGTAAACTGCGGGTATCTAGGCAGCGCGCGCTGCCTAGTTACCCGCAGTTTACCCTGGATACCAGCCTGCAGACACCGTGGAAACGATATTTAAATCATTTCCACGATGTCGCTGGTAAAATGATCGCTGGTGAGTCTGCCTGTGTGACAGCTCACCAGCGATCAGCTGTCAATGTCGTCAGCGATCAGATCGCTGGCGACATTGACATGTGTGACGCCGGCTTAAGGCTGCTTTCACAATGGCAAATTTGCAAATTCATGTCCATCCATTTTGAAATGGATGGCCACGGATCCATTATGTCCTCCATGGTGTTTTTTGCATGTACCCAGAAACAGAGACTGCTCCATTTCTGGGCTTCCTTGAATATCGCGGACACCAACTGACAGATACGGATCCGTTGATGTCCGTATAAAATTATAATGGAGCTGAATGGAGGACGGATCCATACGAATCCATTAAAAAAACGGATCTGTGAAACAGATCCATTTTGCTGTACTGAGCATGCTCAGAAGCAAGGTACAGCTCCTCCCAGCCCTATCTCTGGTAACTCAAGAGAAATGATCTGTTGACATCCGTTGGATTCTAACATGGGAGGCCATAACGGATCAGTGTCCATGAGTTTCAAAACTGATGGACATGGATTTGGAAGTGCCAGTGTGAAAGCAGCGTTTACTATAAAAATAGGGATTGGAGACATTTTGGTGGTGAGATTCAACTGCTTGAGTTATATTGATTTGCAATTCCCTCTTTCTTTAAAAGGTAATTGAGAAAATGTCCACTGATTACTTTGTTTTAATTTTCCTTTATTTTTTCCTTTCTTAACTTCCCATCTATTCCTTTATCTCTTCCATTCTACTTACATTTTCTGTATTTCTACTTTTGTTTTTTCCTGGGTTTATTCCTGTTTTCTTTCTTTAACTTCATCTTCTCCTTCCTTGTCTTCCATAGTCACCTTTGCTTACTGCCCCCATGCATTTATCTTCTCCTTACTCCTTGTCTTACTTTTGGCTCTGGTTTTCTTCTACTTCCTTTTTTCTGTTTTTTAACTTCTCTTTTCTTGCTTTTCTCTTTTTTACCCTCTTCTCTTCTAGATTTGTTATGTTCTCATCTTATCCACCTAACCCATTCCTTTCTTTTCCTTTTTCTTCCCCCACCTTTAGCTTCCATTTACCTGTTTACCTACTCTTCTCTTTCCAGTCTTTTCTACTTTGTTTCTCTTCTTTTAGCTTTGTCATTTCCTTCCTTTTCTTCCCTCCTCATCCCTTCTCTTCTACTTTTTGCTTGTCTCCTTTCTATCCCTTCCCTTTACCAGTCCATCCTCCTTGTTCTCTTGTCTTCCTTTATTTTCATCTTTTCACTTCCTTTTTCACTCTCCCTCTATGTTTCTTCTTTTATCTTTCTTTTACTTCCCATATCATCTTTTACTTTGATCTGTTTTTTTTCCCTTTTCTTCCCCCATTATCTATTTCCTTTTCTCTTTCTGACTATCTCTCTCTTTCATTTCTTCTCCTTCCTTTCTCACTCTTTTTTAATTTCATTACCTTCTATTATTTTCCTAGTTATCACTTTTCCTTTTTCTATTTTTTTCTTTTCTTCCCCGGTTTTTCTTCCTTTTATCTTTTCATGTCACCACTCACTTCCCTCAATTCTTTACATTTATATTCTCCTTCCTGTTGCATCTTTGTATTGCTTTAATTTGTTTGATATTCTCTTTTGTTTTTCTTCCCTTCTCTTCTACTTATTGCTTATCTTTTCTGTATCGTTTCTTTATCTGTCCAAAAACATTGCTCTCTTTTTCTCTATTCTTCTTTTTCATTCTTTCTTAGGCTATGTTCACACTGCACTGGGATTTTCAATTTGCTGTGCAGACATCAGTGTTTTTGACTGCTGCTTTAGTGGTGAAGAAAGCGCATCCAGAAAATATTGACATGTCAATTATTGCTCCATTTTTCTGCTGCACTTACCACACAACCAACGCTCCATTACTTGCCCTCCCCAGCGATCCTACGGTGAACCCCTGCAATGACTTCCTTCCAGGCTCTGGCAGGACCTGCTGGTGCAGTACTGACAGGACCTGCACATGTTACCAAAGCTGAGAGTCACATGGCCAAGGTCCTGTCAGTACTTGTATTACTGCAGGTCTGGCCAGTGCCCGGAAGGAAGTCATCACCAAGGCTCACCATGGGATTGCCGGGGATGTAAATAAAGTTTGTGTGTGTCTCTGTGTGTCTATCTATCTGGGTCCCTCAAAAATGGAGTCAAAGAGCAACAGAAATGGATGATGAGTTTGTGTTGCTTTTTTGCAAAAACAGGATCTGCACCAAAACAGTTCAACAAAAACTGAGCGCAAACATTTTGTGTGAGTGAGGCCTTACACTCATCTACTTTTATTCATTTCTTTTATGTCCCTTTTCTACAGCTTTTTCTTTTTTTAACTTTCTTCTCTTCCCTTTTTTACCACTCCTGTTATCTCTTCATATTACTTTTCATTCCTGTTATCTCTTCCCTTTACTTTTTCCCTCCTCTCACTTCTTTATCTCTTCCTTTCACTTTTCCCTCCTCTCCTCTCACTTTTTTATCTCTTCCCTTTACTTTTCCCTCATCTCCTCTCACTTCTTTAACTCTTCCCTTTACTTTTCCCTCCTCTCCTCTCACTTTTTTTCCTTTATGTTCTTCCTTTTTATTTTTTTTTGCTTTAACTTCATTTATATCCTCCTTACCTTTTCTTTCCTTTTCATTCCCTTCACTTCTTCTTTTTGCTTATTCCCTTCCTATCTCTTTCCTTTACCTGTCCAACAACTGCTCTATCTTCACTTCCTTTATTTTTCCTTCTTTTTCATTCTTCATTCCTTTATTTTTCTTTCACTTCTCTTTTCATCAGCTTCTCTTTTTCCATCTTCTCTGTTATCTCTTCCCTTTACTTTTTCCTCCTCCAACTTCTTTTCCTTTATATTCTCCTTCCTTTCTCGTTCTTTTTTGCTTTCACTCCTTGTATATTTTCTTTTCTTTTTCTTCCCTTCTCTTTCCCTTCTCTGTGTTTATAGTTTTTTTTTCTTTTTACACTCATAAATTTTCAATCTTTTCTTGTTTCATTTATCAGCTTCTCTTCTCTTTTTCTTTCCTCTGTTATCCCTTCCCTTTTCCCTCCTCTGTTATCTCCTCCCTTCACTTTTACCTCCTTCGTTCTCTACACATTACTTTTCCCTCCTCTCACTTACTTTCCTTTATATTCTCTTTCCTTTCCCATCTTTTTTTGCTTTAACTTCTTTTATATTCTCCTTTCTTTTTCTTGTCTTCTCATTCCCTTTGTTTAGTTTCCTTATTTTTTATTTCCCTTTTTACTCTTCTCTTTTATTTCACCTTCTCTTTTTCCTCCCTTTCCATTTCTTCCCTTCCTTTCTACTATAATGCAGATCAGATTCAGTTGTTACACTTGATTTTTATTCTATTTCCTTTCTCATTCATGAATTATAAATCCAGGCCACCGCGAACCTTATTGATGAAAAGTATTTGAACATATAATATTACTGAGATCACATGCATTGACCATTGATGTTTGAGCGTGCAGCGTGCCGGTGCGATTCATTTAGAGAGCACTGATCCTCGCATGCATATTTATAGGTCGCCCATCGAACCTCTCTGGAAATGAAATGACATGCAAATACGTTGACATATCATGATTTGTATAAATAATTGAGTAAATTTCCAATTGTTATCCCAGACTCTCAAATATTGTGAGAAACAAATGGGAACGGTGTGACAATGAGCGAATAACCCCGGTGTGTCCATCAATCTGTTCCGCCACTGCCGTAGTGATAAGTATTTAAGAGGAGGAAAGCTTCCCTAGTATTAAATGGATATTTTATCATCTGAGAGGTGGACATTTAATTAGGGTGAAAACGCTGCAGAAAATGAGATCGCAAATAATTTTTGGCATTAGCCCCTGAAATCCACGTGTATGTCAGATCCTCTCTAAAGGCTGCCAGTTGGATTGCTTTCCTCGGCAAACATTGCTGCTTAGAAATAGCGATCAGCTCTCAATACACTCAGCACCAGTGAAACTAAGATGATTAGTAATTGGACGGACGCCCAACACAGTAAGAGGATATCAGCAATGCGCGTCTTCCCTCGTAGAAATCCCTTCTGCAAATTCATAGAGAAATAATTGCAACTGGGTTATTGTCCAGGCAAATGTATATATCTAGTAACAATAGCCAGGAATATATTACTGCCAGTAAATTTCCCCCCTAGGCCTTCAACGCTGAGCACCGCCAAGGCCCTGAATGTTTTATTACTGCTAAGATGGTCTTTTATTATTATATGATTTTATCTAATAAGAGTTTCAGGTTAATGTTTTACATAGACGACCTGGTTTAACCCTTCGATTAAAAACTAAAAAATAAATTAGTAGATGCAAGGGCGTGTAAACACTTGAAAATCATTATTTTACCAGGACACATTTTTATTCCTAAATTAAAAGGATTGGTCACTATTTTTTTTTTTGATGGCCTACCCTGATCAGTGCGGTTGTGAAACCCAACATCCCCTACAATCAGCGCTGTTACTGGTTCCGTTGGAGGCCAAAAGGTCTAGGGTGCTGACAGAGCATAACCGCTTTGTCAAAACTCTAATGAGCACGGCCGTAACTGCAGATCTACCTCTTATTTCATTGAATAGGGTGATGATTGCAGTACCCAACCACAGCCAGTATACCAATTATGTATCAGCTGTGTTAAGGCAGCATTTGAGAACTTCCATCTTCTACTGCCACCAGTATGAGCTAATTGTCAGAGTTGCCACATGTCACACCCCCACTGATCAGCTATTGATGGCCTGTAATATGGAAAGTGAGACCAACCCCTTTAAGTACCAGAGTATTAAACATGTAATTGCTATTGGGCCAGACATGGAGGGGTATTATCTAGCCACTCTCTATATTTGTGGTCTACATTCTATTAGGCAATACTAAAATAACAAGTAGTCAATTATATGGTGCCAGACATTGTTTTAGGATCCTTAAAATCTAGATACATCCTGAAGCTACCCGACTTTTGCTAATTGGCATACAGACAGTTTTTAGTTTTGTAACCATATTTCTCGCTATAGATATGATCCCTCCTAGAAGTTAATACACCTTTACACACTCATTTTCCACCCACATCCTCCTTTATTTTCCACGTTGTGACTTGGCACAAAAAACATCTGGAACTGCTGGTTTCTAAAAATGTTCATCGGCACTGTAAGATTAGCCAAGTCTGACTCTATAGACTATTTCCCGTTTCACATAAAGAGTCTGGTAAGCTGGTGTCTCGAGGACTTCTACCTCCATAAGCATGACACAATTGCCGAAAACATTGAGGGCTCCCAGCCCAATGACCACATCAAGGGAAGAAGTGCTTGAAGCCATCACATTGAGAAGGAGGGTAGTTAAATAATTGCACCTCTCTTTGTCTTATATATCCCAACTTTCTTTCTTCCACCAGGGTGACAATTCCAGTTTCTGTTCCAGTTCTGTCTCTCAATAGTCTGCCATGGCCATATTGACTTGTTAGAACCCCTTCCGGCACCCAGAACCTGGATTGCATGTTTCCATATTATTCCTTCATCTACCCAACTCCTAGTCATATTCACCAATCCAGTTTTGCTCAGACAGTGAAGAACAGGCATAAAATCTACATTTTGTGGATGGCAAGAAGAACAAACAAATACATTCTGAAACAAATCAAGCCAGACTTGTCATCTCCAGGTGCGCTCCAGATAGAGGATTCTCAAGAATCAAAATTCTGAGGAGGAATTCATGGAGCTCGACTGTGTCAAGGTGGAAAAGAATCAGTTAGGGAGATGCTTTCTAGGAATCTTCGTTGGAATGGTGGATGCTCCACTTCCAGTTAACACCGGTAAACTGTTCCACCCAGGACAGGTAAGAGAGGCCTCCCTAGGTAAGAATGATTCCTCTCATACACTAACTATATTTATACATGTGATCTTCAGAAAGGTGCAGTTCTCCGAGATGGCCTATCTGGATTTCGTGTCTGGAGGAAACTTCATCCAGCAAGCTGTGGTCAGCAGTTTGGGTTTCCAATTGTTCCTTAACGAAAGACCTGATGTATCACCTCCGTGAATGGAAGACCCCTGAAGGATTCCATTGTTGGTATCACCGAAGAGGTGGAGCTTCAGATCTGAGCACTCCATCGGGAGAAAATTACCTTCTACGTGTTACCGAATCTTTCTCCACCATTTCTTCTAGGACTTCCATGTTTGTGTCTCAATGAACTCATCCTGGATTGGCTATCTGGAGATGTTCTTCGATGGGTCAATCTTGTCACAATCACTGCCTCTAGCCATTATGGCCTGGTACCACCCCGAGGCCTCCTGCAGCCCTGCCCAGGTTACCTTCCACCTACTAGTCCTTCGCAGATGTATTTGACAAGAAAAAGCTGAGACTCTTCCACCTCACAGGCCTTACGACTGTCCCATTGATTTAATCCCTGGATCTACTTCACCTTGAGGTAGAATCTACACTCTTTCTTCCACAGAGAAAACTCAAGCCATGTCTTATTACATCAAGGAGAATTTGGTCCGAGGGTTTACCCAGACGTCTTCCCCCCTAGCTAGACCTGGGTACTTCTTAGTCAAGAGGAAAGATGGATCTCTTCACCCATGCATCGACTACCTTGGCCTCAATCTAATTACGGTAAAGAATAAATATCCTCCTCCTAAATTTCTGAACTCTTTGATCACCATGAAGGTTCCAGGATTTTCACCAAGTTGGATCTCTGTGGGGCTTACAAGCTTGTCAATATACGATCTGGGGATGAGTATAAAACCACCTCTACCACGCGAGATAGTCACTATGAACATTGGGTGATGCCCTTTGGGTTAATCAACGCACCCGCTGTCTTCCAAGAGTTTGTCAATGATATATTCTGTGACCTGCTCTATGTCTATGCGGTGGTGTATATGGATGATATCCTGGTATTTTCCCCCGACTTGCCAGCACACAGGAGGAATGTTCATCTGTTCTTCAAAGATTAAGGGAGTATCAACAGAGGTTTCACCCCTTCTTGGCTGTATCATTTCCAATACAGATCTCAAGATGGATCCAGAGAAGGTCTCCACCATGCTTACATGGCTACGACCTGAGGGAATCAAGGTATTCAGTGGTTCTTAGGATTCATCCCGCACTTCTCTTCTCTGGTAAGACCACTGACCGCCCTGACTTGTAAGGGTTGCAAAACAAAGGATTGGACTTCAGAGGCTTAGTCTGCCTTCACCTACCTCAAACAAGCCTTCTCAACCACCACAGCTCTTCACAGACCAATGATCAATAAGCAGGTTTCCTTGAAGTGGACGCTTTTTCATTTAGAGCCAGAGCACTCCTCACACAAAAGCTGCCTACTGCATGGTGACCTGAGGTTTCTTCTCTAAGGCATTCTCGCCCTGCGAACGTAACTACTCAATTGGTAATACAGAGTTACTAGCAATTAAGTTAGCTCTAGTTTTAATGGAGCCACTGTCCAGTCTCTTGCTGTATCAGGTATTCAGCTGCCACTGCTCCACCAGTGATCCTGTGAGTCCACTTTAAATCTCCACGCCCTTCGGGCATAACAGCACTCACTGGAGAAGGACATTCTCTAGGAAGAATAGAAGGAGTAAGGGTTCCATTACACTTGGCGATGTTCCAGCGATCCCGACAATGATACAACCTGATAAGGATCACTGGAACATCGCTACGTGGTCGCTGGTGAGATGTCAAACAGTCAAATCCACTGAACGACGCAGCAACGATACGGCGACCCGTATAACAGCCTTGGCGGTCGTTGGGATTCCTGTCACACAGCAGCTAGTCTGAAGACTCAGACCTACGTGACTGAGTTCTGAGTCGCCAATGAGGTCGTTGTTAAGGTGTTAAACACACGGGTGCATGCTGCCCAGCGGGAACCCAACAATCAAAAAATGGTCCATGCCATTCTGACACGATCAGCGATGTCACAGCGGAGGCCCTGTCGCTGCTAAGTGACAAACATAGCGAGATCTCTGGCAAGGTCGCTGTTGTATCACAAAACCTGTGACGAAACAGCGATCTCATTAGCGATCTCGCTAGGTGTGACGGGGGCTTTAGGCAAAGCAGAAGACCATTAACCAAATGACTTGATACAATCAAAATAATGGTGGAGAAGACCCTGGTGGACCTATTAATCCTGCACAAGACCAATCCTCCTACAGAGCGTTTATTCATCAAGCTTCTTGAAGATCAAGGATGATAAGCAGATAGGTAGACAAGGTCACAAGATAAGAAAAGTCAATGGCAAATGAACCAGAACAGAATAATGCATATCAGCTTTCCTGCATTTAAAGTAGGGTATTCCTCTGGTCCAGAGCAATTCAGTCTTTATAAAGTTAATGGCAAATGGAATTTGCAAAAGTGCAAATTCATTGGTGCTATGCAGCCTTTTAAGATGACATGGCACATAAGTAGATGACCTAGGTAGAGGTCTGTGGCTTTGAGCCATTGGAGAAGTGAGATGGCCATGAGAAGAGGGATAGAACAGTAGGAGGAGCAAGGAGGCATCCAGGAGGGGACAGCAGGCGCACTGAGCAGTAGGAGTAAGAGGCATCCAGGAGGAGGACAAAAGGGTTATAGAGCAGTAGGAGGAGTAAGGCTGGTTTCACACTATGATTTTAGCATTTCCGATGCTGTCCGATAAAAATCAGACAGCATCGGAACGATTTTTGCCCCCATACAGCCCTATGGGCATCGGACCGAATCGGATGTGCACTAAATGGCATCCGATTTGGTCCGATCTGATTCTGTCCGATCTTTTTATCGGTGCAAAAATCGGACATGCTCCGATTTTTGTACTGAAAATAGAATCGGACAAACTCGGATCGGACCAAATCGGATGCTATTTAGTGCACATCCGATTTGGTCCGATCAATTTAATATGGGGCCCTAAGGAGCAGGGTCCGAGGAATCATCTGATGTGTCCTCGGACCCGATTTTACTGTACTGAGCATGCTCAATACAGTAAAACTGCTCCAAACTGGGAGAGCAGGGGTTAAAAAAAAAAGTATATGCTCACCTATCCCCGAGGCCCCCGCCGTCTCCCGCAGGCTCCCGGTGTCCTCGCGGTGTCTGCAGAGGTCTTCTTCTTCTGTACAGGACCTGCTGTGATGTCACAGTCACGTGACCGCAGGTTACACCATGTTAGCTTGCGGTCACGTGATTGTGACATCACGGCAGGTCCTGTACAGAAGAAGAAGACCTCTGCAGACACCGCGAGGACACCGGGAAACTGCGGGAGACGGCGGGGGCCCCAGTGATAGGTGAGAATATACTTTTTTTTTTTCCAGCCCGGAGGCAACGATTTTATGCCAGAATCGGATGCCTATTTGGCATCCGATTCCAAGCATCAGAAGGGAGCCCATGCTGTCCGATATTATCGGACAGCATCGGCTCCCTTAAAAATCGTAGCCTGAAAGTAGCCTAAGGAGGCATCCAGAAGGGCGACAGCAGGCAGATGGAGCAGTAGGGGGAGCAAGGAGGCATCGATGAGGATGACAAATTGGATTTGGAGCAGTAGGAGGAGCAAGAATACATCCAGGAGGGGGACATGAGGGGTATGAAGCAGTAGGAGTAGCAAAAGACATCCAGAATGTGGACAGGAGGGGGATGGAGTAGTAGGGGGAGCAAGGAGGTATCCAGGAGGGGAATGGAGTAGTAGGAGTAGCATGGACACCAGGAGGGGCATGGAGCAGTAGGAGAAGCAAGGAGACATCCAGGAGGGAGACAGGAGGATAATTGAGCAGTAGGAGAAGCAAGGAGGCATCCAGGAGGTGGACATGAGGGGGATGAATCAGCAGGAAGAGCATGCAGACATCCAGGAAGGGGATAGGAGGAAGATTGAGCAGTAGGAGGAGCAAACAAACATCCAAAAGGTGGATAGCCCTGGAGAATAACGCCATAAGGGAGGACACACAGTGAGCTTTAGTCGGAACTGAGGAAAGACGGAGAACAGGGAGTCTCCAAGAGAGAGAAAGTAGACTTCCAGAGAGGGGGCCTGGAGAGAGAGAACAGGCAGCCGAGACTGAAGGAGGGAACTCCTCAAGCATCCATACTCAGGGAGTGAACCCTGGTCCACTTTACCAGAGTACCAGTTCCGAAGACGGTCAGGAAGTCCAACCCCTGAGCCGAAAACACCGGAGGTTGTTGTTCTGTTTACCAGCCCCGACACCCTGTCTGACGGGATTAGTCACACCAGGATAACTCACCGAGGTTTGAGCTCGCCCCAACGGGCCTGGTATTAGGCAGGCTACCCCAGGACAGCCACCAGCAGCGGGACACAGGTTAGATCCAGGAAAGCATACCATGGGAGACTTCCAGAGACTTTGCAGCCCACTGTGACTACCCGGCCAGCTATCCTACTTAACAACGGCTGTTTTCTGTGAACTGTACTACCATCAGCATCGTTCCAGTAAAGTACCCGGGTAGAGTGACTGAGTATCCATGTGTGTGTTTCTCTGCTATACTGTGCTCTGCTCATTGTCATCGTCAGCACCTCCATTACAACCGCTGCATCCCTGCCCTGGAGGACCAGCTCCACCTGCAGGGAACTGTACCATCTTGGCCGCTATACCACCATCCTCCGGAGGTCTAAAGCGACGCAGGTGCTCAATCACCAGAAGCTGCAGATGGCGTCATGTGAACTTTATAAACTCCATTTCTCCCATTTCAACTATCCCTTTTTTAAAGCAGACCACCAGGGTACACGAGTCTGGGCAAGCCACCAGTGACAACCCAATAGCAGCAGAGGCCCAGACACCTGAGTCCCCATACCCTGGGCGAGTCACTGACACTGATGACATCACCAGCCTCATATATTGATGAATAATATGTTATGTAATTTATGTAAGATATCTAATAAATAGATGTAAGGAAGGTGCTGAACTAATCTATATAATCTCTGACATTTATAGAAGGTTGGGATCCAGTGGTTTAACATGGGTTGCCAAATATTTGGGGAAAAACAAATATTCAAAGAAAAATGCCACCCCTGATTGCCCCCTTTAAAACAATTTCTATCTTTCAAAAGAATTAATGTCTTCTTTATTGCCCCTATAGAAAATATTAAGGCCACCTTTGTGTCACCTTCTGCAAAAAGACAAAGCTTGTATACAACTAATCCGAGCCCTTGAGTACACTTCTCATGTGCTCAAAGAGTGGCCATTACAGCTGGCTCAGAACAGTGATGACATGACACTGCCTGCACTGGGACATGTTACAATGTATAAGTAAATATGCGGCACTCAATCCTGTCAGTGAAGGTGCCATCAAAACACGAATTACATTTAAAATACAGTAAGCGGCACTCGACAGTGACATAAACTTGACTAGAGAAAAAATGAAGAAATGAGATACTTATTATCATGGAAATGGCCAAATGGATAATCCACCCGGTTGCCACATTGAGGCGCATGCCTTAAATGGGTCCTAACGCTAGATACTGCCTATGTCTTGCTGGGCTTTTCCTCCTCTACTGGCAGCTGACACAAGAGAATACTAGAGATTGTAGCCTTATGGACAAGGACAGGTGCTTTCAATGTATGTAATCTGTGCCTTGGGTACAAAGTGGCGCTTGCGCAATAATCAATGGCATTTGGCCAGAAGTCTTATTTTTACTTTAGAAATGTAAGAATATTGCCCCCAGGTGAGCGATATCTGTGGCTTCTCCTCATATACCACCATATAAATTCCAAGCTCTAATGGAGACCCAAACGTTTTTGCTTTAATTTACCACCCATAAGCGAAGGGTGTCTGATTCTTTTTCCTTCCATAATCTATGGACCAATCTTTATTCCCTTGTTTGTGAACTATGTAATTCCTATGGAAAGAATTAGTTTTTTCCTCCAAAAGAAGATAAGATCTTACAAGACTTTCATAGACCCTCTCTCCGAGGACCCTATCACAGCCTCTTATGGAAATACGTCCTCCCATATAATATTATTAGTTTTATTAATAAGGTCGGTGATGACATACAAAGTGTCTGATTTTCCATTTCATCATGATATAATGAATCTTGCAGATTAGAAAACATTTGTATGAAAAGACAGTGAAAACCCAACATTTTACTTTTCGGAGCACAAGACTCCAAGGCTAAGTAGAACTTGGCAGAGCAAAGGATTTCAGAGCCCAAACTCTTGACCTTTGTCCTGGCTGAGGAAAACTTTCTCGATTAAGTGCGATACAAAAACACTTTAATTCATATAGACTTCTAACCAGAATGATGATGTATTTTAATATAAATGTACAATGAATGGATTTTACATGCCTTGGACGGCGCAGACCCCTGCTGTAATGAACGACTTGTCTGTTGAGCCTCTGCTACCCAATACGTTTCACAGGGGCTTTGTTTATCATTATTAGAATTAATTTCCTTTGTGTAAGGATGAATTCAGGCAAGTTTCACTTTATAGACTTGATGTATGGTCAGTATTCTGCGCCAGCATTTCTCTTGTTCTGATTAGCCGTCCTGGTGGGACATCATAATTGTGGCAACATCCAGCCAGGCTGGCTAATCAAAAGAGGAACTGCAGATGCCAGCCGATAGGAGGCGGCGGTTCGCAGGGTTTTCATCCACCAGTCGTGGAATACTGACCTGGCTGCTGAACTGGGGTCCTACAAATGTATTTGTTCATCTCTACTGGGGAGCATATGAAATCATGGTAACAAAGCTCAGCAAGGTAACAACATGTAAAAGAAACAAATATTAGACATCTTCTCCGGAGTGTACACAGACCCATATATATAAAAAAAGATGATGTTTCCCCAACCATACAAATGTTTCGCTGTTGCCTCCTCAGGGGGTATGGTTTAAACCCACCTTTTTATATATCTTGTGGAAAGGGAGCAGTGAGTAAGGAAGAAAGAGCAGTGATATAAAGATGTACTCTTTTGGACTAAATAAACTGTTTTGCCCAAATAATAATCCTTGTAGATTGAAACCCTTGAAAGGCATGGGCAGTGATAGAGGTAGAGATAAAGTCCTGATGGAAGAGGAAGCACCCTAAGTATTGTGACTGTAAAAGAAACCTGACAAGTGGCAGCACCTGAGAAATGACACTTTGTCAGGTAGCACAGTGTAGTCTACATACAAACAAGAGGTACCTGATTGTCACACTCCACAAACGAGCCAAACAAAGCATGAGACACAATGAAAGGGGAATACTGCCACTAGGAATATCCACCTGACACTTACTGTAGGAGACCCATAAATCCCTGACATACCTAGGCGGGTTATTTCACTCCATGCGACGATCACATTCCTACCCCTGTCTTGCCCTAAGGTTGGGGTAGAATAAAAGTGTAGAATCCGGTGCCACAAAATTTCTTTTTATTTTCAAAAAATTTAAAAATCACCCATTCTCCAGAGGAGCTTCTGGACACGTTTCGTGGGTGTAGCCCACTTAATCGTCAGTACCAAGGTTACCCTAAGGTTGGCCCTTACTAGTGAGCAGAGCAGCAAAAATATTTGTCCTGCTCTATGATAACAACACAAATGGAATAAGACAGACAAGGGTAAAAGAAACCTCCAAGCAGCAGCGATCTTCAGAAAGGCGTCCAAAGCAACTTTTCTTTCCACAGCTCACACCTCCACACTGATACCGTGGTATAGCAAGCTATCACTGGCAATTATTCAGGCTCGAAGGTGAGTAATTATACCAGAGGGGAGTAGATAACACACCAGTTGAAACCTGAGGAAGGAAAAAGAACAGATTTAACCCTTGCATCAACAGCACAAGGCAAATTTGCATGACTAACAAAAAGGGAGAGCCACTTCAACCAGAGCAGCCATGAGTGTGGCCATGGGAGGCATCCTTCTGACCCTGAGAATAGGAAAGACCACTTTCTGTCATGGTAGACCCCTTTGCACTGATGAAGAGGACTGTACATATTTATGTTCTATCAGATTTGTTTCTGGCTGACTAGTGGGGGCACTTACTTCAAATGTGGAGCTAATCGATAATTTGCTCTGGTCCATTCTGATTACCCATTTCTTCACCCCTTCAGGTCCAATAGGATCTTCATCTCTTGCCTCACCTGCTTTGGCTCTTTGGCCAGTAGGCTAATGCTTTATTTCCTTTTCCTGGGGAAATAATATTGAACCCCTTGTCTCTGTGGGAGTGACCTTTTTCTTTGTTGAGTCAAGTTGTTCCCCTCCATCTTATTCAGAATTTATGGGTTCCATTCATGTGTAATATTCACAGGGATGGAAACAGACAGGAGAGGTTGCTGTGCAAAGACAATATTTGGCCACTTACCTTTACAATAGCTCAAAATGCACATTTCTCTCTGATTTCTATGTAGAAGTCAGCCCCTCACCTCTGGGGCCCCTGTGAGCCTGCATGGGTTTCTCCAGAGGTACAACCACCCCTAAATACTCATGCCTAAAAGTCTAGACAGATTCTTGTGTTTTGGATGTCCGTGTACTTATTGGCATGTACAGGCATACTTCATCTTGATTGAAAGCCACAGCTGGAAGTAAGTTAAGAAGCTGATCATTGGAGGAGGAATTTTGAAGGCAGTCTTGCCTGCTGCAGTTTAAATATAATTGTGTCTTTAATGATTTATTCAATTAATATAGTTGATTAAAAGCTTAAAGGGAAAATGTTAACTTCAAAAACACCACATTCAATTAACTTACCGCCAATGCCGGACCGTACTGACACCCAGCACGCGGATCATCACAGTGGTGAAAACAGGAATGGTATAGAACCAAGGCCCTGGCAATAGGGAGAGGAGAGAGGGGTGACCTTCTGGCACTTACCTGAGTATGTGCCCTGCACTCCCTAACATCCCTATAAGAGTCCTTCTCCATCACCATCATGTGCTTAAGCCCTTGTTGTCCCTGGACTCACTCTGGTTAGTGTGGAGGCCAGCGAGACACTAGTCTCACCTTTCTAGTAATACAACACAGTGAAGGGAAGACAGACGAGGGAAAATAGACATAGACAGGAAAACACTTCAAACTCCTTCAGTTCAGCTAAACTCCACATCTGGATTAATCATGACTTCTCAGCTTCTTCCAGAGACAAGCTCTTTCCAAGGTAGTCAACATGGAAGAGGATTCTATAACTGCCAACAGATGGTAAGACAAATGACCTTTTATAGCAGAGGAAAGTGGTCACAAAATGCTACACCTGAGATTAGGGCTACAAACAAGAGCCAGATAGGAAAGAGTCTTTAACCCCTACAGAACTAAAAGAAAGTAACTTCATTTGAGTACCAGTTGTAGATCTGCAATCAATAAGGTGTTGTGACCTTCTGGTTCCAGTCTCCCCAGGATGAGACACACTCATGACCCATAGGGCCCCGTCACACGGGGCAACATCGCTGCCCATAACAGAGGCGACGTGGGGGCGTGGCCTATCGCGGCGTCATTGCCCCTACGTCGCCTCATGTGAAAGGGTGATGTCGCCGGTGCCTGGAGGTCACCTGGTTTCAGAGCAGTGCTCTGAAACCAGGCGACCATCATGGGGCGATGTGCACAAATCGCCCCATGTAACCAGGCGCCGGCGACCTGTCAGGCGATGGGAGCCATAGGCTCCCATTGTCCTGCATCGCCGCTGGGGTTTCCAAACACCCCGGCAAGATGCCGCCTGACAGATCGCCGGCGTGGGGCTGGAGGTTTCGCCCCGTCTAAACGGGGGGCGGCTGACGCTGGCGGGGGCGGCAAGAGCATGCGCGCCCCCGCCATTCGCTGCCGACATCTCCAGCTCCGTCGCCCCGTATAACGGGGCCCTTGCAGCCTGTTTGGCATAAACAAAGACCAAGCTGTCAATCAATATGCCAGGGAGTGATCACAGTGTGATCACTGTATACTGAGTGGTGAATGCAACTGCCCCAATACTAGAAGTGAGAGGCTACATGGATAATATTATTTAATTGTATCCCTATATACAGATTACCGATATATCTGCAGTAAATAATATTTTGGGAGGAGGCTGGCTCCTTTAATTGTCTCAATAATGACCTGGGTTACTTCTAAACAGGTTCTTTTGAATTGTATAATACCATATTTCATTTCTGTTGTTCATATCGATTCGACCCTTCATTAGGTTTCAGCATGAGAACCAATGCTGTAAGATGCGAACCAATAAGCCTCCTTCCTGCACAAAGTCACTCCTTTGCATAGAGTCCAAATAAAGAGTCTAAAGACCACAAGTCAAAAATCACAAGCCCAAGAAAAGACACCTCCAAACCTTCCAAAACCAACTTGTTCCTCAAGTGGAAAATGAAGGAGTGCTTGATGGAACATATTCATAGTCAAGCTTTATTGTCTTACAACGGGAACACTTTGACCTGGCACAGATAAGCTAACAAGCTGTGACATATTTTTGGGCTTCAATATTATTAGAATTTTATCCAAAAGGAACAAAAAAAAACAAGCAAAAGAAGAAACCTCCAGACCAGTAAAAGTGAAATAGTCCATGTTGCAGTGTTTTATGTTTCTCGCACATTTTTGTTTCAGAATATCAACAGTATGTGAAATGAAACAGCTGACTTAAAGGCAACTGAACAGCCAGTATTAGCCAATGCTTTCTCCTGCCATATGGATCTCTGTCTAAATGCATCGTTGCTTGTTGATGCAACATCGGTTTTTAGCATCTGTCGTTGCCAAATGACACTGTTTAATATCACGTATCACAAAGATTCTCGAGCCAAAATACTTTAAAGTGTACAAATGAAAGCGGCAGCCCATAAAATTCTAGAGGGGAGAACACATTGCAAACCTTCGGTGGGTTTCAAGAATGAAGTTAACCCCTGTTATGCTCCGGACATGGGCTACGGTCACATAAAATGGATCTCCAATGGATATTGGAGAGAAATCACTTTTTATGAATTGATATTAAAAACATGGATGAGCCACTGACATCATCCAACTTGCCAACGGCATGAACAGCTGGATGTATTTTTCCAATATCTTTAATAAAAAGTCTTTGTAGTGAGTCCAAAAATGATAACGAGTTGTCTAAAGAGTATGGATGTGGGTCAAGATGTGATGGCAAAATGATTGGGCTAGTGCATTTCCAAAGTGGCAGGTCCTGTGGAGGTATTGTCGGTCTGAAGTACTTACCAAAAGTGGTGAAGGAAGGACAATCAGCAAGACAGTGAGAGAGTCATGGGTGCTGAAAGCATATTTCGGGGTGGAAATGGACATCAGCCCATCTGATACGATACACAGAAGAGCTACTATAGCCTGTAATAATGGCGGTAACAGAATGTACAAGAGTACGAGAATCACAGCTGTGTGTCTATAAGTCTGTTTAACCAAAGATTGGCGAGTGAACCAATGCTCTCAGCTGTCCTGGTGATGAAGGCACTTACCAATGGAAGAAGAGGCCATTGACTGATTAATCAGATTTTCTTTTACATCCTGTGTACAACCTAGGAAAGAGATGGCACAGAATAAACTCTGGAAAGAAGACAATCAAGCAACGAGACAATGAAGTACTGGGAAGTCTTGAGTACTGGGTACCATGGGCATTCATATGGAAGCTACTCAGGGGCTGGCTGGCCCAGGTGGCAGGGAGCAGATGCCCCCCAGGCCAGTGGTCAAGCAGTGGTTTTGGGGTCATCCAGCCATCTGTCATGTTGGTCTGGGAGGCCGCTCTGCCCCTGAAGCTCACTGCTTATGGGCCACTGCTGTGTGCTTGCCCCCCAGGCCAAAATTGCAGCCAGCCCTGAAGCTACTATAACAAAATTAGACCTATCTAACATTGTAAAGAACAAGTACAACCCTTACTTGCAGCAATATTTCCTTAACAGCAAGCTGAGTGTTGAAACATGTTGCTCAATCCACCACCAGCATCAATGATGCACTGGCTGTCTATGGGGTGTTTTATATAAAAACTTACTTTAAAGTGAACTTGTCACCTGTTTTGGGCATCAAAAATTGTGCCTACTGCCTTTAGCATACTGTAATTGAGTTCCTGTAACCCTTTATATCCCCAGACTGGCCCCTGCATACCTCAAAAATCAACTTTTAATATGTCCTGCTCAGTATATCATTGAGCTGTTAAGGATCTGATAGGGTGCAGCACACTTCAGTCTGAGCTGCCCCACTGCCTGGAAACCGCCACTCCTCATGTGCATGTATGTGAATTATTCACAGCTCTTGCGTCTGCGCAGTGGCATGGGTCACTGTGCTCTATTGAAGCTGCACAGGCCAAAAATCTTGCGAGATTCCACTGCGCATGCGCAAGACTTCTCAAATCTTGCGAGACTTCTGGTACTGTACGGCTTCAATAGAGCACAGTGACCCGTGCCACTCCGCAGGCGCGAGAGTTGTGAATGATTCACCTACATACACAGGAGGGGCGGCGTTTTCCAGGCAGTACTGTCGCTCAGACTGAAGTGTGCTGCACCCCATTGCCCCTCTCTAGTTCTGACACTTCCATGGATAAGTTGTGACTAGATGATAGGAATGGCTGTTCCCAGGTATTGCACACAAGCTCGCATTCATTTCTAAGAGTTAATGTAGTGTAAAGACAACAAGAAAAAATAAAGTCTTAGGCTGGTTTCACACGACAGTTTTTTCCCTGATCAGGTTCAATCAGGTTTGTGTGTCAAAACCAGGAGTGTCTCAAAAACGTAGATCAGGGGTCAATCTTTCAATTATAGTTTTTCTCTGCAATTCCTCTCCTGGATCCTCTCCTGGTTTTGACACACAAAACCTGATCGAACCTGATCAGGGAAAAACCGTGGTGTGAAACCAGCCTTAGCCAGCTCACCCAAGGTAGTATAGACTGGATCTTCTCCGTCCTTGCTAGAGGCACCGCTCGGATTAGGTGGAGGCTCACCTTCTGATAGACATAGGTACCAGGAAACTTGTATCCAGTGGGAAAAATGAATTCAGGTTTTATGTTATTTTTTTAATTATTCCTTTTAATGTTACAAATGTTTAAAATCCCGTCGGTAACATAATAGGCACCATTACAAGTCACACCGTGGCCTAAATGACTACACGTTTCGGCACTGTGCCTTCTTCCTAATATGTTACCTAAATTTGTAAAATATAAAGGAATATTTTATTCAAAAAAAAAAGAAAGAAAACCTGGATTCAAAGTTTTTTCCTCTGGATACATGTTTCCTGGTGCCTTAATTTAGTGTAGTTTAGTCTGCAGTTGGAAAAGGGGATCCATGTAGAGGTTTTGCTCTGGGGCTCGGGAGCCTGTAGTTCTGTGTCTGTACAGTGCTAGACATAAAATTACCTGGCACCATCCTCTATATTTTATTCTAGGGAAACTGGAGATTTACCACTAAGCAAGGCCTGCAAAAGTCTTTGTAGCCTCTTAAGTTTTCTGCAAGGACAAAGAACATTTCTTCCAAGGGGAAGAATAGATTTCACACTGTGAAACTGAATCTGTTCTTCTCCCTATAAGCACAATCATGTACGGGATATTAAAATGTGATCCATTATGTGTTTTAAAACAAATTGGTTTATAAGGGAAATGACTTTTGCAGACGCACAACTGAAATCTTTTACTTTCCAGAAAAAAGAAAACACTGCACACCGGAGAACACGCGTGACTCTCACATACATACGGTATCACAGGTTTGGCTTTTTGCAAGGTTTAAATCTTTTATTTCAGGAAAGCTGTATTCAACATTTGATCAAGAGTTGCGTTATGTTTGGACGTAGAGTGATTTTATGATCATAACTCTTCGAAACCTCTTGCTTTATTAGCTATGGCAGCTATTTAGTAGCTCAACTTTTTAACGGAAATTACTCAGAAGGCAAATACATTTTCCCTTTCTACTTTTAGGGATCCAAGAAAGTTCCGTGGGGAGATCTTATAATCAGTCATCGAAATCCTTTAAATTCGATCATGTGTGTGAATATACTGTATATAAGAAGCAGTGGATGTAATTTTACTCAATTATCAGACCCTCAAAGTGTCAAATTTGTGGCCTGAAGAAGGACTTCACATGAACGTATTGGATTACCAGGGTCTGGTTGGACAGGTGGAGAAATGGTCCAGATGAAGGGTCAAGAAGACTCTATGAAGCAAAATCGCAAATCATATACTGTGGTCAGTAGTTGGTTTTCAGAGACAGGCAGTTTGATTTAGAGATGCAAGTGAGAGGTCAGGGCAGGCAGAAGACAAATATCAAGTTGAAGAACATACATTGAACCAATGACAGGAATCCAAATTTGAAAGCATTGACTTCGGACAACTCAATGAACTGTAGGAAAACATTTTTGTTTAAGGGGAACCAACCAGCAGGATTTAGGGCTATGAAGTGAAGCCACTATCTTACAGGCTCTGGGATATTGAGTGCAATCATACCTTTACTTCAATGATTACATGTATTATTGCTGAGATAAATGTTATAGAAATCCTTAGAAAGTGTGCAGCAGGGGGACGGAGTGTGCAGCAATAAGATTAAGAGAGGCTGAGTTTCTTTGTAATACTCCTGTTTTCTCTAAGCCAAACCTCTACCCCCTCCTTCTCTCCCTCCCTCCATCTCCCTGCTTGTGATCAGCAGACCTAAAATCTGCTGGTTGGTCTTCTTCAAAGGAAAGGTGTCATGTAGTATTTTTGTGTTTAAACATGCCCCCAATGTTATTTAGATCATGTACTGTGCATCATTAATCTGGTTTAAAAGAAATCCATGTATTTATTATAAAATAGCACTGTAGATTGTTTATGTTTGCATGAGGTACCTGCTCAGACATTGGGGTGGATACTTCAGTTGGTAATAGTCACGTCAATGCACATTGAGTCATGCATTTTATTTAACCCCTCAACGACTGCCGAATAATATGAAAACAGTGGCAGTTAAGGGTACTTCTTCCTTTCAGCCATAATTGCTTTAATTGTAATTGTTCTTTCCCCTCTCCTCTGAACCATCCTTCTAAATCTTAATTACAACCTGCTTCTTCTTATTCATTTGTCTCCATATCCTCCAAAAAACCAATGGCACTTAAGTGCATATGGACAAAACTGGCTGATGACTGGAGCATGTACCCTCATATGAAAAACCCATATTTATCATAATAATGGCTGAACCAGACCCTATAAGCATGTCCTACCTACTGTGTCCCCCATGTCCTTATAGACTGTAAGCTTTTGAGCAGGGCTCTCACCCCTCCTGTAACTGGTGAATTATGTAATACTTTGTATTGTCATTATTGTCTGTACATTGCCCTCTGCACAACTGTAGTGCTGCAGAATATGTTGGCACTATATAAATAAAATGTATTATTATTATCTGACCACCAAGCAGGATTCACATAGGAATATAGCCAGTAGAGAATACCTGCATGGGGAAGATATGAATAGCCGCATCCACAATGCGATAGGGCAGACTAAATGATAAATTAATACACCTGCTAACTGAAAATAATGAAACAAGGGTAAAAAATAATCAGAACACATACAGAGACTGAACCTTCTGTGGCACAGTGGAGAAGGAAGCTGAACACACAGCACATGATCACCAGACCAAGGCATGACACCCTTTTTCCAGGGATTCCAACTGAGCCACTGACTTGAGGTCAATGTGCAACATGAAAATAGTCTAAGCCCTCCCAGACTAATGTCGACCAAACCTGCTAATTCCTGCAAGTTTTACTGACAGTGTAATGTGTATGGATGGAGGCCCCCGTGTCTTTCCAAACAGTTAATGTTGGCAGAGATAAGGATCCTGGATATACAATTTTGGACTGCTGATTTTTTTCTCAGCAAGACAAGCCAGTGCCAGATGTGTAAAGCCAAGCGCTCTGTTATGGAGAAGTTGGGTGAGATACCTGATGGTCAAACAGTTGGCAAAGCCATTGTTTGGCCTACAGGTATCTCTTATGTATGTGGGGGGCTTCATACTTTGATGATACCCAATGTGTCTTTTCCCGATGTAGACACGTGCCTCCATGTAGCATCCACACAAGTCTAACTAGGTACGACTTCAGGAAGAACAGTCAGTGAGCACAGATAGTAGTTTATTATGAACAGTCAACAAGACGATCGTACGGAGGTGACAGGACGATTTTAATTGCCACATTATGAAATTATTAGTGTACTTCGACAGCGAGCTGAATCTTCTCACATCTTCAGCCTTAGGCACCAAAGACATCGATAACAAACAGCAAAATATATCCAAATAGATATTCAATGAAATGAAATAGGAGGCTCAGCGGGTGGCGGCAATACGCGGCAAACAAAGTAAATTAAACCATGTTCAATTACTGATGCAGCATTAATCACGCCCAGTACAGAATTATACCAATTTTATAAAAGCCTATGAACAGTAATATAACTACTTTATATTGTGTCAAGATATGAGAAATATAATAATAAGAAGCTACATTTCATTTAGCTAAAAGAGCCATATTGTAAAGTATAAAGTCGTATAAAGCAACGGCTGTAATAAATATCTACTGGTTGTAAATGTAGCACTGTGAATACATGTGTATAAATAACAGATAAAAAAACATTAAAAAATGAACGATAATCATCGATATATGTAGGAACACATACCAAAAGGACAGTGATGGACTGGGGTTTCAATGTTTGACCGAAGAAAATGATTTTGATCCCTCAAACTCCATAAAAAATAGATCTTATTGGCAAGTGATTGATTTCTGATGCTGGAAATGTCGAGCAGTCTTATATTAAGGCCCCATTATTGTGTATTAGCCTTGTGTTTCTGGAATATCTTTTGATGGGCCAGACCAACCTGTTAAAAATCATCTATCTCCATGACTCTGTGGGCTTTTCCATGTGTGATATCTTTTATCATATATGTTTGTGCTGAACATTTTTTTAGTATGGCATTCATGGTAAAAATTTCACCAGGTTTGTGTTAATAGCTATGGCTCTCCTAGATTTACCGTATATACTCGCGTATAAGCCGGGTTTTTCAGCCCAAAAATTGGGCTGAAAAGTCCCCCCCTCGGCTTATACGCGAGTCACTTGGTTTTTGCAGAGGGGGGGGCTGTGACCGGTGGCTGGAGGACGCAGGAGGGGGCCGCAGTGACCGCGGGCGGTCACATGGGGCCGCCTCATTAGTATAATGAATATGCACGGCATCCCCCCGTCCATCAGGGGCGGGGGGATGCCGTGCATATTGCAATACACTGGCCCCCAGCAGTAACACACAGCCCCCCCTCCTTAGTATGTCCCCCCCAGGCTGCGGCACCTGTTAAAATAACAAACGTTTCATACATCACCTCTCTGGCGCAGCTCCTCCGCTCCTCCGGTCCCGGCTTTTTCCTTCTTGTGCCGGCTTCTAGTGCTGTGACCGGGCGCAGGAGATGACGTAATTTCCTGCGCGCGGTCACAGCACTAGAAGCCGGCACAAGAAGGAAGAAGCCGGGACCGGAGGAGCGGAGGAGCTGCGCCGGAGAGGTGATGTATGAAACGTTTGTTATTTTAACAGGTGCCGCAGCCTGGGGGGGACATACTAAGGAGGGGGGGCTGTGTGTTACTGCTGGGGGCCAGTATACCACCACTGGGGGCCTGTATACACTGCAGAGGGGCATGTATACACTGCAGAGGGGCCTGTATATACGCTGCAGAGGGGCCTGTATACGCTGCAGAGGGGCCTGTATACACTGCAGAGGGGCCTGTATAAGCTGCAGAGGGGCCTGTATACACTGCAGAGGGGCCTGTATACACTGCACAGGGGCCTGTTTACGCTGCAGAGGGGCCTGTATACGCTGCAGAGCGGCCTGTATACGCTGCAGAGGGGCCTGTATACGCTGCAGAGGGGCCTGTATACGCTGCAGAGGGGCCTGTATACACTGCACAGGGGCCTGTATACACTGCACAGGGGCCTGTATACACTGCACAGGGGCCTGTATACACTGCAAAGGGGCCTGTATACACTGCACAGGGGCCTATATACTATGCACAGGGGCCTGTATACCACTGCTGAGGGGCCTGTATACCACTGCTGAGGGGCCTGTATAATACCACTACTGAGGGGCCTGTATACCAATACTGAGGGGTGCTATATACCAGTGACGGGGGCTATATAATAGGATGGGGGGTCTGCTGCATTTCATACCCTAGGCTTATACGCAAGTCAATAACTTTTACCAGCTTTTGGGGGCAAAAGTAGGGGGGTCGGCTTATACACGGGTCGGCTTATACATGAGTATATACAGTACATAGATTTTTACAGTAGAAAAAAAATGAAAACAATTTAGTGCCCAAAAATGAACAAGATTCCAAGAAAAATGGCATATAGTAACCATATATCATGCCTCAGGATATGATCCAGCAACCAGGTAATGTGAGATCACCTTTCTCCACTGAGCCACAGTAGGATCAATCTCTGCCTATGTGCAGATTATATTTTACTTTTGTTTCATTTTTTTAGTCAGCAGATGTTTTCACTTACCGGTAATTCATTTATTCTGCTCTATCACATTTGAGGTGTGGATATTTATACCTTCCCTTTGCTGGTCTTCTCTGCTGGCTATATTTCTATGTGGATCCTGATTAGAGTTCCAGCCATACTGCCAAGTATTCATACCTGTCAGATTGAGACCAACTAGGTTCAATATCTTTGCTGTTACATCTAGCTATCCTACTCCTTTTTTCTGCCAGTAGTTAGGTGGTAGGAGGCTATTTTTCTTGCATTTAAGACTTTACTTTTCCACCTTGTATTTGTGTTTTATGATTTCTCACTTTGCAATCTCTCCTATCCCTGCACACCTTCCTTATTTAGTGTAATAGTGCTCTGCATCTCTGCCCCGGTTCATAAGGGGGTACGAGGAACACTCAATCGACTATTAGGCAGCCAGGTCCATGTTGTCATCTCCTAGTTTTATGATTAGGGTATTCCGCCTTCACAGGTGCCACCGGGAACTGTGCACCTAGGAACTGTAGTCTGCACAGGAACCGGTTAGGTCAGGTGCAGTAGTTTAGAGATAGACCTATTTTTATTTTCTCTTGTGAACTACCATGTGTGCATAGCATCATATAAAAGTGCAGTACAATACCCATACTGTATATACATTCTGTCTGATTCACAATTAGTCTTAGCAACATATGGAAATCTTTAGGCAATAAAATTGAGGTTTCCATTCCTTCAGTCAGATTTTCTTTTGTGCGAGTGTCCCTCTGAGTAATATAGGCTGGATGTGGGTCCTCTGTGATATCCAGGACGCTGCAGACTTCATTAGATGTGACTCACCGTAAGCCGGGTTCTCAGGTCTCAGGCGCTGGCTGTGGTCACGGTTCTGTGCCTGAGGCTGTGGAGGCCCGGTGGTCAATGAAGGGTTAAATAAGATTAATAGGAATAAAGTTTGTTATTTCGTGGCGCCACCTGTAGGGGTCCGGTGATGGCACCGTCGCTGCTTGGACCTCCGGGGGATGGGCTGCAGCAAGATGGATCCACTCCCTACAGGACGAGCGGGCGTCCCCGGGGTCAGGAGCTGAAGTGATGGAATACGGCAGCTCAGTTGATTCTGTAGATGAATTGGTTAATAACAGTTCTGAAAGAAGGCTCGGACACGATGCTCCTCTGCACGGGTCTTTACTTTGGTTACACACAGTACATGGGATAACGGTTCCACTTTCAGGTAACGGACCGGGTGGTCCCTGTGATGAACAGTGTCCCTCCAAGGCTCCACAGTGTCTCTCTTTAACTGACTGTCCCTTGTTACTCTTCGCTGCCTTCCACGTACCAGGTCAGGATACAGAGGAACTTCTAATGAGCACCCGAGCTGTTGGCCTGGCGGCTCTCGATGGGTCCCTGGTCCTCAATGGTGGGTACGCCTCCCGGTACAGCTGCGGTGATGGTGGTGCGTGTATTGTGCTCCTATGGAGCCGTCAATCACTCCAGTTCTGTAGTGCAGCGGTAGACGTCTGCACTACCTCGGAGCCGGTACTCCGGGTTGGACTGGGCTCGAGTCGTCTTTTCACCCATTACTTGTCTACTTGGCCCCCTTCTCTTCTGGGTCACCGCTTCTCGGTACCCTCTCTGTTAGTTGTACTGTCACGACGTCTATTCTTTTCTTGTCTCTCCCACTTTCTAACTCTTTCTGCTCTTTCCCCACTGCTATGCATCTAACTCTCCTCCCACCAGGACCGGTTGCCCAAGAAACGGGTCTCTAATTGGTCCTCTGGCTCTAGATGTTGCATGTTGTATATGGAGCCTTGGGATTAACTGTTCATCACTGAGACAGAGAATACTGCACCTTCGGTCAGGGGTGCAGTACCCTCCTGTGACGCACTCGTTGCGGGGCGCAACTGATGTACATTAGCGCAGCTTGTAGCTGGAACTTATCTCTTCTTATGTGCTGTTTTCCTTATCTGTAGCCTGTTTTCTATACTCTCTCTGGAACACTACATGCCTTCTCCTCTCTCCATGCTGGAAATCAATCGTACATTCCCCTACCACCTATTATCTCTAACACTGAGAGGAGGGAGAGGGAGCAGGGAGAACTATCAGAACCTTGAGCAGCAAAGTAACTAAATATTTTTATGAAGACTATTTATAAAGTTGCTTAACTATGTATTTAGGAAGCAAACGATGCATCAGCCGTGTGGAATATGGCGCCGGATAAGTTTATATTTTTGTGAACCATGAATCGAATCTCAAAGTAGTTAAGTTCACATAAAACTGTTAATTTCAGTAAACTCAACTTGAACTCGATCATCCGGGGATCGATCTACTCATCAATACAAAGAGGGTGTAATTCATCCCAGTTTAAACTGTCCTTTGGTAAAAGAGTTCCCCTTTAAGCCCCCCCTGGAAGGTGCGCTCCATCACATCATTGTTAATATGAATCATTTCAATATAGGTATTAGAAAATGCAAAGGAATATAATTAATAAAGTGATTCAATAGGCATCAAATTGGCACCTAGGAGGTTCTCCTGACTCAATTAAATAGCATCATAATCTTTACCACTCTATTAGAGCCTATTGCTATTTAATCGTGTTAGTTATCTTCTGGAAATCCAATTAAATATGCTTAATGAAATAGCTGTGAACTGTTACATATTAGTTAGCATACGTTACAATCTGTTGAAGTTCAATTACATTTTAATAAGTAATTGGTTATAGATCAATTGAAAGCATCCAGCAGCAGGGAGATGTTCTTTGTCTTTTCTCTCCTTCACGGAGATCACACCTGTCCTTTAACATTTTCTACATTAGTTTGTTGACTTGTGACTCCTTGCTCTTTGGGGTGGGGGTTGCTTGAAAACCGATTTAAATATGGGTGGGCCGAAGATAAAGGTCCAACTCTGTGAGTGATGAACGAGGCACTCCGGATTAAAGGTGGACTCACTAATGTGGTCCTAAGAAGGTCCTAAAGCACCAGGGTTTCTCCAGCACTGGTTGGACACTTCTCCAAAGGTAAAAGTATGGAAACCGAGATGAAAGTTTTTCCTCCAATGCGTTTCGATTGTTTAATTTGTTGACTATAAAAGTTTGATTTGAACTGAGTGGGTTCATCATGAATTGAAAGAGCTGCAAAACCTCCAACTGCTCTGAGAAGATGCGATTAACACTCTGAGGTCTCCTAGGACTGGATCCAATCCTTTTAAGTTCTTTAGAGGGAGTCTATCAGCACAGAATGGCAGATCAGAGCAAGTACAGGTGTTTGGTGGATCGTGGCACGGCCAAATATTTATAAATGCCATGATGCACAAGCGCCTGTCCTTGGCTTGGAACATTAATTCTGTGCCTTGTAATGTCAAAGTGATCACGAGGCGTACATATTCTTCGTGCAAGCTGTGAAGTGACACAGGGGCCCAAGAGGAGAAGGGGTCCATTTTTATGTCCCAAGTCAGAGGAATGGAGCATTTTGTGTAGCTATTGGACTTCAAGGGACCCATAATACTGTTTTTGCACAAGGGCCTCTTCTGAAAGTGACCTGAACATATATGGCCATATATAACTGGACAGCAGCCCGTGGTAATATATAGCCTTTACCGTTTGACCTTATATGCGTTTTAGGGTTAAAAACCTGCACAAAATGTCCCTTTTTACAAGTTAATCTAGAATTAATGGTCTGGTTTTAAAGTTTGATGTAAAAAATGTTGCAATATTGAGTGCGGCAAAAGGCGACGCAATGCAAAAAATGAGTGCCGTGCAAGAGCAGAATGGTGAACGGCAGACCTGAAAGTAGCAGCTCATTGGCTAACACAGTGTTAGGGGTCACTATCACTTTTTTTTCTATATCAACCTCCTGTAAAGGCCCTGTCACACACTATGATATCGTTAATGATATCATTGCAACGTCACCGATTTTGTGAGTTGCAGCGACGTCGAAACAACATTGTTGCGTGTGACACGTATCAACGACCAACGATAATTTAGTTGATCGTTGATCTTGGAAGAGTGGCCAGAACCATTATTTTATCGTTGGTATCCCGCTAGGCAGCCCGGCTGTGTGACAGCTGGAGACTAACGATGAATGACCTCCCAGCGCCGCACAGAACAAGCTAGGAGGCTGGTAACCAGGGTAAACATCAGCTTACTAAGTGCAGCGTTTTGCTTAGTTACTCAATGTTTACCTGGTTACCAGCGTTCTCGCTGGTCGCTGATCGCTGGTGAGTCTGCCTGTTTGACAGCTCACCAGCGATCAGCTAACAATCTCCCAGCGACCCCCATCATTGGTCGGATCGCTGGGACATCGTACTGTGTAACAGGACCTTAACCAAATCTTTCTTTTCTCTTTTCCTAACACAAGGGCTCACGCCACTATCAACATCAGATGAGTTATATCCAATTTTTTTTTATTTAATGGTGCAGTGCTGATGATGGAATTGTGTTCACTCACAGAATTTCTCAGTGAAAACATAAATGCTGCTATTTCACTTTGAAATAGGAAGGCACTCACCTATTAAATCTATGGAAATCATCGGACTGCCCTCAGATGACATCATGTGCACATACTCGAGGCTCAGGGTTCATGCACCCCATAAAATGAGCATAATGCACATCAATGTGAAAACCACTCTGCTGTGCTCATGTTCTGTGTTACGTCACTTTCTCTCAAACATTAAATAGATGATAGATGGAACATGCTCATTCTTTCCAGTTCAGATGTCGCCAACTCTCTACACTTAACAGTCTAGTGTCAGAGACACCGGAGTCCAACGTAAAATTGTCTTCAGTGATGTAACTTGAAGCTCATGTGCTCCGATGTGAAAAGCTCCAACGGGGTCTCCAATTATTGCAAATTTTTAATAGCATTAGTCTTTTTCTATAGGCCAAAGGGACTTTTGGGGCCCCCTAAGCTCCAGGGCTTGGGTTCAATTGCAATCCTTGCACCTATTGTAGTTATGCCCGTCTTTGTCTTAGGGTACCAAAAACCTACTGTGTGAACATATCCATTTTTGCAGCGTTTTTCCATGATTACATTGGGATCAATGGAGAAAAAAACACTGTCATAATTGATATTCTGCTTCCTTTTCTGCACCAAATCTGCAAGGAAAGAAAAGCAGCATGGGCACAACACTTGTGACCTCTCATAGACTTTGCTGTCTTCAGGATAGACATGTAGATTTCGAAGCAGGTTTGTCAACAACTGCATAAAAAAATGCATAAAAAAAGTAGCGTGGGCACGGGGCCTTAGAGGAGTTTCCCAATGGTTTATTGGGAAGATTTCGAAGAGCATTTAAAAGAGGTCTGGCACCAAGGAACTCTATATAAGTGTCCAATAAAAGTGTTGTTTATTGGCTACAAAGATTAAGGGCCACTTTACACACACCAACTTATCTGTCCAACTTCTGAACAACTTACTGGTTGCAGTGAAATCATGGACACATTGCTCCATTTTGTGGCTGTGTACAAATGGAACAATGTGTCCATGATTTCACTGCAACCAGTAAGTTGTTCAGAAGTTGGACAGATAAGTTGGTGTGTGTAAAGTGGCCCTTACATTACAAAGGTTCAATCCTTCTGTGCTATAAATGTATAAATCTAGAATATACAAAGTGGCTCCACCTATTCATTTTCTCTTCATTAATTAATTACTTGCTAATTGCTTTGCCTACATCCATTTCTGTTACCGCCCTATTATACAATTTGACATAACATGTTATGCTTCTGCCTTGAAACACACACCATGAAGCAGTGCGCACCGACTCCGAGCCTCTACAGCTGCCGGGGACTCTGCTGGCTGCGCAAACATTAACCCTGTCCCAACCCAGCGGGGCGTCCGGCAGACAAAGTTTTGTTGGTCAAATCTTTGCTTCCTGTTTGTCTTATGCTGAGCAAATATGAACTGTTTTTCCATCTCTCAGCAGGGATTAAAGGTTTCGTGCCAGACGTGGCGGCACAGCAAGGGTTAAGGAGAGCACACTCATCGCTAACCCTTTCCAGACTGCAAAAAAGCTTATTAATTCTACTTTGTTTTTATCATTTGGAATACTTTAACAAGTTGAAGACAAGATCACAACTTAAGAGACAAGAGACATTACTCCCGATGTTTGAAAAATACCCTGTTTTCTTGTTTGGCACAACCTTCTGACACTTGGCACATATCGTCTGGAGTTTGGCCTGAGTAACACAAGCGTGATGATTGGTTCTTTATACACTATTACTAAGGGTCTGGACCAATGGAATTTTGGGCATTTCTTAAAACCTGCCCTTCCTATCTGGTCTGATCATGAATCTGGTCAGAATGTTTATAATCGTTCACCTTCCGTCCCCCGGGGTTGTCCTGTCCCATCGGTTCAGGTGTCTCCACAGCTGCACCGGCCGGAGACATAGGGCTGTAACAACATTATATTCCCTTCCCATCATATTCTTGTATACCTTTTTCATTATGTACTTCTCATTATTTTGTATTTTACCAGTTTTACACCCTTTCCCGCCACAGCCAATGTTCGTTTTTTGCACTACAAATTTTTCCTCCCCTTCTTCAAGAGCCATCATTTCTTTTATTATTCCATCCAAATTGCCGAAGAAGGGTTAGAGGGGAACTCCGAGGAAAGAACTTTTCAGTACTGTTCCTGCCCTCCTACATGATGAAGCAGTGCTGGCCCTACAGTTCTAGGATCTATAGATCGCTTATTTATCTAATATATAATTGTCTAATGGCCACTTCCGTCTGAGGCCGAAATCGCGCACCGCAGACGCGAGTGGCCATATGCAAAAGAGCCGAGCGGCGACGGTCGCTGATTGGTCCCGCCTGGCCGACCGCCACCAATCAGCAACGTGGCAGCGGCCACGGTAGATGGTAGGCTCGGCACCCCGCTCCTAAGCACCTAAGCCGCCTGCTTCTTCATTCTTCCCTTCTTCCCTGTGATTTTCCGGAGGCTGCAGGACCTGCGGTGATATCACAGTCATGTGATCAGTCACATAACCGTCACATCCCCACAGCTCCCGTATTTACTATGAATCTCATTCCCTGCAGCCAGTCAAACTGCAGAGGGGGGAGCAGAAAGAGAACACAGGGGGCAGAGAGGGGGGGGGACAGAGAAATCACGAGGGGGCAGCAGAAAAGAGAGCATGGGGCAGAGACAGGGGACAGAAAGAGAACACTGGAGGGCTGAGACAGGGGGCAGAAAGAGAGCACTGAGAGGCAGAGGGGGCAGAAAGAGCACTGGGGGGCAGAGACAGGGGGCAGAAAGAGAACACTGGGGGCAGAGACAGGAGGTCTAAAGAGAGTACTGGGGGGCAGAGACAGGGGGCAGAAAGAGAACACTGGGGGGCAGAGACAGGGGGAAGAAAGAGAACACTGGAGGGCAGAGACAGGGGGGCAGAAAGAGAGCACTGGGGGGCAGAGAAGGGGGGGCAGAAAGAGAGCACTGGGGGGCAGAGACAGGGGGCAGAAAGAGAACACTGGGGGCAGAGACAGGGGGCAGAAAGAGTACACTGGGGGGCAGAGACAGGTGGCAGAAAGAGAGCACTGGAGGGCAGAGACAGGGGGGCAGAAAGAGAGCACTGGGGGGCAGAGACAGGGGCAGAAAGAGAACACTGGGGGCAGAGACAGGGGCAGAAAGAGTACACTGGGGACAGAGACAGGGGCAGAAAGAGAGCACTGGGGGGCAGAGGGGGGGGGGAAGAGAAAGGAGGGGGCAGAAAAAGAGCCGGGGCAGAGACGGGGGGCAGAAAGAAAACACTGGGGGGGGCAAGAAAGGGGGCAGAAAGAGAACACTGGAGGGCAGAAACAGGGGGCAGAAAGAGAACACTGGGGGCAGAAACAGGGGGCAGAAAGAGAACACTGGGGGCAGAAACAGGGGCAGAAAGAGAACACTGGGGGGCAGAGAAAGGAGGCAGAAAGAGAGCACTGGGGGGCAGAAGCAGGGGGCAGAAAGAGAACACTGGGGGGAGACAGGGGCAGAAAGATAACACTGGGGGCAGAGACAGGGGCAGAAAGAGAGCACTGGGGGCAGAGACGGGGAAGAAAGAGAGCACTGGGGGGAAGAAAGAGCACTGGGGGCAGAGACAGGGCATAAAGAGAGCACTGGGGGCAGAGACGAGGCAGAATGAGAGCACCGAGGGCAGAAAGAGACCACTGGGGGGGCAGACAGAGCATAAAGAGAGCACTGGGGAGGCAGAGACGGGGCAGAAAGAGACCACTGGGGGGCACCACTACATACCGACACCGCCGCTCACTGACACTGCCGCACACGGACACTGCTGAACACTTGTACTGCTGTAGGCATCTACTATATAATTGTCTAATTATGTCTGTTTGTCTGTAACCGAAAACCCGCGCCGCTGATTGGTCGCGCCAGCGGCCCGTGACCAATCAGCGACAGGCGCAGTCTGGTTACGAATTATCGTGGGATTTGAACCAAGCTTCACTGATTGGTCGCACTTGGTAAGCCGCGAGCAATTAGCGATATTGGCACGGGATTTAAACCCAGCTTCGCATTGCGTTATTCTTAAAGGGAAAATGACCCCACAAACTGACCCCCCCCCCCCCGCATCTTACTACCTGTCCCTGCACAACCTCTTATAATTTCTAGCCATCCCTTTTGCAGAAAATATCGATTTTGTAAAGTAGAGAAGAAGTTATATTCACCTCGTCCTGTGTGAGTTCTCTGTTTCTGAATTAGTCTCAGAGTTAGTACAATAGCTGCAGACTGGAATCGTTTTTTTTATTGGAGTACTCAAAAAACTAGTACCAAAGACAATTTGGTTTGTGTCTTCATTTTCTGAAACCCAAAACAGGAACACGTGGAGCAGTGTGGGGGCTGCATGCTTTCTGCATTTCATCCTGACATTTTTACTGATAATTATTTTGAGATCTGCATCATTTTTATCAACCAAATGAACATAATTCTGTATTTTGATTTCTTCCATTTATGTCATTTAACATATGTGTTGGTTAATTTTATAATCTGTCAGAATGGACTTTATTAGACGTGGCAATACTAAATATACAGATTTTTTTTGCATTCTTATTTCTTTTCTTATAAAGAGTGAAAAGAGGGGTGATTAAAATGGAACACCTGAGCTTTTTTCATTTCACCAATGGAGAGGTATTACATTTAAGTTCCCTACCCCAGCTTTATGCTCACCCTCTCGTGGCTTCATCTCCTATCGCTGTCGCTCCTGTCGGTCTGCGGGAATTCGTGACCCTCTGGCAGCTCCAGGATTTTACGAGCTGGAGGTCAAAACACAATACATCTCTATGATAGCCTCGTTTTGGTCTTGTTCTGACATTATTCTGACCTTGCTCTGGCCATATTCTGACCTCACTGGTGTCGATCTGGCCTCATTCTGGCCTGGTTCTGGCACATTTTTACCTTGTTCTGGCTATCTTTTGGCTTCTTTCTGGCTTTCTTCTGACTTTCGCTTTGGCATGATTCTTGCTCACTCTGACCTTGTTCAGGCCTAATTCTGGCTTCACTCTGGCCTCACTCTATCCTCACTCTGGCCTCACTCGTCCTTACTCTGGCCTCATCTATCTCTTTGGCCTCGCTCTGTCCTCACTCTGGCCTCACTCTATCCTCTACTCTGGCCTCATCTATCCTCTACTCTGGCCTCGCTCTGTCCTCACTCTGGCCTCCTCTGTCCTCACTCTGCCTCGCTCTGGCCTCACTCTATCCTCACTCTGGCCTCGCTCGGTCCTCACTCTGGCCTCGCTCTGTCCTCACTCTGGCCTCGCTCTGGCCTCACTCTATCCTCACTCTGGCCTCGCTCTGGCCGCATTCTAACCTTGCTCTTGATTCAGTTTTGTTTTGTTCTGGCCTCATTATATCATAGTTCTGGCAATCTCTTTACCTTGTTCTGGCCTCGTTCTGGCTTCTTTCTGGCTTTCTTTTCGCTTCACTCTGGTCTCGCTCTGGCTTCATTATGATCTCGTTCTGGCCTTGTTCTGGTCTCGTTCTGGCTTCCCTCTGGCCTCCTTCTGGCCTTGCCCTGGCCCCTCATTCTGGCCTTGCTGTGACTTCATTCTGGACTTGTCTTGGCTTCATTTTGGTCTTGCTCTGGCCTCATTCTGTCTTGTTCTGGCTTTGCTCTGATCTCATTCTGGATTTGCTCTGGCCTCATTCTGGCCACTTCTGACTCACTCTGTCTCGTTCGACTTCGTACTGGCCTTGTCTAAGCCTTGTTTTGATTTGCTCTATCTTGCTTGACCTCACTCTGGCTTCACTCTGACATGCTCTGTCCTTGCCCTTGCCTAATCTGACTTTTGTCTGGCTCGTCCAGGCCTCGTCGTCCTCATTCTGGTGTAATCTGGCTTCCTCTGTATCGTTCTGGACTGCTCTGACCTCACTCTGCTTCACTCTAGACTTTGCTCTGGCCTCACTCTGGCTTCACTCTAGACTGGCTCTGGCCTCACTCTTGCCTTGTTTTGACTTTGCTCTGGCCTCATTCTGGCTTTGCTCTAGGGTCGTTCCAGTCCACCTCTGGCATTATTCTAGCCTTGTTCTGGCCTTGCTCATTGCCTGGCTCCTGCATCACTCGACCTCATTTTGGACTTGTTCTGGGTTAATTCTATGTTCTGACTTTGTTCTGGCCTTGTTCTGACTTCGTCCTAGCATCAGTCTGGCCTCGTTCTAACCTCGAACTGGCCTCGCTCTGGCCTTGTTCTGTTGTAATTCTGGTCACATTTTTACCTTGTTCTGGTTTTGTTCTGGCCACTTTCTGGCTTCCTTCTGACTTCAGTTGGCTTCATTCTGCTCTCATTCTGGCCTTGTTAATGGTTAACCAATCCTGGTGGGGGGTAGGTTTATAAGAAAGAGGTAATCAGGGATCCCTCATCCACTTGAGAAAGACGCAACTGTGCGTCGAAACGCTTTGTGGCATACTGGACCCCTGCTGTTCGTGTAATAAAGTTTTGGTAATATAATCATCAATCCATGGTTTCTTTAGCGCTCCAAACTTCTGACACCGCTTGTTTTCTATCTACTGATCTCTTTCTCCCTTTTTGGGAGTGCGGTGTGTGAGTGCTCTAAGATCAAGATTGGCATTATGTCATAATGACCCACCCTTGAATGATCACTGTGGAGCTTGGACAAAAGCCATTGCATCGAGTCTGCCTCTTTGGGTGGAGGAGTGAAGGAGCTCACCTCCATCTCTGGAGGAACTAAGGAGCCGACCCTCAGGCCCGGAATATCAAAGGAGGAGGGAACATTAGACCTTGTCACACGGTGACCCACATTAAGCCATCAGTCTGGTTGTGCGGGGAGTTGCACAACCAGTTAAGGTTAGTGCACACATAGTAAAACCGCATATTAATTTCTCCAGTTGCAGTGTGGCGCAAATATCTGTTTTTTTCTTTTCAATTACTTACCAGGGCACTGCTGGTCTTTGCTTTTCTGATCCCATCTCATCATACCAGAAATGGAAGGATGGCTCACACCGCCAGTCACTGACTGAGACCAATCTACACTGTGGCCATTGATTGTCTAAATTGTATTTTTTTTTTACCATTTCCAGTGTCCTACAAATTAAAGACCGGGTAAATGCTGGAGCAACTTTGGAATTTAACTCTTTTCCGTTTCTCAAGAATTTTTTTATGCCAGGTGTATTGCATGACACCTAGGTTACCGGCTACCGCTGTAGTCTATCAGAGGTGGCCAGCCTCTTGGGAAAGAAGCACAGCGCTTAGCTGGCTTTACACTGCAGTTTTTTACTGATCAGTGTCCATCCAGTTTGTGTGCCAACACCAGGAGAGTCTCCAAAACTCAGAACAGGTGTCAATCTTTCAATTATACTTTTTCTCTGTAAGTTCCTCTCCTGGTTTTGGCACACAAACTGGATAGACACTGATCAGTGAAAAAACTGCAGTGTGAAGCCAGCCTTACAAGCTGTTTGCTAAAAAGTATTTTTAGTGCTTCTGTGCTGTAGTAACAAAGCTGCCTATTATGGTTTGACATTTGAGAGAGCGCCATTTGCTTCAGAATCTCAACCGGTGGCTCAAATTGTTAATTAGAGATGAGCAATTTGGAGGTTTGGGTTTTGGGTGGTGCAGCAGAACGTTTTTGTGCACTGTTCATGACTCCGAATTTGACCCGAACATCAGTGGAGATCACTTATTGGCAGTTCAGCTCCCTGCCCACATACAGTCAGCCATAAATAAAACGCATTTGGGCGTGGGAGGTCGTGTTTTATTTTTTTTTAATTAATGTTGGATACACACTATACCAAAAAACTGTGCTTTTAAGCCTAGTATGTTCTGATCAAACACTGCACGCATCTCGCACTGAGCCAGGTTCCAACTGTGCCCAACCACAGTGATGCTCGCTCCAGTGCTTTACAAATATAAAGAACCTGAACCCTAAACACGAGGTTTACTCAATACCGGGAAGTTTAGCGACCTGAGCAGAACCAAACCTTGAAAGGTTCGCTCATCTCTAATGATAATCTTCAGGAAAACATTATAGCAGAAAGGAGTCCAGGACATTATATGGATGGGAGACTAGAAGGATCCCTGGATGGAGGACTTTTATACCAGGATAGGGATAAGTTATACAAGAAAAGAGACTAGGATGGGGAGATTATAGCTAGAAGAGGTCCAGGATGGGGGACATTATACCAGGGTAAGTCCTGGGATTGAAGACATTTTAAATAGAAGAGGCCCAGGATGGGGTACATTATTACAGAAAGGGACCAAAATGGAGGACATTATTACAGAAGGGGCAAGTATGTAGAACATTATTAAAGTAAAGGGGCACAGCATGAGGGACATTACTGCAGAATGGGGGACACTGCTACATGAGAGGGTAAACACATGATAGTTCACAGGTTCTGGAATACTATAAAGGCCCATACATCTGATGAATACGCAGGTGGGGCCCAGGTCCATATTTTGCACTGGGGCTCATTAAATTTTAGTTATGCCACTGCTAACAAGCAATAGAACAACTGCACTGCATCTAAGGAGCCAAGTAAAGGATCGATGGTCATATTCAGAGATTGCCAGACACTAACTAGTTGACAAGGACATCATTACTGCAGTGAAGATAGAAAAGGGGAATATTGATATTTTATGGCCTGTAAAGATCAGACTGTTAGATACGTGCAATAAGTATGAAGACTGAATTTATTTGGACATCAAAATATTTTTTACCTTGAATGCCTATTTTACTTCTGTAACCTCTTACTTGTTTAGAGTCCATCTCTTGTCCTCCCCCCCCATTCTCTATCCCACCCTCCCGCACTATCTATCTCCCTTCTGTCCGCGACTCCCCCTTGGAATTTGGATCCTTTCCACTTCTCTCTGAAAACTTGTTTTGTTTGTAGCTTTGATTTGAAGGACATTCTTAACTCCTTCCAAATTGTGCCTTCATACAACCACTTGTAGGTTAAAAGTACCAGAACAATAGTCACACAGATCAAATCACGCAGATCAATTGACTACAAAGAAATCACAGGATAGCAATATACATTGTTCAGTATGGTGGACAGGAGATCTGACCCAGTCCTCATCATCAAGAATTCTCTGAGATATATTCCATCCGATACATTTATTTAGGTCTAAGGAGAAGAAGAAATGTCTATACAGTGAGAACAAATGATATTACAGGATATGACAGATATGATAATGTTTATTGGTTTCACACTTCATTGTAGCCACCATTGTTAACAAGATGACCAAGCAAGGACACCTAGAGGCAGCATCCAAGATGTCACATACATGGGGGTGGACCCACAGTGCGACATGACCGGGCCCACAATGGAGGGTGTGACTCAATGGCTACATTGTCTTCACTACAGCCTCTGATAGCTAGGTGAGACTTGTACTGGTAGGAAGCCACCAGGTGCCACGCCATGGAGACCTCCTGGAACAGGTGCAGCTGACCCAAAGGGTCGGAATGCTGATAAAGGTGCAGATAGGTTAAGTGCATAGGATGTGGACTCAGAATACTGGGGACTTGACAACTATCTAAAGACAGACTGACTGACTAAGACACATTGCACAGGCATGTTACAAAGGGGAGGATGCCTTAAATACTCTGTTTTTTTCAGCCATAGGCTGAGAGGTACTTCCTGGTTAGGGTGCACTGGCCCTTTAAGACAGGGGAGAGTGGTGCAGCTGTGCCCTAAGGGCACTCCCGACACATGCACAGGTCCTAGATGCCTGAGGACAATATAGAGACCAGGGGAGGTGAGAAGCTAGAGTAGTGGGTGCATCAGCGGCCCTGCCATGTGGAGTATTCTCGTGTAACACAAAAATGTACTCATATAGCCAATAAATAGGCCTACAATCTGCGATGAAACCCAGTTCCCCGCAGTGTCTCATGATTCGGCACTACCCCCTCCTACTGTGTCCCCTCTGGCCCACCGCAGACTGTGAGCCTTCGAGGACGGGGTCATACTCCCTCCTGTTCCTGTTGTATGGACATGAATATATTGTACTTGTCCTCATCTACCCTCCTATCATGTAAAGCGCCATGAAACTAATGGCGCTATATAAATAGTAATAATAATAATAATAATAAATGTTAACAATTACATGAAAAAGATCTCATTTTCATCTATGACTATAGAATAAACATTGTATTATGCCACTATGTCATTGAAGGACATCAGGTGTAGATCTTCCTTGATAGGGACTTCTACAAAACAGGAGCAGTTCACAATAGTTTTGTTTACAACTATGGATTTTGTATTAACACTTCTAACTATTCTTAAAGGCAATCTGTCATGTCATTGGTTTCTGATACCCATCTGACTGCAGCATGATATAGGGATAGAGACAATGATTCCAGCAATGTGTCACTCATCTACTTCTTCTCTGAATACATAGCCCTTTATAACCTTAACCAAACCACTGGTCGGCAGCTTTCTGCTTATACTGGGCATAGGCAGGAATCTGCCAACCGTGGTGGGGATGTGGCTGGACTACCTGGCAGCAGGTTTACTTGTCCTCTTGTGATAATCTCCTCCTAATAAAACAGTGTTTTTATCAAGGCTACAGCAAGCAATCCTGTAAGTGACACATCACTGAAATCACAATCCTCTGTCCCAACATTATGCTGTGGAAAATACCTGGTGACAGATTGCCTTTAAGCAACAGACACAGGCTGTTTGTAACGTGTTATTTCTCAAATGGTTTCCCTTGTTCTGTCTAGTACTTAAAGGGAACCTGTTGCATGAAAAAATGCTATTAACTTGGAGATATGGTGTTAATCTGTAGCATAATAGTGTTTTAAACCTGCCCACCACTGGCACATTGAACCATACTGCCTGGTGAGAAAAAAGTTTAATCCCCCCACCAACATCCAGGCTTCAGTCATTGGGGAGGCTCTGGCAGGTAACCAGTCACCGCTCTGCATATAATGAGTAGCGGCTATAACTACAGTATGCCTCTCACACCAACTGACAGCTGTTCTGCACTAGAAGCAGCTGTCAATGCTGGGAGTGCGTGTGCAGAGACAATACTCTCAGTACACTGAGCGATGACTGAACCTGTGCTACAGCTTAACACATTCTCAATATACAAGTGTATCAAAAGACTGACCGGCAACACCAAAAATGTGAGTAAGTCATGTGTGGCCTGACTGCTGTCACTCACAGAGAGGCAGCCCCCTCTCCCTCCAGTAATGTGCCCTGCTCAGTTGGTCTGATTCTGGTCTGCAGACCGGAAGATCAAAGCTACAACAATAACTAAGGTATTCATGAGCCTCAGAGAGAGTGATAATGTGGCGTCCCACATGGACAGGCGTCACACCGGGGTATTGCACTCGTAAAAGTGGTGTAATCTTCCCAACTGCAAGTGAATGCTTGGGCTAGTGGGTGGAACCCATTCCTGCACTCCCACATTAAAATTGTAGTGGGAGGTTACCTGGGAGGGATCTAGCACCTCTGGGGAGAGTGAAGAGGAGTTAGGAGTTGGAGAGGAGTCAAGGAGGAGTGTAGAGCGAGTCGGGGGGTCTAACAGGACAGCTCCAGGCTGTTCCTGAGGGAAGATGAAAGGGATCCTGAGGGGATCCAGAGAGAGGGTGTCTGACGCGTGAGGCTGGGCCCGAGAGAGAAAGGGGGAACCCCAGCGTTTAGCGACCATACTCCAGGGAATTCCCCAGTCCACCACAGGAACGCCGGACCCAAGGAAACAGCTAGAGTCCACCTCTGAAGTCGTCAACCGGCTGCTGTGGTCTGTTCACCAGCTTCGCACCCTGCCAGACAGAGCGGTCTGCCTGCTTCTTCACTTCGAGGGAGGGGAGCCCCAAGACTACCTTCAAGGAGTAATTGGGTATAGACTCATCCTAGGCGGGGAAGAAAGGATAAGGGTTCGTCAACTAAGGCATACCACAGGTACCACCATACTAGCTGGCATCCACTCGCAGCCACCTGTAGAGCTACCTGTTTCTTTAACAACTTTTGCTGAACTGTGGACTTGTATGCTGATGACTGTTTACAGTAAAGTACCCAGGAGAGTGACTTTGCCTCTGTGTCTTTGTGCTACAGAATTCAACCTGTTTGCTTACAGGAACGCTGCCCCGGAGGTCCAGCTCCACCTGTAGGTTGCTTTGCCATCCCTGCCGCAATTCCATCACCCTCCGGAGGACTGTGGCGGCGCTACAGACTCATCACCAGGTACTACAGGTGGCGTCACGTGACAATAACTCTTATCCCCTGTACATAACCCCTCATTGAAGTGTCACCCAGGCCACGGGCTCAGGCACCGCCACCCGTGATATCCCCGCGAACCCCTCCGAGCCTGATATCCGAGTACCCCAAGGCCTGGGGCTCAACAATAAGTTTTAGTGATAAGAGAGAAAGCGATAGTTAAGATTAGGAATCTATCTATCTATCTATCTATCTATCTATCTATCTATCTATCTATCTATCTATCATCTATCTATCATCTATCTTAAATATACATTTTTTTAAATCTATACAAATCAGTCATCCCAAAAACAATATGATAACATGAGAAAAACTCAATCAACACAATATTTAGTGTAAGGAGTGATCAATAAAAAAAAAATTACTTAAGAATGCTTTTTTGTTCTTAATTTATCTCTCAAAAATGATTATATAAATTAAATAAAAATTATTATGCCAAAAAAATGTGTAAATTCTCCCACATTAATCATCCACAGCAAGGTCTAAAAATAAAAGTTGCAGATGTAGAAATCTGGAAATGCAAAAAAAAAATAGAAAAAAAACTGTCTGTCCATGAAGGGGTTAATGTCGTATATTTCGGTGCATTGCCGGTGCGGTTGATTCCATGCAGCGTGCTGCCCGTCCCTCTGACTGTGCCGGAGCCTCCCGGTCAGGAGGGAGTTTTTGGAATGTATACTTGTGAAACAATTAGCCCACGCCTGGAGCGCGGCCAGCCCGGCTTATGTTTTGCTTTCTTATAAGATTATAACTTTTATGAGACCTGTAGCCGTTCTTTAAGCGAGCGAGATAGCGTTCTGCAAATGGGTAAACTGCTGTCGGTATCTATCAATTGTTACTTATGCTTTGATATAAATCACACTCAACAAATCTCAGCGCGACGTGAGTTATTGTCCATCTGTTTCCAGCTAAGACAAAAACATGTCCATGTGTTTGGAGACAGTGGTTGCGCCAGCGACTCTCTAGCTGTAAATTTCGAGCGGTTAATGGAATAATATATCTATATAAGTGTGTGAAATCTGGACGGCTGGAGAGCGCAGACTCCATACTGGAATCACAACGTTCCTTATTATTCTGCATTTACATTATAGGGAAAATTCCAGCTTTATGGAGCGTTTTATTGGTATATACTGACTCAGTGAAGAAAATCCTGTAAAGTTCACAAAGTCTTAAAGGGGAATTATACCAAAAGGATAAGCGAGTTATTCATTTTATTGTCTGAATCCATATATTTAAGGATTGCTCAAATGCCAATTACCGATATGCCTATTGCAAGGTTTTTTCTCAATAAAAACCATACATAGAATTAACATTTCCCACTATTGACCTTTTAATCGATCATTAGTCTGAAGGATTTCTACTGCAAAACTTTACTTCTCCAAACAGGGGAAGAGGTAAAGTCTGAATATTGTAGCGGCAGGGAATGATGGGGAGGTCATATTTTCGTTTGAGCCATGTTGTGGATGATAGATGAGCAAACCTTTCAAGGTTCGGGTCACAGAACTTACCACTGTTGAGTAAAACTGTTCGGGTTTGGAGTTCGGGTATTTTATGTTTGAAAAGCACTGGAGCGAGCAGCCCTGTGGTCAGGTATAGCTGGTGCTCAGCCCAGTGGTAGCCATATGCAGCATTTGATTCACTCTCATTGGGCTTAAAAGCATATTTTTGGGTGTGGTGTATGTCCAAAATTAATTTAAAAAACAACACCCGACCACCCACCTCTCGGAAATGTTATGATTGGCTGTATGAGATGGAGAGCTGAGATACCAATCAGTGATTTCCACTGAGGATCAAGCCAAGTTCGGGGTCACGAACAGTGTGCCAAAACGTTCAGCTGCACCGCCAGACCTGAGGTTCCAAAGTTTTGCTAATCTCTAATCAAGTTCACAATGCAATTCATTGGACTAATCAGAATTAACACATAGCAGGTCGGGCTGTATATTACATTTTAATAGGTAGAAGAAGCGCAAAATTATTGTTTTCTTTTCATATGGGAAAAATGGAAGCAATATGTCATGATCCCTCTACCAGCGCATCTAGGACTCCATTGTAGTTATGCTGTAACTGGTACCTTGGTGTGCTGAGCTGTCAGTATGCTGACCTTCAGAGCATTCCTCCATTCTTGTTCTGGGAGGTGCTGGGTTGCTTAGGTGTTCCAACTTCCAGTGATTGCTCTGTTACTTAGCTGAGCAGCCTCTCCCAGAATGTAGCCAGTGGTATATTCTACGTGAAGTGCTGTTTAGCCTGCGTCTGTTTTTCCTGTGTCTGTTCTGATCTCTGTTAGCTAATCTAGAGTGTTGCTTGATTACTCTTTTGCCTGTTCCCTGTACTTGTCATTATTCTCCTGGTATTTTGACTCCTGGACCGTGACCTGTATATGTTTCTGTTTAATCCCTGAATCTTCTCTGTGATCTCCTGTAAACCTGACTCTGGACTGTTACATGACCATGGCTTTATCTACTCTCTAAATACTACAAACTCTCCTGGAACCTGACCCCAGATTTCCTGACTCCCACTAAGTAGGGCAAAAAAAATGATCCGTGAAACTGGCCAAATGTAGAGAAATTTAAAAGGAATGTGCCATAATGGAATTCATTGCAGAGTAATTTGTAAGTGGAACAAATATGAGAGAGCAGATAAAGAAACAAAAACAATAAAAACATACATGTATACATAAAAATACATTAATAAATAAATAATTAGAAGAACAATAGCAAAGCTATCTAATAGAGAAGATTAGTGTTCTTTTGCCATGTTCACACATCTTTTCTGTTAGTATTTAGCGTGTCTGCGCTAAATACTTAACATTTTCCAGTGAAGTGTAGATGCGTTTTCACTGCCGCTTCCTGGTGATGCAGCCCCTGGTAACCCGATGTTGATCGTGGTAACCAGTTCACACACAAGGCTGCCTAGTGTCCGCTTTCCGTCCTGGAATATACTAACAGAGAACATGGTCTTTTCTACTTGTTTCCTTACCTTTGTTTTCCCTTGCATTGCTGCCATTTACTCCCTTGGAGGGAGGGACATATAGGTGAGTCGTATCCAGGAGTGTACCAAAGTATGAGATCCATGCATCCCCACCATCAAGGGTAATCTTGGTATTAGGGATAGCCTACAGACTCCTGGCTTGAGGGTCAGCTAAGGTGTCCGGATTCCCTTGCTTTCCTGTAGTCCTCTTGTGACAACATCTCTCCCAACCAGCATTTGGCTGTTGCCCCCATACACATATCAGAGGACATATTGTTGATATCGGTTGGTTCAGAGCATATTATTTATTATGCATAGAGGCCTTAAGTCATAGACCCTGTTCACACTGCATTTCTGCAGTGCATGTTCAGTTGTTATAATTAAATCTGAGTTAGGCCCCCTTCCCAGATCTGTATAATATATGTATGTGAAGAAACTGAAGAAACTGTACCGGTGTAATCAGTGTTTTGGATCAGTGTGCCACCCGTGTTTTTCCAGTATGAATGAAGAAAGGTTAAAGTTACAAATCTCGTCCTATACTCTGCAATGTTAAAGAGGACCTGTCACCCCTCTGCTGCATGGCAATCTAAATGCAGCACTGAATGCAGCATGTCTGCTGCATTCAGGGAAGGGGTCCCCATGTGTCTGTGTGTGTATCATTCCAGATTATTGCTGCATCGCTGGTGAGATATGACTGTTTGAAATCTCACCAGCGACAACATAGCAAAGCACCAGTGATCCCAGCCAGGTCGTATCACTTGTCGGGATCGCTGGTGCGTCACCAAGTGTGACAGTACCCTTAGGCTAGGGTCACACGTGGAGGGACTTTTTTGGGAAGCCTGCGTTAATGCTAGGTGTTTTTTTATGTTGACATTTTGATGCAATTTTAACGCTACACATATATGTATCATGCGTTAAGGCATGCGTTTCCCATGGGACCCCGGGTTAAAAAAACGCATGCGTTTTTGCAAAACCCTCCAATAACGCTGCTAGCAGCGTTTTTTTTGGCTTTTGCAAAAACGCATAGTGTCAAACACATTGCACATTTGCAATGCGTTTTTTGTGTTGGAGCCTATGAATCCGTTAATACATGCGTTTTTCACAAATTTCACCATGAAAAACATTAGCTTTTAGCGCATCCATGGCGCTAATGTGACCCTAGCCTAACCGCAGTTTCCAATATCATGTCCACTCTATACCTAAAACTCAACCTTTCCAAAACTGAACTTCTTCTGCTCCCACCCTCCACCAGCCTCCCTAAATCTGACATCTCTCTCAGTGTGCGGCACTACGATAACATCTAGGCAGCAGGCTCAATGTCTGGGTGTTATGTTTGACACTGATCTCTCCTTTACCTCCTATATACAATCTCTCGCCCACTCTTGCCGCTTGCACATGAAGAATATCTCTAGAATCCGCCCCTTTCTCACCATGGAAACAACAAAATCCCCCACCATGGCCCTGATCCACTCCCGCCTTGACAATTGTAAATCTCTATTAATTGGCCTCTCCCTCACTCGGCTTTTCCCTCTCCAGTCCATCCTTAATGCAGCAGCCAAGGTAACCTATCTGGCTAAGGCTAGGGTCACACCTGTGGTATTTTTATACATCTGGATCCGGTTTTGAGCATTAAAAATGCTCAAAACCGCATCTGGATCCGCAGCCCAAAGACTCCCATTAAAAAACCAGATTGCCTAAATGGCAATGCGGTTACCATATCCGGTTTTGCAGCCTGCGGTAAAAATCATGTAGGCTGCAATTTTCGGAGCGGTTGCAAAACCGGATCCGGTTTTTTAACATGGGCGCTTCTGGGAACTGGATCCGGTACGCGGTACCGAATCTGGATCCGGATGCGGTTAACAAAAAATTCCAAAAACCCACATTCCAAAACCGGATGCGTTAATGCATCCAGATCCGGAATGAGGGTTGCAATTTTACTATCAATAGATAGTATGAAGGCACACGGTAAAACCGCATTGTGACTTTTAAGTGTGACCCTAGCCTAACCGTTACTCTGACGCTTCCACTCTTTGCCAGTCTTTGCACTGGCTGTCCATACATTATAGGATCCAATTCAAACTGCTTGTTCTTACCCACAAAGCTCTTCACAGTGCAGCACCTCTCTACCCTCATCTCTGTCTATCACCCCACCCATTCTCTACACTCTGGAAGTGACTTTAGACCAACTTATGCATTAATCCGAACCTCCCACTCCCAACTCCAAGACTTCTCCCGAGCTGCACCAATTCTCTGGAATGCTCTACCCCAAGAAATTAGGTCTACCCACAACTTACAGAGTTTCAGGCGCTCCCTAAAAACACATCTCTTTAGGGCGGCCTATAATGCCCCATAGTCAAGTCACTCAGACATGGCCTATTTACTCCACCAGACACAAAATGCTTTACAAAGAATGTCTTGTGACCATTCATGCAGCTTTTATGTATTCTCCACTTCCTTAAATTGGCTGCACCATCATTGTAAATAAGCCCCTATACTCTCTGTCACCCCCACCTCATTGTAGATTGTGAGCTCTTATGAGCAGGGCTGTCATTATTGTGCTTTATTGTATTCCTTGACAATTGTTCTTATGAATGTTTGTATATGAACCTCTGAATTGTAAAGCTCTGCGGAATATGTTGGCGCTATATAAGTAAAGATTATTATTATTATTATTGTAAGAATGGGCATCTTGCATGCCAGACCTGACATGTCGCTCTCCACATGGAGAAACCTTACCCCTTAGATCCCAGTCTTAGCCTCTCACCTAACCAAATCAGATCTCATACGTTGCACTAATGAGGGACAATGCCCTGTAACTGATCATGTAAGTGGTGATGTATAAATACGGATGTGATACAGATGTCGCATGAATGACAATCCCAATGAATCACCTGACTTTTCTGGATGAAACTCTTGACTGAACCCTAAGGCTCATCATTCCAGTAGCAAAATATTCAACTGAAAACTCGAGCTCCCTCCTCCCTACTGGACTGTGTCTCATTTGTTTTGCACGTGGATATAAATATTCTGATAATTCCTTTGCAAATAGAGATTTTTCTTGGAATCCTTTATCTTCTCTCAGTTTTTCACAATATAGACTTTGAGTTGTTGGGGAAGGTCAGAATCTTTCAGCCTTGGATGGGGGTGGAAAATTAAATCTACACCCATGGCATGTGGAGACCATTCCTAAAATTGTCATTAAAGTGAAGCTTAAACAGTAAAACATAAAAAAATTTCTGGAACCCTTACTGAAGGAGGAATCACAGCGGATACAGCAGGTGCAGCAGATACAGCGGGTGCAACAGATATAGAGGGGGCAGTGGTTACAGCGGGTGCCGCAGATACAGCAGGTTCAGCGGATACAGCGGGTGCAGCAGATACAGTAGGTTCAGCGGATACAGCTGGTGCAGCACATACACCGAGTGCAGCATATACAGTGGGTTCAGCAGATAGAGCAGGTGCAGCAGATACAGTGGGTGCAGCATATACAGCGAGTGCAGCACATGCAGAGGGTGCAGCAGATACAGCGGGTGCAGACGATACAGTGGATACAGCAGGTACAGCGGGAGCAGTGGATACAGCGGGTGCAATGGATACAGCGGGTGCAGCACATACAGCGGGTGCAGCAGATACAGAGGGTGCAGCGATATCACGGGTGCAGCCCATACAGCGGGTGCAGAGGATACAGCAGGTGCAGAAGGTACAGTAGGTACAGTGGATACAGTGGGTGCAGCGAATACAGTGGGTGGAGCGGATACAGTGGGTGCAGTAGATACAGCGGGTGCCATAGATGCAGGGGGTTCAGTGGATACAGCGGGTGCAGCACATAGGGTCAGAGCTTTTGTTTGCACCTTTGCCCTGTTCCCTTCTCTTGGTTCCCAAGTAGTTGGCTTTACCATATATACTCCGCCATCTGTGTTGAGGTCCAGGAACGGTCAGTCACTGCCACTAAATGAGGCTTCAGAAAAATTGTGGCCACTGTAATAATAATTTCAATACAATCCCACTGTATAGCCCAGATAACTTTTTAGTCGTAATTACCTTACCGTTATTTATCTCTCCTGATTGTGTGGCGCACCACTGGTCGGAATGCCATGGAGGGGTACTGCACCCAAAACAGTGAGTGTGGTATCCCTGTGGCCAGGGGGTTGGGATGTTAATCTGGCGCATTGGAAGGCACCTAAAGAGAGGTGGCCCAGACAGAAGGGGTGTCTCCGGGTGTCAGTTAACACCCTAATCTGGACCGGTACTATACCCGGCCTGGAGGGACGCAGTCCAACAACAGAGGACCGGCTCCGAGAGTGGTGCAGGAGTCCATCCCTGAGCCGTCAAACCAGAGGGATGCAAGCTGCCCTAGGACGTTGCGACCAATCCCTGCATACATCCCCAAAAGCCCCCATGTAGGATCAAGGAGCCCCGCAATTCGGAAAACTCCATCAGGATTCATGGAGACCAGCGAAGGGCTCTGTGCAGGGAAGCACTAGAAAGGTACAGGAGCAGAGAGGGCAAGACAAGGACAGAGGGAGGAACCAGCAGGAACACCACTGAGGGCCCCGAGGAGACATCCCATCCTTTGGTGACTACTCAGGCCAGCTACCCGTGACTATGTAAACCTGAAAGCTGCCTGAAGTTACCAGTAAACCCGTGCAGAGCTTGAACAGTGGTGGTGACTTATTTCCATCATGCCCCGGAAGTACATTCCAGTCTCCTCAGCTTAGACTGCATCAAAGCCTCCACCTGCGGAGCCACCTTCCTGTGTGAGTTCTTTGCACCACCACTGCCCCAGGGATTTTGCTTCACCTACGGAGAGCATTACCACCCAGCTGCCTACCATCATCCCTGGAGTTCTGAAAGCAGCGTCGGTATCATTACTGGATACCGTAGGTGGCATCACGAACATTATGCTTTATTTTTTTATTTTATTTTTACACATTTTTCAGTGACCACCAGGGCCATGGGCCCGAGCACCAGCCACAAGTGACAGTCCGTTAATCAACGCCTGGGATTCGTGTACCCCACGGCCCTGGGGTGGGTCAATTGTGACTGCAGTCTGTGAGAGGAGATAGCTGGGGACGCGCAGAGATGAGTGGGGGCAGGGTCTTCTCCTGCTTGTCACAGCGTGATCACAGACAGGATAAGCAGTGAGAAGCCAGGGAAGCCAGAGAAGCAGGCGAGGGAGTGTTGGAATATGTTTAGTGCAACAACTCCATTCCTGTATATGTAAGTGTTCTATTGCTAGGTTTGTGTATTGTCTATAAAGTTAGATAAAAAAAAGGCTCCCAGAGGCTCACACACAGGAAAGACCATGTGACTGTAACCAGTTTCCTGTGTCTGTGCATTAGAGGAGAAGTAGCCTGCTGATGCTGCACAGAGACACTTAAGATATGTATATTCCTGATTCTACAAAGCCTATCATATCTGTACCTGTGTATTGCTAATTAAAGCTCTGTTCTGTTGTCAACATGCTTGAGAGTATCCTGAATGATCCGCTGCCAACAGGTTATGGGTCCAGCTTGACACAGAACCCCAGCATGACACAGAACCCTAGGAGTGACACAGAGCACAGAGTCACAATGAAGATTAATACAGCAACAGAAGCCCAGAGCAAAAGCAGCACAGAGCAACAGAGAAGATATCCAAAGCAGTGATCCTATCAAGTTCTCAGTACAAAGTCTCACCAATCAGAATTATCAATCCTGGAAATTCAAGGTGAAGATGCTGCCCATAAGAAAAGGTATGTGGAAATATACACAGGAACAAGTTACCATTACCAGATGATTGGCTAGAGAAGGATCAGAAAACAAAAAGCAATATCTCCCTCAGTGTAGATGATGATCAGATTGTGCATATATGCAAGTGTGCAACTGCAAAAGAGATGTGGGAAGAGTTACAGAATGTGCATGAAAGATCAAAGCTCAGCAATAAGCTTTATCTCATGAGAAAGCTGTACCAGTCTAAGCTAAGTGATGGCCAGAATATGAAGGACTATATAAGAAACACCCTAGAGATTGTAGAGTGTCTTAGGGGTATTGGAGAAGAAATTAAAGACTTTCATGTTGCTGCACTTCTATTAAGTGGTCTTCCAGAAAGTTATGACACATTTGTCACTGCATTAGATGCACGGCCAGATGATGAGCTCACACTTGAATATGTCAAAGGCAAGCTTGTAGATGAATTCAAGCAAAAAATGCATAATGTAAGCAGCAGTAATGAATCTAGAGCAGAAACAGCATTAAAGATACAGGACTTTGCTAAAAATAAGAGCAATCTAAGGGAAACTCATGAATGTTTTGTCTGTAGAAAACCCGGCCACCTTAAATCAAACTGCAGAATTTGGAAAACAAGAATGAGACAGCTTAAAAAGCAGAACAGTGATCAAAAGGTGAAAACAACTATAAAAGAAATGGCTGCATGTGTTGAAGCTGCATATAATACCAGTAGAGGCTCATCTGCAAAGCATATATGGTGTATAGACTCTGGTGCTAGCAGCCATATGACGAATGACAAGGATTTCTTCACTGACCTTGATAAAAGCAAGTCAGAAAAGGTAATCTTAGCTATTCAGAAGAACAGCACAAAACAGAAAAATCACAGTAAAGGATGTTCTCTATGTTCCCAGTGTTGAAAGCAATTTTCTGTTAGTAAAGAAGCTTACACAAAAAGGAATGTAGTTACTTTTAAAGACAGCAGTTGCATTATATCAAAGAAGGGTCATACTCTTGCAGAAGGAAAAATCCAAAATGAACTTTATCAGCTAAAATGCAAAGAAAGAGTGTACAGTTCTAGACAAGATCTGCATAAGAACTGTATCCATGTGTGGTACAGATGTCTTGGGCTCAGAGACCCAGAAGCAGTAAGGAAGCTATGTCAACTAGCAAATGGTGTTGAAATCAAGCAATGTAGTCAATTGATGAAGTGTACTAGCTGTCTTAAAATGTCCAGAAATACCTTTCCTAAAGTAAGCACCACTATATCTGCACAGCCACTTGATTTGATACACACAGATGTTTGCGGTCCAATGAGTGTTCAAACTCCAAGCAAGAAGAGATATTTTCTCACATTTATTGCTGACTACTCCAGATATACAGTCGCCTACCTGCTTTACAGTAAGGATGAAGTTCCACAGAAACTTGAAGAATATCTTGCAGTAGTGTTTAACAAATTCGGAAGAATGCCAAAAGCCCTGTGTGCAGATAATGGGACTGAGTATACAAGTACTAAGGTGCAAACCGTTTTGAAAAGGAATGGAATTGTGTTCCAGATTACCATTACATACAACCCAGAACAGAATGGCATTGCAGAAAGAAGGAACCACATTCGGTGAAAGTGGAAGAAGTATTTTGTTTGATGCGAATCTACCTACAATGTATTGGGAAGAAGCCATCATGACAGCTTGCTATCTTCAAACCAGACTGCCAGGTAAAGCCACAAATAAAACTCCATATGACTGGAACTGTGAGAAGCCTAACCTGAAGCACCTCAGGATATTTGGAAGCAAAACGTTTGTGTATGTTCCCAAAGCACAATGTTCCAAGTCAGAATCACATGCAAAAGGAGTCCTGGTGGGCTATAGCAAAACTCAAAAGGGATACAGAATCTTGCACCCAGAGACCAACACAGTAACAATCAGCAGAGACGTAGTGATTGATAAGAAATCTGTTTTGCTCAAATTCCATGAAGTTACACCAGTCATTCAAGCAAAGAAACACGAACAAGAATCTCAATCACCAAACCCAGACACTGAAAAAGAAAACACTGAAGTCTGGATAGGCTCTGAAGCCAGCAAGGAAGAAACAGAAGAACCAAGTCAACCTCCAGTCAGGAGATCAGAAAGACCAAACAAAGGTATTCCAGCTAGACACCTTTCTTATATGTGACTCACCGTGACCGGGGTGTTCGCGTCGCAGGCGTTGACTCTCCTCTTGTCACGGAACCGCGCCTGCGGCTGCGGGGCCCGGTGGTCCAGATCAATAGGGGGGATGGCTGAACAGTAGGGGTAGTTTGTCTTCGTGACGCCACCTGCGGGTGTCCTGGTAACTTTACCAGCGCTGCTAGGTCTCCGGGGGATGTTAGGCAGCAAGATGGGACGCTCCCCACAGGATGAGCGGGAGTCCCCGGAGCCAGGAACTGCGCAAGATGTTGAGAGGCAGCTGCGGTAGCACTGCTGTTAGGCCCAGGATTCAGACACAGATGCACTAAAGTCTTTTAAGTACCTTTTACTGGTGGTTTTAAGGTACACCAGACCGGGTTAGTGAAGTTAGCAATCCTGGAGATTCACAGCAAGCAGTTGTAGTAGGCTTCCTTTCTCTATCTCTTTGATTAAGGTCGGGTGGATGTAGAATCTAACCGGACCGGGCAGTATGTTCAATGGAACTTGCTTCACCTGGTTAGCAGCACTGAGGGCACTGTAAAAGGGTCTGAGCAGGATCAGTACTCTTCCCTGGGCTCTCGTGGGTAGGTGCATCAGGTGGAACAGGTGGCTAAACCTCCTGTTAGATGTGCTGGTTCTCTGTGGTGGCTGGGTAGCTCTCACAGCTTCGGTTCCAGTAACCAGTTAACATGGAAAGAGTCAGAATAACTCTGTGTTCCTTGAGAGGTGTTCTCTTTCTTCCTCTTATCCCAGTTACAGGGATTTCCTCACTTGCTAGCTGGCTGATTGGGCCTAGTGTGTCCCTCATAGGATGGAGGTTTCACACAGGCTGGCAGCTCTTGTAGCGTCTGCACACACTCTTCACAGTTCTGAAGTAACTACACACTCTGAAGTTTCTCCCTCCAAGACCCTATTTATAGGGGGGAACTGGCTCAAAGCAACCAGTGGAGCTCCCCCTAGAGGCTCGGGGTGAAACCAGGTGTTCTAAGGTGTTGTAGTGTTGTTAGGTGTTTTGTGAGTATTGCTTTGCTGTTAACTCCATTCATGCCCTAAGGATTTCTGTGGTGCCCAACAAGGTGCCAGGGTGCCACATATGGTCAGAACAATTCCTGAACCAGAGCCATTGTCATGGCAAGAAATACAAAAACTGCCTGTCCATGAGAAGCAGAAGTGAATAAATGCCGCTAATGAAGAGATGAAGTCCCTTCACCAACTCCAGACATTGGAGCTTACGGATCTCCCACGAGGAAAAAGAGCTATCGGATGTAAGTGGGTCTTCAAAAACAAATATGGCTCAGAAGGTAAAGTTCACCGATTTAAGGCAAGATTGGTCACAAAAGGGTACTTGCAAAAATATGGTGAAGATTATGATGCTGCATTTTCTCTAGGTGTGAAGCAAACCACATTCAGAACTTTAATGTCCATAAGTGCAGTTCAACAGATGACAGTGAGACATTTTGCCATCAAAACAGCCTTCCTACATGATGATATTGAAGAAGAGTTGTACATGAGCCAACCCAAGGGATATATTAAATAGGGTGAAGAGCACCTTCTTTGTAGAGTGCAACTTAAGCAGTCGGCAAAAAGCAAGGAACTCAAAAATTAACAAAGTCTTGATGGATGAAGGATTTAAAAGGTCTCAAGCTGATCCATGTTTGTATACGAAAATTTTTACAAATGAGTGGATGTATGTTCTCTTATATGTAGACGATGTAATCATGTCTAATCGAGATGAAAAGGAAATTACAAAGCTAGGTGAAATTCTTAACCAGCACTTTGAGACTGTGACATATTATTTGAATGTGACATATTATTTGGGAATCCAAATCCAGAGAGAGGAAGATGGGAGTTTTCTTCTCAATCAAAGTTCTAAAATTTCCGCAATCCTAAACCAGTTTGGACTGTCAAAAGCCAAAGAAGCGTCAACACCAATGGATCCATCCTACTTAAAGTTGGAAGGAGAAGAGGATCGGCTACCCACCAATTAGAGATACATAGAAGCAGAAGGGGTGCTTCTGTACATAGTAACCACAACTCATCCAGATATTACAGCCGCAGTTGGAATTCTCTGCCAACGCGTAAGCAAGCCAAGCCAAAGACACTGGAATGCAATTAAGAGAATTCTACAGTATCTTAAGGAAATTCAAAGGGGAAATCTTAAGATATATGCATCAGGAGGAAATCTCACTCTCAGAGGTTATGTGGATGCAGATTGGGCTGGAGATACAAGTGATCAGAAATCAACAAGTGGTTACTTGTTGAGGTTAGGAGAAAATTCTTTTTCTTGGTCTAGGAAAGAAAATAAGTGTCAGTCGCATTGTCTTCTACAGAAGCAGAATATATGTCATCTGCTTACGCAAGTCAAGACGTTATTTGATTGAAACAACTTTTGGAAGATTTCGGCAAGACACTAGCTCTGCCAACAGTTGTATATAATGACAACTAAGGATGTATTAAACTTGCCAGCAGTGAGGAGATTAGTGCAAGGACTAAGCACATTGACATTAAATGTCACCACTTAGGTGACTTTGTGGAACGTGGTGTGTTGGAGTTTGTTTATTGTAAGTCTGACAAGATGTTAGCTGATGGTATGGCAAAACCATTGCTTTAGAGCCAATTTTGAGGACTTCAGAACTGCAATGGGACTAACAGGATAAGTAGATAAGTAGATGTTGAGTGGGGATGTTGGAATATGGTTATTGCAACAACTCCATTTCTGTATATGTAAGTGTTCTATTGCTAGGAATGTGCATTGTCTATAAAGTTAGATTAAAAAAAAGGCTCCCAGAGGCTCACACACAGGAAAACCATGTGACTGTGTCTGTGCATGAGAGGAGAGGCAGCCTGCTGATGCTGCACAGAGACACTTAAGATATGTGTATTCCTGATTCCACAACTCCTATCATATCTGTACCTGTTTATTGCTAATTAAAGCTCTGTTTTATTATCAACATACTTGAGAGTATCCTGAATGATCCACTGCCAACAGGGAGGGAATGATGAGCTTGGGTACATAGGAGCCTAACATTGCGCTATGAGCATGCATGATATCAGGCATCCTGTGCCTGGTATATACGGAAGTGACAGGGAGGGATGGAGAGAAAGAGAGGGCGGAGGGTTTGTCTTAGAGCCCACAGGGGAGTACTAGAAATAAACCCAACCCCACATAGTGACGCTGGGCTGCACACTTGGTTCGTCTCCTCCCCTCTTTGCCATAACTTTTATAACTCTTTTCTCTGCAATCATACATGTAATCATTGAAGTAAAGGTAACATCCCAGTGCCTGTAAGGCTCTGGCTTCACATTATAGACCTAAATCCTGCTGGTCGGTTCACTTTAACATGTAAACAGCATCCGAACAATAACTCGAGCTCAAACTAGTTTGTGTTTGAGTCACCCGGTGTCCACTACAAACCCCGAACTTTACAGGTTCAGTTTGCTCACCCCCGATCACTCCATGAAAGCCCTTCCCGGTTCACCTCTTTGGTCACGTGTGGTAACTGATTGCTATGATTGTTAAATTCCTCTTGATCTAAAATGCAAGAACCAAAAAACTCTCTTTTAAATAAGATGATATTAAAAATAATAATAATAATAATAATCATATTAGGTTGCATATTATTACAAAATTATAATCATCTTTATGATTAACAGCTGTTCAAATGGAGATTTAAAATGTCTATTTCACACTATGCAAAGTGAAGAATACAATGGTGAATGAGCTCTTCTTCAGGTCTATTTTACCATTTACAGGACAATAGATTTTCCTCACTTCATGTGGATGTTGTAGGTTTCTCATTCAGAAGATATTTATTGATGCAGCAATTCTTCCATGACTTTATTTCTTCTAATCTAAAAATAAAACATTGGAGAATTTGACCCTGAATACTACAATGTCAGAAATCCCTTGCTGACCCATCTTCGTGTTCTCACTCCTGTCACAGAAGATATATGCAGGATATAGTTGATTTCCTTAACAGACTACGGAAGTTCTTTGTGATATGATTTGGTGACTTTTGATAGTAACCTACTGCAGAAATGCTATTATCCCATAGTGACCAGATGATTTTACAACCTTTCTATCATGTATTTTCAAAGTAAAAACACCAGACTCATCAGGTCTATGTGATCCATTGTATTTAATAATGCAGACTGTGTAGTCTAGTGACTGATCCACTTTAAGGACTTTCAAAGATCCACCAAATCTAAGGAGCAATCCAAGATGTAGACTAACACCAGTGTGGACCCATGTTAATATGAAAGTTACGTATTTTTGTCAAATGCAAACTCATCTTCAAATGAATAGCCCCTATGCCCCTATTTGTTGCCCCTATTTTATCACTAATCCTTCATATATGGCTAATGATCTTTCTTAGAATACTGACTTTTATAAATGTAAAAGGAGAAAGGATCCTTAGTGTGAGACTGACCTGTTGAGGTGGATCTTCCAAGACTTGGGTCTGGGTGGGCATATGGGACACGGGTTTCAGGGCAGCAGGCAGGTGAGGCACAAGAGAGACAAGTATTGAAGGTAAGGTACACCACAGGTGGCCAGGAAGTCATGGAGACTGCAGACTAGTAACAGAGGTCCTGGAGACCACAGACTGGTAGCAGAGGTACTAGAGAACAAAGACTAGTAGCAGAGGTACTGGAGACTGTAGACTGGTAGCAGAGGTCTTGGAAACCACAGAATGGTAGCAGAGGTACTGGAGATTGCAGACTTGTAGCTAAGGTTCGGGAGACCGCAGAAAATTAACAGACATACAGGTGACTGCAGCCTGTTATTAGAGGGTCTGAAGTCTGCAACTTGGTAGCAGAGGTCCTGGAGACCAAGGACTGGTAGCAGAGGTCCTGGAGACTGCAGACAAGCAGCAGAGGTACTGGAGATCAAAGACAGCTAGCAGCGGTCTTGAAGGCAGCAGACAAGTAGCAGAGGTCCTGGAAAGCACAGACTGATTGCAGAGGTCTTTGAGACCGCAGACAGGTAGCAGAGGTTCTAAATACTGCAGACAGATAAGAAAGGTATGGAAAGCCACCGGCAGACAGGACTCAAGAGCTCTAAAGTCTTAAGACACAGGTATGATTGAACGTTTATTTGGTACTTGGTACATTGGTAAATTATGAGGGTTCACAATATATTTGATGACAAGGTTGGCACAGTGGCTTTGCAGTACTGGGGTCGTGGATTTAAATCCCACCAAGGATGACATCTTCAAGGAGTTTATATGTTCTTCCCGTGTTTGCGTGGGTTTCTTTCAGGCACTCTGGTTTCCTCCCACAATCCAAAGACATGATAGGGAATTTAGATTGTGAACCCCAATGGAGACAGTGGTTATGATATCTGTACAGCATTGTAAAATGAATGGTGCTTTATAAACAAATAAAATATATAACTGTCACGCTTACCCAAGTTCACAAAGGTTACTTTTACAAGATCACTTTCTATTATGGCCAATTTTCATTTGAGCTTTCTCTGCTGCAGAGTTGACCTATCTCCAGCAAACTGGAAAATGATAACTGCTTCTTTTTTGTATTGGAAGAGGTCCTAGAAGTTGGACAATTATTGCTGAATATACAAATATATCAATGCTGCTGATGCAAACAAGTTAGAATTTGGTCATCAAAACGTATACTTTCAAACATCATAAGATAAGATAAGATAAACTTTATTGATCCCGGAGGAAATTACAGTATTACAGCAGCAGAACAAAGATCAAGAACATTTCACACTTTACAAAATAAGTCTGTATGGACAGCAGATGTGGGTAGACTGGTACATGTACCTCACCTATTCCCCCCATACACATAGAACTTCACACAGTCTTGGGATGCTTTACACTTATACATTTGTTAAACATCCCCACAGCTGTCGGAACAAACGATTTTCTGTATCTTTCCTTTTTACACATTAGTTGGATTAGACGCTTGCTGAATGTGCTCTTCTGCTTCGCAAACAGTTCAGAGAGCGGGTGTGTATTGTTGCTCATTATAGCCTTGCATTTCTTATTAATTCAATCCTCTAATACCTCCTCGAAAGTCCTAAGTTGTAGACCCACCGCCGCACTAGCCTTCTTGATAAGTTTATTCAGCTTATTAGCGTCAGCTGTGCGCACACTACTACCCCAGCATATTATTGCAGCAAAGATTGCACTCGCCACAATAGATTGGTAGAACATTTCAAGCATTTTGCTACACACATTAAACGACCTTAATTTCCTTAGGAAGTAAAGTCTACTCATCCCTTTCTTGCAAACCTTCTCCATATGGCACCCCCAATCAAGCTTGCTGTCCAGGTAAACCCCCAAATATTTGAAATACTCCACCATCTCCGCATCCTGACCATCAATAGTGTTAGGTAAGCAATCCTTCATGCACCTTCCATAACTCAACACCAACTCCCTGGTTTTCTTTACGTTGAGTTCTAAATGGTTAGCCTGACACCAGTCAACAAAGTCCGAGACCACCCTTCTGTATTCCTCCTCCCCCCGGCCTCTCACAATACCTCCGACTATCACTGAGTCATCAGAGTACTTCTGAAGGTGACAAAGGTCTGATTTATACTGCAAATCAGCTGTGTATAATGTAAAAAGGAATGGTGACAGCACCGTTCCCTGAGGGGCTCCAACACTGCTCCGAACACTATCCGATACGGCCGCCCCCAACCTTACGAACTGTGGCCTGTCCGACAGGTAATCAATGATCCAATTCACTAGTCCCTCATCAACCGCCATTTCAACCAGCTTTTTACGTAATAATAGTGGCTGTAAGGTGTTGAATGCACTGGAGAAATCGAAGAACATGGCACGTACAGTGGTTCCATCATTGTCCAATTGTCCATCATGGTATTTCCAAGACCTCAATAATATTATATGCTGTCTGAGGTTATGTTGTAAAGATTTTAGAGGATGCAGGATTGGAAGGAGGTCCAGAAATTTGGATGCCTAACCAATCTAATATTGTTGCCCTATCCTTACAAAAGTCTATCAATGTTCGAATCTCGGAAACCACCATTAGGGCTTGTCGAGACATGTCCGATTTCGATCCGAGTGTCATATAAATATCAGCAATGTGTAAGGAAATTGAAGACAAATTTAAATGACCTCTCCCAGTGTCTCCCTGTGAACATCATCATCTGCTGGTCAGAAGAGGCACCAGGAACTAAACAGTGAGTTTCCTCCAGAGAAAAGTTTAGATGAAATGCCAGGTGAGGTTATAGTTGTATTGCAGTTATTAAATGTAAACATCTGGGATGGCAGAGAAGGGGAGGAGTTGGCTCCAGTGCCTGCAACCGGCCGGTTTATGTGGTCATGACGTGGCTTCACAGCCACCATCGCCGCAGAAGGGCTCAAGATGGGTCAGATCCTGGAGGAAGCCTGAGCTATACCTGAGCTGAAAGATTTGTGACCTGAGCTGAGAGGAAGATTGGTGACCTTAGCTGAGAGGAAGATCGGTGACCTGAGCTAAGAGGAAGATCAGTGACCTGAACTGAGAGGAACATCGGTGACCTGAGCTGAGAGGAAAATGGGTGACTTGAGGTGAGAGGAACATCAGTGACCTGAGATGAAGATCTGTGACCTGAGCTGAGAAGGAAGATCTGTGACCTGAGCTGAGAGGAAGATTAGTGACCTGAGCTGAGAGTAAAATTTATGACATGAGCTGAGAGAAAGATCTGTTACCTGAACTGAGAGGAAGATCAGTGACCTGAGCTGAGAGGAAAATGGATGACCTAATCTGAGGGGAAGATCGGTGATCTGAGCTGAGAGGAACATCTGTGACCTGAGCTGAGAGGAAGATCGGTGACCTGAGCTGAGAGGAAGATCAGTGACCTAAGCTGAGAGAAAGATCGGTAACATGAGCTGAGAGAAAGATCGGTAACCTGAGCTGAGAGAAAGATTAGTGATCTGAACTGAGAGGAAGAGATGTGTCCTGAGCTGAGAGGAAGATGTATACAAAAACCCAGCTGTACATATTAGAAGTGTACCTCAAACTCAAATCTACATTTAACAGAGGAGGACATATAGAGTTTGTTGACAAAAGTTTTTTTTTTTTTTTTAACTTTTGTGTACAAACTCTATATGTCCTCCTCTGTTAAATGAGAGGAAGATCTGTGACCTGAGTTGAGAGGAACATCTGTGACCTGAGCTGAGAGGAAGATCGGTGACATGAACTGAGAGGAACATCGGTGACATGAACTGAGAGGAACATCGGTGACCTGACCTGAGAGGAAGATCTGTGACCTGAGCTGAGAGGAAGATCGGTGACATGAACTGAGAGGAACATCGGTGACATGAACTGAGAGGAACATCGGTGACCTGACCTGAGAGGAAGATCTGTGACCTGAGTTGAGAGGAAGATCTGTGTCCTGAGCTGAGAGGAAGATCAGTGACCTGAGCTGAGAGGAAGATCGGTGACCTGAGCTGAGAGGAAGACCTGTGACCTGAGCTGAGTGGAAGATCGGTGACCTGAACTGAGAGAAAGATCGGTGACCTGAGCTGAGAGGAAGATCTGTGTCCTGAGCTGAGAGAAAGATTGGTGACTTGAGCTGAATGGAAGATCAGTAACCTGAGAGGAAGATCAGTGAACTGAGCCGAAAAGAAGACCAAACACGGCAGGTAAAGCACTGAAGACCAGACTCCGAAGGTCAAGCACCAAAGGCCAGCGCCAGTAGAAGACCATGGCAAGCGACAGTAAAAGACCATGACCAGATTTGAACCAGGCATGGTAGACTATCCAGCTAGAGCAGAGGATTGTTCCTGTTGTCCATTGCATTACTACGCATTCATACTAAACGTCAAGTAGATAAGGTGGTCAGTGCGTTGAGAGAACCTACCCCTGAATTAGACTTATGGCACAGCAGATAGTGTTCTGGCACCCTCGCTCTGTACTCCTGAAGAACGAGTTGACAGACAGGTAAACTCTTTCCCATCAATGCATTGACATGGACGCTGGGGGTCCTTTTCAACTTTTATTAGTAGGTTAAGTGTAAAACTAGAAAAAACAAATAGAAATTCTCAATACAACATAAGCATATCTGAAGTATATAAAATTACATTGTTACAGGTCACACAATGTTCCTGCACGATATTGCAAATACACGATAAGTATAATAGCAGATAATAAGATGATAAACAACAGTGTAGCTACATTGTACATTTAGGTGGTCAGTAGCATATTATAAACTCACCGACTGTGCTATGTTGAGGGAAACATGCCGATGAGCTGAGATCCAGAGAGAGAAGGGTCAGCACACCAGGATGTCAGCTTGTATGAGACTGTAATGGCTTCTGGAGGAGAAGGGGCAGAGCCTAGAGCACAGCCTCATGGGAATACATAGGCATGGAGAGACCAAAATTAGACTATGCAGTAAACATAATGTAATGTAGGAACATTGTCAACAGATGGCGCTATGGGATAAATCATTGCTGAACAAGCAAACAATATATTGTCTCAAGCAAACTAAATGCACGTATTTCTAAGAAAGGCACGACAGATAGTATTATAACCCTCGGCCTGTGTAACGTTAGTGTTATTCTGTTAGCCAGTGACAATGACGAGTAGAGTGACCCTGATGTTTTTCTGGCAAAGAGACTGGGGTTAAGTTAAATGTTAAGTAATATCTGTTATCTAGTGTCTTAAGTAACTGGTAAAGATATTACGTCTGTATTTTGCATAATACTGATTGTGTTTTGATGCAACTTCTAATAACAATCGGTATTGCTTCCTGTATGTCCACTATCACTGCTAACTCTTTATTTCTGTACAATACTCGCTGTGAATCAACACTGAGTCACCTTATGTGCGCTCTTGTGTAAGAGGGTCTAGGGTCCTACCTTCCCCTTACACTGAAGAACACAGTTTATACCTGTATGTGTTGTAATATATATTTATGTGGAAAATTGATTTGCGTAATTACCAATGTGCAGTCACCTAGTGGTCAGAGTGAAGACTGCTCCTCAGTGCCAGTGAGTTATGGAAGTTATTAATAATAATTTCTATGATTTTGGGGTGGGTCCAAGTCCATAAAATGGACAGCAGTGTAGCTGAGACAGGAGAGTTACCCAGTGTGAAGCACAACAAAGAGCAGGCAGTTTGGAGTGGAACCCATGATCAATTCGTTCAGCTTGGCATGTGTAGATACAATCCTTCCTTTGTTGATACTCTGCCCCTTCCCGGTAGGCATCTAACTCTTATGGTACTGATCACAGTGGACTTCAGCTTAGACTCAGGCAGATGGGTTATCATGGTGCTTGCAGTGAAGAAACTTTCGTTTAATGATGGCCCTAATTGATCCTCTTGACGGATCCCTGTCTCTGAGTGGGATAGGGCTGGAGCCAGGAGAGATTAAATGAGTTTGCAGCGGATTATTGTCATGTGGTTTTCCGCACTCATTTGGTGTTTTACCATCTTCTGACTCTGTTCACACTGTGGTGTCCGATAAGCGATCTTGTCCTTTTTTGCTCAGCCTTTGGGTTTGGGCATCAACTGTTTTGTGCTCATTGCTCATGAGTCTTGGAGGAGTTAACTTCCTAATGGCTGGTAATGTGCTGCGGGAGTATCAGTCTGCTTCAGTCCTATCATAGCCATCTCCACCCTTAAAATATGGTGTAGCCCAGTCTCCTATGCTGATAGCTTTAGCTTGCTCTAGCAATACTGGTATGTGGTGTTCCAGTTGCTGCCTGACAAAGGGGCCACAGTGTCCCAAAAGCTTGCTATGTTTACCATCTTTTCAGTTAGATTCACATTGAAGGCATCAAAACTATGAATTAACACATGTGGAATTATGTACTTAACAAAAAAGTGTGAAACAACTGAAAATATGTCTTATATTCTAGGTTCTTAAAATTAGCCACCTTTTGATTTGATTACTCCTTTGCACACTCTTGGCATTCTCTTGATGAGCTTCAAGAGGTAGTCACCAGAAATGGTCTTCACTTCACAGGTGTGCTCTGTCAGATTTAATAAGTGGGATTTCTTGCCTTATAAATGGGGTTGGGACCATCAGTTGTGTTGTGCAGAAGTCTGGTGGATACACAGCTGACAGTCCTACTGAATAGACTGTTAGAATTTGTATTGTGGCAGGAAAAAAGCAGCTAAGGCTGGGGTCACACATAGAAATCCGTTTTTGGAAGGGATTTCCATGACCAATCCGTTTTTTTTTGGGTGCTTTTTGAGCCTCCTGCACCTCTGAACGTTTTTGGACTTAGTCATTTTTTCATTAAAAACGCATATGCGTTAACGCAGGCGTTAACGCAGGTGCCTATATGTGCCATGCGTTAACGCATGCGTTTCCCATAGGGCCCCATGTTAAAAAAACGCATGCGTTTTTTAACTGATGCCAAAAACGTTGCTAGCAACGTTTTTGGCTCAAAAACGGACAGAGCAATGTTTTGAGGTCCAGAAAAAAATGGACAGGGTGTTTATTACATCCAATCCGGTTTTCTGTCAGTTTTTGGACTTAGAAAAAAAAAAAGACAAAAATGAAGCCAAAAACGGACCAAGGGCTTATGTATGACCCTAGCCTAAGTAAAGAAAAGCGAATGGCCATCATTACTTTAAGAAATGAAAGTCAGTCAGTCTGAAAAATTGGGAAAACTTTGAAAGTGTCCCAAGTGCAGTTGCAAAAACAATCAAGCGCTACACAAAAACTGGCTGACATGAGGACCGCCCCAGGAAGGGAAGACCAAGAGTCACCTCTGCTGCGAAGGATAAGTTCATCCGAGTCACCAGCCTCAAAAATCGCAGGTTAACAGCAGCTCAGATTATAGACCAGATCAATGCCACACAGAGTTCAAGCAGCAAACACATCTCTACAACAACTGTTAAGAGGAGACTGTGCAGCAGGCCTTCATGGTAAAATAGCTGCTAGGAAACCACTGCTAAGGACAAGCAACAAGTAGAAGAGACTTGTTTGAGCTAAAGAACACAAGGAATGGACATTAGACCAGTGCAAATCTGTGGTTTGGTCTGATGAGTCCAAATTTGAGATCTTTGTTTCCAACCACCGTGTGTTTGTGCGACGCAGAAAAGGTGAACGGATGGACTCTACATGCCTGGTTCCCACCGTGAAGCATGGAGGAGGAGGTGTGATGGTGATGGGGTGCTACGCCAGATGACCTGGCCTCCACAGTCTCCAGACCTGAACCCAATCGAGATGGTTTGGGGTGAGCTGGACCGCAGAGTGAAGGCAAAAGGGCCAACAAGTACTAAGCATCTCTGGGAACTCCTTCAAGACTGTTGGAAGACCATTTCCGGTGACTACCTCTTGAAGCTCATCAAGAGAATGCCAAGAGTGTGCAAAGCAGTAATCAAAGCAAAAAGTGGCTACTTTGAAGAACCTAGAATATAAGTCATATTTTCCGTTGTTTCACACTTTTTGTTAAGTATATAATTCCACATGTGTTAATTCATAGTTTTGATGCCTTCAGTGTGAATCTACAATTTTCATAGTCATGAAAATAGAGAAAACTCTTTGAATGAGAAGGTGTGTCCAAACTTTTGGTTTGTACTGTATCTATACTCGCCCGCTATTACGAAGACCCAGCACCGGCATTCCAACAGTTGCATCTAAACAACCTATTTTACAAATGCAAGTCTATGGGTCCGTGAAATAAAACCGATGCCATCCGAGTGCTGAAAGTTCTTCACAGACTGATACATAGGAAAAGATGTAGATTCTATTTTATTTCTCTTCCTACAAAAAACGATGAAACTTGGAGAAAACTCGGATAGTCAAAACTGACACTGACCAAGCGCGGATGAAACTAGGATAAAAAAGACACTGGTGAAACGTGGACAGATATCTTTGTACGATAAAATCACTGATATCTGAATGAGCCCTTAATCCCAATGATCCTATTTTTGAAAAATCAGTTTCTGTCTCTGGAAAGTACCGTACTTTGTGTTAGAATTGCTTCATTGTGAAAATAGTCCAGGTCAATGAATCACCAATGGCACTCATCTTCTCTATAGCCCTTACCGGTGTGCTAATCATAGTCATGCTCTTTCTTATCTTGTCCTTCATTCGTAAGAAAAACAAAAGTATGAGTTTTGTATTTTTAATTGAATGTTAAAAAAAAAATAAAATCATGTGTTGTAAGGATTCATCCCCATCCGGAACATTGTATCAGACCGCAGATAAGCTCCTGCGGTTGTGTATTGTTTTCCTGTGTGATTAATATTCTTCCTATTTTATTTTGTCAAAAACTTTTCACATGACTCTGCCGCGATTGGAAAACAAGATGAAGTGAATTAGAATCAGGATGAGCAGAAGTCAATGGGAGATAACTGGATATTGTCAGGAAATAGAAGATATCGGAGTGTATTGTGATAGACACAGGAGGGAGACGGGACAACGGTTCATGGCCGGGGACAAACAAATAAGAAAAAAAGGCAAAAAATTCTACATGAAAAGAAAGAGGAAAAGTGTGAGAAAACGCTGTATCCGCAATACCTAAGATTACATTATGTTTCCAAGGTCCCTGTTGTTTGTGAAGGTCACATGTTACTCTCTGACCACTCGTCCAACATCATCAATAGGTGGTTAATGAGTTCGCGTGTTTAATAATTATTCCTGATGAGTTTTACAGTCACTGACTTTCCACAGATGAGGCTGGGCAAAAATCGTTCTTTCGCGTGCATCTCAATAGAAATTAATAAAAAAAGGCCAGAGGAGATCTTCAAGGGAATACATAATCAAAACGGCCTATTACTTTTATTATTGTAATCATTACATAAATATGTTTTCATATCATGTTAGTCATTTTCAGTTGAACACTAGAAGTAGAGATGAGAAGGATGACGTTTGAGTCGGATTTCCTGAGCTTTGCTGTTTCACACAGATTCAAACATTGAAAAATTAAATTCTTGGTTCACAAAAAACTAAAAAACCCACATTGCTGAAGCATCAGAGCTATTTTGCATGGACGTGTGGCTCCATAATGTCCTGCAGCTATGACATCTAGAGGGTAAGCTCTTATGGTCAGCAGGGTTCTCTCTAGCCTGTACAGTGTAATCTCTTATGGTTAGTGGGGTACTCTCTCTCTTGTAGAGTGTAACCACTTATGATCTGCGGCGTCCTCTATCCTGTAGAGCAGTGGTCCCTAACCTTATTTGCATCAGGGACCGGCGTCATGCAAAACCATTTTTTCGAGACCCGGCGGGTGGGGTGGGAAGGTGGTATAGGGGCAGGACTTTGGTCACATGGGGCGGGGCTATGGAGAAGGATTGGAGTTTAGTAACCTGTTTCCCCGAAAGATGCGTTATGTTCTATTTTCAGGGGATATCTTATTTTTCCAACCCCTTGCAGCCCCCAATATGGTATCCCCATCATCCCCTTGCAGTCCCTATCATCCCCTTGCAGAGCACAATATCCACATCATCCCCTCGCAGCCCCCAATACCATATCCCCCATCATAATCCTCTTGCAGCCCCCACCATCCTCCTCCTCTTGCAGCTCCATCATACTCCTCCTCTTGCAGTCCCCATCGTCCTCCTCCTCTTGCAGACCACATCGTCCTCCTCCTCTTGCAGCTCCCATCGTTCTCCTCCTCTTTCAGCCCCCACCATCCTCCTCCTCTTGCAGCCCCCACTGTCCTTGCAACCCCCGCCGTCCTCCTCCTCTTGCAGCCCCCGCCGTCCTCCTCCTCTTGCAGCCCCCATCATCCTCATCCTCTTGCAGCCTCCATTTCCTCCTCCTGTTGCAGCCTCCACCGTCCTCCTCCTCTTGCAGCCTCCACCATCTTCTCATCTTGCAGCCTCCACCATCCTCCTCCTTTTGTAGCTTCCACCATGCTCCTCTTCTTGCAGCCTCCACTGTCCTCCTCCTCTTGCAGCCTCCACCATCCTCCTCCTCTTGCAGCCTCCACATCCTCCTTCTCTTGCAGCCTCCACCATCCTCCTCCTCTTGCAGCCCCACCATACTCCACTTGCAGCCTCCACCATCCTCCTCCTCTTGCAGCCCCCATTGTCCTCCTCCTCTTGCAGCCTCCACCGTCCTCCTCCTCTTGCCGCCTCCACCGTCCTCCTCCTCTTGCAGCCTCCACCATCCTCCTCCTCTTGCAGCCTCCACCGTCCTCCTCCTCTTGCAGCCTCCACCATCCTCCTCCTCTTGCAGCTCCCTCATACTCCTCCTCTTGCAGCCCCCATCGTCCTCCTCCTCTTGCAGACCCCATCGTCCTCCTCCTCTTGCAGCCCTCACCGTCCTCCTCCTCTTGCAGCCCACATTATCCTCATTCTCTTGCAGCCTCCATTTCCTCCTCCTCTTGCAGCCTCCACCGTCCTCCTCTCTCTTGCAGCCTTCACCGTCCTCCTCCTCTTGAAGCCTCCACCATCCTCCTCCACTTGCAGCCCCCACCGTCCTCCACTTGCAGCCTCCACCGTCCTCCTCCTCTTGCAGCCCCCATCGTCCTCCTCCTCTTGCAGCCTCCACTGTCCTCCTCCTCTTGCAGCCTCCACCATCCTGCTCCTCTTGCAGCCTCCACCATCTCCTCATCTTGCAGCCTCCACCGTCCTCCTCCTCTTGTAGCTTCCACCGTGCTCCTCTTCTTGCAGCCTCCACTGTCCTCCTCCTCTTGCAGCCTCCACCATCCTCCTCCTCTTGCAGCCTCCACATCCTTCTCCTCTTGCAGCCTCCACCATCCTCCTCTCTTCCAGCCCCCACCGTCCTCCACTTGCAGCCTCCACCGTCCTCCTCCTCTTGCAGCCCCCATTGTCCTCCTCCTCTTGCAGCCTCCACCGTCCTCCTCCTCTTGCAGCCTCCACCGTCCTCCTCCTCTTGCAGCCTCCACCATCCTCCTCCTCTTGCAGCCTCCACCATCCTCCTCCTCTTGCAGCCTCCACTATCCTCCTCCTCTTGCAGCCCCTACCGTCCTCCACTTGCAGCCTCCACCATCCTTCTCCTCTTGCAGCCCCCATTGTCCTCCTCCTCTTGCAGCCTCCACCGTCCTCCTCCTTTTGCAGCCTCCACCATCCTCCTCCTCCTCTTGCAGCCTCCACCATCCTCCTCCTCTTGCAGCCTCCACCGTCCTCCTCCTCCTCTTGCAGCCTCCACCGTCCTCCTCCTCTTGCAGCCTCCACCATCCTCCTCCTCTTGCAGCCTCCACCATCCTCCTCCTCTTGCAGCCTCCACTATCCTCCTCCTCTTGCAGCCCCCACCGTCCTCCACTTGCAGCCTCCACCATCCTTCTCCTCTTGCAGCCCCCATTGTCCTCCTCCTCTTGCAGCCTCCACCGTCCTCCTCCTCCTCTTGCAGCCTCCACCGTCCTCCTCCTCTTGCAGCTCCCTCATACTCCTCCTCTTGCAGCCCCATCTTCCTCCTCCTCTTGCAGACCCCATCGTCCTCCTCCTCTTGCAGCTCCCACGGTTTCTTTCTCTTGCAGCCCCCACCATCCTCCTCTCTCTTGCAGCCTCCACCATCCTCCTCCTCTTGAAACCTCTACCGTCCTCCTCCACTTGCAGCCCCCACCATCCTCCACTTGCAGCCTCCACCGTCCTCCTCCTCTTGCAGCCCCCTTTGTCCTCCTCCTGTTGCAGCCTCCACCGTCCTCCTCCTCTTGCAGCTTCCACCATCCTCCTTCTCTTGCAGCCTCCACCATCTCCTCATCCTGCAGCCTCCACCGTCCTCCTCCTCTTGTAGCTTCCACCGTGCTCCTCTTCTTGCAGCCTCCACTGTCTTCCTCCTCTTGCAGCCTCTACCATCTTCCTCCTCTTGCAGCCTACACCATCCTCCTCCTCTTGCAGCCTCCACATCCTCCTCCTCTTGCAGCCTCCACCATCCTCCTCCTCCTATTGCAGCCTCCACCATCCTCCTCCTCTTGCAGCCTCCACCGTCCTCCTCCTCCTCTTGCAGCCTCCACCGTCCTCCTCCTCTTGCAGCTCTCTCATACTCCTCCTCTTGCAGCCCCCATCTTCCTCCTCCTCTTGCAGACCCCATCATCCTCCTCCTCTTGCAGCTCCCACCGTTTCCTCCTCTTGCAGCCCCCACCATCCTCCTCTCTCTTGCAGCCTCCACCGTCCTCCTCCTCTTGAAACCTCCACCGTCCTCCTCCACTTGCAGCCCCCACCATCCTCCATTTGCAACCTCCACCGTCCTCCTCCTCTTGCAGCCCCCTTTGTCCTCCTCCTGTTGCAGCCTCCGCCGTCCTCCTCCTCTTGCAGCTTCCACCATCCTCCTTCTCTTGCAGCCTCCACCATCTCCTCATCCTGCAGCCTCCACCGTCCTCCTCCTCTTGTAGCTTCCACCGTGCTCCTCTTCTTGCAGCCTCCACTGTCCTCCTCCTCTTGCAGCCTCCACCATCTTCCTCCTCTTGCAGCCTACACCATCCTCCTCCTCTTGCAGCCTCCACATCCTCCTCCTCTTGCAGCCTCCACCATCCTCCTCCTCTTGCAGCCCCCACCGTCCTCCTCCTCTTGCAGCCTCCACCGTCCTCCTCCTCTTGCAGCCTCCACCGTCCTCCTCCTCTTGCAGCCTCCACCATCCTCCTCCTCTTGCAGCCTCTACCGTCCTCCTCGTTTTGCAGCCTCCACCATCCTCCTCCTCTTGTAGCCTCCACCATCCTCCTCCTCTTATAGCCTCCACCATCCTCCTCCTCTTGTAGCCTCCACCATCATCCTCCTCTTGCAGCCTCCATCATCCTCCTCCTCTTGCAGCCTACACCATCCTCCTCCTCTTTCAGCCTCCACCATCCTCCTCCTCTTGCAGCCTCCACCCCCTCTTGCAGCCTCCACCATCCTCCTCCTTTTGCAGTCTCCACCATCCTCCTCCTCTTGCTGCCTCCACCATCCTCCTCCTCTCGCAGCCTCCACCATTCTCCTCCTCTTGCAGCCTCCACCCCCTCTTGCAGCTTCCACCATCCTCCTCCTTTTGCAGCCTCCACTGTCCTCCTCCTCTTGCAGCCTCCACCATCCTCCTTCACTTGCAGCCCCCATTATCTCCATGCAGCCCCCAATACTGTGACCCCCTTCATCATCCCCATGCAACACACACACACTTACACTCATACACTGCTCACTGGTCTGCCCCCCATATTCAACATTGCGGCGCCTCTCCTCTCTTCCTCATCTGTGGGCGTAGATGTACGAGTGAAGCAGCCAATCACAGCGCAGCAACTACTAGCCAATCAGGGCCCGGCTGCTGCACCATGATTGGCCGACTGCTTCACTGGTACATCTACGACCAGAACTGAGGAATAGAGCAGAGGTGCTGTAAGGCTGCAGGTGGGCGGTGACAGCTCATTCAGGGAGGCTGGCAGCAGCATCCACCATTCCGAGCCACCGCAGAGCATACTGTTAGTGCTCTGCGGCGCCGTGGCCCAGCACAGAGACCCCCACGGCCCGGTCCAGTCCGTGGCCTGGTGGTTGGGGACCTCTGCTCTAGAGCATAAGCCTTGGGGTCAGTGGGACCGCTCTCTCTTCTGCAGAGTGTAAGCTCTTATGGTCAGCAGGGTCTTCTCTCTCCTGTAGAGTGTCGTATAATCTCTTATAGTTAGTAGGGTACTCTCTCTTTGTAGAGTGTAAGCTCTTATGATCTGTGGAGTCCTCTACCCTGTGCATAAGCCTTGTGGTCAATAGGTCCTCTCTCTCTTCTGTAGAATGTAAGGTCTTATGGTCAGCGAGGTCTCTCTCTCACTTTCTCTCCTACAGATTGTAAGTATAAAAAGAGAAACAATGACGGCACCCATCTGAGTTCTTCACGGTGCTCTTTATTTTTCCATCCAGGAATGGGGTTACATTGGTGCGGGGAGGGAGGAGAGGCGGAGGGGGACTACGGGCGCTCCGTTTCGAGTATGTTACTCTTCGACAGGGAACATTGCCAACTAGCCGTGATACCATCTACCTCCGGTGGACTGTGGCGGCGCTGGTGACACATCACCAGAAACTACAGGTGGAGTCACGACAATTGTACATAGATTTCCGATGTAAATATCACCCCTTTTCAAAGATTCACCCAGGACACGGGATCAGGCGCGGCCACCACTCCCCGTGACACAGCAACGCTTCGGTGGAGCCTGATACCCGAGCACCCCAAAGCCTGGGCTCAACATAAGTTAATGTCTTATCTTTGCAGGACCGCTTGGGACATTTAAGTTCTAGAAGCCTAAATAAAGAGGGATGGATATAAAGAGTCGATAGACAAACTATGCTCATATACAGCCCTCTTGCCACTTCTTGGTCTCTGCGCAAAAAAACACCATCTAAGCACGCCTTTGGGATTGATTTCAGGATCGCTGTGTACGTCGCTATCACCCTGTCACTTGCCAGGATGCACTGAAATCGCCTGGTGAATATCGCCTCCTTTTATTGCAGTGCAGGGCAATTAGGTGACGCTCCACCGGCGATTTTTCACCGTAGAATCGCTCAGTCACACGCCATTACACATGTGCGATGTGGTTTCCACATCGCCGAATTCGGGAATTGCCAGCGTTCTCGCGTGTGACGGTACCTTAACAGACCGTGCCCTTCTCTTCCCTAAACTCATACATTGGGTAAGACTTGTGAAGGCCCCAATAGACATGGCATGGTTGGCTGATCATCAAATCGGTGTTTTATTGTATGTGTACCGATGGCTTAATACTATGTGACATTTCACTTTTACTTACCTCCTATTAATTTCAGCTGACATAAAACAAATATACCCTGCATCAATCTCTACTCAAATAATACAGGATACAAAGGGATCTATCAATTTCTATGATGAGTTCATACAAGGTGCGTCACCTCCCTGCAGCAGGTCACCTGAAAGTTGTCCTCTCACTTCTGGATCATGGTTCAGGATCAAGATCCACCAAATGTAATAGGAAACACATGCATTTACTAAATTTGGCACATCTATAGGCTGCCCATATTGCAAAAATATAATACCAGCAAGAATTCATTTCAATTTGTGGGTGAATCCTTGGAAAATATCCTTGCAAAGTTGGCTGTCTTGTAAGCATATCATCGGTAAACAGCACCCAGGGTATCTCCCCCAAATATCGGGCTTTACTTTCTTCAAAGAAGTCCTCATTGATCTCCAAAAAGGTGAACACTCAAAAGTATTAAACTTTGTAAAATGCTGCTGTTTATAAAGAAAATACTAAGAAGGGTGAAATCCAGCACTTAATGAATAAAAACGTCACATTTTTATTGAGGTTTATGAATAAGAGTACATAAATATTTAAAAAGTAGAAAAAAAACAAGATCCTCTGAGTCACATCTTAGGGCATAATAGTTGTATTCTCTGACAGGTTTTGGAAAGCAATGTCCTTAATCACAGAGATATAACCGTCATGTAACAATGTAGCATTCAACAGATGCAACAGATACTAATTGCCTATCAAAGGACACCGGCTTCTTTCCTTCATCTACCTACAGTATATTGGATCTGTTTCTCTTCTATTGGTGAGCTGATATTTTTTGTTCCTCTCTTTTTCTCTCCTATTTTTAAAACACCACTCCAGCATTTTTATTTTATTTTACCACTAAAGTCGCTCGCCAGAAAATTGTGACCTTCCGGCAACTCTACTGTTTGCTAAAGGTCACAACTCAATCCAAGTCTATGAGACTCAATAGAGTTCTGGGAGACACAATACAAGTCTATGAGACTCAATGCAAGTCTATGAGACTCAATACAAGTCTATAAGACTCAATACAAATCTATAAGACTCAATGCAAGTCTATGAGACTCAATACAAATCTATAAGACTCAATACAAATCTATAAGACTCAATGCAAGTCTATGAGACTCAATACAAATCTATAAGTCTCAATGCATGTTTATGAGACTCAATCCAAGTCTATGAGACTCATCAGAGTTCTATGAGACACAATACAAGTCTGTAAGACTCAATACAAGTCTATAAGACTCAAAACAAGTTTATGAGACTCAATGCAAGTCTATGAGACTCAATACAAGTCTATAAGACTCAATACAAATCTATAAGACTCAATGCAAGTCTATAAGACTCAATACAAATCTATAAGTCTCAATACATGTTTATGAGACTCAATCCAGTCTATGAGACTCATCAGAGTTCTATGAGACACAATACAAGTCTGTAAGACTCAATACAAGTCTATAAGACTCAAAACAAGTTTATGAGACTCAATGCAAGTCTATAAGACTCAATAAAAAGTCTATGGAACTCAATAAAATAGACTCAATACAAGTCTATAAGACTCAAAACAAGTTTATGAGACTCAATGCAAGTCTATAAAACTCAATAAAAAGTCTATGGAACTCAATAAAATAGACTCAATACAAGTCTATGAGACTCAACGCAAGTCTATGAGACTCAGGGTACCTTTACACGTCGCAACATTGCATGCAATTTCACTTGCAACTTACTGGTTGCAGTGAAATCATGGACACATTGTTTCATTTTGTTGCCGTGTACAAATGTAACAATGTGTCCATGATTTCACTGCAACCAGTAAGTTGCAAGTGAAATTGCATGCAATGTTGCGACATGTAAAGGTACCCTCAACTTAAGTCTATAAGACTCAATACAAGTCTATGAGACTCAATGCAAGTCTATGAGACTCAATACAAGTCTATGAAACTCAATGCAAGCGTATGAGACTCAGTGCAAGTCTATGAGACTCAATACAAGTCTGTGAGACTCAATAAAAACCTATGAGTCTCAATGCAATTTTATGAGACTTAATACAAGTCTATGGGAGACTCGTTCGGGCTTCTATCTGGCTCTAATGGATTTGTATTGAGACTTTGTGAAGTAACATCTGCCAGGAAGAAGTTACAGTTATAAGATGGTGCCACGGGACTGGAGCGGCATCGGAAAAAGGTTAAACCTCCAGAAGGTGAGTACATGACCATGGGCATGTGGCTTAAATGTAAAATGTCACTCCAGCTCTATAAACAAATGCTGGAGTTGTGCTTGAATTCTTTCGACTAATAATGGTTCACATAATTCCGGACATTGGCAAACTCCTTCCTTATGAATCCCCAGCTCGTGGCTTCTAAAAAATGGGGCTGTTTGATGATAAAACGTAGCTGGCTACAATCAAAGCAAAATCATATGGGAGCACTAATCACAAAATGATATCATCCCACCGGAGATAATAAACAAGACTTTATATGGCACGTTAAGTAGTTATGTTCATTACTGTTTGTAACAGTAAATTAAAAAAATCCGTCATATCCTGCTTAGTTTTCTAGAATCTGGTTCAGAATCAAGTTTTAATGAACTCAAATCATTCATCTCTCAAAGAAACATTAACATACGGCACTATGTAATCTCCCCATCCAAGATTACCGACTTCAAAGTGGTTTATGAAACATGAAATACTGCGTCCCCAGCGCCCGTGATTAATGCAGAGGTTCCTGCCCTATAATGTCCACCCGTGCGCCTGAACCTAATTAACTCTTACATATAGATGTTATAAAGATAAGCCAAACAATTTGAAAGTGAAATATTCACTATATAAAACAATTCCAGCATAGAGTGTCATTTTTTCTTAGTAGTATATTATTACCTTGTATAATACAGGGGTCAATTTGAGCTTTTTTCTTTCTATATTATAGAACAACATAAATCTCATGGATTATTTGGAGTCGGCTAGGAATCATCGTTGTGCCATCACAGCTTTATTCATCAGAGGAGGATATGTGGTGAAAGAGCCACCAAACGGGCACCATTTATATACCTTCTGTAGACTTATATATTGGATTACAAACACTGGACACCATCACCAACCATAGAACCTATGGATACTTACTGGCTCAGAACAGTTTTGCTAATCATTAGAATTATGTGCATAAACATGATATTAGTTTGTATTATCATTTTGTGCAAATAGTCTTTTAAAGGGAATCTGTCAGCAGATTTTTGCTACCTCATCTGACAGCAACATAATGTAGGCAAAGAGGCCCTGAATCCCAGTGGTGTAACTACAGTCCGATGGGCCCCGGTGCAAAATTTAGACCTGGGCCCCACCCTTGCACTCACGTTGGTCAGATGTATGGGCCCAGTGTAACGTTCTACATCCAATAAAGACTCACACATTGACTCCTCTCCCTATTCATTATGTATTAATGTTGCTCATCCTGCTATATACTGTATGGTCCTCCTTCTGGAATAAGGCCCTTATTCTGGTATATACTGTACGTCCCCCATTCTGGTTTATATGGTCCTCCTCCTCCCACCCACATTATCGCCCAATTATTATATAAAATTAATAAATTGTTATACTGTACTCACATTACCCTTCATATAGTATAATGCAGCCTCATAGCCCTCTATGCAGTATAATACAACCTTTTAGCCCTCCATTGTAATATAATGCAGCCTCATATTCCTCCATTATCATATAACGCATCCTCATAGTTCTCCATTATAGTATAATGCATCCTCATAGTCCTCCACTATAGTATCATGCAGTCTCATATATGCAGCCTCATAAACTCTCCATATAGTATAATGCATCCCTCCTTCTCCCCCCCATAAGGATTAGACCATAGAGGACAGGAGTAAGGTAATCTTCTCTGATGAGTGTAATTTTCAGCTTTGCCCAACACTTGGTCATCTAATGGTTAGACGGAGACCTGGAGAGGCGTACAGTCCACAATGTCTTACACCCACTGTGAAATTTGGTGGAGGATCGCTGATGATCTGAGGATGCTTCAGCAAGGCTGGAATTGGACAGGTTAATCTTTGTGAAGGACGTATGAATCAACCGCATACAGGGTTATCCTTGAAAATCACTTGCTTCCTTCTGCTCAGGCAATGTTCTCCAACTCTGAGGGCTGTTTTTTCCAGCAGGACAATGCACCATGCCAACAGCTAGATCAATCAATGTGTGGATGAAGGAGCACCACATCAAGACCCTGTCATGGCCAGCCCAATCACCAGACCTGAACCCCATTGAAAACCTCTGAAATGTAATCAAGAGGAAGATGGATAGTCACAAGCCATCAAACAAAGAAGAACTGGTTACATTTTTGTGCCAGAAGTGGCATAAGGTCACCCAAAAGCAGAGTGAAAGACTGGTGGAAAGCATGGCAAGACACAAGAAAGCTGTGATTAAAAATCATGGTTATTCCACCAAATATTGATTTCTGAACTCTTCCTAAGTTAAAACATTAGTATTGCTGTTTCTGAATGAATATGAACTTGTTTTCTTTGCATTATTTGAGGTCTGATGTTTCTTTTTTATCGATTTGATGATTTCTCGTTTGCTGCAAATGAATAAACATTTTTAGCTTTGAATTCCGGAGACATGTTGTCCGTAGTTTCTAGAATAAAACAACAATGTACATTTTACTCAAAAATATACCTAGAAGAGAAAAAAAAAATGTTGCTGTTGTCTCTTAATTTTTGCAGAGCTGTATATCTGTTTAATATAAATTATACTGTATTATTGGTTTATATGATCAATACATCAAAAAATGTTATTGGGACCTTAGTGACAAGTATAATTGCACACCCACTTTCACCTTCCCATTTAAAGTCTGTTCTAAGAGTATAAATACAAAACACATTTTTTACCTGTATGCTTACTCTAAAATACTGCCATAGAATGCCAAATAATAGCTGCACTCGAGGCTCACACAATATTACCATTTAGTGCCCCAATAATAGCTGTCACGCTTCTGGGGGAAGGCGCCCTGGAGTGGACCCACTGGGCCATGGTACCAAACTCCCCTAGGTGAGCTGGTCCTAGTTTAACCAACCCCTATACAGGACAGGGATTGTCAGGGGCAAGCCCAGGGGGTCTAAATACCACAGCTGCTAGTACCAGGGGGGCGGATCATAGGGTTATGGTATAGCAAGCTAGGAAACACAGGTACAGAGCCCGAGGCTGGGAGAGTAGGAGTGGCTCTACTGGAGGAGAGTACAAGGAAGGCAACAGTCAGCAAGGCAAAAGCAAACTAACTTAATAATCAGGCACCTCCCATCAGTGGAGGTGGCCTGATATACCAGAGGACAGGTAACTATTGGTCAGGGGGAGTGTCAGGTTGGGCCGGAATGGCCCCAAGAGTCACAAGGGACCGCTCATGACACTCATGAAACCTGACCCCTGCAGCGTGCTGGTGCGTGAGCTTGGCAGTCAGCAGACAGGAAGGGGACCTGGCGACGGCTCCAAGACACAGTACGCCTGGACGCCAGATGCCTGGTCTGCAGAAGAGCAGGGGATGCTGACCCAGGAGAGGTGATCTGGGGAGCGGTGCCAGGGAGACCTAACAATAGCATTATAAAATGCTTAAAGTGATCCTATTATCATGATATAGTGTAGTGATTAAATTAGCAATGTGTGTTAAATTTATTACAAAAAATCTTTGGGGCAATTTTTTTCATATTTTTACATGCCACAATATGCATTTAAAATAAAAATGAGAAAACCTTCAGTTTTTACACTGGCCACTGGACATATAGACATATTCTTCCTTTAGTTACAGGAGATAACACAGCCTCAGAGTTCACACCCTGGCTCTATCTTTTCTATTGACGCATCCAATGAGTGTGTGCAAAGGTCATTGTTAAGGAAGGGTTATGTTATGCCTAAACAAGGAATCCCAGCACGGAGGATGGAAGGCCTTAGCACTAGGAAGATGGGGCAAAGGGGCACCTCTTAACCTGAGGCTGAGCACTTTGCTTCCCTAATGTCCCTAATGTCTGGAGGTCCTTCCTCCAGACGGCGTCACGTGCCTAGAGCATCACTGGCCCTGAATTCACCCCGAATAGTGTGCAGGCCAGTGAGGCACTAGTCAAGCTACTACAATAAAACAACATGAGGGATTTAAGATAAACAGGTGGGAATAGACAAAAAAAAACAACAATCTTCAGATGCTCCAACAGGAACTTTGCTGTAGCTACAGCAACAAACTACTCAGCGTCTCCAGAGACAGGCTTCTTTACAGTGGTCAGTATACAGAATATAACTGACAATGAAGAGGATCCACGAGTGTGTATAGTGGAAGGGCATGGTCATAAGATCTGCAGCTGAGAGAAAGGTTACTTTTTCTTGGTCAGATGGGAAAGGGTTTTAACTCATTCGGCACTAAAAGAAAGTAAAACCACCTGAATACTTGATAATAGTCAAGTGAGCAGCAGTAATGATCTGTGATCAATTAGCATTGTGATCTTCTGATCTCAGATACTCTCGTCTCGTCAGGACATGACACACCCATGACAGGAGATCTGTGAAATCGACTTTTGTGATTGGTGGATCTTATGTTATCAGCTCTATATGGAGCTGTTATCTATCATTGTTACCATGCCTGTGCTGATAAGAAAGCTCCAGGAAACTCATCCTGAAAGGACAGGAAGAAAGAGTTTAAAAAGTCCCAATCATCAGTGTGAAAGTGGCAAGATTACTCATTTTATTTTTTAATAGAATAAACAAAACATTTTCAAAGGGTTTTTGTAATACTAAAAACTAACTTAAGTAATAGGTAATTGTCTGTTAGTATTTCCCTTCATTATTGGGTACATTTTTGCATTTTCCAAGAGCATAATATAAGTTTATATATTAATATGTGAGAGGGAACATAGCACAATAGGGTTTTATCCGGTGGGTAATTGTAAGGGCCACGTCACACACACAGATAATTGTGCAGAGATTGTTCGCAGATCTCTGGTTGCAGTGAAATCATGGACACATTGCTCCATTTGTACACGGCCACAAAATGGAGCAATGTATCCATGATTTCACTGCAACCAGAGATCTGCGAATAATGTCTGCACAATTATCTGTGTGTGTGACGTGGCCCTAAGTGAGATGTAAGGAGCTGCTCTAGCAAGAATTGAGGATTATCGGGCAGGACACCTCTGGATGGGAAACCTGCCATGAAAACAACATACTGCACGAATAGGGTAGTAATCTGTGCTGCTGAAGAGCCAGGAGATCCAGAATGGCAAGATAGGATAAATGGCTTATTCCCTACGTGTTTGAAGGTTAACGAGCTTCTTCATCAGAATAACTACAGCAGAATTATTATTATGGTACTCCTGAAGAAGCTTGTTAAGCTTTGAAACATGTAGAGGATAAACCATTTATCCTATCTTGCTATCTTGAATTCCCTAGATCCTCAAGAACGCAGACTTCTACTCCTATTCCTTCTCTATGTTAACGTTTATATATTGTGACCTACACACTTTCTTAACATCTCCCCCAATCCTGGCCCCCCCCGCAACATCCCAACAACAACCTTCATCCCGCGACCCACCGCCAACCCTCGCAACCTCACCACCACTTGCTCTCGCAACCCCACCAACATCAGACCCATTCCCCCAACCCATGCCCCACCTACCGCTCTACCCGGCGCACTCTGGAATGCCCGCTCAGTGTGCAACAAACTCCCCGACATCCATGATCTCTTTATCTCCAGGAAACTGTCATTCCTCGGCCTCACCGAGACCTGGCTCACCCCCTCCGACACGGCCTCCCCTGCTGCACTATCCTACGGCGGCCTCAGCCTGTCCCACACCCCCCGTCCCTCTGGCAAACAAGGCGGTGGAGTCGGCATACTGCTGTCCAACTCCTGCACCTTCAGCCCCATCCCCCAGCCCCCATCCGTCACTGTCCCCTCCTTCGAAGCCCACTCAGTCCGAATCTTCTCCCCCTGCAACCTCCAAATAGCCATCATCTACCGCCCCCCCGGACCCACCGCCTCCTTCCTTGACCACTTCACCACCTGGCTACTTCACTTCCTCTCCACTGACATCCCCTCCATCATCATGGGCGACTTCAATATCCCCATTGACACTCCCCGCCCAGCCGCCTCCAACCTTCTTTCCTTGACCACCTCCCTAGGGCTCTCCCAATGGTCCTCCTCTCCCACCCACGAACAAGGCCACACGCTTGACCTCATCTTTACCCGCCTTTGCTCCCTCTCTAACCTCACAACCTCGGTACTCACACTGTCCGACCACCATCTCTTGACCTTCTCCGCCCTCTCCTCCCCTGCCACACTACCCCCTCTCGCAAACTTGATCACCCTCGCCGAAACCTAAAAGATCTTGATCTTCCTTTATTCTCTGAATCACTCCTCCCTCTCACCGACCTACCCTGCGCTGACGACATTGACATTGCCACCACCCTATACAACACCACCATAACGAACGCTCTCGACCTAGCCGCCCCCCTCACTCTCCATGCTCCACGCATTAACAGGCAACCCTAGCACACCACCCTCACTAAAAACCTGAGACGGGCGTCCAGAGTCGCCGAGAGGAGATGGAAAAAGTCTCACACCCCCGAGCACTTTGCTCTATTCAAGCAATCCATCACTGACTTCAAGACGGCACTCGCTACCGCCAAGCAAGTGTTCTTCTCATCCCTTATAACCTCTCTGTCCCGCAACCCCAAGCAGCTCTTCAAAACTTTCAACTCCTTACTTCGCCCACCTGCTCCTCCCCCTTCTCCCCTCATCTCTGCTGAAGACTTTGCGACCTTCTTCAAGGAGAAGATCGACAAGCAGCTTCGGTCCACTATCCCCACACCTCCCCTTCCCACCTACACTGCCCTCCTCCTCCATCAGCCACTTCCCCCCCATAACTGAAGACCAACTCTCCTCCCTCCTGTCAAAATCACACCTCACCACCAGCGCCCACGACCCGCTCCCATCCCACCTCATTCCCAACCACACCTCCATTTTCATCCCAGCCCTCACCCACCTCTTTAACCTTTCACTTAGCACTGGTACCTTCCCCTCGGCCTTTAAACACGCCCTAATCACGCCCATCCTAAAAAAAACCCTCACTTGACCCTACCTCTGTCTCTAACTATCACCCCATATCTCTTCTCCCATTCGCCTCTAAGCTACTTGAACAACACGTCCACTCCGAACTGTCCTCTCACCTCTCCTCGTGCTCCCACTTCGACCGCCTACAGTCCGGCTTCCGACCCCTCCATTCCACCGAAACAGCCCTGACCAAAGTCACCAACGACCTACTGACCGCCAAGAACAAACACTACTACTCCATCCTGCTACTCCTTGACCTGTCTGCCGCCTTCGACACGGTTGACCACTCCCTTCTTCTCAGGATCCTGGAATCCCTTGGCATCACCCACCTTGCCCTCTCCTGGATCTCCTCATACCTAGCGGACCGGACCTTCAGCGTCTCCCACTCCCACACCTCCTCCTCACCCTACCCCCTTTCTGTCGGAGTCCCCCAAGGTTCGGTCCTGGGACCCCTACTTTTCTCCATTTACACTCTCGGCCTAGGGCAACTCATCGAGTCCCATGGCCTCCAGTACCACCTCTACGCCGACGACCACCCAAATCTACCTGTCCGGCCCCGACATCACCTCCCTACTCTCAAAAATCCCTCAATGCCTTTCCGCCATCTCATCCTTCTTCTCTGCTCGCTTCCTTAAACTCAACATGGACAAAACTGAATTCATAGTCTTCCCCCCAAGAAATTCCACCCCACCTCCCAACCTATCCATCTGCGTCAACGACTGCCCCCCTCCCCAGTCCCCCAAGCCAAATGCCTCGGGGTAATCCTTGACTCCTCCCTATCCTTCAAACCCCACATCGAGGCCCTCAACACATCCCTCCGGCTCCAGCTCAAGAACATCTCACGGATCCGCTCCTTCCTCACCCACGACACCGCTAAAACACTCATCCATGCTCTTATCATCTCCCGCCTTGACTACTGCAACCTCCTTCTCAATGGCCTCCCGGCTAACTCCCTCACACCTCTCCAGTCTATCCTCAACTCCGCTGCCCGCTTCATCTATATGTCCTCCCGCTACTCCCCTGTCTCCCCCCTCTGCCAAGCCCTTCACTGGCTCCCCGTCTCCAAGAGATCCCAATTCAAAACACTAACCATGGCGTACAAAGCCATACACAACCTGGCTCCACCATACATCTCCGACCTGGTCTCCCGATACCTACCCTCACGCAACCTCCGCTCCTCCCAAGAACTCCTCCTCTGCTCCCCCCTCATCACCTCTTCGCACAACCGAGTCCAGGACTTCTCCCGGGCATCTGCCTTACTCTGGAACTCCCTACCCGAACACGTCAGACACTCTCCTACCCTGAGTAGCTTCAAGTGTCACCTGAAGACTCACTTGTTCCATCAAGCCTACAACCTGCCATGAGACCCAGGCGACCGCCCCATACCTGACATTCCCCCATCCTACTGTATCCTAACCCACCCCTCATAGACTGTGAGCCCTCGTGGACAGGGTCCCTGCCCCTCCTGTACCTGTACGTCCTGATCGCCTAGATTTAGTGTACTTGTTCTTGTCTCCCTCAACCTCATGTAAAGCGCCATGGAACCTAATGGCGCTATATAAATAAATAATAATAATAATAATAACGGCTACATTTCTGTATCGCCTGATTTTGTAACAAGATACGGGTACACATCAAAACAAGGCCAAATAATGATTAATAAATATAGTATATGATGTCTGACGATAAAAGACGACGTTCTTTAGAGCATGGCTGATCCACACTAGGTTTACCAACTGTTGGTTCCTGTCAATGGGTTTAGTTAGGACAAGATCTCCCAAATTACTGTAGATACTTCTAGAAAAGGGTTTTCAGACAAATGTTATGGGTACCTTAGTGTGAAATAAGTCAAATATTGCCCGGAGGCTTAAATTGTTTTTTAAGTTCCTTGGTCCTTACACTGGTCTCCGTTTCAGGTCTGTGAAGGTTGGGTGGCCCACCATGTGCCCAAGCCAACCTCAATAAAGAGTGGCCCAAGAAAGGAATTTATGTGTGGGTAGAAATGGTTCATTTTCCAACCAAAACCAAAAGATTTCTGCTGATATTATGTCATATGGTCTAGAAAAACATGGCCAGGATCATACTACGTCTGAGAAACTCAGCCAAAGCCAAAACGTTCTATGGGGTAAATACTGGAATATTTGAATCTATTCATTAAAATGACACTATGAGAATTATGCTGTTGGCTCTTTATCTGGGATGATGGTTATAAATTTAGTTCATTTCATGAGACCTCAGTTATTCCCACCAGGGGTGGACAAACCATTGGTGAAACGTGCAGCCACACTTGGGCCCAAGAGGTATAGGGGCAAAGTACCCACCTAAAGCAGGTGAAATTGGGCATTATCAGGGACTACTAAACTGTGAACGGTCCATATATTGTCCTTGCATAGGGGCCACTTCTGTCTGCGCATCACAGTCATTTATCACTGTAGGAATATTGTTACCATATCCGTCTCTTTAATACATTGAATAGTTAAGTTTCCCGGAGGATTATCCACAGATATTTGGAAAACCCAGCTAACTGTACTCATGGCTCTTCTCTGTCTTTGGGAATCCCATCTGTAGCTATAAATCTTTCATATTTCTTAAGGGAATGGAAACGTGCAAAGTGCCGTGACTCAACAGTGTTCTGATTTCCGCCCTCTTCACGGCACTTTTCTGGGTGTAAGAGAAATGTCAAGGTATCTAAATCTATTATATAATCACGAATGGGTTTTTTGCCCCTTTTGAGTCCGCACTCGCTGCGAGTCAGCGTGGTCATGTGGATACGAACGAAGCATTGGCCGCGCAGCGGCCATTGCGAGCAGCTCTAAGGCGACTCGCTATGCCCGCGCAGCGGGCATGGCGAGTCGCCTTAGCAGCGCGAAGCATTGGCCGCGAAGCGGCCATTGCGAGTCAGAGACTCGCTCTGCTAGAATCCCGATGCATTGTGCATCGGGCACCCATCTAGTATCTCTATAATCATGAATGACATTTTTATACAGAATTCCATAAAGATTTTAATAATTTAGAACCTTTCCTGTTTACTTGTTCTCTGTAATCTTCCCAGAGATCTACATAGGCCATGAAGATCCCAGAACGAAAATCAACTTAGGTGTCCATCACCACCACCACTGCATACTCTACCAGATACATGAGAGTTGCCAGTTGGTAAATCATCTTATTCTCCATTCAGATGGCTGTTTTTTATAAAAATAGGGACAAGAATAAGATATCCCCAAACTGTAAACCAAAACTGTGTCTAGGCTCTCCTTCACCCAGGGAAAGTCCTTAGTTTACTGCCCAACTACAAATATTGAGTAAAGTCTATAGTGCCTGTATCTGATACCCTGGCCAAGTCAAAGTATATTCTTGGCCGTCACCCTGCCCCAGGAGACCGAGTATTTATGGCAATCTTTCATAACCCTCTATTCCCTTGCTAATTTTTAGAATAAAAGGATTAATTGTGCAACACCTAGTAATCTACAGTGAAGAAGTGATCCAGGTTGATCCTAATGGTTAGCCACCTAGGAGGATTCTGGAACATGGGAACCCTAACAGTTGCTCAGTTAGCTTCACCCTAAAGATGACCTGTCACTAGCCATGAATATGTATTTTCTTTTATTTCTGGTGTAAATGTCGTTGTTCTCCTGAATCTGGCGATGTTTTTCTTTCGCTCTTGTACCTTTCCATTCCTGAGATATGGCCTTTTCTTCCCTCTATGTATATCCAGTCCTTTCAGACAAGTGGGTGTGGTCTTTATTGCTCCTACATGGGTGGGTTCCTGAGGACCACGCCTAGTTGGTTAAATTGAATACAATTATATACGGGGAACAGGAAGCCATATCTCAGGAATGGAAAGGCACAGGAACTAAAAATAAACATCGCTGGATTCAGGAGACCAGCAGCTTTTAGTATTTATGGGAAGTAATGCAAACAGGTTCAGAAGGCAGTCTAAGCCTACTGAATGTTCCATTTCTACAGATACTATAGTAGTTATATCTAGGAGGTAATCTGACCAAATTCCAACCATTCATGACTGAGTAGATCTGGAGGACTTCTCTTCATGGACTCAACAGAAACCACATGGGTTTAACTCTTTCCAATCCACAGAATAAGTGCAATCTATGCAATATACTGACAATACTAATCAAAACAGTGCCAGAAAACCTGTGGAACGAAGAAAATCATAATGTCGGACAATGTCACACGTTGGATCGGAGTGAGTTAATTTTTGGAATGTGCCCCAATGAATAACATTGGTCTGAGTGCCCTCCACCTGCTATCTGTTTTTTTTTTTCACAAAGGAAAGGTTTTCTCCTTGTGGAGAGTGACATGCCAGTAATAAGGAGATGTCATAGCTGTAATGCTCCTCTGAGAAATAAAAATATGTAAATCGGCTCTTCAGACAGGAAGAGGGCTTGAACTCTAGCGTAACCTACTGGAAGGAACAATCCTAAAAGTCAAAAGTGACCCTTGGGAACCAACCAGCAGATTTTAGGGCTATAAAGTGAAGCCAGTGCCTTACATGCTCTGGGATACTGAGTGCAATTATACCTTTACTTCAATGATTACATGTATGATTGCTGAGAAATCTGTTATCAAACACCGGGAAATCAGTGCTGCACATTTGTATAAGTGCAGCAGAACATCACTATGAGGTGCTGGGTTTCTTTTATTACTCTCGTTTGCTCTAAGCCAAATCCTCTTCAAACCCCCCTCACTCCATCTCTCTCTTCCTCCCCTCTCCCTCCCTCCCTGTCATTATATACCCAGGCACATTAGGTCTGACATTGTGCATGGAGCACAATAGCACTTTGAATTGGCCAAGGTATCAGATACTGGCGCTATAGACTTTATTCAATGTTTGTAGTTGGGTGGCAAACTAAGGACTTTCCCTGGATGAAGGAAAGCCATAGTCACAGATTTGCTTTATAGTTTGGGGATATCTTATTCTTGTCCAGGGCCCCTATTTTTAATAAAAACAGCAATCTGAATGAAGAATAAGATGATTTACCAACTGGCCGCTATCATATACCCTGGTAGAGTATGCTGTGGTGGTGATAGAGCAATATCAGGCTCCTATGTGCCCCAGATCATCAGTCCCTCCCCCCCCGTGTCTCCGGCTTGTAGTTCTCACAGAATCGTCTCTGGCTGAGTGATCGGGCAGTCACAGTGCAGGAGAAGACCGCACCTCTTCCAGTCTATGTGTGTATCACAGACAGAAGAAGCAGTGAGAACTAGAAGCCAGCAGGCACACATACGTGCGAGGGAGAGATGATCTGGGGCACACAGGAGCCTAACATTGTGCTATCTCCATGCACAATGTCAGATGTAATGTGCCTGGATATATAGTGACAGGGAGGGAGGAAGAGAGGGAGGGGGGAGGGCCTGGCTTAGAGCAAACATGGGAGTAATACAAAGAAACCCAGCCCCTCTTATGCTAATGTGCTGTCCAGCTTTTCCGATGCATGATAACACTTTTCTCTAGCAATCACACATGTACTCATTGTAGTAAAGGTATGATTGCACTCAGCATCTCAGGGCCTGTAAGGCACTGCTTCAATTATAGCCCTAAATCCTGCTGGTTGGTTCCCTTTAACAATCCTTGTCATATAACATAGGGCTTAAACTAGATCAGAATCTCAATTTTCATAGACAGATTTTTGGCGAGCTGTGCTTCGTCAGTGCAAAGTATGAGATCCGATCTGGCTGTGGGAGAGGCTAAACATATTCTAAAGAATAAGGTTTCGCCTTGTCGAGAAGAAACACCATAACTGGCATGCCCGTTATACAGTCATACAGCCAGATCCAATCTTATACTTTGCACTGATGAAAGCAAATACCCCAAAACACCTTATCTGCAAATTGAGGGTCTGTTCTGGTATAAATCCTAAGTCATATGACAAGGCTCTTTAAAGGGTCGATTTTGGCTTTTAGGATTGTTACTTCCAATAGGTGGCACTGGATTCAAGTCTCCCTTCCTCCCTGAAGAGACAATTTGCATATTTTATTTCCCAGAGCTGCATTGTGGCTTTTAAGGTTCCTTATTATTGGCATGCCAGTTCTGACATATCAGTCTCCACAAGGAGAAACCTTACCCTTTAGACCCCACTCAGCCTCTCACACAGCCAGATCAGATCTCATACTTTGCACTAACGAGGAGCAATACCTCGAAACACCATGTCTGCAAATTGAGATTCTCATCTGGTATAAATCCCAAGTCATATGACAAGGCTCATTAAAGGGTCATTTTTGACTTTTAGTATTGCTACTTCCGATAGGTGTCGCTAGAGCTCAATTACTTTCTGAATTGACACTTTCCATATTTCACAGACAATACTCAGACTGAAAACATGGGAACCTAGTCTATATTTGCTAATAATGTAACTCCATAACACTTTCATTGCACAGGTGAGATATGTCATGGATTGCATTCTCCAAGAGGACGCTCGCCTGCCTCATCTCTGCACCATTGTTATCCGCACCCATGACGGGATGGTATTACAATACACTAGCACCAAATTTAATTGAATAATCTGAGATCCGTGTGCCCAGCGATGGGTGTAAGGCGTCACTTTTTATTTTGCCAAGCGCACCAGTCTATGCGAAGTGATTTACAATCAATAGAAAGTGATTGCGCATTGTCTGTCATCGATAAACAGGAGGAATCCTTGACGAAATAATAAGCTGCAGCTGATGACAATCAAAGTGCGCTGAATGCCGTTCATGGAGTTTGATTGCACATCCTCCAGCCGACGTGTATGTAAACCATCGCTGCATCCAAATACAGCAAATAATATTAGGATACAAAAGTCATTCTGAACACTGAGCCGTGGAAGAACGGAGAAAAACATTGAATTTCCATCATTATCAGATAAAAGAAAATGCTTCTGGCTACTTATCAGTCATCTAAACTGAAATAAAAGACCAACGTGTGGTTCTAATGGTGGAATTACAAGCAGCAGTCACCAAACTGCAGAAGAACGCTGAAAAGTTCCTCCGGCGACGCACACTTCCTCCATTGAAGGTGAGGAGTGCGGAGGACGCCCCGATGACCGGTAGGAAGGTGTCAAAGTAACGTCATCACTTCCAAATGCGAAAAAGGAAACCTAAAAACTATTAATCCAGGTGGTCTAGAGAAGTTCAGAAGTAATGTCAGTTTCACTAATAGTCTATTCTCACCAGTATCTCCTGTCCTTGTGATACCTTTGATAGGCCTGAGATCTGAGCTTCACATTGCCTGTGCATTTGCCATCTTTGGGTTCAGCAAGGGTTAAGGACTCTTTTCTAGTTGTTTCTTGTTACTTTAATCTCAGGTGCTGCAGGTTTATGACCCCTCCCTTCCACCTTAAAGGGAACCTATCAGGTGGTTTATGCCCCCCAGTTATCGCTATCTGTACCTGCAGCTTTATAATACCATTCTAACCATCCCTGTCTGAGCTCATAGTGTAATGTGAAAGGTGAGAAACAAGCATTTATACACTTACATTTCAGTCTACACCTTGGAGGAGGAGAGCTGGCAGGATAATAGTTAACTCACTATTAACTTGCATGGCTAAAGGACCTGTGTGATGTAACAATCATGTGACCATAGTGGATGGAGCTAAACAAGTAAACGTATTATGTCCTATGGGGACTTAGCTCCGCCTATTGTAGTCACATGGTTCTGACATCACATCAGGTCTCCCAACATGTTCTAACACAAGGCTGAAATGTTAACTATTAACCTGCCAAACAGTCCCCGTCCTCCAAGCTGGAGACTGACTGCCTCATTACATAAGAAAATGTAAGTGTATAAATGCTTGTTTCTCACCTTTCACATTACACCATGAGCTCAGACAGGGATGATTAGAATAGTATTATGTAGCTGCAGGTACAGAAAGCGAAAGGTGGAGAGGCGTAAAGGAGATGACAGGTTCCCTTTATATAGTCACATGTTCCATGACATGATGCCGGATATAGAGAATCATTTCTATGCTGACTACCTTGGAGGCAGCAAGTCACTGGAACAGCCTGTTGTATTGTTCGCAGTCCTGGAGTTTTGCTGCAATCGTGGTGTTGGAGTTATACCCTTTGTTGCCTTTTCCCTTTGTCTGTCTTCCTTCCCTTCTTGTTGCAGTAGTGGTGAAGACTAGTGCTCTCACCAGCATTTGCACTATCTAGGGTGAGTGGAGAGAAAGCTAGGGACTCGGCACATAATGGTGGCAGGGGGATGGACCTGTATAGGGATGTTAGAAGAACTCAGGGTACAGAGAAAGGTGAGAGTCAGGTGGGGACCCATCTCCCCTCTCCTAACATTAGGCCCTTCCTCTCTGTGTCTTTCTACAGAAGTCATGAGGATTGGTGATCTCATCGGCCTTTGCACTCTCCAGGGTGAGTGGAAGGATAGCCTGGGATTAGGCATGTTACAGCAATGGTGGGGGGGAAAGGACCTGTATATGGACGTTAGGAGGGCTTAAGGTACAGACACAGGTTAATGTTAGGTGCTGACCCTGTCCTGTCTCCTTTCCATTGGGGCCTTTCTCTCCTTTACATCCCTGTTGTTACTCTTTGAGTTGCGCTGTGTGCTGGGAGTTGTATTTCCCGGTGTGAAATCATGCCAGGGTAATAAAAATGGTTATTGCCAGCTTCTTTAGTAGAGAATAAGATAATGCTAGCGTGCCTGGAGGTCAAGGGGTTAAAAAGTATTAGTACTAGCTTTTCTGAGTATGTAGTGAAAATTTTTATGGGATATTTTATCCAAAAACATTTAACAGTCATCTACTCATCATCGTAGGTGATACCGGTAGTAGATCACAGATATCCACTGGATGTTTTATATGTTCCGAAATTGCCCTAAATCTCAATTACCTGTTGTCGATGCGTTTCTGTCCTTTGTACAATCTCCACCTCGTCAGTGATATCATATCACCAATTCCAATATGGTTTCTTTGTAAGTACACTTATTTATTTTTTTCTCTATTTTATTATTTCCCTATACATGAACTCACTTTATTCGGAAAACATTAAGAAATGTAATTACGATCACACAGGAAAGAAAATAAATCAAAATTTATCAGCATTAAATGGATAAGGCCGATGACATCCGTTGCATGCTAAGCCAATTTATTTGTAAACGGATTAGTGCGACAATTCTTGGTGCGGCATATAAACTCAATTTTATGCTGATATTAGCTTTTTAAATGAAATTATTCATGTTTTACAGAAGTTTTATTGTGTTACTTCTATATTGCTGGAATCTGTGTCGTTGTGTTTGGTGATATATCCCCATACGTTACTATAATAGTTTTGTTAAGACTTTAGGGTCTATCAATTAAAAAAGGATCATTTGGTTGTATTAGATATTGTATAGACCAGTTGACACCAGGGGTTAGGCTAGGGTCACACATGCATATTTCACTTGCTTTTTGTTGTGACCTGCGTTTTCTAAAAACGCATGTAAAAATGCACCCATAGGCCCCCATGCAAAAAACGCATGCCCCAATAGTAAAAACGCATGCCCCAAAAGGAAAAACGTGCCATGCATTTTTGGATGCGTTTTTGCACTTAAGTGAGGAGCTGCCTTGAAAAACGCATGCAAAAATGCGTGGTACCATTTAGTGCCATATAAAAATGCATGCGCTTCCCATAGGGCCCCATGTTAAAAAAACGCACCAAAAAACGCAGCTTGCAGTATATTTTTGTGCTGATTCAAAAACGCAATGGAAAAACGCAGGGTGTCAAAAAACACCTTAAAAGACACTTGCAGAAATGTAAAAAAGCATGGAAAAACGCATGGCATGTGTGGCCCTAGTCTAATGCCCCATGGGAGCAGCAAGTGCAGTTACGCCGAAGTGCGCTTTCGGCACTTGCAGCCGCGAAAAAGAAAGCTGCAAGCAGCATTTGTTGTTCGCAGCCACAAGTGCCGGATCTTCTGCATCTGGACAATGCATGGGGCTTGCCGGATCTGGGTTGCAAGTCAGCCATTAGGCGGCTGATAAGGCAGATGCAGTCTGCTTGTCCGTACACTAAGCCACCCACAGCAGATATACCTTAACACTGGGTGTTTATTATCTGTTATCCTTGCTTTGGTCTTTTAGGTTAACGGTGTTACTTATTTGTCTGTCCCATCACTATTCAGTGTGGCTATAAATTTCACCACCCTGCTGGTATTTCCTGCTGGTGATATTCTCAATTGGATGTCCAGGCATACTGCTGTTTTATGCCAGTCAGTGAAACACCAGCTAAGGCTGCATCTGCAGCGTTTTGCAGATGCATCTGCAAGCATCTGCATGCAGACCGCGGCCCCTATGTTTATAATGGTGCGCACGGCGGTCTGCACATGCTTGCAGACCGCCGTGCGCACCCATTCACTCCTATATGTGATCTGTGCGCAGGCGGATGCCTGCGTACAGATCACACACTCTCGTCCGCACCAGGGACGCGACATCTCGCGTCCATGGTGCGGGCGGGAGTGTGTGATTTGTGCGCAGGCATCCGCTTGCGCACAGATCACATATAAGAGTGAATGGGTGCGCACGGCGGTCTGCAAGCATCTGCAGACCGCCGTGCGCACCATTATAAACATAGGGGCCGCGGTCTGCATGCAGATGCTTGCAGATGCATCTGCAAAACGCTGCAGATGCATCTGCAAGTCTGAAGCCAGCCTAAGGGTTTATCTCTCTGCTGTTTATGCTTTCCACCCTGCACCTATCATCTGTTTGTTAGTAAGAAATATGCGGCACTTTCAGTATTCACATTATCCTTTCATTAGTATTTCGTGGTGTGTTGTTCTTTTAGAATCTTTTCTAACTCATTGCATCTTCCTTTCTGTAGTTATATTGCACAGTGCTCTGTCTTCCTATTCCTTGAGGGGAATGTGAAACCTTTGATGGCCGTTCAGGCAACGCAGGTCTGAACTTCCACCATTTAGTTTGCGGTCAGGGCCATTCAAGTCCACACAGGAACCACTAGGGACTGCAGCGCCTCAGATCTGTAGTCTGTACAAGAACCAGCTGGGTCAGTTGAGGTATTTTCAGTGTACTAACAGTTTATTTTGCAGGAGTATACTACACAATCATAACCTAAGCCCTCAGACAAAGGAGGACACCTTGATCATGAAAAGTATAGGGGAATATGCCAATCCCTGAAAAGAGTGACAAAGACTTACATGGTGCTAGGTAAGTGACGCACCCCCAGTCTATGGGGTACTTGGGAACTGGGCCGGTGCTATCTCTCTGGGGTATCATGGTAGTCGTGACCCGGTCCCATAGCCTGGGATCAGTCCAAAAAGGGGTATTTACAAGGGATTTGTCGAGACGCCAACCGGGGTATGTGGTTAGTAGAACCACCGCTGCCGTATTCCTGCTGGGGACGGTGACTTGGGGCAGCGTAGATGGCAAGCCCTCCTCGGGTAGGGCTGAGGGTCCCCAAGGCAGGTGTAGGAAGTCTATATATAGGGTGCAGGGTAACAGGCGCAACAGGCAGACTCACAGTTTTGTAGTTTTCTCAGTCCTTTACTGGAGCAGATGTTAAATGCTGTCCACGGAGTCTTGAGAGCAACTTGGGGTTATTCTCACCCGACCGGGTCTTTGTGGCTCCCTTGCTGTGCTTGTGATTTGGCTCCTGCAATTGCTTAAGCTAGGCTGCCAGCCCTGTCTCGTCCTGCGGGGGTACCAGTATAACAGGCAACTCGAGTCCTTCACTCTCTCTCTACCCTGCAGCTGGGTGTCAATGTTGTTGAAGTCTATGCGTTGCTGTGTTTCTGGTACAGTGTAGCTGGAGAATCTGAAGTCCCCCACTTTCCGCTGTTGACTGCTGGAATGTGTAACCCTGCACAGTCTCAGACTCCAGTGTACGTTCTATGTGCTTGTTCTCTGGGGAAGGCATGATGCTGCTCAGCCTCTCGGTGTGTTTCTTCCTCTCCTTTCCTCATTCCCAAGCCTTAGACCTGGAACAAGTTAGCGATCCTGGGACTAGCTAAGCAGCTTCCAGTCCACCAGGATGTCATCACAATACTGCACCGCACTGCACTGACTTCCTCCTCCCCAGAACAGAATATAAGGGAAGGTGACCCTGAACCCGGGCTTGGTCTCCCCTTCTGGCTTGGAGGTGTTAGTGTTGTGTGTGTCTGTTGCCTGATGGGAATACCCTTTGTTGCTCTCCGGTGACACCACTACCCGAGGGAAGTGATGACACTGTGGAACATCGACCCTGGGGGTGCCACATAAGGATCCAGTGGGCCCCTTTGGGGACATCTTGACAGATCTTTTGATTAAAGCTTTGGATCAAAAAATTATCTCTCAGAATAAGTTTGACTTCATGTTAGAGTGATGTACAAACTCAAGTGGGTTTCCCACCCCCAGAGAGCTCAGGCCCCATAGAGTGACCACTCATGAGCACTTTGTACCTAAAGGCCGCTTCACACGCTAGGATATCGTTAACGATATCGTTGAAACGTCACGGATTTGTGATCGTTCAAGCGATATCGTTAGTGCGTCTTGCGTGTAAACGAACGATTTAGAAAGGAAAAATCATTGGAACGTTCAGCAAAAATTTGAGATCCTGACCTCAAATCTATCATTCGTCGTCCAATTAACGTTCTCTGAGCAAGCAACATCGTTCAATGTGACACCTTATTGAACGACGTCGTTCATATTTCTCCTATTCCTGCCGGTATGTAAAATCGTTCAAACGTTCTTCTCCAAATAGCTGGAGAGTTGCCAAATTTAAGATCGTTAAAGATATCCTTGCGTCTGACAACACACTAACGATGTCGGAAGGATCGCGGTCACGTGACATAGCTAACGATCTCGTTCACCTATATCCTAGCGTGTGAAGCGGCTTTAAGGCTTCCATTTTTAACTGACCTAAAGACCTCAACCTTGAAGGTCTAGGGTCTCTACTGGATGACCATAAAAGCCACTCGGTGTGTGATAACATTTTATAAGGCTCATCCACATCCATACATTTATGCCAGTGAGTTTTGTATCTTTTCTTTCCTTTTTTTTATTTTTTTATTTTATAAAACCTACATAAAATATCCGGTGTTTATCTACTTCACCATAAACAGATGTTTCGCTCAGTTTTGAAGATTTACTGGTGTAGAAAACAGCGTATTAGATCTTATACAGTAAATCAATATCAACATTTTAAAGGTGACATTTTAACAACTGCGGTAAATTGAATCCAGTAAATATGAGTCTTATATTACTCTTTGCAATAGATTATGGGCGCAAATGGGGTGGATTTTGATTAACTCCTTATCTCCTGAACTCTTTCAGACAATGTTCTCTACTATTCTCTGGAGGTCATGAAAGCATCAAGATCAGAAGTTCTCCACAACTAAATATAACAGAAAATGGAGACAGGAATAAATACATAGGAGTAATAATGGACCTAAGTTCCATTGGATAAACTTTTTTTCTGCATTAAAAATGTTTTTGTCTGTGATTATAGGAAACATACTGTAGAACGTAAGGTCTTCATTGGCACCTGTGAATTAACCCCCAACACAAAGACCCTACTGGCTCCTAAAGGGGCTGTCTTCTAGTACACCTTTGGGGTCAATTATTTTGTCAAGTTGCTAAATTTATTGATGCCAGAATATGAAAAAAGAAGGGATGCTAAATTTTTTATACTATATTCTGTCAATAAACTTAAGTGCACATCCTCAGGAGTACTGCAGTTCCACTAATGTCTTGAAGTTTGACACCTGATCGCCAAGACTTGTCTTAATTTTTGTGTCAAAACTCTCCTCACCACAGCTCCTGGGCAGGAACAGGTGGGATATACCACAGCTCCTGGGCAGGAACAGGTGGGATATACCACAGCTCCTGGGCAGGAACAGGTGGGATATACCACAGCTCCTGGGCAGGAACAGGTGGGATATACCACAGCTCCTGGGCAGGAACAGGTGGGATATACCACATATCGTGGGCAGGAATAGATGGGCTATACCACAGCTCCTGGGCAGGAACAGGTGGGATATACTACAGCTCCTGGGCAGGAACAGGTGGGATATACTACAGCTCCTGGGCAGGAACAGGTGGGATATACCACAGCTCCTGGGCAGGAACAGGTGGGAGATACCACATATCCTGGGCAGGAAAAGGTGGGATATACCACAGCTCCTTGGTGAGGGATAGGTGGGATATATCACAGCTCATGGGCAGGGGAGGAAGTAAGAGAATATACAGACATTACAGTCAGGATCACAGCTGATTCTTTCTTTAAATAGACAATCAAATGTTTTACATTATAGAAAGAATCAGCTGTGATCCATGGCTGTAATGTCTGCTGTATACTCTCTTACTTCCTACCCTGTCTAGGAGCTGTGGTGTATCTGACCTGTTCCTTCCCCCAAGCGGTGGTATATCCAATCTGTTTGTTCCCTGGAGACGAGTTATACCCCACCTTTTTCCTGCCCAGGAGCTGTGGTATATCCACCTGTTCCTGCCCAGGAGCTGTGGTATATTCCACCTGTTCATTCTCAGGAGCTGTAGTATATCCACCTGTTCCAGCCAGGAGCTGTAGTATATCCCACCGCTTCCTGCCCAGGATCTGTGGTATATCCACCTGTTCCTGCACAGAAGCAGTGGTATAGCTCACCTGTTCCTGCCCAGGTGCTATGGTGTATCCCACCTGTTCCTACCTAGGAGCTGTGATATATCCCACCTGTTCCTGCCCAGGAGCTGTGGTATATCCCACCAATTCCTGCACACGAGCAGTAGTATATCCACCTGTTCCTGCCCAGGAGCTACGGCATATCCCACTTTTCCTGCCCAGGAGCTGTAGTATATCCCACCTCTTTCTGCTCAGGATCTGTGGTATATCCTACCAGTTCCTTCACAGAAGCAGTGGTATATTCCACCTGTTCCCGCCCAGGAGCTATGGTGTATTCCACCTGTTCCTGCCTAGGAGCTGTGATATATCCCACCTGTTTTGCCCAAGATCTGTGGTATATTCCACCTGTTTATTCTTAGGAGCTGTGTATATCTTACCTGTTCCTGCCCAGGAGCTGTGGTATATTCCACCATTCATTTGCAGGGCTTTGTATATCCAACTTGTTCCTGCGCAGGAGCTGTAGTATATTCCTCTCTTCCTGCCAGGAACTGTGTATATCCCACCTTTTCCTGCCCATGAGCTGTGGTATATTCCACCTGTTCATTCTCGGAAGCTGTGGTATATCCCACCTGTTCCTGCCCAGAGCTTGGTATATTCCACCTTTTCATTCTCAGGAGCTTTGGTATATCCCACCTGCTCCAGCCCAGGAGCTGTAGTATATCCCACCTCTTCCTGCACAGGAGCAGTGGTATATCCCACCTGTTCCTGCCCAGGACCTATGTTGTATCCCACCTGTTCCTGCCTAGGAGCTGTGATATATCCAACATGTTCCGGCCCAGGAGCTGTGATATATCCCACCTGTTTATGCCCAAGAGCTGTGGTATATGCCACCTGTTTATTCTCCGGAGCTGTGGTATATCTTACCTGTTCCTGCCCAAGAGCTGTGGTATATTCCACCAGTTCATTCGCAGGGGCTTTGGTATATCCAACTTGTTCTTGCCCAGGAGCTGTAGTATATTCCTCCTCTCCTGCCCAGGAACTGTGCTATAACCCACCTTTTCCTGCCCATGAGCTGTGGTATATTCCACCTGTTCATTCTCAGGAGCTGTAGTATATCCCACCTGTTCCTGCCCAGGAGCTTTGGTATATTCCACCTTTTCATTCTCAGGAGCTTTGGTATATCCCGCCTGCTCCAGCCCTGGAGCAGTGGTATATCCCACCTGTTCCTGCCCAGGAGCAATGGTGTATCCCACCTGTACCTAGCTAGGAGCTGTGATATATCCCCCCTGCTCCTGCTCAGGAGCTGGGTATATCCCCCCTTTCCTGCCAGAGCTGTGATCCACTTTCGGGTCAACATCCATTACACAGCGGCACATTTATAAGAATATCTTGGGACAGGAACATTTTTTTTAACACATCCAATTGTGGAACATATTATTATTCTAAGATCTATTAATTAAAAAGTAAAATCGTTCCTGACACAACTTCTTTTAGGCCCATCAGGAAACACATCTCTTTCTTCAGAGATGTCTAGTTTTGCGTAGAGATGAGCAAACCTTTCAGGGTTTGGTTCGGGTCGCCAAATTTCACGGTGTTGAGCAAACCTGTTTGGTTTCAGATTTTGGGTGCTTTAATGAGCACTGTAGTGAGCATCACTGTGGTAGGGTACAGTTGTTGCTTGGCCCATTGGGAGCCCACGCAGTGTTTGATCAGCTGCACTGGGTTTATGTCACATGTACGCCACTCAGTATATGCAGACAATACAATGGAAACATGAGTTCTTTTGGAATCCAGGAAAATCTCTCTCAGGGCGACCATTAATTATAATTTCCATAGTACAGAAAAGGTAACAGTTTACAGGCACACAGCTCTGACACAGGTCTGAGCCAGAGTTGATCACAAGGATTATATTCAAGCTTTTTTCATGATACAGAATCATCACTCTTCATGCAATGCTTTAATCAACATAGGCTAGGGTCACACTTCAGTTTTTTTGTTTGAAACCTGATCCGGTTTTGAGCTTTCAAAAAGCTCAAAACCAGATCAAGAAACGCTCCTCATAGGAGCCTATGCTAAAAACCGGATTGCTTCACAAGGTTTCCGTCTCCGGACTCTGCAACCTGCATGAAAAATCATGCAGGCTGCAGTTTTCGGAGTGGTTTTAGCATCCGCAATGCGGGAAACGGATTGCTCAGGATGTGTAATCCTGAGCAATGCGGGTACCGCATATGCTTTGCTTATCCCGGCTGCCACCGGGATAAGCAAAGTGTTCTGTGTATAGTAAAAGTATAAATAAATGTTTGTACAATGTCTTTAGGGGATGCCCAGTCCCCCTAGAGACCTTACACCCACTCAGGTGGGCATATACTGCTATAATCTGTTATGTACAACAGCTGCCCATAGATCTTACTGTAAGTGGCTTCAGGACCTCAGACAGCAGCGCAAATACTATACCAATAGCAAAGTATGTGTGCCGCTCTGAGGAGCCTGGCGCTTTCATTCATAAAAACAGGAGTCAGCTGTTGTACATAACAGATAATAGCAGTATATGTCCACCTGAGTGGGTGTAAGGTCTCTAGGGGGACTGGGCACCCCCTAGAGACATTGTACAAGCATTTATTTATTAAATAAATACTTTTACTATACACAAACAGTTTGCTCATCCTTGCGGCAGCAGGATGAGCAAACTATCTGGTAACCGGATTGCTCAGGATTACACATCCTAGCATCCGGTTACGGATTGTGGCTTCGCAATCAATTCCGATTCTGAATGTCTGAAGTCAATTGCGTTCACCGCATCCAGGATGCGGTGAACGCAATTCAGGTTTAAAGTGTGACCCTAGCCATATAGAAAGTCTCTTTACAGATCGTTTCTCTTCACAGATAAATTCTCTTCACACACATAGTACCTTAATCTAAGCAGAACTGACCCATCCTCATGCAGCGAGATGGAGCAGGGAGGGGAATGAGTCAGTGCTGTCCTCCCTCACTTCTATCTTGAGGTAATAAAGATGCTCCTGGCTGTTCTGAAGGCTTCCTTGATTACAGCAATCGTTTCTCTGCCAGAACTGTTCACCTTATTCTTGGATGTCCTGAACATCAATACAAAATTGGGATGGAAAAGCCTTTTAAGTATCTCCAGAGGTTGAGCAACAGTAATCCTGATGGGTACAAATGAGAATGGTACATGAAAGCAGTGAGATGTCCAGTATTAGAACAGATCTGCTGATAACGGTGGCACCTTCCATTACGATATCATGGACAATTTCCTAAATTTGCTCCTTGCAACAAGCCCATTTGCTCAGGAGAACAGAGGTCATGGTCAATGTCCTGCCCTCTCCTCGCCCGTCATCTTACAGTCAAGTGTGGAGGAAGCTGCCAGGAGCCTCCCCAGCCGGAAGATGCTACTTGAGTTTTCCAAGCAATAGAGACATCTGCTGTTTTCAGCTCCGGGTCGGTGCAGCGAGCATCACGTTTCCACCTTCAATTAGAAGGTTTTCAAGTGTTTTTGTAATTAGTCTAAAAAATATATCATCTTTAAATGTCATTTGTAGCTCCTTGTAGTGGGGAATAGGTTATTGCGATTTTACTAATTAACTGATCTTGTTAAGCAATGCACAGTTCATGGATCACTGAGTGACAAAAATAAGAACACGAGGACGCGGAGCACAATCGTTAAAAATAAAACTAATCTGAAAGAGTTTTTTGGAACGTTGCAGATCAGAAGAGATTGGTGGTACATTATAAATAAAAAATGAGACCACCTGCTGAACACTTACTCCATTACACTCTTGTCCCAGAACAAGGGGACACTCTCCCATTGTCATGGGGGTGTCCCATCCTTGGAAGACCTTTAACAAGTCTGGGACCTTAAGGGCACATTACATTGTGATACTCTGGTTTTTAAATATACATTCTTTCTTTTAGTGCTTTATGGGTTAAGAACTCTTTCCTTGCTGGTAGCTGTATGTTAGGCGGCCGTCACACGGTTCAATTTCTAGTAACCCGATGTGTACCATGGTTACCAGCGATCTCGCTGGTCCACATCGCTGGTGAGTCTGCCTGTGTGACAGCTCATCAGCGATGTGAGCGATATTGTTAGCGATCGCGCGTGCACGTGATCGCTTACAATATCGCTCACGATATAGATACGTGTGACGGCCGCCTTCGTCTTATCTCAGGTGAAGCCTTAAGACCACGTCACACGCTTCAATATTGTTAACGATCGCACGAGCAATCTCCTGTGAACGAGATCGTTCAGACAGTCTTTCGAAACCGTTGGTGAGATGTCACGCGTCTAGATATTGTGAACGAGGCTCCAACGATGTGGTGAGCAGCTATCGTTCGCACAACCCAGGAACGATACCTGTTCAATGTTGAGAATAGGTAAAGTCATTCACAAAATCGTTATCGCGGTGTCACACACAACGATGCAGCAGGTTGAACGTTGGTTAATTGAACGACGCATAACAGATTTGAGGTCAGGATCTCAAACCTGTGATGAGTGATCAAACGATTTTTCGAGAAAAGATCGTTCGGCTACACGCAACGACGCACAAACGATATTGTTTCAGCAATAAAAAAACAGTGATGTTTCAGCGATATCATTAACGATATTGAAGCGTGTGACGTGGCCTTTAGGTAACCACTCCCCTCTACTTTTAATAGTCACATGTTCCATCATCTGATACTGGTCATGGAATTAATTTCTATGCTGACCATCGTGGAAGGAGCAAGTCTCTTGATGTTGTTGTAGTGATGTCACTTGCAGCCCTGGTACTTCGCTACTATTTTTGGAGCTGGAATATGTCCTTTTTTGTACATGTCCCTCTGTCTGTCTTCCTTCCCCTGTGTCTTTTTACTACAGTGGGGAAGTCTAGTGCACTTACCAGCATTTGCAATATCCAGGGTGAGTGGAAGGATAATGAGGGAATAGGCATGTGACAGCAATGGGGGAAGGATAGATATAGGGATGTCAGGGAGCTCAGGGTACAGAATCAGGTGAGTGTCAAGAGGTGATCCATATCACCTCTCACTATCACTATTGGCTTCATCACTTTCCATCCGCGTTGTTATCTTTGTGTTGTGCCACTTGCCAAACTTTCCCTCATCCAAGCGTGACACCCACCTGCTCTGTCCAGACTAGGGTACTCTAGGCTCACTATGGTTCACCCTCCAGCTTTGATTTCTTTGAGAACTATTTTAAAGAGACCCTCCAACCTGGCCTAGAAAACTGGTAATGATTTCAGAGACATTACCAAGTACCTCTCATTTGACTCTCGCTGCCTGATCTGCTTGGACTGGCACCCTGGTCCTGCTGCACCCAAGATGGCTATTACATTGGCATAAGTGGTGGTAAGACTAAACTATGCCTACACAGCACAGGAAAAGTAGGAAAAGTAAGACTTCTTTATGCCGCTGTGGCAGTTATTTTGAACTGATGAAGCCTAGATGGCCAATTCCAGCAGCTGAAGGAGCAGGAGGCAAACAGATGACTCCAGGTTGGATCACAATACATAACAAATGTATAGTCACTCTTCAATGCCTATGTGGAGGCTTTAATGCAAGAAAGTCGAAGACCCAAGAAGTGATGTGACCCAAATGATATTTAGGGGTTAGGAGTGAGCCCGCTATTCTTAGAGGCTTTTTGAAGTGTTTGGGCTTATGGCACAATGGATAGTCCTCTTGTATTCTACTGAGACAACCCTGCAGCGTGTGGAGGGCAAGATGAAATCAAAAACAAAGGAAAAGTTAGTATATTGATTGAACTTAATGGACTTATGCCAGCATTCACCTTCAAAAACTATGAAACTTTGAAAATGTCATGGCTTATGTGAGAAACCTGATGCTTGACAATAATTGGACCTTCCAACAAGACAATGACCCCATGCACATCTTAGGCTGGGGTCACACATAAGCCCCTGGTCCGTTTTTGGCTTCATTTTTGTCATTTTTTTTTCTAAGTCCAAAAACTGATAGAAAAACGGATTGGATGTAATAAACACCCTGTCCGTTTTTTTCTGGACCTCAAAACATTGCTCTGTCTGTTTTTGAGCCAAAAACGTTGCTAGCAACGTTTTTAGCATCAGTTAAAAAACGCATGCGTTTTTTTAACATGGGGCCCTATGGGAAATGCATGCTTTAACGCATGGCACATATAGGCACTTGCGTTAACGCATGCGTTAACGCACATGCGTTTTTAATGAAAAAATGACTAAGTCCAAAAACGTTCAGGGGTGCAGGAGGCTCAAAAAGCACCTATAAAAAACGGATTGGTGATGAAAATCACTTCCAAAAATGGACTTCTATGTGTGACCCCAGCCTTACAGTCTACCAAGGCTTGTCTTCAGAAAAAGGCATGAAAAATTCAGGAATAGCCATCACAGTCACCTCAGAAACCCTTTAGAAAATCTTTGGTGAGATTTCTAAGTGGTGGTTGCAGAAAGGAAAGCTAAGAATTTAAGAGATCGGAGGTAGCTGGTATTCACCAAGAACCCTGCCAGGAGCTGGTTTCTGGATATCTATTGCATTTTCAACAGGTTATATCAGCTAAAGGGGCAGCAGATCATTACAGCCAGAGGGGTAGCCTGTCATAACAGCCAGAGGTGCAGCAAGTCTTAAATGTGAGAGGGGCAGCAGATCATAGCAGCCAGAGGTACAGCAAGTCATAAATGTAAGATGAAGGTAAAAAAACTATAAGAGGTCTAATTGGAGGCGCTCAGGCACAAAGGCAGCAGGCACTGGGATGTTTTTTCAACAGACCTTTATTCAGGCTCCCCTCCTACTCCACAACATGTTTCGATAGATTCTCTATCTTCCACCTGAGGAAGATAGAGAATCTATCGAAACATGTTGTGGAGTAGGAAGGGAGTCTAAATAAAGGTCTGTTGAAAAAACATCCCAGTGCCTGCTGCCTTTGTGCCTGAGCGCCTCCAATTAGACCGCTTATAGTTTTTTTACCTTCTACTTATATAATCCGCAGTTGGGAATTCGGGCACTGTAGCCGAATCCCAACATGCTTTGCGGGACTGCGAGTGATGACGCGCAGCGTCATCACGAGCCGCAGACCCGCACTACTGTAAAAAAAAAAAAAAAAAAGTTAATGCTCACCTCTCCCCGAGCCCCCGCCGTCTCCTGCCGTCTTCCTCCAGGCTTCCTCCAGGCTTCCGGTGGTTGCCGCAGGCTCCGAGTCTCTGCAGAGCTCTTCTACTGCAGTCAAGGACCTGTGGTGATGTCACAGTCACGTGACACCAGGTTACTCCATGGTAACCTGGTGTCACGTGACTCTGACATCACCGCAGGTCCTGAACTGCACTTGAACAGCTCTGCAGACACTGGGAGCCTGCGGCAGCCACCGGATGCCTGGAGGAAGCCTGGAGGAAGACGGCAGGAGACGGCGGGGGCTCGGGGAGAGGTGAGCATTAACTTTTTTTTTTTTTTTTAACCCCTGCCTTCCTGTTTGGAGACCTTTTACTGTACTGAGCATGCTCAGTACAGTAAATGTCTCCTACAGCCTCACAGCCTCCCCATCCTCACTGCCTCCTCCAGCCTCAGTCTCCTCCAGCCTCACAGTCTCCTCCAGCCTCACAGCCTCCCCATCCTCACAGCCTCCTACAGCCTCCTCCAGCCTCACAGCCTCCCCATCCTCACAGCCTCCTACAGCCTCACACCCTCCTCCAGCCTCACAGCCTCCCCATCCTCACAGCCTCCTACAGCCTCACACCCTCCTCCAGCCTCACAGCCTCCCCATCCTCACAGCCTCCTCCAGCCTCACAGCCTCCTCCAGCCTCACAGCCTCCCCATCCTCACAGCCTCCTCCAGCCTCACAGCCTCCTCCAGCCTCACAGCCTCCCCATCCTCACAGCCTCCTCCAGCCTCACACCCTCCTCCAGCCTCACAGCCTCCCCATCCTCACAGCCTCCTACAGCCTCACACCCTCCTCCAGCCTCACAGCCTCCCCATCCTCACAGCCTCCTACAGCCTCGCACCCTCCTCCAGCCTCACAGCCTCCCCATCCTCACAGCCTCCTACAGCCTCACAGCCTCCCCATCCTCACAGCCTCCTACAGCCTCACTCCAGCCTCACAGCCTCCCCATCCTCACAGCCTCCTCCAGCCTCACAGCCTCCTCCAGCCTCACAGCCTCCCCAGCCTCACAGCCTCCTCTAGCCTCACAGCCTCCTCCAGCCTCACAGCCTCCCCATCCTCACTGCCTCCTCCAGCCTCACAGCCTCCCCATCCTCACAGCCTCCTTCAGCCTCACATCCTCCTCCTGCCTCACAGCCTCCTCCAGCCTCACAGCCTCCCCATCCTCACAGCCTCCTCCAGCCTCACAGCCTCCCCATCCTCACTGCCTCCTCCAGCCTCAGTCTCCTCCAGCCTCACATCCTCCTCCAGCCTCACAGCCTCCCCATCCTCCCAGCCTCCTCCAGCCTCACAGCCTCCCCATCCTCCCAGCCTCCTCCAGCCTCACAGCCTCCTCCAGCCTCACAGCCTCCCCATCCTCACAGCCTCCCCATCCTCACAGCCTCCTCCAGCCTCACAGCCTCCTACAGCCTCACAGCCTCCTCCAGCCTCACAGCCTCCTCCAGCCTCACAGCCTCCCCATCCTCACAGCCTCCTTCAGCCTCACAGCCTCCTCCAGCCTCACATCCTCCTCCAGCCTCACAGCCTCCTCCTGCCTCACAGCCTCCCCATCCTCACTGCCTCCTCCAGCCTCACAGTCTCCTCCAGCCTCACATCCTCCTCCAGCCTCATAGCCTCCTCCAGCCTCACAGCCTCCTCCAGCCTCACAGCCTCTCCATCCTCACAGCCTCCTCCAGCCTTACAGCCTCCCCATTCTCACAGCCTCCTCCAGCCTCACAGCCTCCTCCAGCCTCACAGCCTCCTCCAGCCTCACAGCCTCCCCATCCTCACAGCCTCCTCCAGCCTCACATCCTCCTCCAGCCTCACATCCTCCTCCAGCCTCACAGCCTCCCCCAGCCTCACTGCCTCCTCCAGCCTCACTGCCTCCTCCAGCCTCACAGCCTCCCCATCCTCACAGCCTCCTCCAGCCTCACATCCTCCTCCAGCCTCACAGCCTCACAGCCTCCTCCAGCCTCACAGCCTCCCCATCCTCACAGACTCCTCCAGCCTCACAGCCTCCTCCAGCCTCTCAGCCTCCTCCATCCTCAGCCGCACTACCTGACACCGCTGCCATCCTGCCAACCATCGGCCCCGCTCCATCGCCACCGCCCTCGCGCCCTCCGCGAGGTCCATGCTGCCCGGATGCCACCGGAGCCTTCCGCCCCTCGCCACTCTCTCACCGCTGGGCTCTCAATGTCGCCATGCTGGTGGAGTAGCGGTCTACGGGCTCTGGCCGGGTGCCGGGAGCCAGGGATGTCGTCCTGTGGCCGGCAACAGCCAATGGGAGTGAGCGGACCGTGTCAGCCTGCAAAGCCTGACACGCCCCGCTCACTCCCATTGCCTGCCCCCGCCGCCCCTGCAAGCGGATTGGGCGCTGTGTTGTACACACAGGACGCCCATCCCATTGCCCAGGACTTGGCGTCCTAGACCAATCGGATGACCGTCCTGTCTTTACCACACACCGCCCAATCCGCTCCTTCCGCTCAGGTCACATGTGTGACCTGAGGGCAAGAACTGATCCCTCTCTGCATCACCCAACCCGCCGCAGAGGACAATGCCGTGTGTCTGGGCTGCGATCAGCCCCAGGACGCAGCCACGTCCTGCCGCCGAGCGGTGATGTCACCCGTCCAGCCGCATCTTTCCTCACCCCTCCAGCCAGACCTCTCCTCACCCCTCCATCTGGACCTCTCCTCACCACTCCAGCCTCTGCTCTCCTCACCCCTCCAGCCTCTGCTCCCCTCACTCCTCCAGCCTCCCACCACATCATACTCTGCTATCCACAGAGCCCCCTCTATACTCTGACACCCACAGAGCCGCCTGTATACTCTCCTACCCACACAGCCGCCTGTATACTCTGCTACCCACAGAGCTGCCTCTATACTCTGCTACCCACAGAGCCGCCTCTACACTCTGCTACCCACAGAGCCGCCTGTATACTCTCTTACCCACAGACCCGCCTGTATTCTCTGCTACCCACAGAGTCGTTTCTATATTCTGCTACCCACACAGCCACCTCTATACTCTGCTACCCACAGAGCCTTCTCTATACTCTGCTACACACAGAGCCGCCTGTATAATCTGCTAACCACAAACCCGCCTGTATACTCTGCTACCCACAGAGCCGCCTGTATACTTTTCTACCCAGAGAGCCGCCTGTATAATCTGCTACCCTCAGAGCAGTCTGTATACTCTGCTACCCACAGACCCGCCTGTATAGTCTGCTACCCACAGAGCCCCATGTATACTCTGTTAGCCACTCACCCGCCTGTATACACACAATTCATTTCACCGCGCTCCCGATGCAATTGCATCGGGCCTTTTTACTAGTCTAATATAAATCCCTCTCTGAGGGTAAAGCGGCGGGGAGCAGCTAGGCGCAGAGTGCAGCTTAACGTGAGGACCTGGCGTCGCTTGGCAACAGGAGCTTTAACTTAAGGACCTGCGGTGACGTGACCGGATGCTCGGAGCCCCCGGAGCACGCGGTGTGCGGATGAGCTAGAGCCTGTGAAGGGCGCCTTATCAAATGTATTACCGAATTGTGCGGGGACAGCACAACCCGATAAGGTGAGTGGCCACCTATTAGTATGCCACGCTAAAAAAAGCCCCCTGGTAACCGCACTATTGTGCCCCTTTCTCTTTCTTTTCTCTTGCATAAATGTAAGATGGGCAGCAGATCATAACAGCAAGAAGTGCAGCAAGTCATAACAGATAGAGGGGCAGCAGATCATAACAGCCAGATATACAGCAAGTCATAACAGCCAGAGGGTAAGCAAGTCATAACAGTCAGAGGTGCTCTGCTAAGTACTAAAAATGCATGTCATGAAGGGTTGAATAATTCTGAGACTGTAGTAGTTATTAAAAGGTGATATTTGGAGAAACTGCTTGTTATATTAATCATGTTGAGTCACTTACATAGGTCTTGACTGATTATTCGATTATAAGCAGCAGGAGGTTTGTAAACTTTACTAATAAAACAAATTTGCAATGAGGGTTTAATCATTTTGATCACTACTGTAGGTGTTATGGGAGCACAATGGCTGACAATATTATGGAGATCCTTCTGCGGTCACTCATTTGGCGCAATTATGGGGACACTGTGATTTTACTGTCTCGGCCAAGGTTGTATCTACTCCAATGTATATGATCAAACCAAAAATAGCTTCTAAAATAATAATGGTGGGAAATGTGAAATCTGCGGATATTAAAAGCTCCACTTGTTACTTAATGCCACCGCTATAAAACCTGTTAAGAGGGTTTATTATCATAAGACCCTCAAATAAACTGCCGGAAAACATCTTCTATCAAGAACAAACCCTATCTGATGGGTTACAGAAATGCCAGATGTCAGTCAGGTGTTTACTGTACAGAATTAGTGTTGAGGCGGGCGGACGGCGAGCAGATTGCCAACACTGGAAATAGACTCCGATAGGAAATCTTTGAAATAAGTGTAAGTAACAGAGCAGTGTTCTTGATTTACCATTCATGTGCGCACAGCTGCTGCTGGGGAAAGAAAGGAAACACGTGACCAGGCGCACAAACGCCACAATCCGGGCTCAGCGCAGAGGAGACACTTAAAGGTGCCGCGCCACCTAACCACATTGTCCGCAAGGAGAACAAAATGGATATTATGCAGCGATCTGTATCACTTGTGTCCTGGGTACATGTAAAAAAAGTTTCAGAAGTTGTTACTCCCGGCAGACATGAAGAATTGCAGAGGATAGGATTTCGTCTTATGTTCCTCATTCTCATCATGTTGGCTAAACCTTGATGCTGCTATTAGTGAATTCTATTGTTAAAAGTTCCATATTTTAAACTCAGCATTTAAAAAACTTACCAAAACCTCCCTGCAATCATTTAACCTAAAGGGCTTTCTCAGGATTTTCTGTAGCATAAACTGATCTGTTGTGAGGATTTTTAATCCTGCAGAATTGTATTCCATGGATTTCACCTTTTGTGATATTTTTGGCAAATCTGAATTGTTCCGACATGCAGCCCTGTGGCGCCTCCTTAACATCAAGACAATCAGGGAACTGACCGAGTGTAAAGGTACCGTCACACGAGGCAACAGTACCGCTGATTTATTAGGCGATGCAGGGGCGTGGCCTATCAGCGCCGACATCGCCTCTGCATCGCCTAATGTGAATGGGCGAGGGCGATGCCATTTACTTCTCGCTTGGTTTCAGTGCCGATCTGGGGCAATGTGCACACATCGCCCCATGTAAACGGCCGCCGGCGACCTGACAGGCGATGGGAGCCATAGGCTCCCATTGTCCTGCATCGCCGCTGGGGTTTTGAGGCACCCCAGCGGTGATGCTGCCTGTCAGATCGCCGACGCGGCGCTGGAGGTGTTGCCCCATGCAAATGGGGGACGGCGATGCTGGCGGGGTGCCAAAAACGTGCGCGCTCCAGCCAGTCACCGCCGACATCTCCAGCGCCGTCGCCAGGTGTGACGGGGCCTTAAGGAAATGACCGCGGCTACTCTGCTATTATGCAGATTATGGAGGCACTTGCTGCGGTGGGATGTATATATCTCACCGTGTCCAGCTAGAAATATATGTATATACCTCAGCCCGGTCACCGCCAAGCTCATAATAACACAAAGAAAATGCTCTGCCACTACTAATCATTTATCAGTCCGATTGGACACTCGTTACTGGTAATGTGAGACTTCCACAAGGTCTTGGTATTACGTCATAGAGCAAAAAGAACTAAGCTATTACATTTTATATATTTAATCCGAAAGAATAGGCATTGTTTACAAAATTATACAAGATTATACAAAGGGGACAAAATACAATACAGCATAGATATTTACATAAAATTAAAAAGGATTAAAGTAGAAAGTTACTAGATCTGTGCCACAGGGATGGCATCCAAGTTTAGAGACGGAGGAACTCCTTAGACGAAACACCATTCAGTATCACAGCTGATACTGTTCTGGCTGCGTCCTCCATGGTCTGAATGACTCAAAACTGATGGACTTGTTCTTTATGAACACACAATAAACTTTCTGACCTCCCACCTGGAGACCTCATATGTGGGCAGACCAGGGATGTGCTCAGACCTGTAGAAAGTTACACAATTCCAGTTTTCATCATATCTGTGCCTATGGATGTTGCATGTGAAAGTTTAATAACTTATAATGGGAGACTCAGGAATCATCTAGCATGGAGCTAAGACACGACTGAGACTTAGTTTTAAGATGAATAGTCTGTTTTTACACACGAGACAGTGGAACAATGAAAAGTGCAGCAAATAAAACAAAGTTAATTACTTGCTGTATAATAGTTCTAGAAGAAGCGCAATAGAAAAAGGCTCTGGAATAATTCAAGCAGAAAGATGCAAATAGCAGTACAGTCAATGGGCACTGTTCACACAGGGAGATAGCAAGCCAAATAGTCTATGAACACGGTACTCTCCCAGGGTAACCTGGAATGGAAGTCTCTGAAATAGGAAAAAACTTGATGCATTGCAAATTAACTAAATAAAGTCCAACAAAGTCCAGAACACTTCTCTGGAATAATAAACATGCAGAGGAGAAAGTTTGAGAGCAAAACTTTGCGTACATGACTCAGGCTGGAAAGTAGGAATGAGCAGAGATGTACAGTACAGTACAGAGCCGCTGGATTCAGAAGATGAACAGGAGGCAGGTGAGGAAAACTGAACCTCAGATTGCAGTAGATTGATAAATCCAAACATAGATTGCTTGATGAGGAACAACTTGAGAAGCACAGGGAGCAGAGGTCCAAGCAGTGTACTCAAGCATTGACTGGATGAGGAACTGGATCTTATAAAGGCAGGGAGACAAAAGCATATGGAAAGGAACAAAGTAGAGGACACCATCTTGAAGAAGGGTGAAATGCGCAAAAGGTCATCAGAAGATCAAGAGTCCTGACAGAAAGATATTAACATCATCTTGTCAGGAAACATGACAAAGCTCGTATTCTCAAACAGGCAGAAATTAATTTGCCATCGCCCAGGTAAGCAAGACAATGTTTTCTGTTCGCCATTTCATACGGATTTGTAAAAATTATTTTCTTATTTCTAACACTTCTGTAGTGCATGAAATTTTACTTAAAGAATTCTACCTAACTAAAAAATAAACTCTGTATCCTTTTTCCTCCAAAATCCATATGTCTTACAAGTCATAAAACTGGCCTTTTCACTGCCAATGATGGATCACATAGATTACTGGCTGCAGTTATTCTGACACAATCAAAAAATTTAGTTTAAGCAACTAGCAGAGCTGGGAGAGCTGCTCCGTCCACTGTATAAAGATTGAGTCAATCACAGTCAGGGGGTGTGTCAGATTGACTAGTCCGTGACAAAGTAGTCCAGTAATCATAATCACCAGTTGATAAAGCCTTTAGCTTAAGTAAACAACTGCACAGATCTTGATAAGTGAGGCACGGTTACGTTTTGTTTTTTAACTCTTACAGTATGCTGTTCTCAGCTTACATAGCAAAAACCTGCTCACAGAAACCATCAGGATTTTATCATATAAATTAAAAGCAGCACCATACACATGCTAGGATGTTGAATGAGATGATACCATTGTTTTTCTGATTGTATATTTGATTGCAGAAATAAGTTTTTTCAAAGAGTGCAGCATTGATTGACATGTGCTATGGTGCAGGACTACGTGGGTAGGGTCGTCTCATATAGATTCCTCCTCTTGGCTTGCCCCCCTTTCTTCATTTAAATTTTGCGGTGTGCCACCATTGTTGCTGCTGGTGGCGTGAGTGCATTGTTATTGTAATAGTGTGTTTAAAATGATGATGCAGTTATAGCATGCATGTACCACTGATTTCCAGCCCCATTTTACTGAGGACATTGTGGTGACGAATATGAGTGACAGGAGTGCATGCATGGATGAAAAAAAAAGTCAAATCTGTGCATTTGTGGCACCCCAAGGGTTAATATGCCACAGAAACAACACAGGTTTAATCCCCACACAACACTACACTAGAAAGTGGGAGGAGCTTAGCTGGCACCTGCACTAGTGGGAGGAGCTAAGTTGTTTACCTCAGAGGAGAAGTGACAGTTAGTTCAGTTTTAGTCAGAGTCTAGTCTGGAGCAGGAGCTGAGCCAAGTAGAAGTGGAGGTCCTGAGAGGTCTGAGGAAAGGAGACAGATTAACAGAGGAACATACCCGGGTTAAAGAGTTACCCCAAAAGCTTGATCCGGGGAGGCGCTTAAGACGGATGGATACCGGATCCGAGGCTGTGCCTGAGACAGACAGGACAGTAAACACCGGCATAGTGAAGGTCCACCATCTTCACCACACCATAGCAAAGCAACACGAAGGAGTCAGTGACACAGAGGACTCAAGTTGCCCAGCAGATTGGTACCCGTGAGCAGAGACAGGGCCGGCAGTATAGCTACAAGCAGCAGCAGGGCCACACACAGCATTTAAGTAGGAAGCCAAGGACCCGGTCAGGGTGAGAGCAACCTGGTACAGACTCCGTGGACAATACTGTGTAATACCATCTGCCAGTAAAGACTTGAAGAACAACAGAAACCGTGAGTGTATGTGTCATCCTTATGCTGAAGCCCCACTTGCCTTCCTAGACTGCCATTGCCTCTACTCTTATCATCTCTACTGCTACCCTACTCTCCTGCAGCATCAATAACATCCTCACAGACTTTAACTACCTCTACCACTGCCCCGGGGAACCCAGTTCTGCCCAGAGGAACTATTCCATCCAAACTGCTAACCCATCATCCCCGGAGGTTCTGCAGCAGCGGCGGCCCCATTACTGGCCGCATATAGTGGGTGGCGTCACGAGTGAAAAATCCCCTGTAAATAACCCCCCATTTTATTGTGCGGGCCCGGGACACGGTCCGGACCAGGACCGCCGTGACATCCCCCAGCAGCACCCCGGTCCGGCACCGAGTGCCCCGTCCGAGGGGCTCCACAACCTGGCGTCACGGACAGGATCTACCGTGCCCGGTACCGGGCATTGTGTGCCGTGATTAGTGACTGTTTTGGATCTGCCGCCATTGCTGGGCGCGCGCAAGCTGAATTGTAACTGCGCCACAGAGATTGAAAATTTCAAAATCCGCCATTGCAGAGCGCGCGACGCGCGGGAAGAAAAACCGCTCACCGCTCTGACGTCATCCGGAAGGGAAGAGAATCCCTGGTGCGCAGCGGAACCTTTGTTAGCCATCCGGACGGAAGCGGAAGACGGAGGGCGGACCTTAACTAAGGGGGCCCAAGATGTCGCAGCCCAATGCACAAGGCGGAGACGGAGCAGCCGGTGGAGCTGCAGCGCCGGACCCAGCGATAGTACCCAGCGGTGCAGCGGCGCAAGGAACAGCACCAATAATGCCGTATACTCCAGGGGCAATGTGGCTGCCCCAATACTCCGGTGAGCCTAATACTTTAACTGACATTATGCTAAAGATAAAGGAGTATTATGTGATGTACCCCCTCACTGAAGCCCAGCGTGTAGGAATGATAATAGGACAGTTAACGGGCAATGCACGGCGTGAGGCTGCGTTCTGGCTGGACACAGATAAGGACACTGTAGAGCATCTAGCAGCTAGACTAAAAGCAACGTTTGAATCTGCTGTTGATACCCAGGCTAAGATGAGGTTCTTTGCATGCCACCAGAAACCTAAACAGAGTGCTAGAGACTTTGCCTTGAACCTGCAGGAAGCACTCAGAGCCCTTAAGCAGGCAGAACCTGCTTTAGCCCCTGATAAAATGCTATTTGACCAATTCATAGAGGGCCTCCATTCCCCTTCCCATCGAGGACAGTTAAGCATGATACTGCTGCAGAACCCTGACATGACATTTACTGAGCTGAAAGATAGAGCTATCCGTTTGCAGCAGCTGGAAGAGCCACGGGAGCTACCCACTGTCCTGGACATTGCAGCAGCACCTCAGCAGCCGGCAGCGCCAGCGACATATGCTATGTCAGCGACTGCTGCTGAGGCCGGGGAATATATCTCAAATGCAGCCATCAACCAAAAGCTAGATGCCCTGACAGACACCGTGATCTCCATGGCCAAGGTCATCAAGGAACTGCGAGAGTCAAGACCTGCACCCAAGATTGAGTTGGCGACCAGCAAAGAGGATGTTCCGTGGATGAGGCCCAGAAGATACCCAGCAGCAAGAGGACGACCCAGCGATCGCTACCAACCAGATGGACAGCCCATTTGCCGCCGTTGCCAGAAACCAGGCCATCTTGCTCGTGAGTGTCCTTTAAACGACGATTCCCTGGGCAGGCGGGCTGCTCCCCAGGAATGAACACTCAAGGCCCCTCAGCTTGGTATGACAGATTCGTGGGAGGAAAACCGGTGATCCCTATTGTGTTGGATGGCATTCCCTTCAGTGCCTTGCTGGATACCGGGTCCCAGATAACATCCATCCCACATGTTCTTTATAAAAGGTACTGGGCTGATTCAGACATTACAAATGCACCAGATGACTTTAACTTTGAGGTATGGGCTAGTAATGGACAGTTAATACCAAAGGTTGGGTTTAGAGAGATGAATATTCAGGTTGGGAAGGTAGAATTGCAGAACCAGGGTGTTATAATCATCGATGTTAACCGGCGAGAACGTGAACCAGTGATGCTGATAGGAATGAATGTAATTGAGAAATGTTTTTCCGAAGTGTTAAGTGTTTTGCAGCAAATCGCCGAGACTGCTGGAACTGGACAACAGAGGCTTCTGCACAAAGAGATCAAAGCCCTGATGTTAAAGCAGCAGGTAGAAATCTCCGGAGGTGAGATCGGCAGTGTACGAGTAAGTGATCCAATACCCATTGTAATTCCTCCCAAAACTGAAATGTTGGTCTGGTGTAGAGCCGCAATAGGCATTAAGGGGCAATACTATCAAGCCCTGGTAGAACCCGTGTACTCAGATAGCAGACCCACCATACTCACAGCGAGAGGAGTAGTTGACGTACACAGGGGAAGAGTGCCATTACGCCTATTAAACTGCGGAGAGAAGATGAGGTCACATTACCTAAGTATGCTACCATGGCTAAGTTGTACACGGTTGATAACAATAACATCACAGCCGCCGAGCCCTTGAACCCGTCATGTCAGGCGGATGACAATGGCTCAGAGGAGAAGCTGGAGGATTGGTGCCAAAAGTTGCATGTAGGTACCAGTTCTACACCTCCCCGTCACCAGCATGGAGTATACCGGGTAGTGAAGGAATATGAACAAATATTCAGTAAACACCCGTTAGACTTTGGGCAGATTAAAGGGGTAGAGCACACTATACCCACAGGTAACCATCAGCCTATAAAAGAGAGGTATAGACCTTTACCACCAGCTCACTACCAAACCACCAAAGACATGCTCAGAGAGATGAAATCTGCAGGGGTAATAAGAAACAGTTGTAGCCCCTGGGCAGCACCTCTAGTGTTAGTTAAAAAGAAGGATGGGACCATGAGAATGTGCGTAGATTACCGGCAGATTAATCGCATCACACATAAGGACGCATACCCATTACCTAGGATTGAGGAGTCATTAGCTGCACTAAAATCTGCTAACTACTTTTCCACCCTTGATCTGACTAGTGGGTACTGGCAGGTTCCTGTGGCGAGGCCGACAAGGAGAAGACAGCGTTTACTACGCCGATGGGCCTCTGTGAGTTTAATTGTATGCCGTTCGGACTCTGCAACGCACCCGGGACCTTCCAACGTCTGATGGAAAGCTGCCTAGGACACAAGAACTTTGAAACTGTCTTCCTGTACCTAGATGACGTCATAGTCTACTCAAAGACGTATGAGCAACATCTACAAGACCTAGCGGAAGTGTTCGAAGCTTTGTCCAAGTATGGCATGAAGATCAAGCCATCCAAGTGTCACCTTCTCAAACCAAAGGTACAGTACCTGGGACATGTCGTGAGTTCAGAGGGAGTAGCACCGGATCCTGATAATGTCATAGTGATAAGGGATTGGCCAAGACCTACGAACGTGAAAGAAGTGAGGCAATTCCTGGGCCTGGTAGGCTATTACAGAAGATTCATCCGAGGATTCACGAAGCTAGCAGCTCCTCTGCAAGACATTCTGGTAGGACCATCAAAGAAGACTTCAAACTATAATCTCCTGACACGGTGGGATGAGGAGAGAGAAGATTCTTTCAATAAGCTAAAAAGTGCACTGACGGGAGAAGAGATCCTGGCATACCCTGATTACCATCAACCCTTCATTCTATATACGGATGCCAGCAACGTGGGACTGGGAGCAGTATTATCACAGATGCAAGGAGGCAAAGGGAAAGTTATTGCCTTTGCAAGTAGGAAGCTCCGCCCTACAGAACGAAATCCCGAGAACTACAGCTCCTTCAAGTTAGAGCTACTGGCAGTAGTTTGGGCTGTGACTGAATGCTTTAAACATTACTTGGCAGGTGCAGAATTCACCATCTACACGGATAACAACCCGTTGACTCACCTGGACACAGCAAAACTAGGAGCTCTGGAGCAGCGATGGATATCCCGGCTATCTAATTACAACTTTGTCATCAAATACAGAGCAGGCCGCAAGAACAGGAACGCAGATGCCTTATTCCGGATCCCGCACCTGAGAGACGTGGAAGAGGAACCGGAAGAGTTGGAAGAGATTGAACTACCGGCCTTTCATCGTTCAAAGGTAGAATATTATCAACCCGGCATCTACCAAAGAGAACAAGAAGTAAACTTTAACCCGTTAAGACACTATGAATGGGCCGAAACCCAAGATACTGATCCAGCTGTGAAGCTAGTGAAAGAACTGCTTACGCGACAAGGTGCATACCCGGATCAGAATGCCCCAGCTGAGACCATACAGCTCTGGAAAGAGAGAGGCAAGTTGTTTCTGAACCAAGGGAAGCTCTGTAGACGATTTACCAATCCCAAGACGCATGAACTGGTCTGGCAGATAATCGTGCCCAAGCAAGACATCCAAATGGTCTTAAGAGCGTACCATGACAGTGCAGGTCATTTCGGATGGAAGAAGTTAGAAGCAATCCTAAGAGACAGATTCTATTGGGTTGGCATGAGAAAATCCATTGAAATATGGTGCAGAAGATGTGCCGCATGCAACCTCAGAAGGAAAGATCTACAGAAAGCTCCGCTTCAACCAATAGTAACCAAGCAACCACTCGAGCTAGTCGCATTAGATCACGTCAAGTTGTCACCAAGCCGGTCAGGCTATGTCTATGCCTTAACCATCGTGGACCATTACTCACGCTTCTTAGTGGTGGTACCAGTTAAAGATCTGACAGCGAAGACGGCAGCAAAAGCATTCCAGACGCATTTCTGTAGACCACATGGCTACCCAGAACAAGTCCTTGCAGACCAAGGTCCAGCTTTTGAATCAGAACTATTCAAGGAATTCTGCGATATGTACGGTTGTAAGAAGATTCGCACAACAACGTATCATCCCCAAACAAATGGTCTATGCGAGAAAATGAATCATATCGTAATTGAACTGTTAAAGACCTTACCAGAATCAGAAAGAAACCAGTGGCCAGATAAATTACCTGATTTGGTAGACTTATACAACCATGTCCCCGTGAGTTCTACAAACTGCACTCCAGCTTACCTTATGCGTGCAAGACCCGGTAAGCTACCAATTGACCTAGAAATGGGAATTGAAAAACCAGATACAGAGATAGAAGAAGAAACAGATTGGGATACTAAACGTCAGAAACAGTATCAACAAGTGCAAGAATGCGTAGAGAGAAACCTACAACAAGCAAGAGCAAGACAAGAAAAGACTTTTAACAAACGTGCTCAAGCAATGCCATTACAGGAAGGTGATCAAGTTCTCAAGAGAAGGAGACGCACTGACAAACTGGATAATCAGTGGGAAACCGTCCCATACACAGTCCTACCATCTAACCTAGACAATGTTAAAACCTGTTTGATAAGCAAAGGTCTTGGTATTACGTCATAGAGCAAAAAGAACTAAGCTATTACATTTTATATATTTAATCCGAAAGAATAGGCATTGTTTACAAAATTATACAAGATTATACAAAGGGGACAAAATACAATACAGCATAGATATTTACATAAAATTAAAAAGGATTAAAGTAGAAAGTTACTAGATCTGTGCCACAGGGATGGCATCCAAGTTTAGAGACGGAGGAACTCCTTAGACGAAACACCATTCAGTATCACAGCTGATACTGTTCTGGCTGCGTCCTCCATGGTCTGAATGACTCAAAACTGATGGACTTGTTCTTTATGAACACACAATAAACTTTCTGACCTCCCACCTGGAGACCTCATATGTGGGCAGACCAGGGATGTGCTCAGACCTGTAGAAAGTTACACAATTCCAGTTTTCATCATATCTGTGCCTATGGATGTTGCATGTGAAAGTTTAATAACTTATAATGGGAGACTCAGGAATCATCTAGCATGGAGCTAAGACACGACTGAGACTTAGTTTTAAGATGAATAGTCTGTTTTACACACGAGACAGTGGAACAATGAAAAGTGCAGCAAATAAAACAAAGTTAATTACTTGCTGTATAATAGTTCTAGAAGAAGCGCAATAGAAAAAGGCTCTGGAATAATTCAAGCAGAAAGATGCAAATAGCAGTACAGTCAATGGGCACTGTTCACACAGGGAGATAGCAAGCCAAATAGTCTATGAACACGGTACTCTCCCAGGGTAACCTGGAATGGAAGTCTCTGAAATAGGAAAAAACTTGATGCATTGCAAATTAACTAAATAAAGTCCAACAAAGTCCAGAACACTTCTCTGGAATAATAAACATGCAGAGGAGAAAGTTTGAGAGCAAAACTTTGCGTACATGACTCAGGCTGGAAAGTAGGAATGAGCAGAGATGTACAGTACAATACAGAGCCGCTGGATTCAGAAGATGAACAGGAGGCAGGTGAGGAAAACTGAACCTCAGATTGCAGTAGATTGATAAATCCAAACATAGATTGCTTGATGAGTAACAACTTGAGAAGCACAGGGAGCAGAGGTCCAAGCAGTGTACTCAAGCATTGACTGGATGAGGAACTGGATCTTATAAAGGCAGGGAGACAAAAGCATATGGAGAGGGACAAAGTAGAGGACACCATCTTGAAGAAGGGTGAAATGCGCAAAAGGTCATCAGAAGATCAAGAGTCCTGACAGAAAGATATTAACATCATCTTGTCAGGAAACAATGTTTTCTGTTCACCATTTCATACGGATTTGTAAAAATTATTTTCTTATTTCTAACACTTCTGTAGTGCATGAAATTTAACTTAAAGAATTCTACCTAACTAAAAAATAAACTCTGTATCCTTTTTCCTCCAAAATCCATATGTCTTACAAGTCATAAAACTGGCCTTTTCACTGCCAATGATGGATCACATAGATTACTGGCTGCAGTTATTCTGACACAATCAAAAAATTTAGTTTAAGCAACTAGCAGAGCTGGGAGAGCTGCTCCGTCCACTGTATAAAGATTGTGTCAATCACAGCAGGGGGTGTGTCAGATTGACTAGTCCGTGACAAAGTAGTCCAGTAATCATAATCACCAGTTGATAAAGCCTTTAGCTTAAGTAAACAACTGCACAGATCTTGATAAGTGAGGCACGGTTACTTTTGTTTTTTAACTCTTACAGTATGCTGTTCTCAGCTTGCATAGCAAAAACCTGCTCACAGATCTCTTTAAAGGAAACTAACCATCAGGATTTTATCATATAAATTAAAAGCAGCACCATACACATGCTAGGATGTTGAATGAGATGATACCATTGTTTTTCTGATTGTATATTTGATTGCAGAAATGTTTTATCAAAGAGTGCAGCATTGATTGACATGTGCTGTGGTGCAGGACTCCGTGGGTCGGGTCGTCTCATATAGATTCCTCCTCTTGGCTTGCCCCCCTTTCTTCATTTAAATTTTGCGGTGTGCCACCATTGTTGCTGCTGGTGGCGCGTGTGCATTGTTATTGTAATAGTGTGTTTAAAATGATGATGCAGTTATAGCATGCATGTACCACTGATTTCCAGCCCCATTTTACTGAGGACATTGTGGTGACGAATATGAGTGACAGGAGTGCATGCATGGATGAAAAAAAAAGTCAAATCTGTGCATTTATCAATGCCAACTATATTTCTCTCCCCAGTGTCCTCAGTAAAATGGCACCGGAGATCGCGGTACACGCATGTGACACGCCCACTCCGGGGCTGGGGGTACTCGGGAATCGGGCAGCAGTTGCTCTTCACTCTCGGTTCTTTTCATGGGGACAGACGGGGGCTGAGATCCAGTCCCATGACCCTGGCAGTGTCATTTAATAAACGGGGTGTGGGGCAGCGCCGGTATTGCAAGACAGGAAAAACGTTGAGCCCGGTAGTAGTTCATACAGTACCCGGATTTATTGCTGAAAACACAGCGGTGGCACAAGATGCCAGAATCTGGGTCGCAGCCGGGTACAATGGATACAGTTCACAGATAGTAACCCGATCCCTTCCAGTTATGAGCTCTCCGGCTGAGGTCACACTGAGCTCCCAGCCCTCCAAGGCTAGGCCGTGTCATTACTGCGCAAAGCCCCTGGAGCTCTTGACCTGTCCGATGGATAGATGCTGCTGCTTCAGATTCAGGCCAAAACTGTCCACAGGGAACCCCGCCCTGTCTCCTAACCAGGCTCTTAACCCCGTGTATCCTCCCGGGAAACCTGCAAGACCCGGAGCGGAGGGAGTGGACCATCCCTCTTTCCTACACCCTATACCGGGTTCAATATGTGACAGTGTGCATTCTGGGGGAGATATAGCGTCCCTCGCATATAATCCCCCGCACTGTCTCACAGGGGGTAGATGATGGGGGATGACAGGGAAAAGGGCATTTGTGACGCCACTTGTAGTATGTGGCCAGGATGACCGTCGCTGCTTCAGAACCTCTGGGGACGGTGACCGGCAGCTTGGATTGTTCCGCTCCCCGCAGGTGGAGCGCAGTCCCAAGGGCAGCAGGATGGAGGAGTCAGTTTGTACCTTGGCAGATGTTCATCAGCACCCCGGTGTCTCATGCGGCCCCTGCAGCCGGTGGTCGCCGCTAAAGAAAGTCTCACACACCACAGCTAGAATTCTGTTACTTTTACTCAGTGTTTTCAACAGGGCCACCGGGTACTTCCCTTGCCAACCTCCGGTTCAGCTTTGTCTCCAGGAGCGAGTCAGTGCAGTCGAGCCTCGGTTGGTGTTCCTTCCTCTCTTAAGGTCGGGTTACACACTGCAATGTCCCAGCGATCCAACCAACGATCCGGATTGCTGGGACATCGCTATATGATCGCTGGTGAGCTGTCATACAGGTAGACTCACCAGCGATCAGCGACGACGCTGGTAACTAGGGTACACATCGGGCAACTAAGCATAGCGCTGCGCTTAGTTACCCGATGTTTACCCTGCTTACCATGTCCCAGTGTGTACTGTGCGGCAGTGGGCATCGGCCGGAGGTCGTTGATCGTTGGTCTCCCGCTGTCACACACGCCGATGCAGGCCGCCCAGCGGGGGACTTATGATCGAAGAATGGCCTTGGCATTCCGCAGCGATCAGCGAGCTGATCGCTGATCATTGCAGGATGTCACACGTTGCGACATCACTACAAGGTCGCTGCAACGTCACAAGTTGCAGCGACATTGTTAACGATGTCGACACGTGTAAACCGGCCTTTAGTAAGTGTTTCTGTCTCTGGTGGTCCCTCAGCGCTATAAAATAGTCTCGCCACTCCTATCAGCGCCTCCGCAGCACAGAGATCAGGTACTGACAGCCACGGGTGCTCAGTTAAACCCCTCCCTGGCACTGCTCCCTAGTTCGGCCTCCTTCTCCAAGTTGTGTCGGGTGTTCGGCCACAGCTCCCGTTAGAAACTTGGGGCCTCCGGTTCAATGGTTTGGGCATGAGCTTCCGCGCCGTGTTCAGGGCTGGGTCCATGTGTCGTCCACCAGCCCCTCTGTCTCGCCAGATACGGGCGTACGGGGATCTACATCTCGTTCCGTACCCCAAGGGCTTATTTCCTCCTCTACACCTGTTGATCTTTCCCGCGAGCGTGGTCATGCTCCAGCCCGCAGGAGTCAGCACCACACCGCTCCTACACTTCCAACTTCCACTCCACTCCTTTCTCTCCGATGTTCTCTACTCTTCTCTAACTTTTTAACTCTACACTTTCCCTCCCGGCTACGCTGGTGTCCTCACTCTGGGTGCACCCACCGTCCTGGGGTCCTAAGTGTTGTGTGGGTGTGAAGCTCAACTGCACTATCCCAGTACCTGAAGACCAGAGGCACATCTCTCCTGCTAATGGAGGAGTGCAGTATGTCTGGTGGCAGCCTACCCAGTGGGGCACCGCACATGCACTGACTCGCGCCATTTAATGATGACACTATTACAATACCAATGCACACTTGCCGCCAGCAGCAACAATGGTGGCAGAGCACTAGATTTAAATAAAGAAAGGGCGGCAAGCCCGAAGGAGGCAGGAGGATGGAGATATACGAAAGGAGATGACCCACGTAGTCCTACCCCTCTGAACAGGTAAATCAATGCTGAACTCATTTCTGCAACTTTGATAAAACTTATTTCTGCAATCAAACATCCATTCAGAAAAATGAAGGAATGATTTAATTCACCATCCTAGCACCTGTATGACGCTGCCTTTACTCTGTACATTAAAATCCTGGTGGTTGGTTCTCTTAAATCAATAATTTGCTGGATGCCCCCTAAAATGTAAAATAAATGCAGTATGAGTGTAATGACTCATTGCCCCTTTGTAAAAGCACTTATACACCAGGTGCCCCTTATAAAGCAGTAATGCCCTTTCACAAGTAATGTTCATTCACATTGTCCAGGTGATATCACCCCCTGTGGGCACCAGTGCAGAGAGTGGCCTGTGCCGGATCAGACAGCTGCGAGTCCCGGGTTGGGTCTAATAATATAGTGTCCAGTGTATAGCACTGGATATGTGGAGTGATATGTGATATGGGAGGTAATTTTACATGTGATATGATATAATCTGATCCCCTGGTATGGCACTATGATGTATCGCAGTATGTGTCAGACTCTGGCAGGCGCTACATGACGCCGTCTCCTCTTCTCATTCCTATCACTTATGCCCATTCACAAAGCTGTATTCTGGGAGATAATTCCATCAACCTGGAGTCTTATTATCCATGGAAGTGCCCGTACTGGAGCATCTGATCGCCCAGGACACAGGCTGGGTGTATATGTATAATTAATATGTGCCAAAGGCAGCGGCTCGTCAGGAGCGTAACGTGACTGCGTATTAAAAATTCATGGTACGCCTCTGCACCTGGACAACGTAACGCAGCCCCTGCCAGGCTCATACTGGAGGAGCCAGACTGATTTTTCTTACGGACAGTGATTTATTTATGGCTGCAGCTCGGACCTCAGAACTTAGAGAACAACCTGCTGATCCTACAAATGCCAGGGCATGCTGGTAGTTATAGTCCTGCAACAACAAGAGAGGGACATGTTGGACACTGATCTTTGTTGATTACCCAATTATAATGATCGATAAATTGGATCCTGCTGAGATGATCTCTTCACAAGGTGGTGCTGCAACTCTGGACTTTTATCGACACCAGGGTGTCAGAAAATGAGGCTGATCCCATACAGTCCAATAAGTGCTGTACAGTCATATACTATTATGGGAAATTGCGACATCCAGCTGTAGGTTCCATCATTCATTTCCAGGAGGAATAAAAGAGGGACAGTGAGATAAAGCTTCTCCAGAATCGATATATTAGTGGAAGCAGAACACAAATATTTCTTAACAAAGATGTATCAAAAATGTGGATAATTGTTTTTTTTCTAATTTTGTATATACAATATATAGTACTGTGTAAAAGTTTTAGGCAGGTGCAGAAAAAAGTAAGGCCCCCTTCACACCTCGGCATGATCAGGTCCGGGGCTGTCCGGTGTAAACATGACAGCCCCGGACCCGATTTCCAAACTGAACCGGAGGGCAAATATGACCTCCGGTCCAGTTTGCAGCCAGATTCAGCTGATAGCAGACGCAGTTGCTGAAATTTTAAGATCGTGGCTAGCGGGAAGCTAGCCACGGTTCTATAATCTCTGCAGGGGACAGCTCGTGGTGCTGAAGTTTAGCAGTGCTTGCTGCTAAACTCCAGCACCTGGCGTCCATCTCCCGGATCCGATTTTATCTAGGATCTGGCGCAATCCGGTGCCATAGACTCCCATGTTAGGGAGCGCTAGATCGCACCAGATCCAGGAGAATCTGGGAGCATCCGATTTTGAGCGGTTTTGGCCCCGGACACAAAAATGCTACTTGTTATGATTTTGTGTCCGGGGCCAGAAAAAACGAAAGTTGCCGGATCCTCCCATTTTCTGTGACAGCATCTGTGATTGGCTCTTGGGTCCCTCACTCATTGACTGACATCATAGTACTGTAAAAATGAATAAATGTAATTTTAATTCTCAGCACAAGTAAAGTGCCCTATTTTTCATCGCCAACCGAGGAAAATCCTAGCCAGCTGGGTGTTGGGATTCTCAGCATGGTAAAGCCCAAACGTTCTTGGATCACCACGCTAAAAATCGCAGCCCACAGTCATCATTGAAAATGGCACATTTTTTGTAGCGCCATTTTCAGGCACTTTACCCAGAGGCCCTGGTGGGGGTGGCACACTTGGTAATAAAGAGGTTAATGTCAGCTTTGTATTGACAGCTGCCACTGAGCCCGAAATTCATAGTGTCAGGCCAATTTAAATCAGTCCACTATGAATTTCTAGTAAACAGTAAAAAAACACAACACCGAGAAAAAAAACATTTCAGTTTAAATAAAATACAAACAACATCCCTGGTTCCCCTTTTAAATAACCATAAAACAAACCCTCCAATGATATATCCACAGGTGAACATATTCAGCTCTGCTACATCTCTGTGAGCAGACACACCTCTGCTCACAGTGACAGCTACAAGCAGGCTGACACTGACAACTGGGGTCTGTGAGAAAGGTCATCTAAGTTCACAGCTGAGCCGCATCAGCGATGACCTCAGATGACCCCATGGACTGCATAACAGTACATGGATTCCAGCTGTAAAGTGAGCATGTCTCTCGCGCATTTATGTGCGTTCAAATAAAGAGGTATTAGATTAGCGCTACAAACCACTCCAGGCGATCGTTCTGTATAAATTACCTTAAAGCTTTATTCAATCGATGTAGAATGCCCAGTCTCCACAACGCGTTTCGGCGCTAATTGCGCCTTTCTCAAGTGTCACTTGCGCCTTTCTCAAGTGTCTTCTCAAGAGACACTTGAGAAAGGCGCAATTAGCGCCGAAACGCGTTGTGGAGACTGGGCATTCTACATCGATTGAATAAAGCTTTAAGGTAATTTATACAGAACGATCGCCTGGAGTGGTTTGTAGCGCTAATCTAATACCACATCTTTATTTGAACGCACACGTATCCTCCCATTGGGAAGAGTGGTATTCAGCAGCTGGGCACCCAGGACGCATCAGACGTCAATCACCACTTCTTTGGAACAAGCACGAGAATCAGCAGCGTGTGCATATTGGAAATCATGCTCATCCCTGCTTGCAGCACACCGGCTGATGTGGAAACCCTTTGGGGTAACAAATCAGTGCATAAACTAGTTGTGCGGTCAGCACAACTAGAGAAGGTGAGCCCTAGATATATTTAACCGCTCCCATGCCATAAACAGCAGTTTGGCGCAACATTGTTTTTGTTTCTTATATCTCGCGCATTTATGGCTGGGATCTGCGTGCTGTGAGACTGTTCATGGGGTCACCTGAGTTCACCACTGACGTGGCTCAGCTGTAAACTTAGATGACCTTCTCACAGCACCCAGTTCTCAGTGTCAGCCTGCTAGTAGCTGTGAGTAGATGTGTGTCTGCTCACTGAGATGTAGCATAGCTGAATATGTTCCCCTGTATATTTATCATCAAAGGGTTTGGTTTTTGGTTATTAAAGAGGGGAACCAAGGATGTGTTTTGTGTTTTATATCAATTAAAATGTTTTTTCTCTGTGTTGTTTTTTTTAGTGCTTTACAGAAATTCATAGTGGCTGGGTCTAATATTGGCCTGACACTATGAATTTTGAGCTTAGTGTCTGCTGCAAATATAAAGCTGGCATTATCCTCTTTATTACCCAATGTGCCACCCCCACCAGGACCCCTGGAAGATCCAGGTAAAGCACTTGAACATTGCTCTAATAAAGAATGCACCATTTTCAGGGGTGGCTGTGGGCTGCAATTTTCAGCCTGGGGGCCCAGAATGATGGGGCCTTACTACACAGAGAATCCCAGTCCCCAACTGTCTAGGTTTTACCTTTGCTGGTGATCAAAAATAGGATGAAGCCCATGCATTTTTTTTATTATTTATTTAAATAATGAAATAAAAAATAATGGGCTTCCCTGTATTTTGATTGCCAGCCAAGGTAAAGTCAGGTAGCTGGGGGTGTTAGCCGATAGCTGTCCACTTTATCTGTGTTGAAAATCAAAAATATAGCAAAGTGCTACGCAAACTTTTTTAAATTATTCATTTATTTTTACAGTATTATGATTTCAATCAATAGGTGAGGGGCTTAACAGCCAATCACATATGCTGTCACAGAGGATGGGCATCTGTGATTGGCTGCTGGATTAACCAGAAACCAGCCTATTCATCCTAACATCTAGAATGTATAGCCAGTTTCCTGATTACACCAACAGCCAATCACGGATGCCCATTCTCTGTGATAAATAAAAGAACGAGGGGGAACAAGAGGCGCAATAGTGCCCTATCACTATGGCACTGAGTACAAAGTGGTGAAAAAGGGGGTTCACTCACCTGAGGCAGTTGTGTCACCCACAACTGGCTTGAAGGCGTATTCAATGCTTATTACCAGATGGCTGCTGCAGGATTTCCACCGTCCACACAAGTGTGGAAACACATCAAGTTGTAGGGAAAAAAATGGTGTATCACAATCCGCGCTGCCAGAATCATCCGCTCCAAAAGTAATGCACATGAAGATGGAACTTCAACATAACTCCTTTATTTCCTCCTACGCGTTTCGGTGCCCTCCTGGCACCTTCCTCAGGGATCCCTGAGGAAGGTGCCAGGAGGGCACCGAAACGCGTAGGAGGAAATAAAGGAGTTATGTTGAAGTTCCATCTTCATGTGCATTACTTTTGGAGCGGATGATTCTGGCAGCGCGGATTGTGATACACCATTTTTTTCCCTACAACTTGACATTCTCTGTGATGGCATCTGTGATTGGCTGTCGAGCCAGTCTGCAGTGAATATACAGGAAGTTAATGAGCAGCCCTTAAGTACAAACAGCAGAATGGCGGGATGCGATATGATGCTGCTGTTTAATAACTATTTGCTTTCCTTTTACAGCTCCCTACCCTCGAACCCGAACTGTAAAATGGACTTCCCAGGTAAGTCTATGTTCAGGATCTGTGCCCGTACACTAGGTATTCGGTACTGACCCCAAACTTTACAGTTTGGGCTCATCCATCACTAGTTACCGCTCTTTGTTTTCAATGCAGCATCAATCTTCTAGGTACAGTTGTCACTCACACAGTTTTTGAATGAACTCGACAGGAGGTTGTTTCAAATATCTTGGACAACTTACCCCACACCTTCTGTGTTAGATTTATGTGGATCCTTCTGTCTCCTCATGCAATCCCAGATGGACGGGATGGCTTAAATGTATCACATATCCAATGCTGTTCCTCATGTAAGCCAAGTACTGAGAGATTCATACCGGTATACAGCAGGTCATGGAGCAGAAGAGAGATCAGAGAAATAGATATTTATATAAGAGGAGCAATAGGTAGAGGCTTTCTGAAGAATAAGCAGAGGTAAACAGCAACTCAAAGGGACATACACTCAGTCAGGAATGACCAGGCCCATCATCCTGCCCAACAACACTTGCATGGAATGTCATGGAAGCTGACAAATTTGTCTATGAATTAAGTAATTATCCTAGTGATGCATTGTAAATTTCTGGGTGCATGAGATGGCCTGTCGGTGAAACAGCACAATAGCTCACAAACTTACCTTGAATCCTAAATTGATTACTGAACCTAAACGCTGACTGCAGTCTAGCTAGGAGGAGAGCTATGTTTCTATTACAACAGCTGCAGCCTAGCTGCCCTACTTCAGCTTCATACTCTAGATTGTGCATGCACGTTTCCCACCATGATACCAACGGCAAGTTCTGAGCTCAGGACTTACGATTTGGAGGTCTCACAGTCCTTTGTTTTCTGAGTCTTGAAGGATGAGATGAGGGACTTGCGTTGTCCCAATCAGTCATTTTGCTAGCACTCGAACATACTCTTACGAAGCTACTTAAATAAAGAACGAAAAGTCAAGCATCACCCCTGCACAAACAATTAACCAATGGCACACACCTGTTGTTTCTTTGCGACAAAGGAGATACGGTGCACACTTTAAAAAAGACACTTGTCCATTGATGTATAAAGAAAGAAAGATCCAGTGCCACTCACCATCTTGTAAAAACTAATTCTTTATTCAATTGTTAAAGAGGACCTGTCACCCTCACCTCCCATGGATTAGAATCTAAGCCCAGCACTGAATGCAGCATGTCTGCTACATTCAGGCAAGGGGTCCCCCATGGTTCTGTGGGGCTGCTACCCCGATATATAGGCTTATAAAAACTTACAGTAATTTTCCATGGAGGCGGGCCCTTGTGCTTGAGGTGGCTCGTCCACAGGGGCATTTCACGCCCCCTGCACCTCTGTGCCACCCATGTTCTCGTGCCCTTCATGTCCTCCTCACTCTGACGCAAGCACAAAGCGAGGTTGAGGTTGAGGTGCATGCCCCGCCTCCCGCTATGACGTCCTTTCATTTCCCTGACCTGCTCTGTGTTGTGCTATGGAGCAGGGCGGGGAAATGAGAGGACGTCATAGTGGGAGGCGGGGCATGCACCTCAACCTCACCCTCACTTTGTGCTTGCGTCAACACCACAAGGACGCGCAGAGCGAGGAGGGCATGAAGGGCACGAGGACATGGGTGGCACAGAGGCGCAGGGAGCGTGAAATACCCTCGTGGATGAGCTGCCTCAAGCACAAGGGCCTGCCTCCATGGAAAATAACTAAGTTTTTATAAGCCTATACATCGGGGTAGCAGCCGCACAGAGCCATGGGGGACCCCTTGCCTGAATGCAGCAGACATGCTGAGGTGACAAGTCCTCTTTAAAGGATCCATACAGGAGATATGAGGATGCAGGGGGGTTCTTGGACTATAGTCATTTCATGTGTGAGGTGGGGACCTGTAGAAGTGTGTTTCACACACGAAACGGCTCTAATCCTATAACCACCTCTGTCCTCATATCACCTGCATGTATCTTTTAACAATTGAATAAAGGATTTGTTTTTACAAAATGGCGAGTGCCGCTGGAATTTTCTTTCTTTACCCTTACGAAACTAGTCTTTTTCCACTGGCAGATACACTGCTTTGTGGAATTATCACATGTGGAAGAATTAGATCTTAGTAAGGCTAGGGTCAGACCAGCGTTATGCAATACGTTCAGAGGGTTCCATCTAAAACTTCAAATTTTTCTGCATTAGTGCAGTGTGAGGTAACACTGCGTTAATGTAAAAATTCAAAGGGACGGTGTGTTGTAGGTACGTGCTGCTACAAAAAACACGAAGCCCAAATCTTCGGTTATTAGAAGTTTATTGAATCCACCAACATGTTTCAGAGCCTGCTATGCTCCTTCATGAAGGATTTCCCTACCACATAGAATAATAAGGGATAACCTTTTTGTCCTCATTAACTGTTTTTATTTTTAAGGTTTTTTTTATAAAAACATGGTGTAAAAACGTGAATTTGTGCAATTGTGCAGACTTCACACTCACTTGGACAACAAGCACACAACAGCCCACTAATGGTACTAGAACGGCGGGATTGGTGGGGTTGGTTGACGGTCTGTGAAGTTAAACCCAAGATATATTGATGCTAAAGGGAGGGACCACCGGATACATTATGCATCAGTGGTGGTCCACAACCGATAACAACAATTGGTAGGTGGTCGTGTGTATTGCAGTCGTCACCCTGTTATAGGTCCAAAGCCCAACCCTTAGTTCCAGGTCCACATCAGTGGTGATCGGTCAGGTCAAGGTCTACAGATTAGTGATATAGCCTGCTTAGCAAACAAAACATAGCCTGACGCGTTTTGCCTCTCATAATAGTCTGAGAGGCTCGTCAGGGGCGTTATACAATATGCTTATACAGTAGTATATGGATCAAATCTATTTATATTTGATCCTAGGTTATGAGTCCATTGAAACAGATACCAAGATGGTTCCAGTTGCTAGGAGAACATATGAGGCATTCCTTAGTGGTTCAAATGATAACCTCTTCACAGTACCACGATATAAGGTTGTGGTCTACACCTGGTATGGTGTGCCTTGTCACAGTCTTGTCCTGTTATAGTCTGTGTATCTTCCAAAAGGCTTTGCTGGTTAGGCCCTTATACATCCATCATATGGTAGGTATAGTGTAGTTTCATTATAGGTCTGCCACATTAGTGTTCCCCTTGTTCAGTATTTGGATAATAGAGGTTGATTCATGCTGATAATAGTAAGATCACTCTTGTCAGCTTTATACCATTACTGACCCTGATATCTAGTCAGCCTTCTATATAAGGTTGTGCATCATCAGGTCTAGGTGATGTCTTCAGCCACTTATAGAGTTTGATCCCACAGTCAGTCTTAATGGTTGATATATCGGTCAGGCTCCTCTGCTGGTTTACATCCGTTACTGCTCTCAGTGAATGGAGTTACCCCTTATTATTCGACAAAAAGGTTATCCCTTATTATTCTGACAAAAAGGTTATCCCTTATTATTCTAGACCAGGGGTCTCAAACTCGCGGCCCGCGGGCCGCATGCGGCCCCTGGAGCTTCCCTGTGCGGCCCCCAGCACTTTGGACCAAGAACCATGCTGGCGGCAGTCCAGTGCATGGTGCTGCCGCTTTCCCCGCTATAACATTACTTGCGGCCGCTTCACTGTCTCTGCCGCTCGCTCTGCCACCCGCTCTGCAGCTCTGTAAGCACAATACAAGCCCCTCAGCCAATGAGAGGCCACTGACATCACCTGCGGGCCTCTCATTGGCTGACGGTGACTCGCATTGAACTTGCAGAGCGAGCGGCAGATACAGTGAAGCGGCCGCAAGTAATGTTATAGCGGGGAAAGCGGCGGCACCATGCACTGGACCGCCGCCAGCATGGTTCTTGGTCCAAAGTGCTGGGGGCCGCACAGGGAAGCCCCAGGGTCCCCATGCACTGGACCAGCATGGTTAGTAATAAAAGTGTGTGCTAGTGTGAGTGCCTGTGAGTGTGCGTGTGAGTGCCTGTGTGAGTGCCTGTGCCTGTGAGTGCCTGTGAGTGTGAGTGCCTGTGAGTGTGAGTGCCTGTGCTTGTGAGTGCCTGTGAGTGTGAGTGCCTGTAAGTGTGAGTGCCTGTGAGTGTGAGTGCCTGTAAGTGTGAGTGCCTGTGAGTGCCTGTGCCTGTGAGTGCCTGTGAGTGTGAGTGCCTGTGAGTGTGAGTGCCTGTGAGTGTGAGTGCCTGTGCCTGTGAGTGCCTGTGAGTGTGAGTGCCTGTAAGTGTGAGTGCCTGTGAGTGCCTGTGCCTGTGAGTGCCTGTGCCTGTGAGTGCCTGTGAGTGTGAGTGCCTGTGAGTGCCTGTGAGCGTAAGTGCCTGTGAGTGCCTGTGAGCGTGAGTGCCTGTGAGCGTGAGTTCCTGTGAGTGTGAGTGCCTGTGAGTGCCTGTGAGCGTGAGTGCCTGTGAGCGTGAGTGCCTGTGAGTGTCTGTGCCTGTGAGTGTGAGTGCCTGTGAGTGTCTGTGCCTGTGAGTGAGTGTGAGTGCCTGTGAGTGCCCGTGAGCGTGAGTGCCTGTGTGTGTGAGTACCTGTGCCTGTGAGTGCCTGTGAGTGTGAGTGCCTGTGAGTGCCTGTGAGCGTGAGTGCCTGTGAGTGCCTGTGAGCGTGAGTGCCTGTGAGCGTGAGTGCCTGTGAGCGTGAGTGCCTGTGAGTGTGAGTGCCTGTGAGTGTCTGTGCCTGTGAGTGTCTGTGCCTGTGAGTGCCTGTGAGTGTGAGTGCCTGTGAGTGTCTGTGCCTGTGAGTGAGTGTGAGTGCCCGTGAGCGTGAGTGCCTGTGTGTGTGAGTGCCTGTGTGCGCCTGTGAGTGTCTGTGAGCGTGAGTGCCTGTGTTCGTGAGTGCCTGTGTTCGTGAGTGCCTGTGTTCGTGAGTGCCTGTGTTCGTGAGTGCCTGTGTGTGTGAGTGCCTGTGAGCGTGAGTGCCTGTGAGTGCCTGTGAGCGTGAGTGCCTGTGAGCGTGAGTGCCTGTGAGCGTGAGTGCCTGTGAGTGTGAGTGCCTGTGAGTGTCTGTGCCTGTGAGTGTCTGTGCCTGTGAGTGCCTGTGAGTGTGAGTGCCTGTGAGTGTCTGTGCCTGTGAGTGAGTGTGAGTGCCCGTGAGCGTGAGTGCCTGTGTGTGTGAGTACCTGTGCCTGTGAGTGCCTGTGAGCGTGAGTGCCTGTGTGCGCCTGTGAGTGTCTGTGAGCGTGAGTGCCTGTGTTCGTGAGTGCCTGTGTTCGTGAGTGCCTGTGTTCGTGAGTGCCTGTGTGTGTGAGTGCCTGTGTGTGTGAGTGCCTGTGTGTGTGTGTGCCTGTCTTGAGAGTGCCTCTTGAGTGCCTGTGGGTGTCAGAGAGCCTGTGGGTGTCTGTGAGTGTGAATGCGTGAGGGTGTCAGAGTGCGCGATTTTGTACAGAAGTGTGTGATTATAACAAAAGTCCTTGGTGGTCCGCATTCTTCATCAGGTGGATTTACCTGATGAAGACGGCGGGCCGCCGTGGAAACACGTTGTGGTATATTAAAGATAATTAAACGTGTGCCTCCTGTGCTCTAGCGCTTCTGTTATAATCACACACTTCTGTACACATATCATATCCCCATCCTAGGGTTGCAGCAGGAGCAGCTGTGAACCAGAGTCACCGCTAACAGAATCCAAAGGACCTGCGGTGACGTAGCCGAGAACGTCACAGGGGCAGGTGATCGGCTGCTCGAGTCACCTGACCGGAAGAAGGAGCTGCTCGTGGAGGAAACCCCGACCGCTGGAGTCCGGAGCCATCCACTGCGATACGCCGAGGGTGTGCAGGGTTGCAGAACCTCCAAAGGTGAGATGCGAACCCCCCATATCTGTTATTGACGCCCCCACTAGACCACCAGGTACCGCTCATGGGTTGTGCTCCCCCCCCCTTTTGTTCCACGTGAGTGTGAGAATGTGAGTTAATGTGTGTGTGGGTTAATGTGTGGGTGAGTTAATGTGTGAGTGGGTGTGATTGTGAGTGAATATGTCTGAGTGTGTAAAAAGAAGGCAGACCTGGTTGGGGATATCACTAAAAAATAGGTCCAGCATGGGGGACATTACTACACTATGGGGGCCAGGATGGGGACATCACTACAAAAGGGGACCAGCATGGGGGCCAGGATGGTGACATCACTACACTATGGGGGCCAGGATGGGAACATCACTACACTATGGGGGCCAGGATGGGGACATCACTACAAAAGGGGACCAGCATGGGGGCCAGGATGGTGACATCACTACACTATGGGGGCCAGGATGGGGACATCACTACAAAAGGGGACCAGCACGGGGGACTGGATGGTGACATAACTACAAAAGGCGACCAGTAAGGGGGTCATCATTACAAAAAGGGACCAGCACGGGGGACATTACTACAGAAGGGGATCAGGTTGGGGATATTAGTACAAGAGGGCGACCAGGATGGGGACCAGTATGGGGACATTACAACAAGAAAGGGACCAAGATGCGGACATTACTACAAGAAGGGGATCAGGATTTGGACGTTACTACATTGACCAAAAAATCTGGTATTACTAAAAATGTCAGGGTACCGTCACACCAGGTGACATCGCCCGTGTAAAGTGGCGATTTTGCAACGAAAAATCGGGTGAGAGTGGTCGCCTGGTTTCACAGCACTGCTGTGAAACCAGGCAACCACTCTCAGGCGATGTGTAAGCATCGCCCTGTGTAACATCGCGAATAGCGATGTTACTGGCGATGGGAGCCATAGGCTCCCATGTTACAGGATCTCTGCTGGGGTTTCTAGACACCCCAACAGCGACATTGCCTGAAACATAGCCAAAGCATCACCGAAGGTATCGCTGCGTCTAAACACACGACGCTGACGGGGTGCCAAAAATGTGCGCGCTCCCGTGTGTCGCCGGCGATGTCACCTAGTGTGACGGTACCCTTAGTCCTACAAGCAATGCGGCCCCGATAAAAAATTTTTTCTATGTGCGGCCCACCAACCCAGCCGAGTTTGAGACCCCTGTTCTAGACAAAAAGGTTATCCCTTATTATTCTATAAATTAACCTGGATAAACCTCTAGACGATAATTCGGTGAAATATTATGATTTCCCTACCACGTTGCACGTGGAAGTGTGTGTCTCGCAGCAACTACTATATGTGTTTTTCAAGCTGGTTGTGTGTCACACAACCAGAGAAGGTGAGTAGTTTTATATAGCGGCTTCAGAGCCAAACTGCATATATAACGATAAGAACCTATTGCACTTGCTTCCTTTGCAGTGATTATATTACTGCATTAATGTGGCGTCCCTGAGGGTCCAGTCGCCACAGAGGTACTGCACCTCAGCCAGAGATGTGGTACCCCACTCTCGGGTAAGGAGGGGACAGCAATTGGGATCTGCACACGCAGATCCAACACTACACACTCCGGGTCCGGGATTCGGACAGACCCTGTTCAGGGAGGGCCCCATCCCAGGCTTGAGGGGAGATAGGTATGGGGTGCGGGTGGAGAAGGGAGACATGGGGAGCACCAGGAAGTGGAGAGACCAAAAGAACTGATGAACGTAGGTGATGGGTAGAGAGCAAAGAGTTGGTGTTAGGAGTGAGACACGAGAGGCGGTTGGACCTCTTCCCAGTGCCCAAGAAGGAATTAAAGGAAAGAGGAGCCAGAGAGGGCTATAGAGAGACAGAAGGGGTCCCAGGGGCCGGGAAGTGAGGAATCCACCTGTGGCACTCACTTCCAGGCCGACAGTGACCAGAGTCGGATGGAGGGAGCGGGCCGCAGAGGGGGAACCGGATCCCGAATAGTGGAGTGATAGAGAGAGAGACTCAGCTACAAAACCGAAGGGTTATGGCGACTTCAAGTGCAACAACCTGAATCCACATGTATTCACCGAAAAGGTGGCCGTAGAGGGTCGAGGAGACTAGGAAGATGTCGCCCATGAGGAACCAGGGGCTGCTGGATCGGGACAATGAGTGTGAAGCGTGGGGATAGGGGGTGCGAGTCAGCACAAAGAGATGACCCGGGAAGGAACACCAGAAGGGGGTCTGGGTAATCTGTTCCCCAAATTATCCGAGAGATGGCTGAGACCCTGACCCTGAGGAAGCAGCACCCCGTAGATTGCTGGAAATACCTGAATACTTTTGAAACAGTGAGTGAAAACTTAAAGACTGCACCTAGCTGTGTCCTCCAAGTTATTTACCACCTCACTGCCCCAACCAAGACTTTATAACTGCCCTGGGGTCCTCCTCTCTACCCATGGACAGCCACAACATCTCAGCTGCAATACCAACCGCCCCAGAGGATCTGCACTGCAGCGTTGGCCATCCATCCCTCATTGCCAAAACCCACAGGTGGCATCACGTTAAATCCCATACACCATACCCTTTCCCCCATTTATTGAGACCGCCATATCCAGGGCCACGGAATCGGTCACAGCCCCGTGATCTTCCCAGAGAACTGCCCGATCTGGTTCCGAGTACCCCACGGTCCTGGTGGGCGTGTCATTAATGCTGTCAGCGTAATCCTATGGCAGACGGAGCCCAAGCGCATTGCAAATGCCCGCTTCACACTGCCGGAATTTCAAATCTTTTCCAAGCACATCACATGACGTGGGAGTGCGCAGCTTGTGATGCGCTTCGAAAAAGTGTGAGATTTGAAACTGTGGCAGTGTGAAGCCGGCGTTTGCAATGCGCTCAGGTTCCGTCTAGCATAGGATTGCATCGACAGCGTTAACGCAGAGTTACCTTTCTGGTAACACTGTGCTAATGCTGAAAAATGAAGTTTTAGACTAAACCCTCTGAACGTAATGCATAACGCTGGTCTGACCCTAGCCTAAATGACTCTCTGATTAGAGATTGGATTATCGGCTCAATTCTCTCGAAAGAGAGACTATACACATGTGTGTCTCCAGCCTTGGGATGTTTTCTCACTCACAATTTTAAGGATATATTTTGTGGGAAAGGGCATTTTTTACTTCATTTTTTTGCAGGAAAAAAAACTAATACCAAATGTTGTCTGGAATTTCCTATTATATTACAGACATTGTTCTGCCGTCTTGCATGTTTATATGCAGTGTGTGATCCGGCATACAGCATAATCTTCTCTGTCTTCCAAATAAGTAAGACTGTATTCAGTTGTCCAACTGATTTATTGGTTAACAGGTAATTTAAGTAGTAAAAGTAGAAGAATACAAATAACAAAAAATTAGTACTGGGCCTATCATATGACAAAGTCATGACAATTTACAGTGCTGAGGGCTCACACAGCAAGATGGAGACTTTCCATGTGGATTCTTGAGCTTCTAACAGTCACAAACACTCTTAGAAATCATTGTCATTTAACCTAGCACACAGACAGAGGTAGTTCTCTTACCAGATATACTTTGGCAAAGATAATGGGGTTTTTAAGAGTAAAACAGGAACAGAAGACAACACTTGTGCTGTGCATGAATCCCAGAATGCTTAGGGGCTAACCCACAATGCACTAGAATCTTAAAGGAGAAAATTCTGAGTAATGCAAGTAATGCTGCGAGATGGTGCTATGCTAACCACATGAAACATCACAACAAAAAGAACATGTTACATTATACAGTAAATTACATGTAGCACATTTATCCTCACTTTCTCCTACTAAATCTACATGGGCAGAAGAGACATTGTTTATTCATGCTGCTTTTTATTGTGACATTTTTCCCCAGTGTTTTTATTTCAGAATATTTTTCTTTTTTTTTATTGACTTTTCTATAGGGATAAACTAATACTTGTGTGACTGTGGTAGTGCAGATATCTTCTTTTCCAGGATGATGGTAATCTATCATTTCCACCGTGGACGTAATCTATTCTCCTCTTAGTACAAAGAATCATTTTCTCGCCCGCTCCTGTTTACACGCAGGATTGATTCACATTTAGGAAGGTCCTGTTTACTTCCATCACATTTCAATTTGTCTTTATTTTACGGGAGGGAAAAAAAACTTTTGTTGAGTTCCCCGATGTTTGTTCTGGGCTAATGACAGCCAATCTATAAACTGGAGACAGATTTGGTTCTTCGCTGCCTTGGACCTCCTGCCACATACTACACATCCCAAAATGGAAACAGATGTTGAATTTGACGAGTCCATTTTCTATGCCTTCATGTGCCTACATGTGACATTTCACTGCCGCCCACACGACTCGGAGATATGGATCTCATTGCCGCCTCTATCTTCCGTCAATTCCCTCCGTGCTGCTCACTTACCGAGGTGATTAAAGGGAATCCATAGTTAAAGTATTGTTATTGCTCCTGTAATTTTCAATGCTATCGATCTATAATTCCTTTCTGTATGAATACCTTTTGTTTCTCTTTGTCAAAGCAGAAAAGTGGAGGGTTACCTGAAGCCATTGATTATGTATGAAGGTAATGAGGCCGGGATATGGGAAAAGGACGCAGAGGACTCAAGACGTGAAGATAAAATGTTCCTTTTCCTTTGGAAATGCATACAAGACGCCTCTGTATGAAAGGTTTAGCAGCACTGACTTAAAGGGACCTTCATCTAAATCATATTGCCTAATTTTCCAGGTGACTCCCAAAATAAGATACCATATATACTTGTGTATAAGCCGACCCGTGTATAAGCCGACCCCCTACTTTTGCCCCCAAAACCTGGGAAAACGTATTGACTCGCGTATAAGCCGAGGGTGGACCCAGCACAGGTATACAGCCCCAGCAGTGTGGTATACAGCAGGTCCCCAGCACAGTATACAGCCCCAGCAGTTGGTATACAGCAGATCCCCAGCACAGTATACAGCCCCAGCAGAGTGGTATACAGGTCCCCAGTACAGTATACAGCCCCAGCAGTGTGGTATACAGGTCCCCTGCACAGTATACAGCTCCATCAGTGTGGTATACAGGTCCCCTGTACAGTATACTGCCCCAGCAGTGTGCCATTACACAGGCCCCCCTCACAGTACGTGCCCCCCCCCCCCACAGGATGGCCCCCGCATAAAGCGCTGCGCACATACATTACCTGGCTATCAGCTGTCACCCTCCGGTGGCAGATCGCGGCTCCTGGCTCCGGCTTCCATCTTCATCTCTGTCTTCCTGCTTGTCACGTGACCGGCCGGCATCGCGATGACGTCATCGCGATGAGCCCTGGCCACAAAGCAGGAAGACACAGATGAAGATGGAAGTCTGAGCCAGGAGCCGCGATCTGCCACCGGAGGGTGACAGCTGATAGCCAGGTAATGTATGTGCGCAGCGCTGCATGGGGGCCATCCTGTGAGGGGGGGCACCATACTGTGAGGGGACCTGTATGACTCGCGTATAAGCCGAGGGGGGGACTTTTCAGCCCAATTTGTGGGCTGAAAAACTCGGCTTATACACGAGTATATACGGTACATCAAAAAAGACTGACCCACACATCCAACAGGTGTGAACAGGTGCCTAAATCATATATCCTAATTTCACAGGTGGCTCCCAAAATAAGATACATCAAAAAAGACTGACCCGCACATCCAACAGGTGTGAACAGATGCAAAAAATCAGTGCAAAAAATCCGCACAGGAATCACACAAAAAACTCTCTGTTTATAATAAATATTTTTCTTTTTTCCAGTTTGTAGCAAGTGCTATCAAAAAAGTATCAAAAACAGGGCTATTGGTCTGTACGTTTTTTGCAAAAAATATACGTAAGCTGTCTCACCTCGTCACGGTTGCCCTAGCGAGACAGTCCCTAGCTGATGTGTGCATTTAAAACCTGAGTGTGTGAACAATACCTCAATCCAGGCTCCAGCCAGGACTCCACTCTGTGGGCTTTTTACCTGTGAAACAGCTTATGTGTGGACTACTCATAGGGGAAGGGTGGGTCACAGGTAAAAAGCCCACAGAGTGGAGTCCTGGCTGGAGCCTGGATTGAGGTATTGTTCACACACTCAGGTTTTAAATGCACACATCAGCTAGGGACTGTCTCGCTAGGGCAACCGTGACGAGGTGAGACAGCTTACGTATATTTATTGCAAAAAACGTACACACCAATAGCCCTGTTTTTGATACTTTTTTGATAGCACTTGCTACAAACTGGAAAAAAGAAAAAATATTTATTATAAACAGAGAGCTTTTTGTGTGATTCCTGTGCGGATTTTTTGCACTGATTTCTTTGCAGATTTTCTGGTGGTGGATGAATGCGGTTATTAATCGCATTCATCAGTGTTTGGACTACTCATTATTGTTTGGTGAAGGTGTGAACAGATGCCTAAATCATATTTCCTAATTTTACAGGTGGCTCCCGAAATAAAGGGATATTGATGGGACGCCTGGAAGACTCAGCAAATCTTGTGTTTTTCTATAGAAAATGTCTACTGGTAGTATAAGCGTAGTTCACTACTATGGGGGGTGCAAAATTTGTGCTGCTTGGTGCTTGCTGAACCAACGGCATGAAAAGTAGCCATGGGACTCCATTGAAAAGCATTGCAATGGGCACCAATCCATCATGAACTACATCAAGAAGTGGGACCCTGCGAATGGCGCAGAGGCAGGGCACCAAAAAGGACAGTGACCCGGACCAAGTGGGATCCCCGGTGTTAGCTAACACCCTAAAACAGACCGTAATGGCCGGAAGGACCCAGTCCAACACCGGAACACGGTTCCGAGGTGGTGCGGGCGTTCATCCTCAAGCTGCAAAACCATAGGGATTCGGGCTCCTTCAAGAAGTCGTGGCCCATTCCTGCTTATCCCCATAAGACCTGCAGAGGGTAAGGAGTCCTCTGTCCCATAAATCCCGTGAGTCGGCGCCGGGCTCTGTGCAGGGCAGTACTGGAAGAGAAGGAGTGAAAGGACTGAGAGAGTAAGGACAGAGGGAGAATCCTGAAGGAACTGAGGGCCTCAAATAGACATTCCATCCTCTGGTGACTACCCAGGCCAGTTACCCGTGACTGTATACCTGTAAGCTGCCTGAAGGTTACCAGTAAAACCCGTTCAGAGCCTAATTGTATGATGTCTTATTCCATCTCGCTGGGGAAAGCTGCATTCCAGCCTCCACCTGTGAAGCAGCCTTCCTGTGTGAGGTCTCCCTTTTTTATCAATGCCCCAGGGATCCTGCTCCACCTGCGGGGAGCATTACCATCTGGCTGCCTACCATCATCCCTGGAGATCTGAAGCACCGCTGGTAACATTACCAGGTACTGTGGGTGGCGTCACAAACAATTTATTTTATTATTTTATTTTTACACACTTTTTAGTGACCACCAGGGCCACAGCCACCGGCCACCACTGACAGCAACCTTGATCAATGCCTTGGATCAGAGTACCTCACGGCCCTGGGGTGGGTCACAGACAGCATGGAGCTGATATTATCAGGGTAGGAAGAGCCATAGATGTTGGCCACTTCCCAGCCTCATATCAGCCACAGCTGATGGCTTTACCTTGGCTGGTTATCAAATAAGGGAGACCCAACGTGATTTTTTATTTTTATGTATTTATTTCTACACTACACACAGGCAGTGTCATGAGCAAGAAATAGCAGTATAACTGCAACCAATCACAAACACTGTCACAGAGGGTGGGCGGGGGAAGCAGTGAATATTCATAAAGTTTAATGAGCAGGCCTGGTCAAAGTCTGACAGTAGTCTTATCTTCCAGGGAAACATGGTATGTATAATTGTCCTGCTTTGATCCCCATCTTGCTTCCTTTTGCAGCCACCTAGTCATGATGTGTTAGCCTCTGGAAATCATGGAAGCCTGGCATCATTTCAACAAGGACTTTTTAGGTGCTGAACCTGAAAAGTAACATGGACGTACAGATAGAAGTCCATTTTTGAGGTTCAGCAGTGGACACTATGTGTCTGGTAGGAAACCCGGACTTTACTGTTTGGGTTCGCAAATCTCTAGATATAATGTCATAAAACAAGCATAATGCATGTGACGCACACCAGGGGCCAGGGTTACTCCCGGTTTATACAGGCGATTCTTCTCCTTCCTTGTCACGGTGTGGACCGCGCCTGCCGGTAGTGGGGGCCCGGTGTAGTGCAGATCAAAAATGAGGACGTCTTACGGGAACAGATTAAAGGGGGGTTTAATTTGTTTTCTTCGTGACGCCACCTATGAGTAGATTCGGTAAGGGCTACCGACGCTGCGGAACCTCCCGGGGTGATGGACAGCAGCAAGATGTTACGCTCCCCACAGGCTGAGCGGTGATCCCCGGGGGCTGGAGCTGCTCAAGATGTTGTGCGGCAGCTGCGGTTACCTTTAGTTCATGACGGACAGTTCATAAGGAGACACGGACACAGTTAGTCTCTGCAACGGTTCTTTACTGTAACCAGCAGGCAGTACATGGCTTACAGTGGTTGAGTAGAAGACCGGGTGGACTCAGCAGTGATAGTGCTCCTCAGAGATCCGCAGTGTACCTCCTTTCTACCTCCTTAGCTTCTCTTGCCAGCGTCGCCCAGGAATACCAGGTCGGGTACGGGGAGGCTGCTTCAATGCCCTATCCATGATGTACGTTCTGGATTCTTTGGGGAGCCTTGGGTCCCTCAGTGGGTACACCGCTGGTTAGACGACTGGAAACTGGCTGGTGGTGGGGTGCTCCTATAAAGCTGCTCCTCCACGGGGCTGGTTCGCGTGGCAGAGGTGAACTGCTGCCAGCTTCGGTACCAGTGAACCGGCTGTAAGTTGTGGGCACGGGAGTCTTTTGGGAACCCGTGTAGATATGCCCATTCCCGGTGGTTAAGGCCTCAGGTGCTGACACCCGACCGGTGACGGCCCAGGGGCCCGCACGGGGTGCGGAGCCCCCGCTCCTCTCCAAGTTCTGTGCTCTAGGTTCTAGATTCCAGACTAGACTCTTCTAGACTATTGTGTGTTCTACCTCACTACCCTAACACTCCACCCACCAGGACCTATGATTGGTCCCCTGTTCTAGGTGTTGTATGTTGGGTTGGATCTCAGAGTTAACTATTGCACTGCTTTGTCAAGAGAATATTGCGGCTGCAATACTCCCTTGTGACGCACTCGTTGCGGGGCGCCACACTCCCCCTTGGTTAAATCAGCTTGTCCCCAAGCGTCAAACTACTCACATTACAGAGGTTTTTGCATTTTTATTCACATATATGACACACTTTTATTAAAATAGAAAAACAGGTAAAGATATGCTTTGGTGATATAAGCAAAGAAACAGGTAATCACTTTGTGCGGACCCGGCGGGCGGTCGGCTGTACTTTAACTAGAGTCCAGGCTGTAGCCGCAAGATCACACGGTCAGTGATTAACGGTAACAGAGTCATTGATGAAAGTTCAAGTTTTTAAAGTCACTGGCTCTGAGGGTGATGGCGCACCCGGATAGCGAACCACCCATCTGCACAAGCATAGCGCTCGTAGGTGATTATATCGCCCCGGTATAGGTCACGATCGGGATGTCCTCTTGGCAAGTTGGACTCAACGTCCCGGCGCCCCACAAACACCTCCTCATTCAAACCCACCTCCCAAGCGAACCCCCACCCGGTATGTAAGTTAAAGGTGGAAATTCTACCTTCACGGCGGAGTTCATCAGGCAGCGGCGGCTGGCGGCGAGCCTCGGCACGGGCCTCCATGTTGGCGCGTTCTCGGGCTTGCCACTCCTCTCGTCGTCTCTGGCGTACATCTCCGTCGTTACGGCTCGGGGTGTAAAGATGAGTTATGGAGCTGGTGGTTTGGCGGGAAGCTTGAACTTGGCGGGCTGTCTGTATCGGAACCCGGTGGAACGGCACAGGGGAAGGTGTCGGCAGTGCACCCGACCAGTGTACCCGAGCTGTGTGCCCGGAAGGAAGTTCCTTGTTGTCTCCCCAAGCGAACCCGGTGTCGAAATCCTCAGCGGTGCTGTGGGTCTCGTCGTCATCCTCTCCGACCTCTTCCTCGATGACCACATCAGGCTGCTCGATGATGAAAGACGTTAAAGCTTGTTCCGTTGTACAACGGGGCGGTGTGTGCTGCGGATCCTTCCGTAGGGACGTCCTGCAGGGCTTCCAGGCTGCCTGCTTCTTCATCTGTTTCCGCAGGTAAAGGTGTTTCAATCCCGGTTACCAGGTAGGCCTCTGTAGTTGCAAGGGAAGCCTCCGGTAAGGGGACAAAACAGGCGACTGTCTCTGTAGTGGTGAAACATGTCGCGGGTTCCTCAGTGAGAACCTGGTAGAGATCGAGTTCTTCCATGGAGCGTGTTATGAGCTCCGGCTCAAGAACGGAATCGGTTGCGATGTTGGTCGCTGGAACGGGTCGAGTTGCGGCCTCCACCGGAATGACACAGTCTATTGGCTCAGGTGACGGAGCAGGACAGGTGGTAGGCGAGGGTGAGGCGGTCGAGAAGCTGGTGACGTCGTCTGGGCTTGGAGAAGCTGCACCCGGTCGGCTCTGCTGCATCGCATGGTGTAGTCGTCTGCCTAGGGTCGCGCTCCAGCTACGGATCGTCCATTCCACTGTCTCTAGTAACCGCACCCGGAGGTCTTGTAGAGCCTCTAGCCAGAAGTCGGGGCTGCCGTCTATAGTAAGGGCAGGATCCGGACCCGGTTGGCTGATGGCTGCTCTGGCCTCCGCCTCGACCTCCCGCATCAGGTCTTGGAGTCTCATGCTGGCCATTCTTCTTTGGAGGGAAACCACACCCGATCAACCGGTAAGACGTTCCGGTTGAGCTGGTCAGGAATTCCGTCTGTGTGTCTATGTATGACACTCCCATCTCCTCTGGGCTTTTGTAGTCCAATCGTGGGAAAAGTCTTTGGGGTCCGCCCCCATGGTTGATTCGAGCAATCAGGGCGGACAAAGAGTTTGGCGCCTTTTGTCTTTGGCCCTCCCACAGTGAGGGGGGGGGGTTGACTCACTCCTGGGCTTCACGTGGCGGCTTCTTGTGGCGGGAACGCCATCTTGGGCGCCATCTTGACCCAATGGTGTAAAGGCGGGAGAGTTCTTTTAGGGACGAACAAAGTCCAATTGTAGACAATAAAGTCCAGTTTAAGCACAATATACCTGTTGGATAACGGGCCTGCTCGTATCCTGTTCGTGACGCCATTTTCTGACGCACACCAGGGGCCAGGGTTACTCCCGGTTTATACAGGCGATTCTTCTCCTTCCTTGTCACGGGTGGACCGCGCCTGCCGGTAGTGGGGGCCCGGTGTAGTGCAGATCAAAAATGAGGACGTCTTACGGGAACAGATTAAAGGGGGGTTTAATTTGTTTTCTTCGTGACGCCACCTATGAGTAGATTCGGTAAGGGCTACCGACGCTGCGGAACCTCCCGGGGTGATGGACAGCAGCAAGATGTTACGCTCCCCACAGGCTGAGCGGTGATCCCCGGGGGCTGGAGCTGCTCAAGATGTTGTGCGGCAGCTGCGGTTACCTTTAGTTCATGACGGACAGTTCATAAGGAGACACGGACACAGTTAGTCTCTGCAACGGTTCTTTACTGTAACCAGCAGGCAGTACATGGCTTACAGTGGTTGAGTAGAAGACCGGGTGGACTCAGCAGTGATAGTGCTCCTCAGAGATCCGCAGTGTACCTCCTTTCTACCTCCTTAGCTTCTCTTGCCAGCGTCGCCCAGGAATACCAGGTCGGGTACGGGGAGGCTGCTTCAATGCCCTATCCATGATGTACGTTCTGGATTCTTTGGGGAGCCTTGGGTCCCTCAGTGGGTACACCGCTGGTTAGACGACTGGAAACTGGCTGGTGGTGGGTGCTCCTATAAAGCTGCTCCTCCACGGGGCTGGTTCGCGTGGCAGAGGTGAACTGCTGCCAGCTTCGGTACCAGTGAACCGGCTGTAAGTTGTGGGCACGGGAGTCTTTTGGGAACCCGTGTAGATATGCCCATTCCCGGTGGTTAAGGCCTCAGGTGCTGACACCCGACCGGTGACGGCCCAGGGGCCCGCACGGGGTGCGGAGCCCCCGCTCCTCTCCAAGTTCTGTGCTCTAGGTTCTAGATTCCAGACTAGACTCTTCTAGACTATTGTGTGTTCTACCTCACTACCCTAACACTCCACCCACCAGGACCTATGATTGGTCCCCTGTTCTAGGTGTTGTATGTTGGGTTGGATCTCAGAGTTAACTATTGCACTGCTTTGTCAAGAGAATATTGCGGCTGCAATACTCCCTTGTGACGCACTCGTTGCGGGGCGCCACACATGCAGGGATGAAGCTTGAAGTTATATATTTGCAGCATTCTTGTCCTCTGGGTCTGTGGTCACATGAGGAGGTAGAATATTGTTTGAGTTTTTATCAAGCATTGATAACAAGGAGGTGGTAAACTCATTTCGGGTACCCTTGTTGATGGCCCCGAAGCAGCTGCCTGGTCTGTCTTTATGGTATGTATGCTCTTCGACATGTCCATACATATTTGAGAATTGCTTTGTATATTATTAGCTCATTTTATCAGCTTCAGACTTTAGGTTTATGACTCCTTTAATGATGTTATAAAAATTACCTCATGCAAATCTTTTCCTTCTTCTTTGACCAAAGTTTATGTCAATGTTGCTAAAGGTTAATCAGATACACTGCAGGGAATCCCCATCATTATCTCTATTACAACAGACAAGAAATCATATAATAAACCAAGAGCTAAAGCCCTACAAAGAAACAAACCCCCTAATACAAAAAGTGTATGTTGTTCATGTTAAGAAGATCCTGATGTAACTTAACTTTGCATCTGGGCCCAAGATTATTTGGTCAAAGAAACTGCATTATAGGAACCCACCCATCCCTGCTAGAGATGAATAAAAAGATTTGTTCCACCCAGTTATGATCTTTGTTGACCTTCATTGGCCAACATCTTTTCCCTTGGATCTCCTGAGCACCTCTGTTGCTTCTTAGGCCCTAATCGATTCATTCCTTCCTGCATACAGAGCAGGCAACACAGGCAGCACAGTAAAGATGTAATTGTGCTGCTTGTGATGCACCTGAGGGCCTATGGGGACTTGGTACCCGTGCGGGGAGTTGCAAGGATGTCACCGGTGGCCCGCCCGGACCCGAGGCCCTAGTGGTCAGCCTAAAAATTGGGGGAGGTTGTTGAAAGGGAATAAAAGAATAAAGTTTGTTGTGACGCCACCTGGGGTTTCGGGTGAATGCACCAGTGCTGCTGTGGGCCTCCGGGGATGATGGTCGGGCAGCTGGGTGGTATAGCATCTCCACAGGTGGAGCAGGGTCCTTGGGGCTGTGGTGAGGTGACAGGTATTGATGCAGGGAGTTGGCTGCACTGCCAGGCAGCTGGGGCAGTCTCTGTAGTGGACAGGGTCAGGGACTGAGGAATCGACACACACAGCAAAAGTTGTTTCTGTACCTTTACTGGTGGAATTGCAGGTAATGTCCAGGGTACTCTCCATTTGGCGGGAAACACTTCTGGATCTCCAAGGTGAGTTTAAGGCCTCCTTGTCACTTTTACCTTGTTGAAGCCCCGCCCTGTGCAAAACTAGGCTGCCTCTCTGTCTTCTGACCTGAGTGTGTAGTGGGAAACCTTTGTGTGGACTGCTGCTATATTCTCTCCTGCGGTGCCTGGCTCCCTTCTTAGTTGCTACACAGATGCCCGGGAGACTGGAGTCTCCTCAGTGAACCAGTTTCTCTGCTGGGCTAGATGCTCCTACAGACTCGGGACTCCGGTGTTTGGGTGGCTTTCTGGGGTGAACCAGTACGGCTCCTCTGCCCCCAGTCTGCTCTCACTTCATTCCTCACTCTTAGGTCCCTGCACTAGCTAGGCTGCTAACTACTCGGTTGTTAACTGGCTCGGGCCTAGTACGACCGACACACAGGACGCTTCACAGTTCTCCAAGCGACTGCACACTCTGGCTAACTCCGTCCCCAACACTGGTATTTATAGGGGATCTTGCTTAAATGCAGCAAGTTGGGCTCCCCCTACAGGTCTGGAGTGGAAGGTGTTGTATGTGTTTGGGGTACTCTCTATGGAAATCCATCTATGTTTTAGGTAGGTCTGTGGTTACCTGTACTGGCAGGGCACCACACTTGTGCCAAAACATTGGCCATAGATCTACACCAACCTGCAGCCTACATAGACAGAAAGCGGTTGGGCAGGAAGTCTTAGAATCTAACTCTATCAGCAGTTTGTTGATGCCAATACAATTCAAAGTAGCGCTCCCAGTGCTTTTTTTGTGGGGATACATACCGGTACGCCGTACCGGAAAATCTGAAGATCGGCAGTACATACCGGTACGGCGTACCGGAAAATCTAAAGACAGGTAGCACTGACCTGCTGTGTCACTCACAGGCTGTGTGTAGTACAGTTTCCCTCAGCGCCGGAGGACCTGCTATGATGTCACATACATGTGACTCGGGTGGGCGGAGTTTTGCCCACAGTGAAAGAAGATGGAGGAGGACGACTAATGCAGGCTGCAGTGCAGGGTATGTGACAACAGCACTGACAGACTGTCAGTGACAGTGACTGTGATGAGTGCAGAGGGCGGCAGGCTGTGCAGGGGGAGAGGATGCAGGGGGATAGAGATCAGGACAGGCAGGGTATGGAGAAATTGAGACAAGAGGGATGGAGGATGGAGAGATCAGGGGGATTGAGGATGGAAGGAGCAGGGGGATGGAGGATGAATTGAAAGGACTTGGAGCAGGGGGATAGAGAGACAGGGGGATGAAGAATGGAGGGAGCAGGAGGATGGAGGGAACAGGGGGATGAAGGATGAAAGGAGCAGGGGAATAGAGGATGGAAGAGCAGGGGGAGGATGGAACAGGAATAGGATGAAGGAGCAGGGAATAGGGATGGAAGGAGCAGGGGGATTGAGGTGGAAGGAGAGGGATGAAGGATGGAGGAGCGTGGATGGAGAGATAGTGATGGAGGATGGAAAGACTGGGGGATGAGGGATAGTGGATAGAGAGCAGGGGATGGGGATGGGAGACCAGGGGATGAGATAGAGACAAGGGATGGAGGATGGAGAGACAGGATGGAATGGAGGGAGCATGGGATGGAGGATGAAGGAGCAGGGATAAAGGATGAAGGATGCAGGGAATAGAGATGGAAGGAGCAGGGGGATGGAGGATGGGAGGAGCAGGGGGATGAGGAACAGGGATAGGAGAAAGGAGCAGGGGATAAGGAGGAGAGCAGGGGGATGGAGGATGGAAGGAGCAGGGGATGAAGGATGGAGGGAGCGTTGGATGGAGGGAACAGGGGGATGGAGAGATCAGAGGGATTGAGGATGGAGGGCACAGAGGGATGGAAGATCAGGTGAATGGAGGATGGAGAGACCTGGAGGATGGAAGGATCAGGTGTATGAGAGAGCAGGGGGATGGAGGATGGGGAGACCAGGGGGATGAAGATAGAGACCAAGGGATGGATGATGGAGAGACCAGGGGAATGGAGAATGGAAGGAGCATGGGGATGGAGGATGGAAGGAGCAGGGGGATGGAGGATGGAGGCAACAGGGGGATAAAGGATGAAAGGAGCAGGGGAATAGAGGATGGAAGGAGCAGGGGGATGGAGGAAGGAAGGAGCAGGGGGATGGAGGGAACAGGGGGATGAAGGATGAAAGGAGCAGGGGAATAGAGGATGGAAGGAGCAGGGGGATGAAGGATGGAGAGGGAGCTTGGATGGAGGGAACAGGGGGATGGAGAGATCAGAGGGATTGAGGATGGAGGGCACAGAGGGATGGAGAGACAATGGGAGAGGATGGAAGGATCAGGTGTATGAGAGAGCAGGGGGATGGAGGATGGGGAGACCAGGGGATGAAGATAGAGGCCAAGGGATGGAGGATGGAGAGGGCCAGGGGGATGGAGAATGGAGGGAGCATGGGGATGGAGGATGGAAGGAGCAGGGAGATGGAGGATGGAGGGAACAGGGGTATAAAGGATGAAAGGAGTATGGGAATGGTGGATGGAAGAAGCAGTGGGATGGAGGATGAAAGGAGCAGGGGGATGGAGGATGGAGAGACCAGGGGGATGGAGAATGGAGGGTGTGAGGAGGATGGAGGGAACAGGGGGATGGAGAGATCAGAGGGATTGAGGTGCAGAGGGATGAAAATCTGAATTGCATAGCTTTGGATTGAAATCGGCATATAGGCCACAGAAGTGAATGAGAGACGTAGGGCTGCACCCCTCCCCCACTTCTCAAGCTCGGCCGGTGCCTGACAGCAACCCATTCCACCCCCCCCCCCCCCGCTTTTGCCTCGGTATGCGTACCAGGAGAATATTTTTTTTACAAAAAAAGCACTGAGCGCTCCCATAGCAATCCGGTGCATCCAGCTAGAGATCTGCCCTAGATCTTCAGCATTAGAAATACATCTTCTTATGGGTATTAAATTTAATATAAAAAAGACTACTATTTTGTCCATGACAACCATTTTCCTGCCCTCACTTTACCATACAGCACAGGAGTCTGGACATTTTTAAGGAAAAAACTGCTAACCTTTATTTTATCCCAAAGTGACCTCCTAATGGTATGTGGTCAAACCCTTTAGAAAGGTGACTGGATCTACAGGAGTAGAAGGTGTTCTTTAAAGAGGACCTGTCCCCCCCTGGTGCATGGCAATCTAAATGCACCACTGAATGCAGCATGCCTGCTGCATTCAGGAAAGGGTTCCCCCATGTCTCTAGTTCCCCTGTGCACTGAGACATACACTTTATAAATCTTACATCTACTGAGTAAGGAGGGCATTCCTTATTCTGGAGTCAGCACTGGCACGGCGGTTTTTCCCTGCCTCCGTCCGCTCTGCACTGCCTCTTGCTGCTCTATTCCTCCTCCTTATTGTGTCCGCCCCCCCTCCTCGCCTGCGCCGACATCTAACCTTCTATTCTCACGCAGGCGCATAGCAGGGCCATGACGTCAGCCGCCGCCTACCGTGAGAACAGAAGTTTAGACATCGGCGCAGGCGAGGAGGGGGGCAAACACAATAAGGAGGAGGAACAGAGCAGCAAGAGGCAGTGCAGAGCGGCCGGAGGCAGGGAAAAACCTCCGAGCCAGCGCTGACGCCGGAATAAGGAATGCCCTCCTGACTCAGTAAATGTAAGATTTATAAAGTGTATATCTCAGTGCACAGGGGGGCTAGAGCCATGGGGGACCCCTTCCCTGAATGCAGCAGCCATACTGCATTCAGTGGTGCATTTAGATTGCCATGCACCAGGGGGGTGACAGGTCCTCTTTAATGTAAGACCAGTGAGGCTATTGAAGTTCACTAAAATATCATTGTATGGGTTGGGGTTAAAGTGGTTAGACTGCCACTAAACAGATATTGATACCATATAAAGGGAATGTGCCACCAATATGCCACTTCATTATATTGGTTGGGGTTACAGTGGTTGGACTGCCACCAATCAGACTTTGGTGGCACAGGTGATGTGTCAACAATATGCCACTTCATTATACTGGTTGGGATAACATTGGTTGGACAACCCCCCTCAGATATTGATGATAGATATTAGCCATAAGCTACCTATATCTGACTTGAGACAATCCCTCTTAATTCAGTTGACTGTTAAACTTGTGAGACACCATCACTAGTAGCATGAATGTAGTGGAGCTGTGCAGTAGAGATAAGTGAACCTTTCAAAGTTCGGTTTAGGTCACTGAACTTCCCCATGTTGAACAAACCTGTTTCGGGTTCGGAGTTCAGGTGCTTTATGTTTACAAAGCATTGGAGCGAGCATTGCTGGGGTTGGGTACAGTTGATGCTTGGTCCAGTGTGAGCTGCATGCAGTGGCTCTCACTGGCTCTCACTGAGATTAAAAGCACAGTATTTGGGGGTAGTGTGTGTCCAAAACTGATTTAAAAAAAACCCCACCCTTCCACCCCCGGAAGTGTTTTACTTATCATTGGCTGTATGTAGGTGGAGAGCTGAACTGCGAATCAGTGACTTCCATTGAGATTCGGGTCAAGTTCGGGGTCACTAACAGTGTGCCAAAAAGTTTGGCTGCAACACCCAAACCCAAACTTCAAAAGGTTTTCCACTGAGCAATAGTGAAGCTATAGAGCTCAGATAGAGATATGCAGTGAAGGTCCACTTTTGTTTGGATCTCCACCTGTTCCTATTAGTAAAGATGTGTGCTTCATCACAATTTTTAATTAATTAAATCAATTCTAAAAAATAGTTAATTCATTTTAAAATGTTATCTTGGCACATCTAGGACCATAAGACCAGAAGGACAGGGGGAGTGATCATAGAGTAAAACCTGGTGGTCTAGTGGTAAATGTAGTGGAGCGGTGATACACTCACCTATCGAGATTGTGCACCCTTGCACAACCGCGGGAGAAGTTCGCCTTATACAGGAAGACAGTCTCCACCCTAATTCTTCTTGTGATAGCATTGCTGGTGTCCTTGGCTCTTGGACAACTTTTCTGATGATTCTTTTCCATCCTCTGTGTAAATGTTGTGGAGTAAACTTTAAACAGACACTCTTGAACCTGCTTTTTGTTCAGCAATGGAATCTTGCATGCGCTCCGCCTGACCGTATTTTTCTGCTTTCTTCTACACCTAGCACCATGCTACTAAGGCAGTCCTCAGTGTCCTGGATTATGAGGAGCTGAGAATATATTGAGAATTACCTTCCCTACTATATACAGTTTTCATCACACCACGAGAATCCAGAAACTATTAAAATGATACAACCAGGAATGGAAACATTACCCTTCAAAATAGTAGACACAAATCTCCCAACCAAACATTTTTTGTGATAATCAATGCAAAGAGAACCTGTTACCATTTTGCTAATACCAACATTTTCGGATCCCTTTGGTGTCCTTACAGACAAAATATGCTGTTGTAACAATACTTCAGCATTATATAGGACGTTGCCTCCGAAACAGGATCTCAAAGCACTTATAAAAATGCTTCACGAGGAGAACTGACAGTCAGATCTATTTAGTCCCTACTCACTTATGCAAGACGTGGAAGGAAAGCGCCATCCTACAGCATTTTGATTAGAGGATGTCTTAACTCTATGCTCTTCTTCTCTGTCTGACTAGATTTTGTAAATAAAACAGACTGGGTCAATGGTCCCCGGGAGACCACGCTTCCCAATAATGAGAGAAGTGGCATTTACAGGAAGGTTTTAAACTTTTCTTCTGTGACATGAGTTTTCGTATGTCCTATATTAATCCTTAATTTAAAAATGACTAATGTACACATCTAATTAAAGTTTTATGGCGTTCTGGTGTTTCAGTGTCAACTGTTTGTTTCCAGTTTCTCGCCTCGTAATACTGTCAAATAAATTTCTGCTTATTCTAATTTAGTGTCTTGTTACTCTGCAGAGCAAGAGGATAAAAAAAGAGTCTTGACGGAAACTATTTCAAAGTTACTTTGTTCGAGGAAGCGTAGGGTCCACTGAGGGAGTAGCTGACCATTCCTTTCTGTCAACTCGAATGTATTCTTCATGCTTGGCCATAGAAATCCACAGACAAACTTTGCTGCCTCAGTATTATTATTGTTAACGTTCAACTTTACCATAGCCACTGTGAAGAATATGAAAGATATTCAGACATACCAATCAATTATAAGTCCCCAATATATTTCTATGGCTGTAAGTCATAGAAATTGTTACATCTGTGCACATAATTAACCATTAACTCTGCCCTCCCTCTTGAACTTACACATAGAAGGACTAAATAGCAGATAGGTGACAATTTTAATTAAAACTCAGGAAGAGTTCCCCATTTAAAGTTCTGGTCCCCTACTGTGACAAATCATTACTGATGCGAAAAGTGGTTACAAGTCCTACTCTTTGTGGATTCAGGGGTGGGCAATTGATGGTGCACACAAGCTTCAAACAGAGTTTCAGCCTTGTCGCAGACTTCTGGCACTGTCATATTAATAAGAATCATGAAATTACTATATATCCTATCTCCACACTGATCATATTTCCAAAATTGTGACAGCAAGCAACACACACACCTGGGTTCTAATTCGCTCCAGCGTCTCGGGAGTAGGGAGATACAGAGAACGGCTAGCAGACACCAGGTAGAGAAACTGTGTTTGGTCTCCAAGCATAGAGGCGATGCAGCTGGATCCCGTAGACCCAGAACTATTCCCCTTGAATCGTACCGCTGGGAAGTGATGGCTCATCCTAGCTTTTTGGGATCTGTTGGCTGTAGCACAGAAGAAAGAATTCGGGCACAGTCCAAAGGCATAGTAGGAGTGACCAACTTAGGGGATAAAAAATACCCACCATATTTCTCCATTATTTACTTCTGGGGGATGCTATATCATCGTATACTGTGCTGGAAAGAAGTAAGTAAAGACCTTGTGCCGGAAAGAACCAGGTAAAAACCTTAACTCAAACAATGCCTCCAATGTGCCGAGCCATTGACCAACGCAGCAACAACCGGTAACTGACTTTCATTTGACTGCATATACCTTTTGTAACCTACTACCTTCATCTGCATATCTAACTGTAAGATCTGTATAATCCATTGTGTATATATTGCTATCTCTAGTGTGCCACTAAAATAATTAAAAATATAATTTAATCTTGGGTTATCACAGTCCAGAAACCCACACGCCCCTGTCTTCTGTTCAATATTATATGCTACCGTGAGCTGGCTTTTGACCCGATATAGCCTGTAACAGACCAGGTTTATATCTAATGAAAAACTGGTGGCAGCTCTACTGGACTGGATGGGCTTTTTTTTAACTTGGGAGGTTTAAAGGGTCTCCCAGCCTGTCAGGGATGTGAACAAGTGTGGCACCACACTGGAGGACTGTGTGAATCACCCTCTCTCACTCCCCGTGCTCCTCTGTGTCTGTATGAACATGATGTATTAGTGTAAAATTGCTCCAAACAGACCTTATGCACCCCTGCGGGTGCAGAAACGTTGGCAGAAGTGACAAGACTGTATTGCGTGGCTATGACATATTAGGGAATTCAGGGTGGGACTACGAGGTGCAATATTTGTCACAGCCACCCTTGGCTATACTTTGGCTGTCTACTGTGATTTATTTTGAAAGATGATTGAGAAAAGAACCCATACTCAACCAAGAGCACTTGTTCTTAAAAAGGAGTTTTTTGAAAACTTGATGACCCAATGCAGATATTTTACTATGATTATCCTAGCAAACTAATTCCAAGTTACAATAAGTCACTGTCATGACTGTGTTGCTTTCTGAAATTACCTCCGGAGGACCTGGGATCAGGATGGCCCAACATTTTATTAATCACAGGGTCGCTGTGGAGTTCACTTGACTGTTATCTTGTGGATTTACTTATTTTCTTTGCTGAAGGGGTTAATGATCCTTCCCTTCTGGCTGAGATTTCTCTTAGCCTTAAATCCAGCTACAACTTTTTATCACCCCTCTCTACCGCTATATTTACCTGCTCCTGGATTCACTCTATGACTGATATAGATTTTCTAAATTGACCATGTTGGAGGAGCTCATTTTTGTAAAGTTGAGGTGTTCATTCCTTTTGCAGTGGCAAAGCTTTCTACTGGAGTAGATTTGGAGTCCTTTTGTATTTGTTTCCTTGCCTGTTGTGTCTGTGTGTTCCTCGGCTCTCCTGCCCCTTCACTCTCTTGGGGCGGATGGGGACATATAGGTGAGTTATATCTAGGAGTATAACAGGGTAAAAGACCTAGGCTACCTTCAGGAGTAATCTTGGGAATTACCCTATGGTCCCCTAGTGTGAGGGTCAGTTAAGGTGCCTTATTCCCTTGCTTTTCTACAATTACAGTGTGACAGTCAGGTATTCAATAGTTTGGATGCACGATATAAACTAAAGAGTGCTCAAGTATGATGCTTTGGTGGCCCCAAAAGTCCCTTTGGCCTATATAAGAAGACTAATGCTATTAAAGACCTCCAATAACTAGGGGCCCCTTTGGAGCTTTTGCATTAGGGTCAATGGGCTCCAAGTTATGCCATTGCAATTATTCTACAACTAAAATATTTTCTGATTATGTCCAGATTTTCTGATCTATGGAAGAGACCAATAAACATAATATGACTTATTATCATCAGGTTGGGTGAAAGAACGTAGGACCAGTTAAAAGGTTTTCTTCTTCAGGTTCCTATATGATGTTGGCTGTTATGGAAGAACTTAAAGAGGACCTGTCACCCCCCCTGGTGCAAACTAAATGAAGCACTGAATGCAGCATGTCTGGGAAGTGGTCCCCCATGTCTCTAGCCCCCCTGTAAGATTTAAAAAAGACATTAGAAAACTTACAGATAAGTAGTCTAATGGGTGGGATCTTATTAAGAGTTCTTCACTGCTGGCACAGTCCTCCAGCCGTCTCCTTGTGTATTCCGCCGCTTTTTTTTGTCTCTGCGCTGCCTTCTGTTCTGCTGGCTTTGCCTTTCTCCTCTCCTGCTCTCTGTCACTCAACCTGCCACACAGAGCCTGTTCAGAGTGGCTGCAAAGCATTTGGCCTGACGTCAGCACCAGATTCCCGCCCTGTTTATGTGTATTCAGACAGCAGGGTGGGAAGTGACGCTGATGTCAGGCCAAATGCTTTGCAGCTGACTCACCCAGGCCAGAGGACTCAGATCTCAGGCGCAGTCTGGAGTTCACGAGGCTGTGGCCCTGGTGGTCAATGAAAAAGGGAAAAATAAAAGAAAAATAAAAGAAATTTGTTCGTGACGCCACCTGTAGGTCCCAGTGATGGCACGGTGCTGCGGGAATCTCTGGGGTGATGGACGGCAGCAAGATGGAGTAGCTCCCTACAGCAGGAGTGGGGTCCCCGGGGTATTGGAAGTAGGAATGGTGGAGTACAGCAGCACAGTCACTGAGGAGCAAGGCAGGTAAATCACAGTTCAAGGAAGAAATAACCTGACACGTTGCTCACTCTGAACAGGTACTTTACTTCTGAATTCTGCAGGTTTACAGGGTAATGCAGTTCTCTTTGTAGAGTAGTGGACCAGATGGTTCTGGCAATGATCAGTGTCCCTCTGAAGCTCCACTGGTGTTCCTTCTCTATCACGCTCTGTCCCTTGTTCTGCTGCCCTGCACGGATCCCGCTTGTTAGACCAGGCCCGTCAAAATATATGGGATCCCCTTATCTCTCCAAGGGGAACCCAACTCAGTCTAGTGCTTCTGGTGAGGACCGTGCTTGGTGTAGGGCGGTTGGATCGTGCTCCTAAAAAGTCATCGACCACTCCGGGTTTGTGGTTCAGGGATTTGGACTGGGCTAGGGTATTCGGCTACCCTTTCTGTTCTTGGGTCCTTTCTCTTCTGGGTCACCAGGTTGAGATGCCCTCCCCGTTAAGCTTCTCTCTGCTGTTCTGTAGCTCTCCAGCTCTGTTTCGTCTGCTGCAACCAACTCTTCTCTTGACTAAGTCTGTTCTGCTCACTTCCACTAACTCCTTGCTGCTCTCCCCACTTGCTTTATCACCTAGCCTCTCCTCCCCCAGGTACCGGTTACCCTAGTAACGGGCATCTAATTGGTCCTCTAACACTAAGTCTTGTATGTGGTGCTGGAGCTTCAGGATTATCCTACTCATTACCAAAGCAAAGCATACGGCACCTTCAGTCAGGAGTGCAGTACCTTTTGTGACGCACTCTTAGCGGGGCGCCACACAGCCTAACAAGCTCTGTGCGGCAGGTTGAGTGACAGAGAGCAGGAGAGGAGGAAGGCAGAGCCAGCAGAACAGAAGGCGTCGCAGAGACATAGAAGGGGGTGGAATACACAAGGAGACGGCTGGAGGGCTGTGCCAGCAGTGAAGACCTCTTAATAAGTCCCCACCCATTAGACTACTTATCTGTAAGTTTTCTAATGTCTTTTTTAAATCTTACGGGGGGGCTAGAACATGGGGGAGCCCTTCCCTGAATGCAGCTGTTTGCGCTTTGCTCTGCAAATGTACTTATGTTTGTCTCTCCTAAGAAACCACTGCTGGCTGTATCTGCCGATCTTGGATTGCACAGGGTTTCCAGGTCTCCGCTTTGGGCTGGTACCTCCCTTCCACGGACTGCACAGTACTACTTGGTCTCTGCTTTAGGCTATACCTGCATCAAGGATGTCACAAAACTACCTGGATCCTGCTACGGACTGTACCAGCCTATCACAGACTACGCAAGAACGACTTAATCTCAGTTACGGTCTGTGCAGGTTGCCCCTCTGGTCCTGGTAGTTGTGGTATTTAGACCCCCTGGAGATGCGCGGTGTCACTCTCTGTATAGGGGTCTGCTCGCCCCTCCAGGGGAGTTCGGTGTCTCGACTCAGAGGGTCCTTTCTCTTGGACCCTTGTGGGCATATCTTTATAGTCTAAATGAAGATCAAGTTTTCTCTGAAGTCACTATCCGCTCTCTTTAGACCTCAGGGGTTCAGCTTCCACAAGTCTATCTGTGGTCCAGTGAGTCTACTGTACATACCCACGCCCTCTAGGTGGTAACACAAATGGAGTAAAACATGATCACACCCTAATTCATCTGTAAGTGAATTGGGTAGACCTTAAATAATTCAATTTATTCCATATGGCACCAGAATAAATGACAAATCAATAAGCAAATTATTTCCCAATTTCAATACCTTGCAGGAGATTCTCACATTCTTAACACAAGCATTTCATATTTTCAATCCACATCTGGGTTGCATTCACAAAACTCTTGATGATAAAGTTATCTCAAGGGCTATTGTTCTGTCCTGATTCAATGAGCTTGTTGTAGATTGCTGTCAATGTAATTGGGCGCCGGGGAGTTCATCTCAGTGCAAGAACAAACAAGTGCTGTCTGATAAATAGAAATGGCTTGACAATTAACCCTAGAAGAGATGTAATAGATAAATTCCACTGAAGATATAACATTCGTCATGTAGGCCCCTTATCTGTCCGAGTTGAGGGTTTTTTTGCCCTGATAATTTCCTTTACAATGATAATCTATAATTGCCAACAGGACAGGAACATGATTGGAAAACTGTTGGCAATGTAGTAAAATAACAGGTGTTCTCGTTGGTGTCCTGCACTATTTTAGTGCTGTGAAGTACCCATTGGACTAATATTGTCCGAACGTTACAACTTTAGTGGGATCAACCAGATATCCAAGGTATATTGGGGCCTCTCTACCCTGTATGTCACACACGGTTGGTTAGGCATGATGGCTGTCACTTTTGATGATATTGCCAATATAAGTGTCACGCAAGTATGGGGAGGTGCCTCACATATGGCAGCAAAGAAGGTCAAGGAATCCCCCAAATCCAGGGAAAGGGAAAGTGGTGACCCCTATCCAACCCTTCCGCTGGCCCCTGGCTCCCCAACCACCCTAGATAGGTTCCGCAACTTTGAGCCAAGCAGGATATCTGTTCTTGGCTGACACTAATCTAGGACCTAAGTAGGGAATCAATGGAATGGGCCCTTCGTCAACCCCATTAACAACAAAGACAAATGGGGGACACAATAAGAATATGCTACTTAGTATCTGCTGCCAGAAAGGACAGCATCAAGTTAGCAAGTCTACAGCAGCAGCAGCTTCTCTAGATCCACACCCCAGCTGGACTAAAAGAACTGTCACCGGCAAAAAGAATTGTACCATGTGACTACCTGAAGGGAATGGGTGTGGTCACAAACTGCTGAAAAGTAACCCATAGCTACCAGCAGGGGAACTGACATTAATCCTCACTGGTAGTAAAGAAATTATTGTGTTAAAATCCACAGCTCCAAAGCTGATACCAGTCTCTTACTGACTCGTCACAGTATGTTGGCAGTAGGACAGGTCCTAAATGGAGTGTTTGAGTCACCAAGGTGCTTAGCCTTGGTGATGGGACACCTAGAGGCAGGCTTCAGGTGTGTTTAATAAGGTCACAGATTTTTGTCAGGTTTTAAGAAAGGCCAAAGAGGTGGGTGGGACAGGCCGTTCCCATATCTCCCTTTCAGGTTTTGGTGGGACTATTAAAGACAGGTCAGCTGCCGCATTTATGGTTTGTGTCTGGGATTTGATGTGGAACTCTTATGAGATTTTAGTCTAGGTTTGAGGTGAAACAACCTGTTGAATGCTGTACAGTCATTGACCGAGGTTTATTAAGTTGAAACTAAACTTTGAACGGGTGAGCCCTCTCTATGATCCAACATTATCATATGGATTATCTATATTTACTTATCATTGCACCAGAGAAAAGATTGCTTTTGTTTTTCGTTTATGCTGGAGAATTATGAACCTTAATGTACCTGATTGCACTAAGAATCTTCATGCCTATGTGAACCCTTTCGGGTCCCTGAAAGAAAGTGATCACTTACACCAACTTGACTCTACTGAAAGTAAACATCAAGCCATAGACTTTCCTGACGTCCTGAATGCTTTAATGGGCTTACCAACTTTAGGAAAACTATCCCTTAGTGTAGGGACACACTGGCGTGAAACTCAGACGGCTACAATGCGAGTTTTTCCGATTGATGGATGAGAAACCAATCGCAACATGCTGCGACAGTATGCTATTCACGCGCGAGACTTGCCAATGCAAGTCTATGGTCTGACAAAATCACAGATCGCACACGGACCATCCGAGAGGCATCCGTTTTTTTCACTGATACATTATCATTCAGCAGCTGAGAACACTGTAAAATGTTCCTGTAAGTAATTATACAGTAATAGCTGCTGAGAAAAAAAAACAGATTGCACACGGATGTGATCTGAGAAAAATGTCAGACAGTCCCATCGCAGTTCACTCGTAAGACTCTCGGGAATGACAAGTGGACAGCATTTTTTCTTGCCAGTGTGTTTCCACCCTTATCCAGAGGATAGCAGATAATTCACATTCATTGATTGTAAGGCTGGTTTCACACCACGGCGCAGTCCGGTCCGGAGCTGTCAGGCATGAACCGGATCAGCACACAGAATCGGAGGGCCAAATGTGCCCTCCAGACCTGTGTGCAGCTGGACGCAGCTGCAGCTGCTAATGATTCAGGACCGCGGCTCGCAGGGAGCTGGCCGCGGTCCTGAAATCACAGTGGCTATCAGGCCCCATAGGCTCCCATGTTAGGGAGCGCCGGATTGCCCCGGATCCGGGAGAATCCAGGATACGGGTTTTTGGGGAGATTTTTCTCCCGGGACACAAAAATGTTGCAAGCAACGTTTTTGTGTCCGGTGAGAATAATCCGAATTCTCCCGGATCCATCCGGAGAGATGGAAACCGGATGGCAGAGAGCTACCATCCGGCTCCATCCGGCCCCATAGGCTACTATGGTGCCAAAAACCGTTTCGGGGCTGTCTGCTTTACACCGGACAGCCCCGTACTGGACTGCGCCGTGGTGTGAAGCCAGCCTTAGAGATTTGACTTCAAGAACCTCTAGTACTTTCCAGAACTGAGATCTGCAGAATCCTTTCTGAATGGAACTGAGCAGCTCTTCTTAACACTCTTGCTTGACCTCCTTTCCAATCAATATCTTTTGGACTGCTGAAGAAAGCTGAGTACAGTGCTCTTCATTTGTCAGTTCCATAGACATTGGATAGACTACATGTTGAGCGTACGCACCTCAGATGATCCACATTCTTGAGATCTCTGAGATCTTCTTAAGATTTTCCTAGCAATAGGATCCCCAGTAATTAGCAATTTATTCCTCAGTCCATATATAATGGATATCTTTTAATTGTTTTAAAGCCCCTTAAGTTACAATAACTATGGGCAGTATTTCTTTTAAGCTTGGCCATTAGCTTGACTAGGTCAACACTTCTTCCTTCTTTATTTGGCACAGTCAGTCTGTATAAATAAGGCTAGGGCCACACTTGGGAGCCTGCATCCAGTAATTGATCCGTTAATGGATCCAGTTTTTCCCCTTGATATTTTTTAGGCATTTTTTCCGGATCCGGTACCCATAGGATCCCATGTTAAAAAAACGGATCCAGTTTTGAGAAAACACCAAAAAATGTTGCAGACCCTATTAAAAATGGATTTCTCAAAAATGCAATCCAGTAAAAGGATTGGACTTTTGAGACATTTTTCAATCTGTTTTTTGCATTGGAGTCTATGGGTGCGTTATCGGACCCGGTTTTCAACATTTCAAAATGAAAAAACTGGATCCAGTAACTGAATTGCAGACGCAAGTGTGGCCCTGGCCTAAGCCACTCACTGTGTCATAAGGATGTTGTGATCGACAGTACAGCCACCCAATAGATGACAGGGATGTGCTGAGCTGTCAAGAACCTTATTGACAACAAAGCCGCTCAATCCAGGACTTGGTTGGGCTGGGCTGTTCCGATAAAAATTGAGTATTGCTTTGCAGCCTTATCACAGACTGACATTACTGGACTTCCTCCTGGTGTCAAGGCAGACACTGACTATAGGTGAATGGTCAATGTAAAGTTCCTGGCAGGCATTGTCACACATTTGTATCCCACCAGCACGTTGAAGAGTACTTTTGAGAAAAGGGGAAAAATGAGCAATTTGAACTATTATATTTTAGGCTGATTATCTGGCTAATTCACAGACTGGCAGTGGCCAAATTACTGCCAGTTGCAGTTTTAAGCCCAGTGGTGTCCGTGTGCCTTGTTCCGGTGCTCAGTGTCTGATCTGTTGTTGCCCGACTTCTAACGTCACTTTTGATTACCTGTTTGCCTAGCCCCTTTGTCATGATACACAACATTCCTGAAATTTTGACCTCAGGCTGTGATCTAAGTACACCTTTGCCTTACCACTTTTGGTTATTACTAGCCCTCCTAATATCTGAACGCAGACCTCTTGACTATGCAGCCTCATGGCCAGCCCATGAGTAGTGACTAGCATCAGAAAGTCATTGTCTGGTGTTATCTTGTCAGTACTAAAAATTTCTTGAAGTTAAAGTGTGGCACCCCAGAGTCCAGTTGCCACAATGGCATTGCCTCCCTCGGGGGGTAATGCCGTGCTTGGAAGCAAGAGGAGGTATCCACACTAGTTAAGCCCACCACACACAACATCTTCCCAACGCCAGACCAGAAGGGGGAGCTCTGAAACCCGTGTTCAGGGGAGGTCCACCTATAAATTCTGGCCTGGGGTTGGGGTTAGCCAGTTCAGTTCCTGGGAGGACTATGAAGAGGACCTGTGGATTGCAGCTGTGCCAAGCTCATCCCAGGTAGAGCAGAGAGACACCAAGTTCAGTTCCTAGAAGGACTGTGAAGAGGTCCCGTGAACTAGAGCAGAGTAAGGCTCGTTCCGGGACAGAGATGAGCCAGCATGAGGAACCTGTAGGAGACAGTCTGAGGAAGTGGAGAAGCAGGTCTGGGGAGTGGAGCCAGTTGCCAGGCTCACCCTAGTACAGAGCACCAGAGTCCGAGGTTGCGAGGGACTCTAGGCCCAGCAGCCAACACCAAAGGGCGAAATATTCCAAGTCTCTCAGCCACAACAAACCCAGGAGACACAGCAGTGCCAGAAAGCTCACGGACAGTAGCCAGAGGAGTTTAACCTGGGGAGGGTTCGAGCTGCCTGTCATACAGGCAAGAGACTGAACGCAGGAGGAGAGAGGGTCACATCTTAGCTACAGGCAGCCAGGACCTGCTAAGAGTAGCGAAACTGGAAGGTCTCAGAACCCCAACTTGCTTCCAGGCCACCCGGACTCCTAACATCTCTTGTGGACAGTACCCTGGATGAACCTGCTACTTCTACCAGTAAAGGTAATGGAGACTTGAACCCTTGTGTCTGTCAGTCATTATGCGCCCTCAGTCCTGCACCCTCAATGGCCTACCACTGCCATAGACCTTCGCAGTTGCCCTGGGGATCCGCTCTGCCCGTGGGGAGCAAAACCATCACCTATGCCATCCCATCATTCCCAGAGGTCCTGCACTGTAGCCGCAGCCACTAATAGCCGCATACCATGGGTGGCGTCACGACAGCCATCCCTAAACCACTAGTCCAGAACTTTCAAACTTGACACATCAAAAGCTTCTCAACTGGTGATCAGAGGACGAGTAGGGTAAAGGCATGTGTTCTATTTTCAAGGGCAACTTATCAAGAATACCAAAATACTGGCTAGTGTCACTGGCATACCACAACTTCTGCACTCGCAGATATTTATTTGTTGGGTAAATTATACTGCTGCTTCTAGCAATGAACATCAACAGATAGTGAGGATGAATTGAAGTAGTCAAAAATACTATTCAGCCAGAGTGGGCTCTATTGCGACATTAGCCAGGAAATAGGATAGGCATCCTCCAACCAAAGTATTGGGTGTCAGGGGGGTTCCAAAAAGCCACTGTGGAAGAGATGTGAATTTTTGGAAGAGGGGCTAACTAAACCTCTGCCCCAGATGAAGAAGAGTTCTGTTATCATGACATTGTCTATGGCACTGCCAACATATCAACATCAACTGTACGTTTGTGAAGCTGAGGGCTCTACTGGAGAGGTAGAGCTCATTTGAGGTCATTTTTTTCCCCAAATATCATTTTTTATATCTAAGGGTACCTTTACACGCGGCTACATTTCTAGGGTGGCTACAGGTAACTTACTGATTGCAGTGAAATCATGGAGAGATTATTCCATTTGTACACAGCAACAAGATAGAACCTTGTCTCCATGATTTCACTGCAACCAGTAAGTTACCTGTAGCCACCCTAGAAATGTAGCCGCGTGTAAAGGTACCCTTAAGGTACCTTTACACGCCGCCACAACAGGATGCATACAACCCGCTACAGGCTACAAATGTAGCTTGTGGCGCCAATATCGCCCGTAGTAGCGGCGTCTGAAGACGGGACGACACAGCCGGCTACAGATACCTCTGTATCCGTGCACTGCCCATAAACATATGGCTACATCGCCGATTGTAGCGAGCTGTATCGGCGTGCAAAGAAGCTACAGAAGGGAACTCTGGTACACCCGGCGATGTAGCTGCAATGTAGCTAAGGCGTCACCCAGGCTCCGTGTTACCGCGCCCCATCTGCGATCATTGGTGGAAGCTCCTGCATGACGATTGGTAGTCGCTGCATAGGGCGGCATATTTAAGGAGCTGACCAGTCACACTACACAATTGCTCGAGCGTGCTGTATTAACCAGCCTCCTGCGATGCCTGCCCAATCATGATGTTCTGGCTTTGTCCTATCACCGTACGGACGTCTTGTAATCCACAATTGTGGCACGCCTATGTGCTGTCCCTGCTGCACCAGGTCCGCCCATATTAGCTTGTTGTAGCGGTGTGTAAATGAGGTACGCTGAGCTACAGATGGCTACTTGAGACACCCGGCGATGTAGCTAGCTGTAAATGTAGCGTAGCGTAGAGTACCTTGTGGCGGCGTGTAAAGAGGGTGCGTTTCCCGTTTGTAACCGTTTGGCCGTGCTTGTGCACGTGAAGTAGCAGTTGGTATCCATCCTGTTGTGGCGGCGTGTAAAGGTACCTTTGGGGTACCAGGTAACTTACTGGTTGCAGTGAAATCATGGCGAGATTATTCCATTTGTACACAGCAACAAGATAGAACCATGTATCCATGATTTCACTGCAACCAGTAAGTTACCTGGTGACAAGCTACAAATGTAGCCGTGTGTAAAGGTACCCTAAGAGTTACTAAAATATTAGAAGAGAAACCAAGAAATTGTTGCGCCACACTGTGCAAATTAGCCGAAGCAAGGGGTTATATTGATATGTCACTCACCTTTTCTAGTTGCGCCCCCTGCACAACTAGGTTGATGATTTGAGGTGAGATTTAACCGCAGGCATAAATCCGTTGCTACGTGTAGAGAAGCCTTTCCTTATGGAACTTCAACGTCTCTCCCAGAGATCACGAGCCCAGGGAAGGGCAGCTCCTCTGTGTTGACCAAATCCTGTCCCAGAGCTGCTCTCAAACCACACTCCCCAAAGGGAGGATTTGAGCACGATATGAAGTAAAAAGGTATGATAAAATGAGCGCTAGGGACAGAAACAGCCTGTTTCTGTCCCTAGCGCTCATTTTATCATACCTTTTTGCTTCATATCGTAAAATATTAGAAGGGAATTTTTTGTTTAACTTTGCTGAAAAGATGATGAAGTTATTCACAAGCCTTGGTAGTCCATGGCTGTCTGGGCGAGGGACCTATTAACCATTTGCTTCCAGCTGGCATCACCAGCCTCTTTTGATTAGTAGGCCAGGTACAATGTCTACCAAGCATCACGCCGCAATGATGACATGACACTGACCTACAAATCAGAAAAGGCACAATTGATGCCAATAGGTAGGACATGGATCACTACCAACATGGACTCTGGACCAAGGTCCTGCAAATGAATTTGCTCCTTTCTATTTGGCTGGGAATATTACATCTAAGTTACTGTGCCACCCCAGGGTATATGGGGTACTCGTGTTCTGGGCCCTTGCTGAGGTTAGGATGTCACTGGTGGCCTGCCCAGACCCGTGCCCTGGGGCAATGCTTTCAAAAAGGGGTAATGTAAATGGGAATAAAGAGTTTGTAACGCCACCTGTAGATTCTGGTGACTCGACACCAGCGCCGCCTCAGTCATCCGGAGGGCAAAGGTTTGGCAGCCTGGATGGAACAGCTCCCTGTAGGTGGAGCTGGGCCTCCGTGGCAGTAGTGCACCGATGATGGGGATGCAGCCTGTAGAAGTAAATTATCAGCAATGCAGTATTAGGACAAACACATGGAGACTCTGTCACTCTACCCGGGTACTTTACTGGAACAGTTCTGGTGACAATACAGTTCACAACGGAAAACATTCTTTTCGTGAGGTAGCCGGCCGGGTAGTCACAGCAGGTTGCAAGATCTCTCGGAGACTCCCGTGGTATGCCTTCTCTTGACTATCCCAGGTCCTGTTGCTGATTCCTGTCCTTGCACTACCCCCTTACTACCAGGCCCGTTGGGGTGCTGATAAGTTCCCGTGTTCCCAGCTCATAAGAAGGGGGGCTTCGAACTTTTGTGGGCAATCCTGGTGTGGCGGTGCTGTATGGACATAGTGTCGGGCCCGTAGACTGATCCGTGACGGTCGGTGTTGGCTATGCTTACAAAAAGGGGTAATGTAAATGGGAAAAAGAGTTTGTGACACCACCTGCAGATTCTGGTGACTCGATACCAGCGCCGCCTCAGTCCTCCGGATGGCGATGGTATGGAAGCCTGGATGGAACAGCTCCCTGCAGGTGGAGCTGGGCCTCCGGGGCAGTAGTGCACCGATGATGGGGATGCAGTCTGTAGAAGTAAATCATCAGCAATGCAGTATTAGGACAAACACATGGAGACTCTGTCACTCTACCCGGGTACTTTACTGGAACAGTTCTGGTGACAATACAGTTCACAGCTGAAAACAGTCTCTCAGAGACTCCCGTGGTATGCCTTCCCAACTATCCCAAGTCCTGTTGCTGATTCCTGTCCTTGCACTACCCCCTTACTACCAAGCCCATTGGGGTGCTGATGAGTTTCCGTGGTTCTCAGCTCATAAGATAGGGGGCTCAACCTTTTGTGGGTGATCCTGGTGTGACAGTGCTGTATGGACAGGGTGTCGGGGCAGGTAGACTGACCCACAACAGCCGGTGTTGGTGGCTCAGGAGATAGACTGCCTGCACCGCGTTCTCGGAGACGGTGTGGCACCCCGCAACGAGTGCGTCACAGGAGTGTATTGCAGCCAAGACAGCAGCAGCAATATTCTCTGAATAAGCAATGACATGGTTAATCTCAGAGCTCCATACCCTACATGCACATCAGCATAGAGGGCCAATAAGGTCCTGGTGGGCGGAGTGTAGGTGTAGTGTGTAGTGGAGAAGTCAGTCTGCAGAGTCTGCCAAGTGGACAGAGGGTCTGCAAAACTGTAGGAGAAGGAGGAAGCAAGGTGGCCGGGAGGAACGTAGGAGAGGGGGCCTTGCACAGTTCCGTGCAGCCCCAGGCCACGACCACCATCGGTTAGGCGCCATTACCTCGGTGCCTCAACAACCGGACTCTGGGCGAATGCTGGGAGTCGTTTACCACTGCCATGCAAACCAGGAGTGGAGGACCACTCTACAGGAGCACCGCACCACCGCCGCACACAGGGTTGTCTTGCCAGCGGAGTACCCACCAAAAGGACCCAAGGCTCCCCCGCACATCCGGTCAGAATTCACCGGTAGGGAAATTGAAGCAGCCTCCTTGTACCCGATCTGGCACCCCAAGGTGACAACGGCAACACAAACTAGCTTAGAATGGAGGAACACCGCGGAGCTCTGAGACAATACCAGTCATTGCTAAGTCCACCTGGTCCGTTACCCGTTAACTGCATGCCATGTATCACCTGCTGGTTACAGTAAAGTACCCGTTGCAGAGACTAACAGTGTCCGTGTTCATTATGAACTGTCCATCTCCGTGTGCAAAGAGAAACTGAGCTGCCTCACAACATCTTGTGCAGCTCCTGGCTCCGGGGACTCCCGCTCATCCTGTGGGGAGCATCCCATCTTGCTGCATCCCATCCCCGGAGGCCCAAGCAGCACCAGTGGACATCACCGGAACTCTCACAGGTGGCGTCACGGAACAATTAACCCCTAAACTGTTCAGCCGATATATTGATCTGGATCACCGGGCCCCACTGCCGCAGGCGCGGTTTCCATGACAGGGAGAAGACACAAAACGCCTGCAACGTGTTGACCCGGCCGCGGTGAGTCACCGGCGCTCCGTTGGGTGGACCAGAGCTCCCCCTGGAGTATGGGCATTCCAGTATGGGGGATCCCTCTCTCTTTTCCCAGGCTGCCTCTTCTCTAGGCCCCCTCCCTCGGAGACCCCTTTCCTCTTCTCAGGGCTCTCTTTGCTTCTTCTCCTCGGGGCAAACTAAAACTTCCTGTTTTGCTATCTCCCTTCTCCCCTAATTCTCCCCCCTGGGGGGACTGGGCTCCAGCCATTTGCCTAGGCTCGAGTGTGGGAGTGTCGGGTGGGAGCCTCCTACAAACCTTGCATTCACACTGTGATAGGGATAACCGCACACTCTTTTATGGGTGCAGTACCCCAACTGTGATGCCTTGCCAGTGGGGCGCCACATTACCCAATGGCAACATCTATCAGATATATATGAGAAAATGTCCTTTGTAGTTTATTTAATACTTGGAGCTTTTCCTTTAACCCACCATTACCTGTATGAGGCTAAGACTTCCAAAGCCCCAGTTAATAATTCATGTTTTTTTAGACCCATGAAATCACTCACAACAATAATCCTTTAATATATACGGCATATTATTTTCATACTATATTTTAAAGTCTTATTAACTAGGAACAAAAAAAAATATTAGAGGATTAAGCCACTCTGTATTGAAGTATTTAGGTTGGTTGTTTGATCCCTAAGCATTTTTTGATCCTTGCTAAATTTGCCATGGCCATCAGTCAAGAAAGTATGAAAATGATCATGCCGAACATCATCTACAATGTGAGACAACGGCTTTCTGCATGTGTGATTTACTATTCAAGATGTGCAGCTGCGAATGAATGATTGGAGCTCAGCCAGCAGAGAAATACATATAGAGCGGAGCACCGGATAACCCACCTATATGCTAATGATAATGTGTCTTCTCAACCCATGACCCCTTATACTTGAATGGAAAAAAAGTACATATCTCGCATGATATAAAAAAGTGCTCAACGGTAAACATCAATGGCAACCCTATTGAGAAAAAGGATCACAATCAAACATGGTGGCTTATCCGGCTCTCCAGTCCGGTAACTTTCACATTTTATGCCCCGATGCAAAATTTCAATATGATCTCAATGATGTAACAGGGCTTAAATAATCACCTCCCATTTGGGTCACATCAGGCTTCACTGATTTAGTGGAGTTTCTTCCTTCGCACCTCCTTCTTGTTCTGCTTCTGCTGCTTTCTTACGGTTTATACGTGGAAAGCACCGAAAAAAAAGCTGTTTATGGATCCAATATTGGTAATATGTGTTTAAAACCAATTTGATTTCACCACAGTGCCCTATTTTTAATGGGTCTAAAATAGAGATGATTGAAATTTTTGAAATTCATATTCGCCAAGTTTGGCGGTGTCACGAGGGTCTCCCGTCCTTGAGAGACCTGTGACAGGTTTGGGAGTTGTCTCTCATTACCTTGTGAGACTTTTGTTTTTTTTACATATTTCCTTTCGTTTGGTGCAGCAAGAGTTAAGGACTCTTCTCTGTGCTGGTAGTTCATTGTCAGTTCTGTCTCAGGTGCAGCTAGTTTTTGACCACTCCTCTTCCCTTTAAATAGTCACATGTTCCATCACATGATGCCAGTCATAGAATCATTTGTGAACTGACCACTGTGGTAGGAGGACGTTTGTGGAAGCTGCTGGAGTTGTGTTGTATGCAGTCCTGGTGATTGGCTGCAGCTGTGAAGTCTGTGTATATCCTTTTGTCTATGTACCCCTGTCTGTCTTCCTTCCCCTGTGTTTGACCATGGCAGTGGTGAAGTCTAGTGCACTCACTGGCCTTTGCGCTATCCGGGGTGAGGGAGAGACAGCTGAGGCATGTGACGGTGAAGGGGGGAAGGACCCGTATAAAGATTTTAAGATCCTTCAGGGCTCAGACACAGATCAGTGTCAGGAAGTGACCCAACTACCCTCTCCCTACCGTTAGGACCTTCCTCCCCTCATAATCACCATTGTTACCCTTTATGTTGCACCGCGCAATGGGAGTCCTCTATTCCAGTGTGAAAGCCGGATTTAAAAAAAAAAAAAACAATTTGCACTGAATCTCAAGTAATCCAATTATCTTGGAATGTGTGTACAACATGAGAGAGTCAAAATATTTCTACTGCACAATGGTTAAGAAAAATATGTAATTACACTGACACTGGTGCAATTAAATGTTCAGCAACACTTGTGCCTTTTTCTGATCCGGTAATGTGAAAGCATAAAATGCCACTGCTTGGCCGGCCCCTATCTTTTACACTGATGAGAAGAGACATGGCACTCAAACTGATGAAGATAAATAACTTTTAATGTAGAAAAGCAATTTAAATAAAGGGCAACTCATTGAGTCCCACAGCCTCCAGTACCACCTCTACGCCGACGACACCCAAATCTACTTGTTCAGCCCCGACATCACCTCCCTACTCTCCAAAATCCCACAATACTTTCCTACATCTCATCCTTTTTCTCTGCTCGCTTCCTTAAACTCAACATGGACAAAACTGAATTCATAGTCTTCCCCCCAAGAAATTCCCCCCCACTTTCCAACCTATCCATCTACGTCAATGACTGCGCCCTCTCCCCAGTCTCCCAAGCCAAGTGCCTCAGGGTAATCCTTGACTCCTCCCTATCCTTCAAGCCCCACATCGAAGCCATCTCCACATCCCTCCGGCTCCAGCTTAGAAACATCTCACGGATCCGCTCCTTCCTTACCCACGACAACGCTAAAACACTTATTCATGCCCTCATCATCTCCCGCCTTGACTACTGCAACCTCCTTCTCACTGGCTTCCCATCCAACTCCCTCACACCTCTCCAATCTATACTCAATTCTGCTGCCCGACTAATCTATCTGTCCCCCCGCTACTCCCGTCTCCCCCCTCTGCCAAGCCCTTCACTGGCTCCCCGCCTCCAAGAGATCCCAGTTCAAAACACTAACCATGGCATACAAAGGATACACAACCTGTCCCCACCATACATCTCCGCCCTGGCCTCCGAATACCTACCCTCATGCAACCTCCGTTCCTCCCAAGAACTCCTCCTCTGCTCCCCCCTCATCTCCTCCTCGCACAACCGCGTTCAGGACTTTGCCCGGGCATCTGCCATACTCTGGAACTCCCTGCCCCAACACGTCAGACACTCTCTGACCCTGAGAAGCTTCAAGTGTCACCTGAAGACTCACCTATTCCATCAAGCCTACAACCTGCCATGAGACCCAGGTGACCGCCCCGTAATTGACACTCCCCCAGCCTCCTGTATCCCCACCCACCCCTCGTAGACTGTGAGCCTTGTGGACAGGGTCCCTCCCCTCCTGTACCTATATGTCCTGATTGTCTACAGTTATTGTAATTGTGCTTGTCTCCCCTATCCTCATGTAATGCGCCATGGAACCTAATGGCGCTATTATAAATAAATAATAATAAAATAATAATAAAAAAAATTAAAGCACAAGCGTTTTGAGTAATAGGAGCCCTTCATCAGTGTGCGGATTGCCCAGGAAGAGGATCTTAAGAGTTCAGCGTATGGTGAGAGCTGCCATATCCACCGCTGTTAGCAGGAGACGGTGCTTTTCTTCTGGAAAGAGTCCTGCACCCAGTACGAAAGGGACAGGACCAACAGGACTGGATTCCGTTTAAGACCTCCAGATAAGGATGGTCCCATACTAACAGTGAATTTCATACTACATGTGTACCTATTTTAATTACTAATCTTACCACTTTTCTAATTTACTTATTTTATAAATTCCCTACTCTTCTTTCTCTACTCCAAATTCCAGTCTGCGTTTTTTTTTTTTTTTACTTACGTCCGATGATGATTTGTTTGAGTCTCCCAAGTCTCCCAGTTTGCGCTGTGGATGGTCTAATGGATAAGGGGTTAGGGGTGCTCTAACTATCCTCTCTGAAACTGAAGCATCATAGGGGGGTGCAAGGTCATTCAAGGGGGAATCCCGCTCACCTGTCCCTTTGTGCACGGCAAAGAATCCAGAGTGCAGTCCACAAGTTACGGAGAGGTTTTGGCACCAGCTGGTTGATTCCAAAATCTTTATTCCAACATTTTTTTAAAAGCACAGGGAAACGAGGCAAAACATTTCAGGCATATGGTGGGTGACCGGCACTGGTTCACGCGTTTCGAGGTGTAAGCTACCTCTTAACCATAACCTAGGGGGGTGCAAGGCTGTGGTCAGTCCACAAAGTTTCTTCCCCTACCTGAAATGGGTGTCATCAGGCATAACCTTTTCAGAGCATGCGCAAGTTGTGAGTTATGGCGCATGCTCTGTATGGCCTCCCTTGCTCACTACGTTCCTTCACCAGCTCACCAGTTTATTTTTTGTGCATGCAGAGACCAGCGAGAAGGTACTAAGAATGGGTGAGAATAAAAACTGCTGTATCTAAAGTATAGGGAACTGGCAAAGGAGGGCAACAAAGAAGCATGGTGAGCAAGGAGGCCATATTGAGCATGAGTCCGAATTGAATGCTGGTCTTCATAAAAAGACATAAGGTATGAAATTCACAATTAGTTTTGGATAAGAAATAGCAGGTCATCCAGCTCACCACAGGCTCCAGAAGAAGCACGGCCTCCACCTGACAGGACTTGGGAATGAAGGAATGAAGAAATCAAGGTCCAACTTCTTGAATAACTATCCCAATTTATTGTGGCAAATTAAAGGTGATATCCAATAGATTCTGCAATGCACTCTTTATCAAGCTTGTGTTGGATCCCACCTTTAAAGTCAACCAAATCCACCTTTAAAGTCAACCAAACCCACCAGATTTGATGGGAACGGTCAATCATCTAGTGTGTAAGGAGGCCTCACCACTCTTGACCATCAGATGATGATGGAGGACAAGAGATCACAAATACATATTTACAATGGCCAGTCCGTAGATCAAGGTGCCAAGCAGAGCTGTGGGGCACCTGCTTATTCCCCTCTCTCAATTTTAGAACACATGCATACTTGGGCAATCTTAAATATAGGGGAGCAGATGGTATTCACGTTAAAAATGGAAAATATTAGAAAGTCCCAATGCAGCTGCAAAATGAAAGCAGGTCAGGCTTTAAAAGCAAAAAATGACTATAATTAGAGCAAACACTGGACCTATGTTAAAATCCACATCACATTTTCCAAGATGAATTAATGAAATCTTGATCTTGCTCACATGTCTCCCCAAGTGTCAATCAAACAGATGTCAAGCCTTTCATTCAGCCAATCTAGTTTGGTGTCTGTTGTCTCACCTATCAGAAACAAGATTCAAGGGGGAAATGTCTTCCCAACAACGAAGCTCCCAATAGAAGAGTCTTTTTGCTGAGCGACTTGAAATAAAAGAAAGGGGGAACGCACATGTTTTAAAAAAGACCACACCTTGGATGGGATGTGACTCACCTTCTATGGTTGTATAAGCCACAACCAGCTAAAGATGCTTGGATAACCCCGTGGAGTGGAGTACAAGAAATACCTATGTAAAAGCCTGGTTTTAACCTGCGCAGCCAAGGATGACAACCGGATTGTTTGTAAATCTGTTTATCCGTGCGGACACATTTCGTAGCTATGCTACTTCATCAGGGCCATTGCTATCATAGCTACGTAACGCCTTGGCATGAATAAACAGTTTTGCAAGCAATCCAGATTGTCATCCTTGTATTTCTTGTGCTGAGTGATTGGAGCACACACTGTGCGTATTGAGGAATTTTGAGGCTTGGAGTAGGATTTGGAGTTTTCTCACAGTTTCTGCTCCAAAACCACCTAAAAAAATCTCTGTTTGCACATTAAAAACTCATAGTGAGGTATTTCACCATTATGGCTTCTTCTAGGGCATGACCCCACTAACTTGAGTTTCGCCATTACAGCTTCTTCTAAGGACATGACCCCTCTAACTAGAGTTTCACCATTACAGCCTCTTCTAAGGGCAAGACCCCACTAACTCGAGTTTCACCATTACAGCGTCTTCTAAGGGCATGACCCCACTAACTCGAGTTTTGCCATTACGGCTTTTTCTAGGGCATGACCCCACTAACTCGAGTTTCACCATTACGACTTCTTCTAAGGGTAACTAACTCGAGTTTCGCTATTACGGCTACTTCTAAGGGCATGACCCCACTTACTCGAGTTTCGCCATTTAGGCTTCTTCTAAGGGCTTAACCCCACTAACTCGAGTTTCGCCATTACGGTTCTTCTAAGGGCATGACCCCAATAACTCACTTACTGGTTACATAAACAACAACAAGTATAAAAATGTATTGCAAAATGACCTTAGAATAGAAAAATCTATAAGCAACTGATGGTTCACATGTATGGGGAGGCTGCGGGAGGTGGCCATAGACATAACTGTCCACTGACTGATTAAAGGTGTATGGGAATCTTTACTCAAAGGGCATTATAGCAGTGGACTCATTTTTTACACTCACTCATTGTTCTTACAAGTTGGAGGGACCATTGTAGGGTTAATCCGTGATTAAAAAATATGTGCAGTCTTTCTGCAGTCATAAGCGAGAGCGCTCGAATGCCGCCCCTTTCCTCATTCTCTGTCAGCCAAGTGATCTGATTCTGTGACACAGCTGCAGGAGGAGAACATTGCTCCGCTGATAGATAGAGCTTTAGATAAGATTACATGGTGTGCGTGGATCTTGATGACACACTTGTCTGAGCAGCCTTTTAGAGGATAGCCTAATACACATTCTGGAAATACTGCTAATGAATTGCATTTATCTGCCTTTACTTTGAATTATTTGCATTCAGGTTTTGTTTACATTCATGGGTGTATATATAGACGATGGATCATTTTCACAATCTGCATATGGAGCTGAAATGAGTTGGGAGTTTGCTTTAAACATGGCTCAAACACCTCTTTATGGATCTTCAAATGACACAATTAAAGGGAAAAAAACATTAAATAGCAGATAGGACAATTTTATATATGGATGAGCTCTTAAAGGGAACTTGTCCTAACCTTTTTTTTATTTTAACCCACCCCCAATGTTATTTTGATCATGCACTGTGCATCACTAACCTGGTTTATAAAAAAAATCCATGTATTTATCATAACAAAGCACTTTAGATGCTTAGATGTTTGAATTAGGTACCTGCACTCACAGTCATCAGGGTGGGTACTTCAGCTGGAATCAGTCATGTCAATGTTTTAAACATAGTCACACCCCCTGCAGTGTAATATATCAACATCACTGAATGACCTGCAGAAATTCACTAATGCTGTAGAAGGGCCTGTGGTGATGTCACGACCATGTGACCTGTGGTGATGTCACGACAATGTGCTCATAATGGGTGGAGATAATCCTACATCCCTTTCACTTCTGGCCTGCTTAGCTCAGCTCATTACGGTCACATGGTCGTGACATCACCACAGTTCCTTTCACAGCATTAGTGAATTTCTACAGGTCCTTCAGTGATGCTAATATATTGCAACGGAGGAGGGTGTAACTATTTAAAAAACTGCATGAATGAATGTAGATTGATGTGACTGATGCCAGCCAGAAGTATCCACCCGATGACTATTCGTTCATGAACCTAAAGCAAACATCTATGCATCTAAAGTATTTTTTTATGATAAATACATGGATTTTTTTAAAATCAGGTGGATGCACAGTGCTTAATTTAAATAACATTGGATGCTGCTTAAAAACAAAAAAAGGACATGACAGGTTCCCTTTAAAGGACCACTCCAGGCGAAAATTAAACATTGTGTTATATCTGAGTAGGTGGACACTGCTGTCTAAATGGTCTATCTGATCAAACACTAGAGATACCAGGGGTGGTAAGGTAAGAAGAGGCTGCTCCCACTGCTGTCTAAATGGTCTATCCGATCTAACACAGGAGATACCAGGGACGCTGAGGTAAGAAGAGGCTGCTTATACTGCTGTAAATCATGTCTATCTGATCTAATACTGGAAATACCAGGGGTTCTGAGTTAGGAAAATGCTGCTCACACTGATTTCCAGCCTATCTATCCGATGTGGTACTAGATATACCAGAGATGCTGTGGTAAGAAGAGGGTGCATACACTGCTCTCCGCACTGTGTATCTGATCTTATACTGGAGATAACTGGTGGACTGAGGTAAGAGAGGCTTTGCACACTGTTGTCCACCATATCTGTCTTTCTGATCGAATACCAGAGATACCAGGAGTGCTGAGGTGAGAAAAGGCTGCTCACACTGCTGTCCACCATGTCTAAATGATCGAATACCAGAGATACCAGGAGTGCTGAGGTGAGAAGAGGCTGCTCACACTGCTGTATGCCATGTCTATTTAATCTAACACTTGAGGTACCAGAGGTGCTGAGGTAAGAAAAGTGCTATTCACACTGCTGTCCACCATGTCTAAAGGCCCTGTCTCACACAACGAGATCGCTAACGAGATCATTGTAACGTCACAGATTTTGTGACGCAACAACGATCCCGCTAACGATGTCATTATGTATGACACGTACCAACGATCTGGCCCCTTCGTGAGATCGTTGATCGTTACACACTGCTCTGGGTCATTTCTGTGTCGTTGCGCTCCCGCTGGGAGCGCTACATCACTGTGTTTGACAGAGATAATGAGCAACGATCTCAATGCAATGCTATGGAGTGAAAATTCACAACGACATTGGTATTACTCTGGATCGTTGTTAAAGTCGTTTTTCACATCGCTGGTGAGATACCTGTTTGACATCTTACCAGCGATGTGTAAACGATGCACCAGCGATCTCTACACATCGTTATCGTTATCGGGATCACTGATGCGTTGTTATGTGAGACAGGGTCTTTAGTGATCGAATACTGGAGATTAGTGATGGGCGAGTCCTAAATTACTCGGAATCGCTTGACTCTAGCGAGTCCGAGCCCGGGACTCGCTACTCGTTGCGAGTCTAGCGAGTCCAATGTTAATGAATGGGGAAGCGAGTAATAGGGAGTAGTGTGCGGTTTACAAATCACAGATGTGTCTCGGAAGCTTCAGCCTGAAGCAATCCTAGTTTTGCCATTGATTTGCATTGGACTCGTTTACTGTGCAAGTAATCGCTGGGAAACTCGCACAGTAAGGAGTCAGGGTGTCTCCTCTGTGCTGGCTGCCGCAGCTCCAGGGTCCTAGAGCCCGCCTGCTGCCTGATGTAGCAGAGCTGAGATTGTTCTCAGTCTGCTCATTCCCTATGCATAGACATCTATATCTATGCAAAGGGATGTAGCAGAGAGGACATCGCGTTTTGGACTGCGTCGGACGGAAGAGGATTTTTTTAATTAAAGATGGAGTCCCTAATGGCTTTTTTTTTTATTTCTAATAAAAAATTTTCTCTGTGTTGTGTTTTTTTTTAAAACAATTTAATAGAAATTCATGGCGGTCATGTCTAATATTGGCGTGACCGCCATAAATTTCGGGCTTAGGGCCAGCTGATAATACAAAGCTGGCCCTAACCTCTTTATTACCCAGCGTGCCACCACCACCAGGGCCGCTGGAAGAGCGGGGTTCAGCGCCAGAGGATGGCGCTTCAATGAACGCGCCATCTTCTGGGGCGGCTGCGGGCTGCAATTTGCAGCAGGGGGTGCCCAGAAAGCTTGGGCATCCCTGCGCTGCGGATTCCAGCCCCCAGCTGCTTAGCTGTACCTGGCTAGACATAGAAATTGCGCGGAGCCCCACGCATTTTTTTTTCAACCTGGGGGTTGGGGGCAGCCCGTCGCTGCCTGCTGGATCCGGCTGGTTTCAGAAATACAGCGAAGCCCATGTAATTTTTTTTCTGAAAAATCAATAAAACAATCCTAAAAAAGGGACTGCATCTTTATTAACCCCTCGCCCATGGTCCAGGGGTTAATAAAGATGCAGTCCCTTTTCTTTACATTGTTTTATGGATTTGTCAGAAAAAAATTTCGCGTGGGCTTCGCCGTATTTCTGGAACCAGCCGGATCCAGCAGGCAGCGACGGGCTGCCCCCAACCCCCAGGTGCCTATTTGTACCTGGCCGGACATAAGAATATAGGGGAGCCCTTTTTTTTTATTATTTCATGAATTTCATGAAATAATAAAAAAAAAAAAATGCGTGGGGCTCCGCGCAATTTCTATGTCTAGCCAGGTACAGCTAAGCAGCTGGGGGCTGGAATCCGCAGCGCAGGGAGGCCCAAGCTTTCTGGGCACCCCCCGCTGCAAATTGCAGCCCGCAGCCGCCCCAGAAGATGGCGCGTTCATTGAAGCGCCATCCTCTGGCGCTGAACCCCGCTCTTCCAGCGGCCCGGGTGGCGGTGGCACGCTGGGTAATAAAGGGGTTAATACCAGCTTTGTTATACAAGCTGGTATTAAGCCCGAGATTCTTAATGTCAGGCCACGTTTGACCCAGCCACTAAGAATCTCCAATATAGGGTTAAAAAAGCACAACACAGAGAAAATTTTTTATTAGAAATCAAAAAAAAAGCCATTAGGGACTCCATCTTTAATTAAAAAAATCCTCTTCCGTCCGACGTAGTCCAAAACGCGATGTCCTCTCTGCTACATCCCCTGTGCATAGATATAGATGTCTATGCACAGGGATGAGCAGACTGAGAACAATCGCAGCTCTGCTACATCATCTCTGTGAGCAGGCGGGTTCTAGGACCCTGGAGCTGCGGCAGCCTGCACAGAGCAGACAGCCGGACTCAGCTCGCAAAGTAACAGCAGTTACTTTGCGAGTTTCCCTGTGATTACTTGCACAGTAATCAGACCAATGCAAGTCAAAGGCAATCCTAGTTTTGTCAGAGTCTCTGACAAAACTAGGATTGCCATTGATTTGCATTGGACTCGTTGCTGTGCGAGTAATCACAGGGAAACTCGCAGAGTACCGAGTCCTGAGAGTCCCTTACTACTCGCCGAGTAACGAGTCCTAGCGAGTAGATTCGCCCATCCCTACTGGAGATACTAGAAGTGCTGAGGTAACAAGAGGCTGCACACACTGCATACCACTATGTCTATCTGATATAAAACTGGAGATACAAGGGGTGCTGAGTTAAATAGAGGCTTCTCACACTGTTGTCCACCATATCAATTTATTTTATCTAATACTGGAGATGTCAGGGGTGCTGAGGTAAGAAAAGGCAGCTCACATTGCTGTCCACCCTGTCTATTAAATCTAAAACTTAAGATAACAGAGGTGCTGAGGTAAGCTTTCCACTCTGTCTATTCAATCTAATACTGGAGATAGCAGGGGTGCTGAGGTAAGAAGTGGCTGCTCATACTGCTATCCACCATGTCTGATCTAATACTGTAGATACTGGGGGTGCTGAGGTAAGAAGAGGCTGCTCACATTGCTATCCATCATGTTTCTCTGATCTAATACTGTAGATATCAGGGTGCTGAGGTAAGAAGATGCTGCTCACACTGCTGTCCAACATATCTGATCTAATACTACAAATACCATGGGTGCTGAGGTAAGAAGAGGCTGCTTATACTATTGTCCACCATATCTATCTGAACTAGTACTGGAAATACCAGAGGTTCTGAGTGAGGAAGACGCTGCTCACACTGCTTTCCCGTCTATCTATCCGATCTAAAACTAGAGATACCAGGGATGCTGTGGTAAGAAAAGGCTGCACACTTTGCTGTCCACCCTGAATATCTGATCTAATACTGAAGACACCAGGGTTCTAAGATAAGAAGAGGCTGCTCACACTGCTGTCCACCCTGTCTATATGATCTAATATTGGAGATACCAGGGTGCTGAGGTAAGAAGAGGCTGCTCACATGACTATTATTCATAATTAAAATGTAAAAACTATTAGGACTAACATATTTTTAATGACATGTGTATCTGTCTAAACTAATAAAATATCGTAATATTTTTCTCATATGCTGAATGCTATAATAAAAAAAAGGTAGACTTGCTGTGTTTTTATTACTTCCTGTCCCAAAAAATAAAAAATGAAAAGTTTAAAAAGTCATGTCAAACCCAAAATGATACCAATAAAAACTATAGTTTTTTCAAATCTATGCCATAAACTGCCATAGATTTTAATAGGACCTGTATATGTTTCATTTCACCCATGGGGATCTCACTTTCAGGTTCTTCCAATCATTAGAGCTGATTGAGGTCCCAGATGTTATAATGGGATTGTACAAACTGGATGACCTGGTAAACAATATCCAGTCTTCAGTCAACAAACCTAATGTTACGCTGGGTGTGGGTAGACCCAGTGCTGGATGATGACATGGGGGGGAAGGAGACCCTGATGCTAAGGGCAAAAGGGGAGATGGTGACCCCTAGATAAACAAGTGCTAGCACCTGGCTCCCCTAACATCCCTATACAGTTTCTGCAACTGTCACCGCAAGGATACCTATTTTCTGACTGACCTGAAACTACTTCTAACTAAGGATGAGAGCGGGTGAACACTAGTCTGCCCGGATACCAACTAAATATACACACAAGGGAAACAAATAAAGAGGGAAGCGAAGAAACACTTAGCTTGAGAAGATCCACACAGCAATTCAACAGAAACTCCAGGATACACTGCAGAGCTGAGAAGCTTACTCCAAACACCTGACAAGCTATCACCAGCAGTGCATCCTGGGAGTCAAGGGGAATATATAGACAGCTTATTGTAAAGGATCAGCTGGGTCCTAGTGACCTCCAGCCTTCACTAAATGGGAACTGCCTCTTAAAGCGACAGAGACATTTTATTAGGATTTTGACTGTTTGGCCAAACGCTGGGACCTTCTTCGAGTGGCCTCTACAGTCTCAACCTTGCCTCCTGACATGCTCGTGACAACTAAGTCCATAAATACACAGTATATAAGAGGCCTCTGTCCTTCATTTATAAAAGTTGATTCCACTGATTATCATTAATACAGTTCTCCATGTCCCATCAGTAATTCTCTACGTTCCTGGAGATGAAATGAAGCATAAGGAGCTTTCTGTTTCCCTCTTTACACCTCATGCAATAGTAATGACACAATACTTACATTGTGGCACATAATATAAAAGTTACAGCCAGAGAACACAATATAATGACTTTACTAAGCAAATTGTTCCACCGCGCTGATACAATGACTATATCTTATGCCGCCAGTCTGCAGACACATTATAATGACATTCACCTCCGATCCTGATAGCTCAGGCAGAGGTGTCAAAATGTTGACATTATACAGTGCATTCACATCCCAGCTACATAAATAAAATGAAGATATATCAAGTCAGCCTCATGTTTTAAAAGTGCATTTTTATTAATAAACCCCGCTGGCTGAAAGCAACAGCTCATCTTCTGCTGGAAGCGAGTGACAACAAAGTGTAGTGGTTCGGCATTAAATAAGAGGACGCGGAGAGGAAAATATACTGCCTGGATGAATGGTATTTATAAAGCAGAAAGCATTTACATCCAATTCTTCCAGACTGTCACCTACAAGCCCTGGATCACCAAACAGCCCAGATCAGAGGCAAAAAGAAATCTAAAATAAAATTATTTGAATCTAATTTATATCATAAGCTAAAATGAATACAACCTGTAGAATTCAGATATTAATAATATAATAATAATATTTATTTATTCATATAGCGCTATTAATTCCATAGTGCTTTACATACATATTCAACACTGTCTCCATTGGGGATCACAATCTAAACATCCTATCAGTATGTCTTTGGAGAGTGGGAAGAAACCGGAGAACTTGGAGGAATCCCACCAAACATGGGGAGAACAAACTCCTGCAGATGTCATCTATGAAACTTTAAAGGGAACCTGCCACCTCATTCTAGTCTCATGGCCTAGGTCTAGCTGTCACTACACCTTCCTAGCTGCTCCCTAACCATCCCTCTCTGCTGTAACTCCGCCCTATAAAGATTAAGAAAAACGACTTATAACTTACTGCCGGTCGCTCTCCTAGGAGACTGGAAAGGCGTCGGCTCAAGGCTCTATCCTTCCCTCCTCGCTGCATCACCGCACGCCCCGCTGGGTGTCATTATTGTTTCTTGTTCTCCTCTTCTCTTTGAATTTCCCATCCTCTTCTCCTCCTATGATGCACCAGTCGGCATTGTGGGATCGCATCACATAGTACGGCCCCGGCTTCTGATGCAGGCGCAGTGTGCATATTGAAGCCGGCGTGGTCACATGGTACAAGCTGGCTTCAATATGCACACTGCACATGCGCCAGAAGCCGGGGCCGTACCACATGAGGCACCCCAAAAATGCACTGGGCCAGATGTGACGTACCGGCCGGTGCATCATAGGTGAAGAAAAGGGCTGGAGATTCAAAGAGAGGAGAACAAGAAACAATAATGATACCTAGCGGGGTGTGCAGTGATGCAGCGAAGAGGGGAGAATGGAGCCTTGAGCCACTGCCTTTCCAGTCTCCTAGGAGAGCGACCGGCAGTTAGTTATAAGTCATTTTCCTTAATCTTTATAGGGAGGATTTACAGCAGAGGGGGATGGTTAGGGAGCAGCTAGGAAGGTGTAGTGACAGCTAGAGATAGGTCATGAGGCTAGAATAAGGTGATGTGGCGCCCCGCAACGAGTGCGTCACAAGGGAGTATTGCAGCCGCAATATTCTCTGACAAAGCAGTGAAATAGTTAACTCTGAGATCCAACCCAACATACAACACCTAGAACAGGGGACCAATCATGGGTCCTAGGGGGTGGAGTGTTAGGGGAGTAGAGGAGTAGAGTCGAGAGAGAGAGGAAGAGAGAGGAGCGGGGGCTCTGCACTCCGTGCGGGCCCCTGGGCCGTCACCGGTCGGGTGTCAGCACCTGAGGCCTTAACCACCGGGATTGGGCTTATCTACACGGGTTCCCAAAAGACTCCCGTGCCCACAACTTACAGCCGGTTCACTGGTACCGAAGCTGGCAGCAGTTCACCTCTGTCACGCGAACCAGCCCCGTGGAGGAGCAGCTTTATAGGAGCACCCCACCACCAGCCAGTTTCCAGTCGTCTAACCAGCGGTGTACCCACTGAGGGATCCAAGGCTCCCCAAAGCATCCAGAACGTATATCATGGATAGGGCATTGAAGCAGCCTCCCCGTACCCGACCTGGTATTCCTGGGCGACGCTGGCCAAAAAGGAGGAACTAAGTAGGTAGAATGGAGGAACACTGCGGATCTCTGAGGAACACTATCACTGCTGAGTCCACCCGGTCTACTACTCAACCACTGTAAGCCATGTACTGCCTGCTGGTTACAGTAAAGACCGTTGCAGAGACTTTCTGTGTCCGTGATTCCTTATGAACTGTCCGTCATTAACTAGAAGGTAACCGCAGCTGCCGCACAACATCTTGAGCAGCTCCATCCCCCGGGGATCACCGCTCAGCCTGTGGGGAGCGTAACATCTTGCTGCTGTCCATCCCCCGGGGGTTCCGCAGCGTCGGTAGCCCTTACCGAATCTACTCATAGGTGGCGTCACGAATAAAAACAAATTAAACCCCTTTTTAATCTGTTCCCGCAAGACGTCTTCATTTTTGATCTGCACTACACCGGGCCCCACTACCGGCAGGCGCGGTCCACCCGTGACAAGGAAGGAGAAGAATCGCCTGTCTAAACCGGAGTCCCGGCCACGGTGAGTCAGTGACAGGTTCCCTTTAATTCAATTATTGGTGGCCTATTTCAATAATTACAAAACTGGGTATGTACATAAAGTTGCATTGAAAAGTGGTCTTCTAGAACGGAGGTTTTCTAAAAGTGCAAGCCAAGTTACATAGGGAATAAAGGAAGTGAAAATAAGGTGGTGCTGATGTCTTCACAGGGTGTGGTAGTATTCTGGAGAACACACTGAAACAAAGACTTGCTGAGGGGCGTGAATAAGATGGGTGGATGCTGGCAATCTCTTTATCTTATGCAGTTGTCAATTCTGCTATTTACTATTATGTAAGAAACACATACAGTACAGACCAAAAGTTTGGACACACCTTCTCATTCAAAGAGTTTTCTCTATTTTCATGAGTCATGACTATGAAAATTGTAGATTTACACTGAAGGCATCAAAACTATGAATTAACACATGTGGAATTATATACTTAACAAAAAAGTGTGAAACAACGGAAAATATGACTTATATTCTAGGTTCTTCACAGTAGCCACCTTTTTCTTTGATTACTGCTTTGCACACTCTTGGCATTCTCTTGATGAGCTTCAAGAGGTAGTCAACAGAAATGGTTTTCACTTCACAGGTGTGCCCTGTCAGGTTTAATAAGTGCAAATCTTCCGGACAAAGTACCTTATAGTCATTATAGGGATGTTGAAACACCAAAGACACGGGATGTCTGGGTACGGTGATTAACAGGTTTACTTCCGACGCGTTTCAGAGCCACATACCGAGCTCCTTCCTCAGGAGCCCTGAGAGATGCCATCTGGCTCCATCCGGCCCCATAGGCTACTATGGGGCCAAAAATCGGTCCGGGGCTGTCTGGTTTTCACCGGACAGCCCCGGACCGGACTGCGCCGTGGTGTGAAGCCAGCCTTAATGAGAGAACATCCCAACTTCCATTGGTTTCCTAGAACTCTTCTGGAAAGCTTGATTATCGTGTTTTTCAAATGTTGTAACTCTACTTTTACTTCTTCTTTTTTGCATCCCGTTCCAATAACTACTCAACAGATAGTATGAAATGAAATGTTTTTTTTGTTTAAAGAAATCACAGAAATTTGTGTCAAATGCTCTTTTAAAGTGGTGGTTTTCACAAAGAAGAAGTCAGTTATGTCTCGAAACTTGATCTACAGCCTGGTCAGTCCCTGTCCAACTTCTGATGGTACTTTTACTTTTATCTTTGCTTTTCTTTAATATGGTGTGCAGTTATCACCTCTTCTCAATTACTCATTATTTCTGACCTATCACATTCAAGGTGGGACTATTTATACTCTCCTAATCCAGCCATTAACTGCTGACTATATTTCCATGTGGATGTCTGGTAAAGTAGTTCAGCCATGCAGTTTAGGAATAGAGGCAGAGACCAGTTTTGTTTTCCCTTTGTATTCACCTTTGCTTCTCCTACACCTGCCTTTTGTTTTCTATTAGGTGTTTTTTATTTGTATCATAAGGGTTAATGTCAGTAGGTTTGGCTCTGCAGTATTAGTTTGTGTTGTTGTATCAGGTGATGTGATTTGATCACTCCCCCAGCCTTTAATAAGCCCCATGACCCATTAGCTGACGTCTCTGATCATTCTCTTCAAGACCGTGAGCTATGTGGCTGCAGATTGCAATTCCTGCTAAAGCTGCCCTGTAGCCTTCCTGGAGATTTCTATACTGTGTGGGAGTTTCTGTACTTATTCCAGTCCCTGGATGGAGGTGTGGGGGTAACCTAGTCACGAGCAGTGCAAGAGTGGTGGCAAAGACATCCTCACCTATAGAGTTACGTCTGAGAATAAGGTCAGCTAGAGCCCCCCTTCTAAGGGTCAGACTAGTTTGCCCATCACTGCCATCCTGCTACCTAACCTCTTCGTCCATTATAGCCACCCGTGACAAATTGAGACATATTGGCTTTTATATTCCACAAATTAGGGAACTTTACCTTTGGCAAAATCATAACCTCTCATATATGTGACCCTTGGATACTTCCATTACTCAACCTGAGAAAATACATTTTTCTATCCACTAATTAGCAACCATTAATATATTATATAATCTGTTGTATATGCTCAGTTTTCCTGGATTTATAAACCTATTTGATTGTACAAAGAATCTCATTTGTGTAAAATTGACACTTTCTAGAAATTATTAACTCCAGTCTCATTCTTATGGTTCACCCCAAGTAATGGCATTTAGCACAGATATTCCATCATTTGATCTTTGGTGCTCCTTTCATTGAAAGCTAAGAATCAAGAGGTTGCTGTGCTGCTTCAATGTTTACGCCCCACTCACCACTATGGGCACCTGCTTCTGCACTAAAATTAATATGGTCAGGTGTAGGTGGCAAGGTAGCGAGTAGGAATAAAAACTGCAAAGGGGATACAACTTTAAAGTAGCTTCATTCTTAGAATAAGTGAGGGTGCCAAAGTTCAGAAGCCCAAAGATTAAGAAATGGCATCTCCTAGACATATCAGGAGTCCTGAGGAAGCTACGACGCTGACGTAATGCATTGGGTTTTCATTCCGTCCTTCCTACCTTCCATTTTAAGTCATTGTTGTGCAGGTCACATCCACTCTGGTCTAGAGATGAGAAAAGTTGTTCAGGTTCAGAGTACGGGTAATTCATGAATGAAAGTCACTGGAGCGAGCATCACTGTGTTACGGTATTCTTAGTGCTTGGCCAATACGAGCCACCTGCAGTGTTTGATCAGCTCGCACTGGGTGTAAAAACAGAGTTATCAGCCGTAGTGTGGATGTAACAGAAAAAAACTGAAGAATCCTTGCCCTCCCAACTGGGAAGTGGTTTGTTTATGGCTGGCTGTATGTGGGCCAAACTGCCAATCAATGACTTCAAATGAGGATAGGGTCAAGTTCGGGCACCACCCAAACCCCAGCCTCCATGGGTACCAACATCTACTCTACAACCAAACTGAACCTCGAAAGGTCTGACATGGAGAAATCCTACCAATGGCTGGAGAAAGCTGGACTCCAGGACAGCATTGAGACACTAATCAGAGCGGTACAAGAGCAGGCGCTAAGTACCAAATCTATAGAAGCAGGGATCTAGTACACAATACAAGACCCAAGGGGCAGACTATGTGAAGAAAGCTCAGAAACAATCCAACACATAGTGACAGGGTGCAAAATGTAAGTAGAAACAGCGTACACTGAACACCATAACTAAGTAGCGGGGATTGCATACAGGAACATCTGTATGGGCTGAGTCCCCCTAAGTCCAGGTGGGTGACCCCAGAAAAAGTGGTGGATAATTAAAGGGCTAAAATCCTGTGGGACTTCAAGATCCAGATGGATAAGCAGGTGTTGGCTAATCAACCAGATTTCATGATATTAGACTAAGGGTACCGTTACGCGTCGCAACATTGCATGCAATTTCACTTGCAATTTGCTGGTTGCAGTGAAATCATGGACACATTGTTCCATTTGTACATGGCAATAAAATAGAACAATGTGTCCATTATTTCACTGCAACCAGCAAATTGCAAGTGAAATTGCATGCAATGTTGCGACGCGTAACGGTACCCTAAGAGCAGAAGATAGCAATGATAGTAGATGTTGCAGAAAGAAGGAATACGAGAAGCTAGAGAAATACCAGAAAGAACAACTGCAGAAGATGTGGAAGGTGAAGGCAACAGTGATTCCAGTGGTGATAGGATCGCAAGGAGCAGTGACTACTAAGATGGAAAAATGGTTGCAACAGATCCCAGGAGCAACATCTGAACTCTGTCCAGAAAAGTGCAGTGCTGGGAACAACTAAGATCCTGCGCAGAACCTCAAACTCCCAGCATTCCTCTGTTAGTAGACCCGAGAATGAGGAAGGATGAATAACCACCACCGGGGGGTGAGAAGGTTTTTTTTTTTGCGCTATATATATATTGTGAGGTAGCGCCCCTGGCTTGGCAACGGAAAACACAGACAACCATGTTTTTTTTTCTCTTAAAACATAATGCAGCATTTTATTGAGCTGTCATAAACTGCTGGTAGAAAATAATACACTTTACATTACACATATCATACTCACATAATCATAGTACAGGACATTCACGAATCCCATTACATATTATATACCCAATATGGTCAGCGGGATATTCACAAATCCCATTACACATTATATATCCGATAGGATCAACAGGACCACATACGACTAGCAGTCGGTCCCAATGACGGTTGCGGCCATCTGGCACTATTCACACATATACCTGAACACGTACACCTCCCGTAGAACTTTTCACATATTCATGAACACATACCCTTCCCATAGGGCTATTCACATCACATATTCAGGGCAGCTATGCCCACCTGGCACCTGTATACGCCTCCCGTAGGGCTATACATCAACACATCACATATTTGCCTCCCATAGGGCTATTCAATCATCACATATTCAGGGCAGCTATGCCCACCTGGCACACGTATATGCCTCCTGTAGGGCTATACATCAACACATCATATCTTCACCAGAACATTAAGGTGTACCTCACCGACCCTTACAGACTTCATCTGGTTCTAATGGCGGTTATGGCCGCCTGGCATTTGAGACCTCCTCAGTCTTTCACACATACATTGATCAACGGGACCCTCTCACAGTGCGTCCCAATGGCCTTTACGGCCACCTGGCCTCCATGGGCTCCAACCCATCATAGGGCCCACTCACAGACATCCATAGTCCAGCATGGACTACAGCCTTCTCAGGACCAGACTAAGTTCTTAGTCACCTGAGTTCCTGGGCAGTCAAAGCATTCCTTAAGGTCTCCTCGCCCTGCCCATGATGCCCAGCAGCCTCCAAGCCCTGCCAACACAGGCAGAGATTTCGGATGGCAGCCTCACCAACATGGACAGAGTAAGCCCCCTACAAGTTCAGCCAGGACACCCATACACTCAGGTGCTCTACCAACCTCTCGGTCAGGCCACAAGCTCCATGTGGCTCAGAGGGACCGGCGTCTCCGGCATGGAAAGCCAGGCTTACCTGCCTCAACCCCCCAAAGGCGACGGGACCCCTCTGAGACACGTCCTCTCCCTCAGAGGATCATGTCTGGTCTCTCTCTCCAACACAGGCCTAGGCAGCTAATATCTTGCCGGCCACACCCACCTGACACACCCACACCTGGGATCTGTCAGCTATTAGCGCACACTGCTCTTTTAGAGGTCGCTCATTGGACTCATCAACCCCTTTAGCTGTTAACCCACTGTATACTGGTCAGGTCTAAAGGGCTCATTACAAGCTACGATATCGTTAACAATATTGTTTGTACGTCACGGCTTTTTGGGTGGAGGAACGACGTCATAATGATGTCGTTGCGCGTGACAAATAGAAAGGATCAACGATAAGTCAGCTGATCATTGATCAGAGGTTTTTGAACCGGACCAAAAACCAGACGATGATCGTCCGTCCAACCTTCAGCATCGGTGTGGGTGACACCTTCATAACGATCTCGTTAACGACTTCGCCTATTCAGAACTGAAGGACATAGGCGATCAAACGACCACAAATATCGTTCGCTTGTCACGGAATCGTTGCTGCGTTGTTAAAGATATCTGTACGTGTGACATTTCACTAGCGATCATTGAACGATGTTCAAGCGATCTAGGTCAAGTCGGATCGTTGGTCGGCTCGTTAAACCATTGAAGTGTGTAACGGGGCCTTTACACAGGATTCGCACAGAGTAAAACAAGCTGATGTGAACAGGCTCTTGTGCTGTAAGCCGGCCATGAGCTGACATGACTGACCATACCTGACAAAGCCCATGTGATGTACCTCAGCCATGGGGCACCATGCCGGCCGTGCCTCACTATATATATATATATATATATATATATATAAATAAATATTTATATATAGTGAAAAATAGGAACAGCACAAAAAATTGCCTTACAGTGGTGCAACGCTTTTCCAAACACCATCCAAGTGTCCTTTTTATGATATTGAAAAAATGGAAAAACACCACCAAAATTAAAAGTGATGTGTACTTTTATTGACCAATGCCATGGCAATGTTTCAGATACAAAATCCTTTCTCAAGCCTTGAGACACATTAATATAAGGGGATGTGTATTTGTTCATTTTTTTGTTTTAATAGTTTTAACTATTGCATTATAATATACATCTTTCAATGCAGAATGTTGCACTTTTCTAACACGCAGTCTATACTCTCCTTTTTTGAAGTAGAGATCCTGGTGCCATATTAGTGCATGTGTCCATTTTGCTCACGCTATATCTTATGGTACCTTTACACGCCACTACCGAGAGGTAGAAACCGGCAGGTGTCGGAGACAATCGTACCTTTTACCTTCAAAACACCGCGAGATTGCGGCGTGTGAAGGTACCCTAATGGTACATTTACACGCGGCCACAGGAAGGTAGGAACAGGCAGGCATCGGACACAAATAGTGCCTGTTGCCTTGAAAAGACCATGATGTGGCTGTGTGTAATTCAGGACTTGCCTTCCTGTGTCTTCCCTGAAGGAAGGAAAGTCCTGAATTACACGCAGCCACATCGAGGTCTTTTCAAGGCAACAGGCACAATTTGTGTCCGATGCCTGCCTGTTCCTACCTTCCTGTGGCCGCGTGTAAATGTACCATTAGGGTACCTTCACACGCCGCAATCTTGTCTGGCAATCCTAAAGGCGATATGTCGCCTGGGAGCAATCGCCGTGAAATTGCCTCTCAGTTGCAGTGTGTGTTTGGGGAATTTTGCGGCAATAAATCGCCTCTCAGCCATTGCCTGATTCCTGAACAGTGCTCAGAAATCAGCCGCTACCATGAAGGTGATATTTCCGTGTTGTGGTGTGTGATAGGGCGATAGTGATGGAACCAGCGTTGCCTAGAATTTCTCATAGGCGTGCCTCAACCGTTCTGTAGTCCACGCCCCATCTGCGATGATTGGTGTTGGCTACTGTGCTCCCATTGGCTGTCAGTTGACAGGGCGCCATATTTGAAGAGATGTCCTTTCAGCAACACACACATCTTCAATGGCGTCATGTATTAGGCAGCCTTCCAGAGCAGGCTGACCAATCGTAACGCTGTTGCGTTGTCCAATGAGCATGCATGGGGCGTGGTGTAAACCACTGTGGCACGCCTATCTCCTCGCAGCGCTGACCATGTACACCCACATTGCCTTTGGAATTGCGGCGTGTGAAGCGGTGATGGAATGAGGCAAGATTGGTTCCGCTGTAGGTGAGGCGATTTCTGGAGCGACACATCGCCTTACTTTCAGGTAAGGTGGCGTGTAATACTGCCATCGGCGATCTGAGGTGACATGAAAAACGTGTACGCGCACGTTAGATCGCCTCATATTGCCACGCGAGATTGCGGCGTGTGAAGGTACCCTAATGGTCCCTTTACACGCGGCCACAGGAAGGTAGACACAGGCAGGCATCGGACACAATTGTGCCTGTTGCCTTGAAAAGACCACGATGTGGCTGCGTGTTATTCAAGACTTTCCTTCCTGTGTCTTCCCTGAAGGAAGGAAAGTCCTGAATTACACACAGCCACATCGTGGTCTTTTCAAGGCAACAGGCACAATTGTGTCCGATGCCTGCCTGTGTCTACCTTCCTGTGGCCGCGTGTAAAGGGACCATTAGGGTACCTTTACACGCCGCAACTGCGGTGAGAAATCTGACAGGCAATCTGTAGCCCTGTCACCATCGCCGTGAAATTGCCGGGGCTACAGATTGCCTGTCAGATTTCTCCCCGCGGTTACCCCGCGGAGGTACCCTTAAGAGTTTTCAAGGAGTTTTGAAGAAGAAATTGAGTAGAAACTTCAAAAACTCTCTAGATCATCCTCCTAATCTCAAAACTTGGAGCTTTTGCTCAGTTTCTGCTCCAAAATCTCAGCAAAAAGAGTGCATCTACGCATAGCCATAGCCATAGTTTAGGGTTCAAAAAAGTTAGAAACTCTCATTTACCTATCATAATACTTACCTTATGGTGTCTGTCATCAACTTCCACTGTAATCATGTACTCCTATCACGGGATTGGTCAGAACAACTTGCAGGTGCCATATTTGAACACCTAAGTGATGGATGCACAGGTGATGCCAACTCCATGGACCCACCGCACACGCCGCCCTATCAACACCCACCAGGTCCCCACACACCACAACCCCCCACAAACCCGATGCCACAGCCCCTCACGCCTGCTACAAATACACAGGAGAATGAGCAAAAGACCTGCATGATGTCATAGTCATGTGTGGAGCCAGGTGCACATGACTGCTCACATGACAGTGCCATCACCTAAGGTCCTTTACCCAAGACTTAATTTCAAGCCACCAGCTGCCTGTCCCTCCCCCCTCCAGCTGCCTGTGCCTCCCCCTCAGCTGCCTGTGCCTCCCCTGCAGCCTGTGCCTCCTCCTTACAGCTGTGGGAGAAGACAACACAGGGGGGAGAGACAGCAAACAGGGGGAAGAGCACACAGGGGGAAGACAACTCAAAGGAGAGAGCACGCAAGGTGAGAAGACAGCACAAGGGGGAGAGACCATGGGGGGAAGAGAGACAGCGCACAGGAGGAGACAGCTCTAAGGAGAGATTACAAAGGGGAGAATACAGCGTGGGGGAAGAGATGGCCTCCATCCCCAGCGCCAGAGAGCCTGCCCCCATCGTAACGTCACCTCCTTCATGATGCCATAGCATCGGGTCTTAATCTAGTTGCTTATAAATGTTAAAGAACTCTACTTTTGTAAGTGTACCATCAGCACTTTACAGAATGCATCTGATAAATGAAAACTCACTTGTGTATTTTAGTAGACAGTAGGTAATAATAATCCCAATATATATTATATTTTTTTTTTTTTTTTTTTTTAATTCTAAATTTACTAATTTATGTGTTATTTTAGCCTTAATTATGATATAACACATGTCTTCTATGTAGGTGTACAGAGGATATAATGGATTTCTCTACATTGAGGGATCATCACTTTTTGAGATGAAAGGTCTCTTCTCAGGACATATTTGTAGGGATGTCATGTTGAACCTCACTTTAATCATGTGCCTTGTCATTTTCCAGGATAACAAATTCCACAATCCAATATTCTCCATTAACTATATTGCTGCTTAAGCTGAAGGCTTCTTAATAAATGTTCAAACCAAATTCACCCTTCAATAGAAATTGGATGAGTCGTGTTACACATTAGTTAATAGTTGAATCTTAATGACACACAGAACATGCACATCTGAGTGGTGAATTTTTACCTGATCTAATACGAGAGCCCCTGTGATCACTGGAAATCATTGACTCTGCACTTATCGACATTACTGAACACAAGAACGCGGGCAAAATAATTGTCCCACAGGGATAATGCTGACTTGGAGTATCTACGCATGTTGTGGTGGACTTGTGGCTTAGTTCATTAACTTGATGCTAACTAGATATTAACTGTTTTTCCATTTTATCATAGATATATATAACATGAAGGTATCTCTCAGAGTTGGTGACCCAGGTCAGGATGTAGTGCACAGTGTCCATGACAAGATGAATATTAGCTTAGACCAAGGTCCCCAATGTCAGTCCTCGAGGGCCGAACCAGTGCAGGTTTTCAGGATCTCCTTAGTATTGCACAGCAGGCAATGATTCCAATCCCTGTGCAATAGTAAGGAAATCCTGAAAACCTGCACTGGTTCGGCCCTCGAGGACTGACATTGGGGACCTCTGGCTTAGACGGAAGAAGAGTTAGGCAGAGAAGGAAACCAAAGCCAGGATCCAAATTAGACTAATAACTAGAGATGAGCAGGCCCAAGTTTTAAAGATTGGGGTTTGTACCGAGCACAAACTTTACAAAAAAATCAATGTTCAGGTTTGGAGTTTTGGTGCTTTATGTATACAAATCACTGGAGTAAGCATCACTGTGTTTGGATACACTCGGTGCTCGGGTACACTCAGTGTGCTTGGCCCAGTGTGAACCACTTGCAGTGTTTGATCGGCTGCACTGGTGGTAGTATCTGCATTATCTGATGTAGTGTGTACAAAAAAAATGACAAAACCTCGTTCTCCCTCCCCCGGAAGTGCTTTGTTTATGGTTAGCTGAATGTAGGCGGAGAGCCGAACTGACCAGTCAGTGACTTCCAATGAGGTTTGGGTCAAGTTTGGGTCCAGATCAGAACTTTGTGTACAGTCTGGCTAAACTCTCAGAATCCAAACTTCAACAAGTCCGCTCATCTCTACTGGTAGCATGAACAAGCACCAGGAATGCCAGGGTGTCCTTGCATGTTTTATATTTCATGCATTAAAAACCTCAAAACATTTTAAATGTATCTCTTTACTTGGTGTAAATTCCGCTGACATTTGAAATTCATGTTTTTGCCCCTCTCCATTCTTGATGGCCCACCTCTTTATTATATTCAGATCTAGTATTATTAGCCAAGAGAAGAGTTGAAGACAACGTCTCATTGGCTAACAAGACTGAATATACATAAAAAGAAGAAAAAACCATCTCAGATACTGAGGGCTCAATCTCAGAATCAGTAGAAGCCCAATGGCCTTTCAAGGGTTATTCCCATTATTAAATGGTATCTATGATAGATCTGTGATTTCTTTGGTTTAAAGAGGACCTGTCACCCCCCTGGTGCATGGCAAACTAAATGCAGCAATGAATGCAGCATGTCTGCTGCATTTAGGAAGCTGTCCCTCATGGCTCTAGCCCTCGCTGTAAGCTTTAAAAAAGACTTTAGAAACCTTACAGTTAAGAGGTCGCCTGGGTGGGATCTTATTAAGAGGTCATCGCTGCTAGCATAGTCCTCCCTGCCTCCTCCTTGTTTGTGCCGCCCCTTCTATGTCTTTGCAGCCGCCTCCTCTTTTGCTGGGTCTGCCCTCCTCTTCTGCTCCTGACGTCACACAGAGCAGGAGCAGATGAGGAGGGCAGACCCAGAAGAAGAGGAGGCGGCGAGCAGACACATAGAGGGGCTGAAAACACAAAGAGGAGGCAGGGAGGACTGTGCCAAGTTTTTTTTATAAAGCTTACAGGGGGGCTAGAGTCATGAGGGACGCCTTCCCTGAATGCAGCAGACATGCTGCATTCAGTGCTGCATTTAGTTTGCCATGCACCAGGGGGGGTGACAGGTTCTCTTAAACCCTTAAAGGGTACTTCTCATACTCAGTGATTCAAGAGGGTGTGTTCCATAGCCTTCTGCCTTCTTGTCTTGCTGCTTGTGTCTGGCTTTTGATTAATCCACAGTTGGCCCTGTGGCCTGTCTTCACTTCTAGCCCAAATTCAATCTCTCTGAAGCTTCAAGGTGAGGCAGCCTAGCTTTAGCAGCATTGACACTGAGGCCGGCCAATCTAGACATTGCAACCTTGAAGCACCTGTTACACGTTTTAGAGAAAAGAGCCTGGAAGCGGCCTGTAGCTTAGCCATGAGAAGGAAAAAATAAAATTAAGAATTGAAAGGATTTTAAAGTGAACCTGCCACCATGTTTTTCCCATGTGCAGCTACCATCAGTAAGCTTTTATGTACGGCATTCTGGAATCTTAGTAATAGCAACTGGGAAAAAAACACGCAAAATTATTGCTATCAAATTACATTATTATTATTGTCTCCGTAACTAATCAATTAGTTGCATCTTCCGACCACTGGTTGTGGGTCTTTTGTCAAGTTCGTTATTGATGTATGTCTTGGACTAGTAAATGTATCCTGGTCAATTGACATACTACTTATTGAGAGAAGTTTGTAGCTCTTTTTGAACTTGACTACTGTCCGCTTGCTATTTGTGGCAGACGTCAGGTCAAAACATTTGTGTGCTTTCGTAAACACTATCTTGCGTCTTATCTTGATTGCATTTAATTTATTAAAAGTTATATTTTCTGGTTATTTGTATTTATTGATCCTACTGGAATGTGGTATATATGTCCCCTATAGGATCTACGCAACATAAAAAAATATTTTATTATATTCACCTACAAGGTGGTCTGGTCCGATAGGTGTCATTGGTCTTGATCCGATGCCTCATGTCTTCTTGCTTCGTGTGAATGATGCATCCTACATCATGCCTTCATCAATGCCTTGCATCGCGCTCTTGCACATTTCTCCCTACCCTGCCAAAGGCAGAGCAAAGTGTTGCAGTCCGCATGTGCAGGGCTCTTTGGTCTGTGCATTGTAGTACTGTGCTCTGCTGTCTCCTGCGCAGAAACAAGATGGGGGACACTGTTTGGATGACGTATAATTTCTCTTTCACATGAAGCAAGATGCCTGGAGGCACTGGATCAAGATCAGCTTTGCCCATCGGACTGGACCACCCTGTAGATGAGCATAATAAAAGATCTTTTTTATGTTATATACATTGGCCTGGGAATTATATAAAGTATTCTAGAATAAGGTATATAAAGGCTTACTGGTGCTGGTCGCAGCTTATATGGGGAAATCCTGGCGATAGGTTCACTTTAAATAACAAGTAAACTGCAAAGTTACTTGTTTTTTCTGTATTTTTTAATTTTAACCATTTATAATGCTGAGATGACCCCTGTAAGGCTCCTACACATGAAAATAATGTAAGCATATGTCAATTTAATACAATTACATGTTATTCCTAATATGTTATTTAGTCTTTTATGTCTGACCATACCCATTAGTTGATGACCAACCTGACAATCTGGGAGGCACTAGTCATCCATCCACATTTACTAACAGTGTAGAATATGGCTCACGACCTTCTCTTGGAGCCGAACGTGAATCCTGACCCGGTGTAGAATTCTTTCATTTTCCTGATAGACATACTTCTTACTCTGCTTTATCTTCCGATAACACATGTACACTCAATCGAAATGAATGTGCTTGTGCGCATGTACATAGAGACTGGGCAGTGCCGTGCAGAGACCCAGTGGTTTGATACAACAGAAAAGCCTTATTCAAATCTTCGTAAATTATGAAAATGTCTTACTTTTTAGAAAAATTTGATGAAGAGGCTGATTGGTCTTTAGAACCCCCCAAAGGTCATTAGTTTCTATATATTTTGATTCAGCTTAATGCACATGATGATTTGTAAATTGCATTAATTTTGTTAGATCCTTGTAGGCATCTATTGTGGACTGTTGATATGCTACAGTGAACAAGCATTGCATTACCCGCTATGAGAGGAATTGACTGTGAAAATCTCCAGATTACAATTTTTGGCTCATGTGTCCCCATTGCATGCTCCAGGTTCTCAGCTTGGCTAAAAACAGATGGCTGGAACCCATGGGACTCACTGCACTAAGCAAGGGTCAAGAAGACAGCAATTATGTTTTTCTGCAGTTTATGACTCTGCTGTGGTAAACTTGTTGTGACCAATGAATGGAAAGAGTATAGGAAATCTTTACTGTTTGGATGTATTAAGGGGATATAACGATGAATAATGTCTGAAAACATTCGCTGTTCCAGTTTACCTACTCTTGTCACCATCACTACACTAATTACCAGTAGCCCACATCTACCCAACATCTTGTCTAACCTATGTTTATATCAATCAGAAAATATTTTTCCAAAAATTACTGACTGAAAAAAATATAAACGCCCGCTACTGTGTTAAATATGGTGTCCAGTCAGGAGAGCAATGCTATACGCCCTCTTACTACATGTGGATATCATAGAGGTGAGTTCAATATTAGGAGCCTCTCCTATTGGACAAAGCCATTGAAAATTACAACTCGAAGTCTTTAAAAGGGGTCCCCAATCTGTGACTAGGGAGCGAAATATGAGTGGATTGCGGCTGTATTCCAACTTGGTGCAAAAGCATCAGGTCTGGCACACAGCTATGAAGATCAGATCTCCAGATGGTAACTTTTGTGAGTAGAGCCAAACAGGAGAGCAGCTCTGGATGGGTGTAAGGTAGGAACCCCTGGATCTTGATATACTGCCTCCGTGTGATCTCTGTGGAAAGCATTAGCTGTCATTATACCGGTAATGGAGGCCTAAAATGTCATGGTGGGTGGGAGCTGGATGTGGCTTGTGACCCTCTCTCAAATCAGGATATGGCTCATGACCCTCTCTCAGAGCTGAATGTGGCTCATGATTCTCTCTTATACCTGGATGTGGTCCGCGATCCTCTTTAAGAGCTGGATGTGGCTCGTGACCATCTCTTAAACCTGAATGTGTCTCACAAACTTCTCTCATAGCTAAATGTGGCTCACGACCCTCTATCAGAGCTGGATGTGGCTAATGAACCTCTCTCAGGGCTGAATGTGCCTCATGACCCTCTCTTAGAGCTGGATGTGGCCCATGACCCTCTTTCAGAGCTGAATATGGCTCACAACCTTCTCTTGGAGTAGAATGTGGCTCCTGTCCCACTTTCAGAGCTGTATGTGGCTCACAACCCTCTCTAAAAGCTGAATGTAGATCACAATTCTTTCTCAGAGCTGAATGTAAGGAAAAACAACAACAGCTTGTAGTGCGCCTGTACACATGGGGCTGTTAACGGGCGGTTCTTTTGCGTTTAAACTCACCTGGTCTGGTTGTAAACCACAGCCCGTAGATAAGCTTATTAATATGAAGCAGCGGAATCCTCCGGTTCCGTCCTCGTGCTTCCTACGAGGTCTTCTCCGGGGAAACACTAGTGCCGGGCGGCGTCACGTGTCTAGTAAAGGGGCTGATCCAGCTGACGTCTTCTCAGGTCCTCTCCCTCCTCTGCAGCTCACTCCACCACTCTCCCCATAGGGAGTCAGAATGATACAAAAAGATGGAAGCGTGATGTATGTTTGGGCGCTGAGGTAAGGAAGATCTCTGATGCTGGCTTCTTTTCCGGACTTTATTAAAATAATTGCAGTTATAATTATTCAAGCTTAAGGCTCTCAAAACCCACGATGCATTTCGACGTGCACACACGTCTTTCTCAAGTGAATCACTTGAGAAAGACGTGTGTGCACGTCGAAATGCATCGTGGGTTTTGAGAGCCTTAAGCTTGAATAATTATAACTGCAATTATTTTAATAAAGTCCGGAAAAGAAGCCAGCATCAGAGATCTTCCTTACCTCAGCGCCCAAACATACATCACGCTTCCATCTTTTTGTATCAGAGCTGAATGTGGCTCACAACCATATTTCAGAGCTGAATGTGTCTCAGACTCTCTCTCAGAGCTGGATGTAGCTCATGACCCTCTTTTTGTCACGATGGTCCCCTTTCCTGGGAGGCTTGTGACTGCTTTGGACCTAAATCTCATGTCTGAATTGAGACTTCATATTAAACATGTAATTTTCCTTTGGCACTGGAGGAGTTAATGTTAGTCTCTGTTGCCAGCAAGCTAGCTGGGCCTTGTCCAGGTGTAGCCTCTCTGTGATTACCTCTGCCTTTTATAGGATCACAGGCTTCCAGCATGCTTTGCAGGAGATTGAACTTCATTCCTGGCCAAGCTCATGAGGTGGAGGGAGCTCTGTGGAAATCCTCTTGCTGTCAAGTCGTCTGCTGTCTGGTGAAGTGTCAGCAGATGTGAAGTAGCTGTCCTGTTGTTCTTTGTCTGTCTTCCCCTTCTCTCATGTCTCTTTATTGTAGTGGATGGGACTAGTGCTCCCGCCGGTCTTCCCTAGTAACGGGTTAACATCAGGGCCAGCAGAAGGCTTAGGTTTCCTGCTCGGCGATGAGGTAAAAGAACTCGTATAAAAATGGTAGGGAGATCAGGGCACAGCTGCAGGTAAGTGCAGGAGGTCGCCTCTCCCGTTCCCTATGAGCAGGGCCCTCCATTGTATTTTTCCCTATGGTGTTTCCTTGTCTGTTGTTTTTTGTTGCTGAGTACCATTCGTCCATGCACCACAGTCAAGCATGGTAGTTGGATACTCCCTTGTCCAAGCGTGACATTTTCAGAGCTAAATATGACTCACAACCCTCTCTTAGAGTGGAATATGGCTTTTGACCCCCTCTCTCAGAGCTGAATGTGCCTCATGACGCTCTCTCAGAGCTGGATGTAGCTTATAACACTCTCTCAGAGCTGTATGTGGCTCACAACACTCTCAAAGCTGAATATGGCTCAAAATTCTCTATCAGAGCCGGATGTGACTCACAATCCTCTCTCAGAGCTGGTGGCTTGCGACCCTCTCTCAGAGCTGGATGTGGCTCGCGATTCTCCCACAGGGATGGATGCGACTGGCAACCCTCTCTAAGAGCTGGATGTGGCTCGTGACCCTGTCTCAGAGCTGAATGTGACTTTTGACCGCGTCTTAGAGCTGGATGTGGCTTGTGACCCTGTCTCAGAGCTGAACATGATTTGCGGTCCTGTCCCAGAGCTGAATGTTGCTTGCGATCCACTCAGAGGTGGATGTGGATCACAACTCTTTCTCTGAGCTAAATGTGGTTCACATCCCTCTTTAAGAACTAGATGTGATCCTGGATCCTCTCTCAGGGTACCTTTACACACGGCTACATTTGTAGCTTGTCACCAGGTAACTTACTGGTTGCAGTGAAATCATGGAGAGATTATTCCATTTGTACACAGCAACAACATAGAACCATGTATCCATGATTTCACTGCAACCAGTAAGTTACCTGGTGACAAGCTACAAATGTAGCCGTGTGTAAAGGTACCTTCAGAGATGGATGTGGCTCACAATCTTCTCTCTCAGAGCTGGATGTGGCTTGCAATCATGTTTCAGAATGTGGCTCTCAAGGTCAGAAAGGTTAGGGATCTCCACTCTAGAAGGTCAATTCCATCCATGCACAGATGTGTCCACCCTAACCACTTCATGAGTTTCGCTAAGAATTCTGTTCTATGTAATATTACAATATCACAATCATTGGGTGGCTACATACAATAAAGACACATATAGCATAATAATCTCCCCATAGTATGGTAAAATCATGTTCTTTGTAAGCTAGTCATATCATTCCACTCATCCAAAACCAAGTCAAGCCAAGGGAAAAAACAACCTGTTTTGGTCAATTATCTTCCGTATGCCTCACTGAGTAAATAAAAGGATTTTTCTCTCTCCTCACCAATGCAAATTAAATGTATACACCACCTTGTTACCCCACTGACTCAATTAATGTGTTTAACAGCTCTTCTGGAATGTCTTTGATGCTCTTGGATCAATTGGAGACCTACAGGACTCTTTGAATAGTTTGCAGATCTTCTGATGAGCTCCAAAGTCTTGAAGAATCTCTCAGAACGCAGAACGCCCTTGCTGCATGGTACGCTGGGATGCTTTGTCACTAGACTGGGACTTTGGGTTTATTTTAGAGACTAATGAATCCTGTATATATAAACTTTGTAAAGTGAAGTTTAAAAGTTTTTGAGCCATTGAAAAATTTCCAGAACTTTGCATAAATTTTACTTAAAATTACACCAGATTCCCACGCAAATTCTAAAAGGAAGTAAAGACAACTAAATCAAACAAATTAGTCAAAAATCTAAACCTTTGTAATTTTTATTGAGGAAAGTGATCCAATGTCACATGCCTGTGAGTGGCATAAGTATGTGAACCTTTAAGATCTGAAATTAATTAAAGGTGAAATTATGTTTTGGTGTTTTCAATCAATGGGATGACAATCAGTTGGGAGTGGGTAACTTGTGTTATTTAAAGGGATCTAGCAATGTCTGATCTTCATAACAGCTGCTTGTGGAACTATATCACGGCAAAAACAATGGAGATTTTTGTGGACATCAGAAGAAGAGTTAATTATGCTCATAAAGATAGAAAAGTTTGAACAACTACCTTTAAAAAGTTTTGACTCCACTAATCCAGATACATTGCATACAAAAATGAAATTCAAGAGCGAGTATTACCTTCTCCAGTTGGCAACTGTGATGCCCCTGCGGATCCAGTCGACACAGATGTACTACACCCCAGTTAGGGTGTAGCATCCCACTCACTGGTAAAGGGGGGTACAGACCAGTTCTGGGACACCCAGATCAAACTAGGAATGATTGTAGTGGGGTTGGGTGGTGAAGGAAGTAGTTAGAGGGAGCACCTGGAGAAGAGTGAGGTCAGGAAGAACACACGTAGAGGACATGTGACAAAGAGTATAAAAAGAGCAAGAAACATCTAGAACATAGGAGATTACAGTGAAAACAAAGACAGTTAATAGAGAAAGTGACCTACTGAGGAGAGGCGGTAGAACAGCTGAGGAGAGGCCATTGAACACCAAGGTCGAGTTGGAGGGAAGCTAGAGAATATACTCCTGAGAAGTGTCCAGAGAACTGGAGCAAGTGGGAGTTAGTCCTAACACCGAACTCTAGAGCAGAACATCACCCAAGTGGCTCCGGGGGGAAGAGGGAGTCCCAGAGGCACGGGAAGTGAGCAATCCACCCGTGGGACTCATATCCATTGTCAAGCGCAGGTAAGTGCAGGGACTTGCCCGCAAGGGACACCGGGAACCCAAAAGACTAGTAAGGAAGACCAAACTAAGCTAGCAACCCAGAGTCTGTGGCACTTCCAAGATGACATAGTCGACAACGGCGCAAATCTGCAGAAAAGGTGGCCTCCATAGGGCTAAGGGGAGACACTGCAGGGGAACCCCCAGGAAAAGCCCACAGTCACTGGCTCAGAGCTCTGTGTGGCGAGGCGCAAGGCAGGATGGGCGAGGCAAGCGCTGTGTGAGATGACCTGAAAAGGACATAGATGGGGTTCCAGTAATGGGCCATCCTGTAACCAGTGAGTAGCTGGATCCCTGCCTCCGAGAACCCAGTGCTCAGCGGCTGTTACACACAGACTGTGAGTAAAAGACCTGAAGACTGAAACCCGCTGTGTCTGTGAACTTTCTTAATGCGTCTATAGCACCAGAAACACAACTACCAACTCACTCAGGTACCTTTGGCCACCCTAGGGGTCAGCCCTACCCATAGAGTGCTTAAGAACATTGCTGCCTCCCAACCATTGGCCCCTAGGAAGACTGTAGAGCAGCGGCGGCCTGATATAGCCGCAACCTGCGGGATGGCATCACATACAAATTTACAAGTATCTCCAGTTCCAGTTATCCCTGCACAGAATGAACTCTCCATGCCAGATCCCTATCCCTAAGAGAGAGAATCACCCACACCGAACATTTAATGACACCGCCAGGGTCAGGGAGCCAGGTCTCGGCCGTGATGAAGCCTCAAGAAAGCCCGATTCAGAGTATCCTAAGGACCTGGAGGGGCGTGTCACAACCAATAAAGATCACACTAAAGGCCGGGTTACACGTAACGATATTCAAGCGACCCGACCAACGATCGGAATCGCTGGAACATCGCTATGTGATCACTGGTGAGATGCCAGACAGGCAGATCTCACCAGCGATCACCTAGCGATGCGCCGACACCCGACAGTCGCTGGGATCGGTCAGGGTGTTCGGGCGCACACTTGGGTCGCTGGTCGTTGCCCCTGTCACACATGCCGATACAACCGTGACAGCGGCAGACCAACGATTAAAAAATGGTCCCGGCATTCCGCAATGATCAGCGAGTGATCACTGGTCGTTGAGGCATGTCACACGCAGCGACGTCGCTGGCGAGGTCGCTGCGAATCACAAAACCTGTGACGTTGCAGCGACATTGGTAGCGATGTCGCTGCGTGTAACCCGGCCTTAAGAGCAACATGCATAATAGTCTGAGAGGTCACAAAGGTACCCAGGGTAACCAATAAGTAACTAAAGGCCTCGCTCACATTAGCTGTTAATATTTATGAGTTCAACATCAGCAGTATACTGAACAACAATGGTGTGCAAGACAAGATTGCAAGGAGAAAGAAAGCCATTGCTCTCCAAAAATAACATTGTTGCCATCTGAAGTTTGCTATTGATTATTTCGACAAGCCAGGAGGCTATTTGAACAATGTTTTGTGGGCGAAAGAGACAAAAATCAAGATTTTTGGTTAAAATGAGAAGCGTTATTTTTGGAGAAGGAAAAACAATTCATGACAGCTTACAAAAACTCTTTGTCTACTTTTATGACTTTTGTGAAAATTTGAAGTAGTTTTAGGTGACATTTTCCCTGTATATCTGCTATAAATACCATTTTTTGCATGCATAAAACAGCTGCTGCAATCGCTTTCCATGCCTATCATCCACAGACAAAAAAATAAGTAGAAACCAAAATGACAGGACGCGTCTGCTGTATTTAATCATCATTAAACTTTTACAACAGTTTTCCCGTTAAAGCAGAAAAGCCACTTCCCAGCACTTGTGAATGTTTTGTTTTATGTATTTGATGTATTCAGTTTTTAGACTGTTCAATAATCTATTTTTTCTTACTGGTAAAGCTGAGACTTTGACTGTGTCTTAAAGGGGTTCATATGACATGACTACTATTGTAAGGAATTGTACATTCCAAATTTTTGGAATACCTCCTTAAAGGAAACTAACCAGCAGGTTTTTGCTCTATAAAGTAGAGGTGGTGCCATGATGGCGCTAGGATACTGATTCATACGATAACATTGGTTGAGAAATCCAAGGCTTGAATGCAGAACAATCCTTCTTCAAACCTTCAGAAGTTACGCCATTAGTGCAATGATTGAGCATTGGGGAGGGACTTTGTGGGTCGGGTCCTCTTAATCATTCCTCCTCCTGTCTCCCCTAGGCTTGCTCCCCTTTCTTGATTTAAATTTTGCCATTGCTGGTAATGGTGACATGTGCACATTGCTATTGTAACTTTGTCTTCAATAAAATGGCACCGAAATCAGCACATGCCAGTACTGTGATCTTCGGTGCCATTTTAGTTGAGACCAACATGAGCGGTGGTGGTGCATGCACAGATTGAATGCTTTCAATTGACATACGCATGTGCTGACAATGCTTATGTTCATCTCCACAGTGTCTTCAATAAATTGGTGCCAGAGATCGCATTACACAAATGAGATGATTCCGGTGCAATTTTATTAACGGCAACATCGCAATAGCAATGCACCGGCAAAGGCGCCGGCGCAAAATTTGAATAAGGGAAAGGGAGCAAGCCAAGAGGAGGTAGGAGGAGGAATGATTAAGGGGACTCGACCTACAAAGTCCCTTCCTGATGCTCAACCACTACGCTAATGACATATCTTCTGAAGGTTTGAAGAATTATTCTGCAAGTCGAATTTCTGCACTAAAGGTATATCATTCAGTATCCTAGCGCCATTATGTCACCTCCTCTACTTTATAGGGCAAAAACTGCTGATTGGTTCCCTTCAAAATTGCCCAAAACATAGGTGCTCTGCAAATCTCTTGGCAAGCTATGTCCTCTACATCTTGCCAAAGATATTGATCTCTTGGTAGGCTTTGACTTTTACATCACCGCTTCCCCCTTGAGCATACACAGTGTGCTGAGTACAATGACATTGCTAGGGAGCAAACACCTGACTTACAGCGCATTGTGGGTAAGTAGTCAGCTGCGAGGCCGATCCTGCAAATCCATAGGAAATGATAACACGATTAGTAGGAAGATTAGTCTGGGAAAACCAACACTCCCAAGACCACCCCCCACTAATTACTTTATCGCAAGCCCAGGTATAATTTTTTTTTTACTATACAGGGATCACTATGACTATGGTCATAATGATAGCAATAAATCCATAGTGACAATTTTGGGAGTTGGGGAAGCTGTCAGGTTCCTTAAAAGCAACCACATGGATTAGAGAAAATAATAGATTCATGATGTTCATTGACTGCTGTGAATTACATTTTTGGGCGTGCTCTGTGATCTGTGCAGAGGTCATTGTGCAGGGAGAGGAGAAGGGGAGATGTGGCCATCACCTATTATGAACCTATTACATTTTTGGATTTTTTTTATATATTGATATGGTAAATAATTAAAATCCTTGTGCCTGAAGAGCTCAATCGCCCATAAACCATATGAAAAATCACAAGTGTTATAAACATATTTGCCAAGAGGTTTCTATCTTCTATCTTATTCTTTTATAAGTCTTGCCCCCTTCATGCCCAATTTCCCAACCACTGAATGTACCATTAGATATCTGAACTCCTATATAATGGGAGAGTATATTGTTGTTACTCAAGAAATCGTCAGAAAATGTTTGGAAATGGAAGTTTTGGGGGGCCAAATTTGACAGATTCTGCCCAGAAGATGCAAGGTCTTGAGTGGTCACCCCATGAAATGCAAGTAACTGTTGAGGAAGGAGAGTCCAATAGGGTCTTATCTTTAAAAGAACAATTGCAGTATAAATATAACTGCTCACCTGAGCCAGTTGTGTCACCCACAGCTGGTATCAAAGCATATAATATGGCTGCCGCAGGATCCAACACTCCACTGGAAATGTGGGAATCAATGAAGGCAACAAATGGACAGTGTCCTCGGAACTGCGCTCCTCATTCGATGTTAGAGACGGTCAGACAGATGAAGGTGCAAGGTGGCTTTTATTTCATCCAACGCGTTTCGGAGTCATATCCCACCTTCTTCCTCAGGGAGCCAACAGAGTACCACATCCGACGCATTTAGGAGTCATATCCCGACTCCTTCCTCAGGGAGCCAACAGAGTACGGGATGTGACTTCGAAACGCATCAAATGAAATAAAAGCCACCCTAGCACCTTCATCTGTCTGACCGTCTCTTCCATCATATGAGCATCATGGTTCTGAGGACACTGTCCATTTGTTGTCTTCATTGACCCTATGAAATGGGCCCTTGTATAAGAGTTAGGGCTCACATATGTCCGATAGCACTCATACTTGTAATAGTGAATGGGACATTTAAATTGTATGTGATTTTTGTGAAAATCCACATAGACTTGTCCGATAATGATCTGAGAGTCAGAAAAAATTGGCAGTGAAAGCCTGTGGGTTCGTAAAAAAATGGACAAGACTTGGATGCCACCTGAGTGCTCTCTGTTTATCATGAAATGCTTGATAGGAAAAAGAAAGAAAATCTGTTATGTTTTGCTGCTCATCCAAAAATAAGAAGATTATGAAACTCAGACCCAAACTCTGATTGTAAAAACTAGAGATCAGGTAATATTTGATTTCCACTATCTGTGTGTTTGATTCACAGAACAGTTATTCTCTATGAATTTAAAGTTATTTTTAACTTCTGGGGGTCTCTGTGAACCCCATGGAATAATAAATGTATGTTGTGAAAATACCTTATACTCACCTTACACTACTCTACTCACTGCCACCCATCTGATCCTTTAGGTCCCGCACCATTCACACTGCAATTCACAGACCTCCCACTCTCAACACTTCCAACTATCATGAGCGCCCAAAGGGCTCCAGTGCTCCGAAGGTCACGGCGTCATGGTGTAATGTCTCGGTAAAGATGGAAATGTTCACTAAAGGTGGGGTCACACGTGGCGATTCTGGCCTGCGATGTCGGAAGCGATGTGCAGGTGCACGCTCGCTTCCGACATCGCAGGCCAGCTGTCACACGGCACGACGTTGCCGGTGACGCGGCGGCGATGTGGGCGGAGCCATAGCTCGCTGGGCTGGGCTCAGCCCAGCGAGCGATCCTCAACAACATTGCGATATAGGCTGGATCGCGCCGCCAACAGTGTCAGACGGCGCGATCCAGCCTAATCGCTGGTCACAGGTTGACAGGTTTATGAACATGTTCATAAACCTGTCAACCTGCGACCAGCGATAATTTGCAGTTGCGTCGCGCTGTCACACAGCGCGACGCACTTGCAATATCGCCCGCGACATTGCTGTGACGTCACTTTTCGGTGATGTCGCGGGCGAAATCGCCACGTGTGACCCCACCTTTAGTGTGAGAGACCAAGGAATTCCAGCACATGCACTGGGGAGTTGGAAGATGCAGCAAGGACCAAATGGGTGTGTCACGAGTATGTCTCACTTTGGTGAGATCTTAGGCGATTCTGGAACCAGAAGGTCACAATGCGTTATTGGTCTACAATTGATATTTAAGTGAATCTGCTTTCTTTTGGTGCTACAGGGATTAAGGGCTCTTTACTACTGGAGTGTGTTTCCTTTTTTGTGTCTATTTCCCTCTGTCTGCCTTAGGCTAGGGTCACATTTGCGTTGTGACCCTAGCACGACGCAAGCATTAAATACTTACAAATTTTTGCCACAGCGCATAGCGTTAACGCTATGCACTGCCTGGCAATGGAGCCCCATAGTAACCCGCTGTTTACCTTAGCAGCCGGCCACACACAAAGCTCCAGGATGTGCACTTTAGCTGAGCACACAGGAAAATAGTTTCCTGTGCGCAGTTGTAAAGCGCACATCCTGGAGCCTTGTGTGTGGCCGGCTGCTAAGGTAAACAGTGGGTTACTATGGGGCTTGTATTATTGCAGTGGTGAGACTAGTGCCCTTGCTGGCCTGCACACTAGTCAGGGTGAGTTCAGGGCCAACAAGGGCACATGACAGTGATGGGGGAAGGACCCGTATAGGAACGCAGTTAGTGCAGGACACAGATACAGGTGAGTGCCAGGTGGTCACCCCTCTTCCTATTGTCAGTGCCTTCCTTCAATACCATCCCCATTGTCACCCTTATCTTGCGCCACACTATGACACGGTGGCGGTGAGTAGCCAAGGGGCAGGAGAGGTGAGTGCTAAGGTGAGTATAGGGATTTCAATTTTTATTTTAACCTGTTCATGGTCCCAATTTTGCTAAATTGACGCAGAAGCAAATTACCAAAAATCTGCATTTTCAAGAATAATGATTCTCGGAAAACTTGAGTACATGTTGGAACAAGCCTCTTATAAGGCCCTAACAAACACATTTAGGTTTCTAAGATGACACATTGCTTTTTCTTTTGCCCACTGCCGACTCCACCATAAGCGTTTCATAGACAGACTGTGTGGCTATGGGAGCAGGTGACCTGCTGGTGTATTCCGGAGAGTTGCACAGAGACTGCCGGGCGTCCAACTCCAGACATGTCAGAACATGATTATGATCTCGCTGTGAATAATATGAGCGATGTGATACAGCATGTAACCAGACATCTGACATTCATGTTAGTTCTTCCATGGCGACGTCATGTGTTCGGTGGGAATTAATAGGGGATTATTTGTTTAGAGAGGGTAACATGTTTATTTAATCACTCGCTGCTGCCATGCATTCAACACGGGGGACCTGTCGGGAATAAAATTACTCTAGTAAAAAAATACAGCTGCGAGGTCGCACGTCGGGTGATGTTTTGTGCTCTCGCTGTACAAACGTATTGAACTCTATTTCCATTCAATCTTTTGCAGGATCTCTTTCTGGTTAGAAGCAAACAAAACTTAATGGGAACCCATCATATCCTTTTTTGTTATTAAACCATCCCCAATGCTATTTAGATTATGTACTGTGCATTAGTAACCTGTTTTTTTTTTTAATCATTATATTTAGTCCAAATAAGGACTTTAGATGCTTCAGAAGTTTTCATTAGCTAGCTGGGCGAACAGTCAAACAGTCATCAGGGCGGTTAGCAGACTTGTCAATCAACTGCAAACATGCCGAAATTCATCTAATGTTCTCTAGAAGGATCTAGCTGGGCGGAGCTAGGCAGGCTTTGCTTGGAGGACAATGTAGACTTAGCTCCTCCCATTATAGTCACATGGCCATGACATCATCACAGGTCCTACATCATTAGATGAATTTCAGCTTGTTTTCAGTAGATTGACCTGTGTGTTAACCACCCAGATGACTGTATGACTGTATGGGCAGCTAGCTAATGAAAACATCTAAGTATCTAAAGTGTTTTTTTGAGATAAATACAGTGATTAAAAAAAATAGATTACTAATGCACAATACATAATCTAAATAACATTGGAGCGGTTTAATAACATAAAAGGACATGAGAGGTTCTCTTTAGTCCCCTATTTCCTCAGCCATATTTGGCCTTTTGATGATTATTTTTTGTATCAATATTTTTAATCAAACAGGAGATATGAAACCACCTTTAACTATCTCTGGTCACTTCTTTTCTGGTGCTTGTAATTATATAGAACACTGAGGGAAACTGTCACATTCCGTGTATGGTGCTCAACCTAGACAGCTTCTGTGCAATGCTGCAGTCCAATTCATGAACTTGAAAATCCATGCTGGTATATGATGGGGAGGGATGCAGGAAACATTGGTCTAGCATCTCCCGCATCCCTCCGCAAGGTGTACAAGCAAGGATGTTCAAGATTCATGAATAAAGAAAAATAGTTTTAAGCACACTTCCAGGTGAGTTCCTTTGTTCTTTATACTTGTGATTGGAGTATACTATTTTTTTACTTTGTTTATGCAATAAAGACACTTGTTTTTGAAGGTTTTATTTTCTTTCACTGTGTTTTTCATGGAAAAACATGAATACGTATGTTAAACCGGACGTTTGAATGAGGGCTTACAGCTACTAAGCCCGGCCTCCATAATGACACAACAGTTGTGGATGGTGGAATCGGGAGGTCACCACTGGCTCCTCTTGACATAGCAATTCTCATGTCGGAGGCAGACTCCGACCAGCTCTAGAGAGAAACCCCTCTAAGGCTATGTGCACACTGGCCGGGTTAGTGCAGGTTTAGCCGCGGAAACCGCCGGTCGGTTTCCATGAGGTTTATGCAAATTTATGTTAATCCAAAAGCGGCTTTTGGGTTAACATATAAACCTATGGAAACCGACACCCGGTGTGCACACACCGGCGGTTTCCACATGCTCATCCGTTGCTAACCCGCTGGATTCCCAGCGGGTTAGCAAAGAATGAGCATGTTCTATAATCCGGCCGGTTCTGCAGCGGCTGCAAGCAGAATCATGTGCTGCTTCCAGCCCCTGCAGAATCGCCGGCGCTAACCCGCTGTGCACCCGCCGCACACCCGCCCGTCTCCCGCAGCACGGACCCGACAGGAAGCCGGTGGACGGCTCCGGAGCTTCTTGTCGGGTCCCGCCCAGCCGCCGCCGCCACTAACCCGGCCAGTGTGCACATAGCCTAAGATTTAATACAAGGCCAGGGTCAGGCAGACTTACAACACAAACGGCCATCAAATTAACATGGCTGGACTGGCTGGCGGCTTCCCTGACCCGAGCATGAAAGCTGCACAGAAATATTGGGGTCAGGGGAGCCACCAGCAAGTCCGGGCAATTTAATGGATCATAATCCACGTTCTACAGCTCTCTGACCTCAGTCTAAGAGTAACTCATGTCTGCCATAGAAGAGCTGCTGGTTGTTAGAGGCTCATAGAGGTCTGATGATTGGGGACAGCTTTGTTTTACTTTCCTATCTGTAAGGGCATGTTCACAAGGGCTAGAATTGATGCATAAATTGTTTTAAAATGTTTTTAGCTGAAACTACAAATACATTAACAGATGCAAATAGACGCAAAATCGTGTAAATTTTGGTATTGATTTGACTTTGCAACTAAGATATTAATAGGGTATTCTCCTCTCCCCTCGCTCTTCTGTGGCTTCTTGTCGGTCTCTGTACAAACCAGCCTGTGATTGGCTGCAAAAGGCATATAAGTCAAGACATTCCAAGAGAAAGCTAGGAACAAGGAGAAGGTAAGGGAGTTACTGGAATTCCAGAAGAGGTGAATAGGGTGTTTTTTAAACGGAATCTGTCCATAGAATCAACCCTCGTAAACCATTACATGGGCATGTCGGTCAAAGGGCCACGTCACACACACAGATATTTGTGCAGATATTGTTGGCAGATCTCTGGTTGCAGTGAAATCATGGACACAATGTTCCATTTTGTGGCTGTGTACAAATGGAGCAATGTGTCCATGATTTCACTGCAGCCAGAGATCTGCGAGCAATATCTGCACAAATATCTGTGTGTGTGACGTGGCCCAAAGAAAGATGAATAAAATGATATCTTGAGATCTGATGTTTTATACTAGAGAAATCCACTTTTTCTTAATATGTAAATGAGCTGTTAGGATCTATGGGCCAGACAGAGATCTCCTTGAGAATCTGTTAATTGATATGGGCCATCACCAGTGTGAGACATGTAATGACTGACAGTCCGCTATCCTCATCTATATGTCTCACACTGGTCTCATCCCATTTCATTTACAATAATCTCTGGAGGTAGAGTCTCAGGAAGATCTATGTCCAGCCCATAGATCTTAACAACTCATTTACATATTGAGAAAAATGTGAATTTCTCTAGGAAAAAAACACTGTATCACAGATATCAAGGTATTATTTTATTCATCTTTCTATGATTTACATGAGCATATAGACAGTTGAGGAGGGTTGATATTGCCTTCAAACATTGGAAACGTTTATTTTAAAATTGTGTTTATTTTTTCAGAAGTTGCAGGTTTTGTTCCTAATCTGTGGCTAATCCACATCCAAATCAGCAAAGAGAAAAAAACTGAATTTTTAGAAGAATTTTCACTTGCTTTTTGAACTCAAACCACAAAAATCAACAGACTTGCAAATATAATTTTTCCTGGAGAGGTTTGTGCAGAATTTGGATGAAGTTTTATAGAAATGTATTCACTTTTCTGCTCCTAGAATACGCTGAGGTTTTCCACCAAAAAATCCACATGGAACATCCAAAGCCTATCCACTGCAAGAATACTTACTAATAAATAAAGAGAAGGCGCTCAACCTGAAGGAACCTTGTTATAGTCAAAGCTGAAGGAACCTCTCTATGGTGAACACTGAAGGAACCTCGTTATGGTGAACACTGAAGGAACCTCTCTATTGTGAAAGCTAAAGGAACCTTTCTGTGGTCAAACCTGAAGAAGCCTTTTTTTGCTCAACGGTGAAGGAACTGTAGAAGCAAACAAAACTTAATGGGAACCCGTCATGTCCTCTTTGGTCATTAAACCATCCCCAATGCTATTTAAATTATGGACTGTGCATTTTTTTTTTTTTTTAAATCGTTGTATTTAGTCCAGAAAATGACTTTAGATGCTTAGATGTTTTCATTAGCTAGCTGGGCAAACAGTCAAACAGTCATCAGGGCGGTTAGCAGACTTGTCAATCAAGTGCAAACATGCCGAAATTCATCAAATGCTCTCTAGAAGGATGTGTCATGACCATGTGACCTTTATGGGCGAAGCTAGGCAGGCCTTGAACAACACTGTTGTATGGACAACACTAAAGGAACCTCTCCATTGTCAATGGTGAAGGAACCTCATTATGGTCAAAGCTGAAGGAATCTCTCTATGGTCAAGGCTGAAGAAACTTCTTTAAAGTCAATGCTAAAAGGAACCTCTCTATAGTCAATGCTGAAGGAATTTCTCTATGGTCAAAGGTGAAGGAAGATCTATATGGTCAATTCTGAAGTAACCTCTCTATGGTCAGAGGTGAAGGAAGCTCTATATGGTCAATTCTGAAGTAACCTCTCTATGGTCAATGCTGAAGGAACCTTTCTATGGTCAAAACTGAAGGAGCCTCTCTATGGTCAAAGCGGAAGTAACCTCTCTATTTTCAACGTGAAGGAACCTCTCTATGATAAAACCTGAAGGAACTTTTCTATAGTCAACACTAAAGGAACTTCTTTTTGGTCAACTCTGATGGAACCTCTCTATGGTCAACACTGAAGGAACCTCCTGAAGAAAACTCTCTATGGTCAGACCTGAAGTTTCTCTTAGCTTACATTCTTCTGTCTGCACTTACCATTATTAGGAAAGTCAATCTCTAGAAATGTTTTATTCTTTTCTTTATGACAAATTATTCATTTGTAAACCAGTTCTTTTCAGAGAAGCCCCAAAAATCCTTGTCAGTGAATTGTCAGGCGCTGGATCCACCTTTAAGACATGATCAAAGGCGCAGTGATCTCCGCTTGAGTCAGGAATTCAGACAGCCGTGTATGGCATCTCGTATTCTAAAGTATTAATCAAGTTGCTATAGGACGTCTTAAGATCTTCTGGTTAAGCTCATTGTGCATCGACCCGAAATCCATGTCAGTCTTGACATACCCTCATCCATCTTCTCACTTTTCTGTAACAATCTGAGCTACTTTACCAAATAATCATATATTATATGTGTCAATAGAAACATCACACCTTAATATCAGAATCTGCGCTGCTCTTTACCTGAGGGAAAAGTCTGTTATTCATCACTAAAAGAAGCATTACGTATGAAGAGCTTCTTCATCGGCTACAGCAGTATACAGCACTGTGCCCCAACTGCTGCAGAACATCATAATAGACATCTGTGCTGTTACAGAACATCATAATATACTGCTCACCTGCTGCAGAGCTGCTTAGCAAAACAATGAGAGTCAATGGTGGACATAAAATTAACATGTCTATTAAGAAAGAGGTTGTGCAGCAGCTTAGACCGGCTTGACACCACAGCTTTTCGGGTCCGGGTCTGTCCGATGTGAACCGGACAGACCCAGATTCAAATTTGTCCCCCATGAATCACTATGGTGCCGGATTGGCCTTATTTGGCCTCCAGTTTGGGGCTTTTCCTGGAGGATCCGGTTTTATGGCCACAGAACTACTGTAAAAGTTTTCAGCACCAGGGACAGTAGCATATACTGTACGCAAATGGCGTAAGCACCAGGTACAGCTCTTCATTGAGGATGCTGCCCTTTACCTCGTGCTTACGAACATTACGTACTCACAGCCCGGAGCAGCCGCCTGTCTTTTCAATTACAAAAAGCAGACAAAAGCCGGCAATACTGTAAATATAGACATTAACCCTTCACATGCTGAACTATGTGGGGAACATGTCTGTAGGGAGGGTGGGCACTCCCTACAGACATGTTGCCCACATCTATTAATAGCATTAACCCTTTGTTCATCCCTGCGGCAGCAGGGATGAACAAAGCAGCCAGCAACCGGATTGCACATTATGAGCAATCCGGTTACCGGATGCGGCTTAAGGGACACATTTTTAATGCAAAATATGTTTGAATGAACATGTGATAACTGCATTCAAATCTGGATGCAGTAACCGCATTTTCATTACTAAATGTGACCCTAGCCAAAAGATCTACAAACTATCCCTTAAGAATTTTTGGCTAGGGTCACATTTGCGCTAAAATTTTCAGATCTTGATCCGGTTTTGAGCTGTTAAAAAGCTCAAAACCGGATCAGGAACCGCTCCCCATAGGAGCCCATTGGCCCAGAAAGTTTTAACATTAGGTCTATGGGCAGCGCACCGCCATAGACCTAATGTTACAGCTTTCAGGACCAAGGGCAGGGGCTCATACAATACGTACATTACGTACTGCCTCTTCTCTACAGTGAGGCACCGCCGCATTTATTCATAAAATTGAAAAAGCCGACAATAGCCGGCAATACTATAATGACACATATTAACCCCTCACATGCCCACTTGAGTGGACAGCATGTCTCTAGGGAGGGTGGGCACCCCCTAGAGACATGTTTCCCACATCTATTATTAAGATTAACCCTTTGTTCATCCCTGCAGCTGCAGGGATGAACAAAGCATACGGTAAACGAATTTCTCCGGATTACACATCCTGAGCCATCCAGTTACCGTATCGCCGTTTACTGGACACATTTTGGGCACAAAAAGTGTCTGAAGGCAATTGTGGTTACCGCATTCGGATCTGGATGCGGTAACTGCAGTTACACTTCCAAATGTGACTCCAGCCTAAGGCTATATTCACATGTTTAGTTTTTGATGAGTTTTTCATATCAATTTTTTTTAGCCAAAACCAGAAGTGCATGATAAATACAGAAGTGGTGACATCTATCTATTATATTTTTCATCTGATTGTTCCCACTGTTGGTTTTGGCTACAAATACTGATGTAAAATACTGACCAAATACTCAGCACGTGCACATGGCCCAATAAAAAGACGTCACCATGTCTGTATTTTTCATCTACGCCTGGTTTTGGCTTACAAAAACTGAACATGCAAATTTAGCCCAAGGCTAGGGTCACATTTACGGTTTGGTTTGCAGATCCCGATCCAGTTTTGAGCATTAAAAATGTTCAATACCGCATCCGGATCCGCAGACATAGGCTGCAATGTAAAAACCGGATTGCACTTAATGTAATCCGGTTACCACATCCGATTTTGCAGCCTGCGGTAAAAATCATGCAGGCTGCATTTTTCGGAGCAGTTGCAAAACTGGATCCATTTTTTTTATTAACATGGGACCCTATGGGAACCGGAACCGGTACCTCAATGTACATAAATGTACCTTGCGGTACCGGATCTGGATGCTGGTTTTTAAAATTGCAAAAATCCTCATTTACAGTAGATCTATGGGCAGCGCTGCCCATAGATCTTACTGTATAAGCCTTCAGGACCTCGGACAGCGCAAATACTATAGCTACAATAGCTATCGCATGCGCGCTGCTCTCAGAGGAGCCCGGCGCCTTCGTTGATAAAAATATACTGCAGCTGACAGGAGCCGGCTGCTGTACATAAGTGATTACAGCATTATATGCCCATCTGAGTGGGTGGAAGGTCTCTAGGGGAGTGGGCACCCCCTAGAGACATTATAGCAACATTTAATAATAAAATTAAAACTTTTAACACACACAGAACACTTTGCTTATCCCAGTTCCCGCATTGCGGATGTTACAACCGCTCCAAAACTGCAGCCTGCATGATTTTTCACTCAGGCTGCAGAGCCGGAGGTGGTAACCTGATTGCTTGTGAAGCAATCCGGTTTTTATAATAGGCTTCTATAAGGAGCGTTTCCTGATCCGGTTTTGAGCTTTTTAAAAGCTCAAAACCGGATCAGGTTTTTAAAAAAAAACGTAAATGTGACCCTACCCTTACTGATGGATTCTCACTTGTGATGAGTGAGCTCTACTATGCTCAGGAGTCATACAGAGATCAACTCCTGCTAGCACAATCACTAATGAGAACACAACTGGTCAACACCCTAGCCCAGTGATGGCGAACTCCAGGCCTCGAGTGCCGCACACAGTGCAGGTTTTCAGGATTTCCTTAGAGTTTGACAGTTGGTCATTTGATTGCCAACTGTCAAATACAATGGAAATCCTGAAAACCTGGACTGTGCGTGGCACTCGAGGCCTGGAGTTCGCCATCACTGCCCTAGCCTGACTGTGCAGCACAGAAACCATAGTGTAGAGTGTGAGAATCTGTAATGTGAATAGCGCCAGATGCCGCCATGACGCTCTGCGAGTTTTGAGCAAAACGCCATGTGACAAGGAAGGATGAATTGACATATGTACCGAGACATTCTTAATAAAAATCTGCTGCTATCTACCAGGATGATGATGATGATGATGATGATGAAACGAGCACGGACATTTCAAAAGACAGTGATCCCAAACTCACAGCCGTGGAAACTCTCAACTGAATACAGAGAAAGAAAATAAATCATCTAGAATGTCCGAACCGATCACCGGAGCCAAATCCAATAGAAAATGTCTGGAAGGAAGTATAGCTTAGAGTTCATAGAAGGATCCATGAGACCTGCAGGAGGTGAAGAGTGTTCGTGTGGAAGAATGGACCAAAATCCACCTGAGCAATGCAGGGACTACTGTCTCCATACAGGAGGCGTCTGGAGCTTCATCACCAACGAAGGCCAAAGTACCAAGGATTACCGTAAACACATTTCAGTAACATGCTCAATACTATTTCCCTGTGTCATTTCTCATTACTACACATAAGTTATGGACATGTAAGGGCGGCTTCACACTGTGGTGTGATCCGGTCCGGGGCTGTCTGGGATGAACCTGACAGCCCCGGAATGCATCAGCACACAGAACTGGAGGGCTAATTTGTCCTCCGGGCCGGTGTGCAGTCGCACGCAGCTGCAGCCGCTGATAGGTCAGAACCGCGGCGTCAGGGTTCTGACCGATCAGCAGTGGGAGCTGCGTGCGGCTGCATACCGGATCGGAGGACAAATTAGACCCCCAGTCCTGTGTGCTGATCCGGTCCGGGGCTGTCAGGTTCATCCCTGACAGCCCCGGACTGCATCACACCACAGTGTGAAGCCGCCCTTAGGTTTGATTTCTCTGCCTGTGTGGATTGTATGGGTTGTTACCGACATCTGGTGAGAAATTCATATCAATGGAACCTTTAGAAACAAATTTATTTAAGAAATTGGTGAAGTGTTCAATAGTACTTATTTCACCCACTGTATGGAATAAAAAATAGCAGACAAATACTGGGCACTGCTGCGCTGCAGGGACCGGTGCTACTTCAGCATGTAAGGGTGTGAGTGAAGCAGGTTCATGTGCCCGGGTGCACGCCTCTTAGACAGCAACTAGCGATGAATAAGAAAAAATGCGGCACTCACCGAGCAGAACTTTTTTCTTTTTTATTTCAGAGTCCTCTTTACATGGTTCCTCTGCGGTGGGGGAGGGAGTGGGGAGACACACAGGTGACGGATTCCGTTTCGGAGCACCTGCCCCTTCTACGGACCTAGTTGTCACTGTATGGAATATCTAACGTAGTTTTAGATCAAACTTACTCAGAATCATGGAAGGGTTCACAAACTTTTGAGCACCATGTATGATGCACTGATACAATGCAGCGAACCATCTGAAGAGAAGAAAGATGTTATTGTTTTGTAGTTTTCATGATTGCTTACAATTGTAACAAGCCCTCAGTCATGAGAAGTATTATGTCTGGAAAATGTATTTCAAGCCCGTTTTCCCCTTTAACCCATCAATTCAAAGCTTTATCTGTTGCGGCAGCTAAACAGTTAAGCCGATCGGCAGGGAAATGGTAGCTGGATCAGAGTTGCATGCCTCCGGGCTTGTATCACTTCCAAAACCATTATCTTGTTGGTACATGTTACTGACTGAGGGTTTTTTCTCGTTCAGTGTGGTTATGAAATTAAACAATGATCTGAAATAATAAAATAAAATGTTTTACAGCTTTATGGCTGTTTACAGCTGTTTTGGGTGATTCAGACCTGCTTGTAAGAGGCTCCAAGGTGCTGGCAAGGAATTCTCCGCACCTCGGGATTTTTTACCGACTGTGATAAGGAATTTTCCATGCAGTGAAATGACCTTCTGAGCAGATAATACTGTGGAGCCAGTCACTTCCATGTCAGGGTAACAAGGAGTCCTCGATCTAATATTGGTCCGAACCGCGCCAACAAAGAGAAGGTCCTTCATGTATTAATCTGGGAGCTCTCCACAAGGAGGTGACATTAATTATCAGTATTCACCAGATGCAAAATGCAGCCACATGAATAATGCAACAAGGTCTTAAGACGTGTGTTCTGTGGGTGTAAGGGCCGCGTGTGGGAAACAACGTGCTAAAGCCTTAACCATCTCACATCCAGGAAAATAAACTGCACATTCAGTTAAAGCTCTTTGGACTCCTAAACAGGGCTGCCACTAGGAAATTCAGGGCCCCTTACTGACAAAACTTTGGGGCCCCCCTGAGGCTCCACCCAGCCTCCACCCCAGCTCCGCCTCCACCCAAACGCCACCTCCATTCAAACATAATATATAAATATATATACATATATATATATATAATATTTATATATATTAGATGGTGGCCCAATTCTAACGCATCGGGTATTCTAGAGTATGTATGTAGTTTATTTATGAAGATTTAAGAATAATGCAAAGCAAAGCTGGATTTAAATTCTGCGCCAATATCGCTGATTGCTGGCAACTGGCCAGACGCAACCAATCAGCAAAGCATGGTTGAAATCCCGCACCAATTTGCAGGCGGACTGTCTCTGTTGCTGATTGGTCATGGCCTGACCAATCAGCAACGCAGGATTTGCATTACAGGCAAACAGACAGAAGTAGACAATTATATAGTAGATACCTACAGTAGTACAAGTGTGCAGCGGTGCCAGAGTCCAGGAGGGGACAGCGGGCAGGTGCAGTCAGGAGGGGGCTGGGGGACAGCAGCCTGGTGCGGGCAGGAGGGGGCCGGGGAACAGCGGGCAGAAGGGAGCCGGGTAAGAGCAGCCGGTTGCGGGCAGGAGGGGGCCGGGGAAGAGCAGCCGGGTGTGGGCAGGAGGGGGCCGGGGAAGAGCGGCCGGGTGCGTGCCGGAGGGGGATGTGGGACAGCGGCCAGGTGTGGGCAGGAGGGGGCCAGGGGGACAGCGACCGGGTGCGGGCAGGAGGGGGCCAGGGGGACAGCGACCGGGTGCGGACAGGAGGGGGCCGTGGAACAGCAGCCTCAGTGGTTAGCACTCTATAGTGGCTCAGTGGTTGGCACTGTAAATGGTGGCTCAATAATTAGAGCAGTAATGTGGCTCAGTAGTTAGCACTGTATACGGTGACTCAGTGGTTAGCACTGTATACGGTGACTCAGTGATTAGCACTCTATGGTGGCTCAGTGGTTGGCACTGTATATTGTGGCTCAGTGGTTAGCACAGTATGGGAGCCCAGTGGTTAGCACAGTATGGTGGCTCAGTGGTTAGCACTGTATATGGTGGCTCAGTGGTTAGCACTGTACAGTGGCTCTGTGGTTAGCACAGTATGGTGGCTCAGTGGTTGGCACTGTATATGGTGGCTCAGTGGTTAGCACAGTATGGTGGCTCAGTGGTTAGCACAGTATGGTGGCACAGTGGTTAGCACTGTATATGGCAGAGTGGTCAGGATGGAGGCAGAGTGGTCAGCACAGGATGGAGGCAGAGTGGTCAGCGCAGGATGGAGGCAGAGTGGTCAGCGCAGGATGGAGGCAGAGTAGTCAGCGCAGGATGGAGGCAGAGTGGTGAGCGCAGGATGGAGGCAGAGTGGTCAGTGCAGGATGGAGGCAGAGTGGTCAGCGCAGGATGGAAGCAGAGTGGTCAGCGCAGGATGGAGGCAGAGGGGTCAGTGCAGGTTGGAGGCAGAGTGGTCAGCGCAGGATGGAGGCAGAGTGGTCAGCGCAGGATGGAGGCAGAGTGGTCAGCGCAGGATAAAGGCTCAGTGGTCAGCAGAGGATGAAGGCTCAGTGGTCAGCGCAGGATGGAGGCAGAGTGGTCAGCACATGTCCATCCCCTCTCCCATCCACTCCGGTCTCACCCGCACCCGGTAATACATCGCTGCCGGAAGCTATAGCCGGTAATGAGTGGTCATGTGGTAGGCGGGCTGAAGTGACGTGCACAGAGCCTGTCACATTACCGCTCATTACCTGCTGTATCGGCGATGTAAACACCGGGTGCGGGTGAGACCGGAGCGGCGGGGCGGGAGAGGGCAATGGAGCGAGGGGGGTGTGTAAATGGAGCGAGAGGGGGTGGAAATGGAGCGAGGGGGCGAATGGAGCGGCGGGCTCCAGCGGGCAGATGCGGGCAGGTGCAGGCAGGGGGAGGCTGACAGCGCGGTGTCTGTGAGGCGGAAATCACGCGTCGCTGATTTAATCGCGGACGCGGCGCACAGCTGTTTTGCATACTCCTCGCTCATTGGTGGCCGCCAGCAATGAGCGCTCCAGAGCTGGCGTGCGATTTCCGTGAAAGAGAACATTAGATAATTATATAGTACATATATATATACAGTACAGACCAAAAGTGTGCAAAGCAGTGATGAAAGCAAAAGGTGGCTGCTTTGAAGAACCTAGAATATAAGACATATTTTCAGTTGTTTCACACTTTTTTGTTAAGTATATAATTCCACATGTGTTAATTCATAGTTTTGATGCCTTCAGTGTGAATCTACAATTTTCATAGTCATGAAAATACAGAAAACTATTTGAACGAGAAGGTGTGTCCAAACTTTTGGTCTGTACTGTATATACATATATATATTTTTAGAGTGAAAAATTGTAACAGCACCAAAAATTACCTCAATTTATGTGCAAAGCTTTCCCAACCAGCAATCCAGATGGTTCCTTATGATAGAGTGAAAAAAGGATAAAACCAGGACAAAAAAAATCATTATGTGACCATGTCATCTACTTATATAATTGGGAATTTGGGATTCGGGCACTGTAGCCGAATCCCAAAATCCTTTGCGGCGCTGGGAGCGATGACGCGTCTCCACTGCCCACCCGCTGTCTCCGCCGCCCACCCATCCGCCCCCAACAACATAGCGCCGAGGTGACCGGCCAGCGCCCGTCGGGAGATCAGCCGCTCATGCGCAAGCCGCTGATCTCCTGACACTAGTCACCGCTCATCTCCCACCGCATATGGCGGCCAGTAGCGCCGCTGCCGCCCGCTCTCCCCTGGCCACTCCGCACTTCCCCCTCCCCACTCTGCTGCCTGGAGAAATACTTTCTTTTTGGAGCCGGTCATGTGACAGGCCCTCTGTGACGTCACATTAGCCCGCCCTGTCACATGACCGGCTTCAATGCCGGTGGAAGGAATACAGAAAGCAGAGGACAGGGGGACAAAGAACTGTGCCAGAGGACAGGGGGACACAACAAGGGCAGAGGACAGGGGCACACAGGACACGGGCACACAGGACATGGGGACACAATAGGGGCAGAGGACAAGGGGACACAGAACAGGGGTAGAAGACAGGGGCACACAGGACAGAGGGACACAACAGGGGCAGAGGACAGGGGGACACAGAACAGGGGCACACAGGACAGGGGTACACAGGACAGGGGCACACAAGACAGGGGGACACAGGACAAGGCCACACAGGACAGGGGGACACATAACAGGGACGCACAGCACTGGGGGACACAGAACAGATGCACACAGGACAGGGGGACACCGCACAGGGGCACACAGGACAGTGGGACACCGGACAGGGGGACACCGGACAGGGGCACACAGGACAGGAGGACACACAACAGGGCAGAGGACTCTGCCACACAGGACAGGGGCAGAGGACAGGGGGACACAACAGGGGCAGAGGACAGGGGAACACAGAACAGGGGCACACAGGACAGGGGGACACAGAACAGAGGCAGAGGACAGGGGCACACAGGACAGGGGGACACCGGACAGAGGCACACAGGATAGGGGGACACCGGACAAGAGCACACAGGACAGGAGGACACAGAACAGGGGCAGAGGACTCAGGCACACAGGACAGGGGCAGAGGACAGGGGGACACAACAGGGGCAGAGGACAGGGGGACACAGAACAGGGGCACACAGGACAGGGGGACACAGAACACAGGCAGAGGACAGGGGCACACAGAACACAGGCAGAGGACAGAGGGACACAACAGGGGCAGAGGACAGGGGGACACACAACAGGGGCACACAGGACAGGGGGACACAGAACAGAGACAGAGGACAGGGGCACACAGGACACAGGCAGAGGACAGGGGGACACAGGGCACAGGACAGGGGGACACAGGGCCAGAGGACAGGAACACACAGGGGCAGAGGACAGGGGGACATGGGCAGAGGACAGGAGGAAACAGGCACAGGACAGGGGTACACAGGGACACAGGACAGCAGCAGAAAACGGCGGGACACACTGGTAGACGACAGGGCCAGAGAACAGGGGAAGACGGGGCAGAGAACACGCAAAGACAGCTAACCACTGAGCCACCATATACAGTGCTAACCACTGAGTCACTGTATACAGTCCTAACCACTGACCCACCATATACTCTGCTAACCACTGAGCCACCATACAGTGCAAAACACTGACCCACCATATACTGTCCTAACTACTGAGCCACCACACAGTGCAAAACACTGACCCACCCACCATATACTGTCCAAACAACTGACCCATCATATACTGTGCTAACCACTTAGCCACCGTATACTATGCTAACCACTGAGCCACCGTATACACTGCTAATTACTGAGCCACCATACAGTGCTAACCACTAAGCCACCATATACAGTGCTAACCACTGAGCCACCATATACTGTTAACCAGTGAGCCACCATATAAATCCTACAACAACAGCGTAGTTTCTGGAGAGAGGACTGTACTATTCACCGGCTATTTCTACGCATTCAACGCATTTCAACGCACTCCCGATGCAATAGCATCGGGCCTATTTCTACTAGTTGGGCAATACAGTCCACCTTTTCTATTGCTTTTGTGATACTTTTCCATTTATTACTCTCTCTCTCACATATACTGTATATATATATATATATATATATATATATATATATATATATATATATACACAATGGCACAATGGAGTCTGCTGCTGGCTGTACACACAATAGAAATACACAATAGAGGCTGTGCCTGGCCGTATAGAGAATACACAATAGTGATGGCTGTGGGCCATATAGACAGTAGAGACAGCTTGCGGGCCACATAGACAATGGAGACAGCTGCTGGCTACGCACACAGTAAAGAATACACAATAGAGACTGCTGCTAAGCGTGTACACAATGGAGATGGCTGCAGGACAAATGCACGATGGAGACGGCTGCGGGACAAATGCACATTGGAGATAGCTGCAAGCCGTATAGACAATGGAGGTGGCTGCGGGCTGAATACGCAATGGAGACTGCTGCTGGCTATACACAACACAATAGAGAATACACAATGGAGACGGCTGCAGACCATATAGACAATAGAGACAGCAGCGGGCCACTTAGAGAATGGAGACGGCTGCTGGCTATACACACAGTAGAGAATATACAATGGAGACTGCTGTTGGCCGTATACACAATGGAGATGGCTGCAGGACAAATGCACAATGGAGACGGCTGCAGGACAAATGCACATTGGAGACTGCTGCGAGACATATGCATATTAGAGACTGCTGTGGGTCGTATGCACAGTAGTGACTGCTGCGGGACGTATATACGTTAGACTGCTGTGCTGCAGGATATATACACAAAGACTGCCAGCCGTATGCAGAGACTGCCAGCTGTATATCTTGTATACACTGCACTCTACTATATATACAGGTCCACACTATATACATACAGTGTATAGATATACTAATACAGCATGTAGAGTGGACCTGTATATAGATAATAGTGCAATGTAGAGACAGACACACAGAGAGACACACAAAGAGACAGACAGACATATGAGCATACTCACCAGCACCAGTAGAAGCAGCAGCTCCGTCATGACTCCTTTGCATCCTGCCGGTGCCCGCATGGCTTCCGGTTTGCAGGCTGCAGCGGTGAAGAAAGGAGACTGGGCTGCTCAAGAGGTGAGGAGATCGGGGTCCGCCCACTCACCTCTCCTCTGGGCCCACGTGACTTCGGGCAGCCCTGCACACACACACTTACATACAGTAACACACACATACTGACACACACACACAAACTGACATACAGTAACACACTCATACTGACACGCACACATACTGACATACAGTGACACATTGACACACACACATACTGACATACACTAACACACACATAACAACACCCACTGACACACACACACACACTCACATACACTAACACACACATACTGACACACACACATACTGACATACACTGACACATACTGACATACACTGGCACATACTTACAAACACTAACACACACTTACTGACACACACACATACACTGACATACACTAACACACACACTGACAGACATACAACACACACTGACTGACACACTCAGTAACCAGAGGCTTGAAGGTTGGGTAGGGGTGGGCGGCACGGGTCCCCCTATACTACTGAAAGGGTGGTCGGGCCTGGACGGGCTCCCTGTGCACTGAGACCCGCTGCTGCTGCTGACATGGCCTCAGTGCACAGACATTCACAGATGGCCCACAATGCTGCTCTGTGCTGGCTGCTGCTGGCTTGGCTAAAAGCAAAGCACAGCTTCAGAGTTTGCTGGCCAAGGGGGCGGGCCTCCGTGTTCCTAATGGCCATGCCTTCACGGTCATGGCCGGACCACCTGCCCCTCATCCAATAGCCATGCTCCCTGCAATTACGCCCGGGGCCCCTGACTCCAGTGAAAGCTGTAACCCCCTTGTGGCGGCCCTGCTCCTGAACACAAGAAAAAGTCTTGATGAACCTGATATACACTATACAGTAGGTGCAAAAGTACTGGACACCTCTACATTACAAATACAGGAACTTTTTATTATGTCCTATTCTACATCCATAGACATTACTATAGTCACCAATGTGCAGGTAAAACAGCTTAAGGCTACGTTCGCACATTGCGTATTTTGCTGCGCTTTTTTACGCGCGCTTTTCAAAATACGCAATGTGCCTTTTGTCTGCCAGCAAAGTGAATGTGAAATTCACTTTGCAGTGCAGACATTGCGCAAAAATACGCAGTGCGTTTTCCAGGAGAAAGCGCAGCTCCGTAAACAATTGATATGTCAATTGTTTACGCAGCTGCTCCTGCGTATTCTCCCAGAGGGGAGGAAGAATCCTGCTTCCTCCTCCCCTCTGTGACAGCTGTGACCGCCCATTAGATTTCACAGTGTATTAATATACACTGTGAAATCTAAATTAAACAGAGGCAAATGTATGTAAAATAAAAAAGAATCAATACTTCACCTGTCCCGCTGTCTGGTCTCCGGTTCTAAGTGAGAGATGTACTGACAGGACCAGTGGTGATGTCAGAGGGGCGTTCCCGGGCACTCGCGGTCATGTGATACATATCACATGACCGCGAACAGCCAATCAGCGCCGGGAACGCCCCCTCTGACGTCACCACAGCTCTTGTCAGTACACCTCTCACTTAGAACCGGAGACCGGATAGCGGGAGAAGGCGTCGGACAGGTGAAGTATTGATTCTTTTTTATTTTACATACATTTGCCTCTGTTTAATTTAGATTTCACAGTGTATATTAATACACTGTGAAATCTAATGGGGCTGTCACAGAGGGGAGGAGGAAGCAGGATTTTTCCTCCCCTCTGTGACATCACTGCGCTTTCTGGAGTAAAGAAAGCGCAGTGTGTGAAAGCCCCTGCGTATTTTGTTGCGCTTTTTTGCGCGGCCGAAAAACGTGGCAAAAAGCGCGCGCAAAAAAGCGCAGCAAAATACGCAAATGTGTGAACGCAGCCTTAAAGAGAACCTGAAACGTGGTTTATGCTTCCTCAGTTATCACTGTCTGTAGCTGCAGCTTTATAATACTATTCTAATCATCCCTGTCTGAGCTCATGGTGTAATGTGAAAGGTGAAAGAAAAGCATTTATACACTTACATTTCCTTATGTAATGAGGCAGTCAGTCCCCAGCTTGGAGGACGGGGATTGTTTGGCAGGTTAATAGTTAACATTTCAGCCTTGTGCTAGAACATGTTGGAAGACCTGATGTGATGTCACAACCATGTGACTATAATAGGCGGAGCTAAGTTCTCATAGAACATACTACGTTTGCTGGCTTAGCTCCGCCCACTATAGTCACATGATCGGTACATCACACAGGTCCTTTAGCCATCCAAGTTAATAGTGAGTTAACTATTATCCTGCCAGACAGTCTCCCTCCTCCAAGGTGGGGACTGAAATGTAAGTGTATAAATGCTTTTTTTCACCTTTCACATTACACTCTGAGCTCAGACAGGAGTGATTAGAATAGTATTATAAAGCTGCAGCTACACACAGTGATACCTGGGGGGGCATAAACCACCTGACAGGTTCCCTTTAACTCTTTTGGGAAGGATTTCTGCAATACTTTGGAGGTCTTGGTGGGAATTTTGGCCCCTTCATCCACAAGAAGATTTGTGTGGTCAGCATTGATGATGGAAGAGAGGCCAAGCTCTCAGTCTCGGGTCCAGCTTACGCCAAAAGTGTTAAAAAATACTGAGATCAGGAGTCTGTATGACCGGTCTTGTTCTTCCACACCAAGCTCCCCCAATCATGCACAGTATTTATGAATTTGCTCTGTGTATTGGGGTACAATGATGGGTAACAGAAAAGCATTGATATCAGGAGTCTGTATGGCCAGTGTCATGATTTCTCTGTGCAGTGCGTCTTGGACACAATAAGAGTTATTGCTGTGTATTGCATCTGGTGAGCTAAGCTGTCAGTAGTTGATTGACAATGTAGTCTTCCATTCTGGATCTGGGAGGTGCTGGGTTGCTCAGGTGTTCCATCTTCCCTGTGATTGCCTGCTACTTTACTGAGGAACCTCACGCAGAATCCTGCCAGTCCAAGCATCCAACCTGCTCATTTCGGGTACCAAGCACCTGAGCATGGTAGAGCTAACTCATTGCTAATTCTCATCAATCCTAATGGAGCATTGCTTGTGATTGCTGAATAATTTTTTGCATTTGATGCGTGACCACACTTGGAGGACAATACTGATGATTTTGCGAGTCTTCACATTTCCATTCCTTAGTTGAGGGTTAGGAGGTGACCCACTGCCCCCTCTCTCTAATGCTAGGGCCTTCCTTAGTCATCTTCCCTGCTGTTCTCCTCTGTGATGTGCACCAGGTGTTCCCTCACATAAACATGGCATTATAAACAGTCCATAATTTTTTGAAGGATTTTTGCATTGATCCTATCTCCGCTCTTGCAGATTAACTGCAACAGCCACCTTCAGGCCAGGCAACCAGTTATGTTGAACATGAACCCCCAAGGTGGTGAACCCAGCACATTTTTCTTAAGCAATACTTTAAACTCAGGGCTCGCTCATCTGGGACTGAAGAACAACGGGTAGAGATTATCATCTTGCTCTTGCGAGGTGATTTTTAAGATTCATTCCAAATTGGCTGCTTCATTCCCTGCTTCTGTTTTTACACAGGCTACAATAGTTTCTCCATATTGTAGGGAGCCTTCTCTAGCTACTGGATTCTTCTTCAATGTGCCAAATGACAGTGGAAACATTTGAACATTTGTGTGAATGTTGCATAGTCCTAAAAATTGTACCCAAATTAGGTTTGCCTTGATTCCTCCATCTCTACTCCATATCGTCTTGTCTCAGTTCCAACAATCCGTCTTCCGCTCTGTTTGTAAAGGGGCACCAGCAATGAATGGGTTACTAATAACAACCCCGCGTGTCTCGAATCTGCAAACAAATCGAGTTTCTTTTGCCAAAGGTGGTCAGATCTGGCAGACTAAATAACTCAGGAGTCATCTGGGATTGAAGCAGGCTGCCAGCGATTGCTACAGTCCGTAGTATTTTATATGCTGCAATCTGACTATTCTGCATCTTCGTCTTGGCATCAGTCACGTCCTCCGCTTGTGCCCAGTGCTGCCACAGCGTAATATTCACGAGGCTTTCCCTTGCATCATTGCACAGTGGAAGTCGTCATTTACAAGCAGCAGAGGTAATAGAATTAATACGGTATATTATGTTTTTTTGCTTAGGGTATATGGTATGGAGCGCGCGGCCTCTCGCCAGGTGGCACCTCGGCCCTTTTAGTATGGAGTCATCAGTTAAAACACAGGGGCCAAGCTTGATATTCCACCCTGCCGAGGTTGAGATCAGGGATGTGCTGGGCTCTCTGGGATTAGTGAACTGCACCCGTCAGGATTTCCAGATTTACCATCTCTTCTCCTCGCTCCCCTCCATACTCCGAGAGGGATTTCTGCTTAGAAACACATTGTGCCTATGTTTATGCTAAGCTTTAAAAAAAAAAAAGCCAACTACATTTAAGTAATTCATGAGGTAAGTGAGTATTTATGCAAATGGGGTAGATATATATTCTCCCGCATAATACATGACATAAATATGAATACAAAATGCTCATTTATGAGGTAAATACAGGTAATGAAATCCATAAATTATCCCTAATAATACGAAGCACCGATCTTCAAAGGCACCGAGGCTTTAACTTTACTCCTCAAGACATTTACAATAGGCGATCAATTAATTGTGGTTCAATTATCGCTGTTGTTATTTGGTTCATAATTTAGGGACGTCTGATTATCGATCTTTTCTTTGGCAACCCTGACTCCTGTGCCATCTACTTCTTGCTTTTTAAATCAGGATCAGGATAAAATGTGGGAAAGTCACAATTGTGGGCTCAATGGTACGGAGAAGATGGTCCACATATTCCCTCATTACAGACGTCCTGTCCCTGGACTGATGTAGCAGAGATGAGTTCATCATTTGCATGCTGCGATTTTGCGCAGGACTGCAGATAATCTGCACCTTCCAACTCAGGACAGGAAAGAAAAACACAAATAGCAACCATTTATGACCTCCACGCAGTATGACACCGGCACAATGCCCCCCATACAATATAATGCTTCAAAAATAACCACCACTTAAACTGATACCCCCATTTGGCTTCTTTCCACACACGATGATGCTCCTCCCAACACATTATAGTGCCCCCAGCAACATGATGTCCCCACAGCACCGTCATACAATACGATACCCCCACAGCACCACCCAACAAATATGATGTCCCCACAGCACCCCCATACAATATGATGTCCCCAAAGTACCCCCCCATACAATATGATGCCCCTACAGCACCCCAATACAATATGATACCCCCACAGTACCACCCACATAATATGATTCCGACACACCACCCTCATGCAATATGATGCCCCTACAGCATCCCCCATACAATATAATGCCTCTACAGTACCCCCATTCAATATAATGCCCCCACAGCACCCCAATACCATATTATGCCCCCACAGCACCCCCCATACAATATTATGCCCCCACAGTACCCTGCTGTAGGGAGGACCCAGTCCCATGGGAAGAGCTTAGGAGGGTAGAAAAGTGTGTGGGTGGTAAGGAGAGTTAGGCAGCCAGGCCGGAATGAGTGGAGAGCGCCACTGAGGAGTGCAGAACAGCGGAGAAGCTGTCGGGGAAGAGGGAGATCCCAGGGGCACTAGGCAGTGCATGCGCCCGAATCCGGACCCGGTACGACCTCCGACCAGAGGGATCTGATATCCGGAACAGAGGACCGGCTCTGAGCACAGTGCAGGAGTCTATCCACAAGCCGTCAAACTGGAGGCCCAAGCTTCTAGAGGAAGTCGCAGTCAAACACCCGTTTGTATCCATCAAAAAGGCATCGAATAGGGTCAGGGACCCGGAGAAGAATCCTCCACAGAGGGCCTGTGGGAGCCGGCTCGAGGCTCTGTTCATGGGAGCGCTTCAAGGGAGACAGGAGAGAGCGCAGTGAGGGACTGGAAAGGTACAGCAGGCACTCCACCGAGGGTCCTAAGTGAGCCATCCCGGTTCCCTGGTGACTACCCAGGCTAGAAAGACCCAAAAGACTGCACCATCTGTAACCTGTCTGAAGTACTGCTAGTAAACAGTCCAGAGTTAAAGACTGTGTGTCACGTACTTTATTTACCTGCGCCTGATGAGCCGCACACTTGCTGCATGAAAAGGACAATTGACTGTACTGTGTGGTAAGCTGCCTCCCTGTGTAAAGGCTGTACTTAAACTATAACATTCACAACTGCTCCATCTACGGGGAGCGTAACCATCTTGCTGCTCCACCATCACCCCGGAGGACTGTCCCGCAGAGCCGGTAGCGTTACCGGAACTGTAGGTGATGTCACCAAACACTATTATTTTATTTTTATTGACTGCTTAACCCCCTTTTTAAGAGACCACGGGATCGGGCAACAGGCCCCAGTGACATTCACCGTGAATCAATACCTGGTTCCGAGTATCCCATACCCTGGGGCGGGTCACACCCATACAATATGATGGCCCTACAGCACCCCCAAACAATATGATGCCCCCACAGCACCCTCATACAATATGATGCCCCCACAGTGTCCCCATACAATATAATGCCCCCACAACACCCCCCATACAATATGATGACCCCACAGCACCTCCCATATAATATAATGCCCCCACAGCACCCTCCATACAATATGATGTCCACACAGCACTCTCTATACTATATGATGCCCCCACAGCACCCCCTGAAACAATATGATGCCCCTCACAGCACCCCCATACAGTATGATGTCCCCACAACACCCCCATGCAATATGAATTCCCCACCACACCTCCATACAATATGATGTCCCCTCAGCATCCCCATACAATATTATGTCCCCACAGCACCCCTATACAATATTATGCCCTCCACAGCACCCAGCATACAATATGATGTCCCCCACAATACCCCCCCATACAATATGATGCCCGCACAGCACCCTCCATACAATATAATGTCCCAAAAGCACCCCCATACAATATAATGCCCCCACAGCACACCCATACAATATGATGCCCCCACAGCATCCTCCATATAATTTGATGCCCCCGACAGAGATACCAAACATACGGTATATACTTTTACTTTTACCTAAGTGATGAAAAAATAAATACTGAAATTTGTAAAAAAATAAGAATAAAAAAGAATTGTCCTTTTATTGCCATTTTCTGTGACCCATAGCGTTCTCACTTGTCCGGATCTGGGGCTTTGTGGTGGCTTATTTTTTGTGACTTGAGCTGTCATTTCTAATGTTACCTTTTTCAGGTAGATGCAATATTTTCATTGCCTGTTATTGCATTATGTCGCATTGTTGGGACGACCAAAAAAAACCTTATTTTGACGTCTTGCCTTTTTTACATTACACAGTTTACCAATCAGATTAATTTATTTTATATTTTGATAGATCGTTCACTTGCACTTTGGCAATACCAAATGTATGGGGTTTTTATTTTTATTTTATAGTTTTATTTTCAATGGAGCAAAAGGCGGGTATTTGAACTTTTATGGGATTTTTTCACATTTTTTTAAACTTTTTTTTACACTTTTTATATGATCTTATTAGCCCCCTTAGGGTACTTGAAGCCTGCAGTGTCCGATTGCTTTTGATGTGTAAAGCGATGCTTCAACATTCCTCTGAACAGCAGAAATGTTGATGATCTGTAAACGGCACCATTTACAGTCAATGAGTCATGACAGTGACAGGCATCATTATCTCACCCCCCATGGTTCTGACAAGCCATTGGCACCCCGTGATTACTTCATAGGGTCGCCGATGGTGGCGGAGAACGGCACGATCCCTGGATCTTACGCGTTTTAGATCGCGTTGGCAGAGTTTAACAGGACAATCTAACTAGTTAACAGGCACGGTTGGACCTCCGATCTCTGATCCACCCACATGATCAGATCAGCCAACATGTGGGGAATGATGCAAGCTCAGTGCGTGAGGGACCCAACCTAGGATGTACCTATACATCATTGGTTATAAAGGGGTTAAGGGATGGTAATGTCATCTTTCTCACAATTGGTTCTTTCCAAAATTGTAAAAGAAAATAATATGTGACACCTATATTACTCCTCACCACCATTGTCTCTGCTTGGTTCCCACCCTAGTTGGTCCCCATTCACACATTTCAACCGCAGCATGTTTTTTGTGGCACAGGAGGAGGAGGAGGTAAGCTGTGACATCACCTATTGTGTTTTCTACTAAACACAGAGGTGTTACATCTCATTCTACAGTGGGGAAAAAAAGTAATTAGTCAGTCACCAATTGGGTAAGTTTTCCCACTTAAAAATATGAAGTCGGCCTGTGATTGACATCATAGCTAGACCTCATCTATGAGAGACACAATGAGAAAACAAATCCTGAAAATCACATTGTCTAATTTAGAAACAAATGAGTCCTGCACACAGTGAACAAGTCTGTAAGAACATGTTCACACCGCCAACATATTTGGAGACCAAAAAGCTAAATGCGACCAAAAACAACAGTACACTGCAGTAAAAGTATTAAATGCAAGTGCAGTATAAAAAATAGTATAACAAATACAGGGTACTTAGTCTATCCGTTTTTTTGCGCAAAAAAAGTTATATCAAGCCACGTCACTAACTTCAAAGTGTACCCATCTCCGACCGGGTCCCAACTGCTGTATTAAAAAAAACCTGACTAGTGTGTATACTTACCAGTGAGCAGGAGCCAGCAAGACCTGTGTCTGAGATGGACTGAAGGCGACGGGGCTCTATGTGTGCAGGGCCCAGAGAGGGGCGGGAACTCAATCTCTTGCAAAGCAAGAGGCAACTTAATTAGAAACAAATGAGTCCTGCACACAGTGAACAAGTCTGTAAGAACATGTTCACACCGCCAACATATTTGGAGACCAAAAAGCTAAATGCGACCAAAAACAACAGTACACTGCAGTAAAAGTATTAAATGCAAGTGCAGTATAAAAAATAGTATAACAAATACAGGGTACTTGGTCTATCCGTTTTTTTGCGCAAAAAAAGTTATATCAAGCCACGTCACTAACTTCAAAGTGTACCCATCTCCGACGCGGTCCCAACTGCTGTATTAAAAAAACCTGACTAGTGTGTATACTTACCAGTGAGCAGGAGCCAGCAAGACCTGTGTCTGAGATGGACTGAAGGCGACGGGGCTCTATGTGTGCAGGGCCCAGAGAGGGGCGGGAACTCAATCTCTTGCAAAGCAAGAGGCAACTCAATTAGAAACAAATGAGTCCTGCACACAGTGAACAAGTCTGTAAGAACATGTTCACACCGCCAACATATTTGGAGACCAAAAAGCTAAATGCGACCAAAAACAACAGTACACTGCAGTAAAAGTATTAAATGCAAGTGCAGTATAAAAAATAGTATAACAAATACAGGGTACTTAGTCTATCCGTTTTTTTTGCGCAAAAAAAGTTATATCAAGCCACGTCACTAACTTCAAAGTGTACCCATCTCCGACGCGGTCCCAACTGCTGTATTAAAAAAACCTGACTAGTGTGTATACTTACCAGTTAGCAGGAGCCAGCAAGACCTGTGTCTGAGATGGACTGAAGGCGACGGGGCTCTATGTGTGCAGGGCCCAGAGAGGGGCGGGAACTCAATCTCTTGCAAAGCAAGAGGCAACTTAATTAGAAACAAATGAGTCCTGCACACAGTGAACAAGTCTGTAAGAACATGTTCACACCGCCAACATATTTGGAGACCAAAAAGCTAAATGCGACCAAAAACAACAGTACACTGCAGTAAAAGTATTAAATGCAAGTGCAGTATAAAAAATAGTATAAAAAATACAGGGTACTTAGTCTATCCGTTTTTTTGCGCAAAAAAAGTTATATCAAGCCACGTCACTAACTTCAAAGTGTACCCATCTCCGACGCGGGTCCCAACTGCTGTATTAAAAAAACCTGACTAGTGTGTATACTTACCAGTGAGCAGGAGCCAGCAAGACCTGTGTCTGAGATGGACTGAAGGCGACGGGGCTCTATGTGTGCAGGGCCCAGAGAGGGGCGGGAACTCAATCTCTTGCAAAGCAAGAGGCAACTTAATTAGAAACAAATGAGTCCTGCACACAGTGAACAAGTCTGTAAGAACATGTTCACACCGCCAACATATTTGGAGACCAAAAAGCTAAATGCGACCAAAAACAACAGTACACTGCAGTAAAAGTATTAAATGCAAGTGCAGTATAAAAAATAGTATAACAAATACAGGGTACTTAGTCTATCCGTTTTTTTGCGCAAAAAACGTTATATCAAGCCACGTCACTAACTTCAAAGTGTACCCATCTCCGACGCGGTCCCAACTGCTGTATTAAAAAAACCTGACTAGTGTGTATACTTACCAGTGAGCAGGAGCCAGCAAGACCTGTGTCTGAGATGGACTGAAGGCGACGGGGCTCTATGTGTGCAGGGCCCAGAGAGGGGCGGGAACTCAATCTCTTGCAAAGCAAGAGGCAACTTAATTAGAAACAAATGAGTCCTGCACACAGTGAACAAGTCTGTAAGAACATGTTCACACCGCCAACATATTTGGAGACCAAAAAGCTAAATGCGACCAAAAACAACAGTACACTGCAGTAAAAGTATTAAATGCAAGTGCAGTATAAAAAATAGTATAACAAATACAGGGTACTTAGTCTATCCGTTTTTTTTGCGCAAAAAAAGTTATATCAAGCCACGTCACTAACTTCAAAGTGTACCCATCTCCGACGCGGTCCCAACTGCTGTATTAAAAAAACCTGACTAGTGTGTATACTTACCAGTGAGCAGGAGCCAGCAAGACCTGTGTCTGAGATGGACTGAAGGCGACGGGGCTCTATGTGTGCAGGGCCCAGAGAGGGGCGGGAACTCAATCTCTTGCAAAGCAAGAGGCAACTTAATTAGAAACAAATGAGTCCTGCACACAGTGAACAAGTCTGTAAGAACATGTTCACACCGCCAACATATTTGGAGACCAAAAAGCTAAATGCGACCAAAAACAACAGTACACTGCAGTAAAAGTATTAAATGCAAGTGCAGTATAAAAAATAGTATAACAAATACAGGGTACTTAGTCTATCCGTTTTTTTTGCGCAAAAAAAGTTATATCAAGCCACGTCACTAACTTCAAAGTGTACCCATCTCCGACGCGGTCCCAACTGCTGTATTAAAAAAACCTGACTAGTGTGTATACTTACCAGTGAGCAGGAGCCAGCAAGACCTGTGTCTGAGATGGACTGAAGGCGACGGGGCTCTATGTGTGCAGGGCCCAGAGAGGGGCGGGAACTCAATCTCTTGCAAAGCAAGAGGCAACTTAATTAGAAACAAATGAGTCCTGCACACAGTGAACAAGTCTGTAAGAACATGTTCACACCGCCAACATATTTGGAGACCAAAAAGCTAAATGCGACCAAAAACAACAGTACACTGCAGTAAAAGTATTAAATGCAAGTGCAGTATAAAAAATAGTATAACAAATACAGGGTACTTAGTCTATCCGTTTTTTTGCGCAAAAAAAGTTATATCAAGCCACGTCACTAACTTCAAAGTGTACCCATCTCCGACGCGGTCCCAACTGCTGTATTAAAAATTTTAATACAGCAGTTGGGACCGCGTCGGAGATGGGTACACTTTGAAGTTAGTGACGTGGCTTGATATAACTTTTTTTGCGCAAAAAAACGGATAGACTAAGTACCCTGTATTTGTTATACTATTTTTTATACTGCACTTGCATTTAATACTTTTACTGCAGTGTACTGTTGTTTTTGGTCGCATTTAGCTTTTTGGTCTCCAAATATGTTGGCGGTGTGAACATGTTCTTACAGACTTGTTCACTGTGTGCAGGACTCATTTGTTTCTAATTAAGTTGCCTCTTGCTTTGCAAGAGATTGAGTTCCCGCCCCTCTCTGGGCCCTGCACACATAGAGCCCCGTCGCCTTCAGTCCATCTCAGACACAGGTCTTGCTGGCTCCTGCTCACTGGTAAGTATACACACTAGTCAGGTTTTTTTAATACAGCAGTTGGGACCGCGTCGGAGATGGGTACACTTTGAAGTTAGTGACGTGGCTTGATATAACTTTTTTTGCGCAAAAAAACGGATAGACTAAGTACCCTGTATTTGTTATACTATTTTTTATACTGCACTTGCATTTAATACTTTTACTGCAGTGTACTGTTGTTTTTGGTCGCATTTAGCTTTTTGGTCTCCACATTGTCTAATTTGGAAAGAATTTTTTGTGTGTAACATCTATTAAATATTGTGAGACATCACCACTGTGTCATCCATCACTGTGCATCGCATCCCAGTATGTTTGTTACACTATTCCTAAGGAAATGATAAAGCGGTAGTGCTGCAAAAGAGGATGGTAGCATTACATGGGCACAAAACGGGGATACAATGGCTGAAAAGTGATACAATCAAGTTCCACAGAGCTACAGTAACACACTGTATAAAAATACAGAATTGCTATATTGCGTATTGATTCTATATAATTTGATGCAATCACATCCAATGAAGAACATATATAATGAGCCCAGGTAGCAAACACCACTGAAGTAGGACAGCTGGGGTATGTGCCAGAGACATGCCAACAAGCAATTTCAAAGCAAGGTATGCAGGGGCGGCTCCAGGTTTTTGTGGGCCCTGGGCAAAAGAGTCTCAGTCGGCCCCTTTAACACATACCATAAATCATGACGCACTGATATGGCAGAGAAATTTAATTATAAAGAATCATGATGTACGTGGGCTATCTGGATGTCATAAACATAGCATACGGACAGCACACAAATGACACACAGATGAGATGACACACATATGGATGGATAAAATGCACCCTCGCACACGTGCATTTTTTGTACAGACGTGTGAAAGGGGCTTTTCAAACAAACTGGTAACAACTCATACCCATGGTTAAAAACCCGTGTTTTTTGTGGATCAAATAGGATGTATATCCTACCTGGCTATGTCGTTGATGGATCATGGATGGATGATCATGGGTTCTGTCTCAGTCAGCGGTTGCACCAATCATGGGGTGACAGCCATGATGCCCGCGGCCCGCCCGCAATTCTTGGGGTACAACGACACTACGAAGCATTTTACGATTGGGCAATTACAAGCTGCATATATTATGGATCTTCTTTTTGGCTCAAAAGCCAATCTGTAAAAAGAATTGACATGTCAATTATTTGGCGTTATTTCATCTGCAATTTTTACTCACCTCCCTGCACTCTCCTGGTGACCACCAGCAATGTCCCCTCATACCAAGGGCGCAGGACCTGTGGAGGACCTTGCACTGCACCACGTGACCGAGTGACATCACCCGGTCACATGCACAGACCGCAGAGTCCTAGAGGCAGCAATGCTGTGGACTCCAGGGATGTGAGGACACCGCTAGAGATCACCGGGGGAGCACGGCGAAGTGAGTAGAAAGTACAGGAGGTGAGTTGAGGCAAGGTGAGGTGAGTAATTCTTTTTGCGGACGGACTTTGCAGTGCAAAGCGCATCCACAAAATTACGGACCAATTGAATGCATTTCAGCAAAATCCATTGCTTTTGCTGGGATGTGTTATGGTGCTGTGTTTCACTGCACTTAGGTATCGCTAAATAGCGCTGCGTAAATGCTGAAATAAGCTATGTGTGAACGTAGCCTAATGCAGCAGCATTCACACACAGAATGCTGCGCTTTCTGCATCAAAAACAGATCCTCACAAAATGCAGCAAAAATGCTGTGTGTGAATAGGAAAAGTGACTTACTGCTTTGACGTCTTGTCTTAGGACTAGGTAGGCGACGGGTGGGGGTGGAGCCGGGGGGCAGCACAGTACTGCACTCTTTAGACAGTGCAGCTGCAGCAGCAGAAGAAGAACAAGCATCATATTCGGGTCACTGATCTATGGGAACATGAGTATGGTTATTATATTGTACCCACCGGCCCCCAGACAGTGCTATATTCTGCAGGCAGCTCTGCTCCAGTCTGCCTAGCTGGGCCGCCTCCATACACTAACATCTGAGGTGGAGGCGGTGCTGGGCGATGTTTCCGGTGTGTTCCACTGTGGAACGCATATAGGAGAGTGGGTGAATTACTTTGCCTTCTCTTCTATGCGTTCCACAGTGAAATGCAAAAAGGAAGTGAAGGGGTGGGAACGGGGGCGGCCGACTGGACTCAGAAGAGAGAAATGAATGGATGGGATTGGGGAAAATAATAATTGCGGTGCAATGTGTGTGGGGGTGGTGGGCCTGTGTCACACCAGGTACCTGGGTACGCCGGATGCTGACGCCGACCCTGAAGGTATGTGCCAGAGACATAGCAACAAGCAAATCCCCAGCAAGGTATGTGCCAGAGACATGCCAAGAAGCAAGCCCACAGCAAGGTATGTGCCAGAGACATGCCAACAAGCAAGTACATAGAAGGGTGTGTGTTAGAGACATGCCAATGAGCAATTCCAAAGCAAGGTATGTGCCAGAGATAGGCTAACAGGCAAGTCCACAGCAGGGTATGTGCCAGAGACATGCCAAGAAGCAATTCCACACAAAGGGATATGCCAAAGACAAGCCAACAAGCAGGTCCACAGTGCCTAAGACATGCCAGCAAACCACTCCACTCTCAGCAGGGTATGCAGATTCAGGGAAATAAGAGAAAATCCAGCTCACTGTGGATACTTGCATTTGGAAAATGTATGCAGTTCTGCCAAAGTAAGTGAAAATAAATATAAAATAGAATCCAGGTGCAACAACGTCAACTTTATACTTAAAAATCATATGAACGGCATGTGCTGTTCATATGATTTTTAAGAATAAAGAAAGCTAAGATGTTGAAGCTGGATTGTGGACTCTATTTATTTGGATTCACCCCTTCGACAACTAACTACATTTTTTTTCCCAGGTCAAGAAAATCCCAAACTTAGCTATAAGGTCTAAAAGCCTAAAGTGATATATCTGTAATGGTACCTTTACACGCCGCGACGGCAGGCTGGATACATCCCGCTACTTCACGTGCACGAGCACGCTCAAACGGCTACAAACGGTCAACGCATCTCCTTTACACGCCGCGACAAGGTGCGCTACGCCACGCTACATCTATAGCTAGCTACATCGCCGGGTGTGTCAAGTAGCCAGCTGTAGCTTAGCGTACCACGTTTACACAGCGCTACAATAAGCTACTATGGGCGGACCTGGTACAGCAGGGACAGCACATAGGCGTGCCACAATCTTGGATTACGAGCCGTCCGTACGATGATAGGACAGCGCAATATCATCATGATTGGCCAGGCATCGCAGGAGGCTGAGACATCCAGCACGCTCGAGCGATTGTGTAGTGTGACTGGTCAGCTCCTTAAATATGCCGCCCTAGGCAGCGACTACCAATCGTCATGCAGGAGCTTCCTCCAATGATCGGTGATGGGGCGCGGTATCCCGGAGCCTGGGTCACGCCTTAGCTACATTGCAGCTACAGCCCCGGGTGTCCAGAGTTCCCTTCCGTTGCCTCTTTACACGCCGATACAGCTCGCTACCATCGGCGATGTAGCCATCAGTTTTCGAGCAGACCTAGGAAACAGATGTATCTGTTGCCGGCTGCAGCGTCACGTCTTCAGACGCCGCTACGACGGGCTACATTGGCGCTACAAGCTACATTTGTAGCCTGTAGCGGGATGTATCCAGCCTGCCGTTGCGGCGTGTAAAGGTACCATAACTTCAAAATGTTACAATTTAGGTACCAAACTTATCGAGATGGGGAAGCAAAACTCGAAGTAATCATATTAATAATAATGACGATAATTAAATAAATAGAAATGCATGATAAATGTAGTAAATTCTACAACTATAATATAATTTAGTACATGAAAAAATGCTACATTAATATTTAAGAAATACAAAAAATATCAGAAATAAATGTTTAATTCTACTAGGTAATGTCGCTATGGTCAGGTTTAGCAAACAAAATGCTTTCGGGGAGCGGTCTGATGTGATAGATTCATCCAGTGTGTTGCAGTATGAGCATCTGTGCCGGCCTCGTGGGAGACGCTGCCTTTTAGTGCAATGAGTTGAAGATTTCTCAATCAGGAGTGTTGTGTGCCAGAGATGGTTATTCTGTAAATGGTTGTATACATTGTAATTAATGACATTTGCCTCTCTCCCCAGTTAGTTAAATAAGACGTCCCCAGAGCGGGTCTCTATGGCTCAGCTCTTTACACAAGGGACGAAGGCTACAAAGATGATCACAATAGACTTAGTGCATCCAGTGTTGTTCTCATTAAATGCAGAATGGACCAAGATGCAATGTACATAAATGGGGCTGTGCTTGGGAGGAGGCAATGGTAATGCAGTATGCTAAAAACACAAAAATGTTGTTTTGTAAGAAGATCTGCATAATGTGAAAATTATAATAATTACAATGTCTCTTCTTGGTGGTAACGAGGAATTAATGTCGGTCCAATTCTATTCATGACAATATTGTGTCTTTAAAAAGGGAATGAAATACAAAACTCCAAACTCCTGACCTGTGTCAGAGAGCTACCGTATTTATTTCAAAGCCACTCTGTCCACAATTTGGGCCGCTGTTTTCCATCCTAGATCCCTCAGATTCTTGCAACCTATCCCAAAGTGTCCCAGAAACTTCAGCATCACTTGTTCCTTGTACAGTAGCGATGGCTGCATCCTGATTAATGCATGGAGACATTCAACAAATCTCAGAATACTGAATTACTGAATGCTTTATCCACCCCAATATAAGGTCCATTAAGGAAATCAGATTTTTGGGGGGCAGGATAGAGGGGGAGAGGGGGGGGAGCTTTCAGTGGATTAGGCTATTAAATAAAGCACCCAAAATGTTATCCTATTGTCATGTGTGTGTCACGTCCACCTACAACCCTTGTGGTAATAGAAGGTCTCAGTGATTAGCAAATCGCATGGTCTCGTTGGAGGCCACTCAGCGATGAACATGAGTGGAACAGGTTTCATTTCTTTTGGCGCTGTAGGGGTTAAGAATTCCTTCCTGACCCTGCTGAGATTCCTTTAGCACTCAGCTCCTTATTACCACTCCCATTTGTTATTTAAACTCACTCCTTACTCTCTCATGTGCCAGTTATAGATCTTCTATGCTGATCTTTCAGGGTGTGTTGCTCCTTTCTCAGCTATGGAATTGTTTTTGTTGTTTTATTCCTGCTTCTTTTGAATAGAAATCACAGTGCAGGCATTATTACCCCCATACAATAACCCTATAGTGATCAAATGAACAATAATGCTATGTGGTCCCAGAACTTAAGAATACCCTCCATGTGGCCACCATATATTAATATTGCACCCATTGTGGCCCCCCATATATTAATGTTACCCCCTACGGGGCCCCATATAGTAATAATTGTCCCTCTCTCTGACTTTAATGTAGTAACATTACACACAATGCAGCCCCTTATATAGTAATAATGCCCCTATATGTGGCCCCCAGACCTTAATAATACCTCCCTATTGGGCCTCATATAGTAATATTGCCCCCCTATCTGGCCCCCAGACCTTAATAATGCCACCCTATATGAGCCCCATGTATTAATATTGCCCCCTATGAGCCCCCAAACCTTCATAATGTCCCCCTATGCAGCCACGATATATTAATGTTGCCCCCTATGTGGCCACATATACCGTAGTAATAATGTCCCTCATGTGGTCCCCAAACATTAATAATGCACCCCTATTTGGCCTCCATATATTAATATTGACCCATGTAGTCCTCATATAGTAATAATGCACCATATGTAGCCCCCATATAGTAATAATGCCCCTCTATATAGCCCCCTATAGTAATAATGCCCCCCATGTGACCCCCAGGTCTTAACAATGCCCCCTATGTGGCCCCATATACTTTATTGCCCCATATAGTAATAATGTCTCCTATGTGGCCCCCAGACCTTAATAATGCCACTCCATTTGTCACCAGTATATTAATAATGCCCCTCTATTTGGCACCAGTATATTAATATTGCCTGCTATGTGGTTCCCATATAGTAATAATGTCCCCCTCTGTGGCCCCTAGACCTTAATAGTGCCCACCTCTTTGGCCCCCTATAGTAATATTGCCCCCTATGTAGCCCCTATATAGTAATATTGTCCCTCTATGTGACCCCAGACCTTAATAATATCCCCTATTTGGCCCTATATATTAATATTACCCGCTATGTAGCTCCCATATATTAATAATGTTCCCCTATGTGACCCTCAAACCTTAATAATGTCCCCCTACTTGGCCTTATATAGTATTATTGCTCCCCTATAGTAGTAATGTTACCCCTATATGACTCTCAGATCTTAGTAATGCCCCTTATGCTATGTGGCCTCCATAGAGTAATAATGCCCCCTATGTTGCCCCAATATAATAATAATGCCCCCTATATGAATCACAGACCTTAAAAATGCTCCCTATGCTATGTGGCCCCTCTATAGTAATAATACCCCGCTATGTGGCACCATATAGTAATAATGGCCCCTATGTAGCCCCCATTTACCAAAGTAATAATGCCCTCCTATATGACCACAGATTTTAATAATGCCCTCCTATGTGGCCACCATTTATTAATATTGCCCCTATGTAGCTCCCATCAGTAGTGTAACTTCAAGCTCATGGGCCCTGATATGAAAGCTCCAACAGGGCCCACAATTATTGCAAATCTTTAATACCAGTGGTCTTTTTCTATAGGCCAAAGGGACTTTTGGGGTTCCCTAGGCTTCAGGGCCCAGGTGCAATTGCTACCTCTACACCTACTGTAGTTATGCCTCTGGCTGCCATCTAGAAGTAATGTCCCCACAGTTCTCCTCATACAATTATCCTACTATATAATCGCCTTATCGTGTGTGTCTGTCTCTCTGTCATGGAAATCCTGTATCGCTGATTGGTCGCCACTGAGCGCGGCGACCAATCAGCAACAGGTGCAGTCCGGCCACAAATTGGTGCGGGATTTGAACCACGCCTACTGTCGGTAGATCAGTGGCGCTAGCCACGACGGTAGCCATGGATCATCTCCTGCCGCATGGAGCTCAGCGGCAACACAGTCTGGAGATGACCGGGGTTTCCCAGCGGAAGTACCCCAACCGGCGCTAGCGATCTCACTCAGTGTGACATGCAGCAGCGACAAGACCCCCGCTGTGAGATTGCTGATCCTGTCATGGATGTCAGCGCCGATGTAGCCGGCGGATTACCGGCGTTAGCCTGTCATCTCTCGACTGCTAGCAGCGAAAGTACCCCCACCGGCGCTAGCAATCTCCCTCAGTGTGACAATCTCACCAGTGACCACGTACTGACGCTCCAGTGATTCCTACAGGTTGCATCGTTGTCGGGATCGCTGGACCGTCGCCACGTGTCACGGTACCTTACTGATCGCTGGTGAGGTGTCACACGCGCAGATATATTGAACAAAGCCCCGTCGCTGATTGGGGAAAAATCCTATGTATTCACTGCATTGTTTTTAAATCTTTATACATAAACTACATATATTTCTAGAATAAACTATGCGTTAGAATTGGGCCACTTTCTAGTTTAACAATAAAAAACAACCATCTTTCTAACTTGTCCTTGCTCTCACATTGAGCGGTTCTATCTTACTCCTCCCGGCTGGCTCCCTGCACTGCACTTACTCTATAGCCACAGGTCTATCAAAGGCAGAGCATACCAGCGTCACTACACAGAAAGTGCAAGGAGACCACCACACATCATAGGTGAACAATGCAGAGAGGTCACAGCGCTGCCTCAGACATGATGCCGGTGTGCTTTGCAGCTGACGGCAACCGATAGGGGCGGCAAATGTATCTAAGGACAAACCTTAAAAATAATGGTGTGCCCCCTCCTCAGTTTTGAAAAATAATGGAAAAAGAGGCTGTAACTTAACAAAAATGCACAATATTTAATAAGGCTTGGCCTTTAGGTAATTAATGAACTAATAGGTGACTTAGGGATTATAAAAAATTCGAAGATGTCTGCTGAGATGCCAAATCTACCACGCAAACAGCACCAACATGATACATTTGGTGCAAATTCTTCCTGACTAATGTGTTTTCTTGCTATCTAAACTTATGTCTACTAAATATAATATGTACCTTAGCAAATTACAATACTATTTGTTCTACCTGATCTCGTCTTCATTATTATTTACGGTAATTTCATTTTTTTATCATTTTATATTTGTCATTTTTATAGTTTTATCTAATGCAACAACAAAAAATGCAAATTGGGAGAAAATCAACACAATATTTTTTGCAAAACTCATTTAATATACAAACATACAAAAATGAATGAGCTAATAAACAATCAATTCATAAATAAATAAATGAAAGAAATAACAATACACACACGTAAATAAGAAGAAATACATTATTGACAAATATGAATGAAATGCATTAAATGTTCACTAATTTAAATGAAGTATTTTAGATACGGTAGTTATTATTATTTTTTATATATTCAACTGTAGATGAAGGCTGATATAAAGATAATATACAAAATAATTACTATAAAAATAAATTACTAATTAAATACATTAAACTTTCAATGATACAAATTAAGCTTTATTAAGCTATTATTTTAATCAGTTGACTGTAAATGGAGATTGATGCAAAAATATTAAACAAAATAGTTAATATAGATAGAAAAAAAATTGTTATTAAACTACATAATACATTAATATTTCACTAATATAAACTAATATATGTATATTATATATATATATATATTTCTATACATATATATTTTTGTTTATATTAGTGACATTTTAATGTATTTGTTTAATACTAATGTATTAATAATTTATATTAATATTATAATATTATGTATATATTCTATAATATATATAGAATATTATAATAATATTAAAATATGATATGCATATTTATATTATGATATTATATTAATATTATATAAAAAATTATATTGCTTGTGTGTATATAAAAATATATATAAATAAAACAAGTAATATTATTCTTTATTAATTGGACTGTACATGGGGATTGATATAGAGACAATATACAAAATATTTAATATAAATAGAAAAATACATTATTAATATTAGACACATACATTAAACTTTAACTAATATAACCTAATGTGTGTATTTATATATATAATAAACTATGAAAAATAATATTCCATATATATACTGTATATATTATTTTTTACTATTTTGACTGTAGATGGAGATTGATATATAAACAATATATCAAATAGATATAGTTCATATAAATAAAATAACTTATTAATTTACTACATTAAACTTTCCGTGATACAAATTAAGCTATATACCATATATGTATATGTAATATATTTTTAATTATTTGACTGTAGATGAAGATTGATATATAGATCATTTACAAAATAGTTAATATAAATAAAAAGTAATTACAAATTAAATACGTTACACTTTCACTTATACAAATGAAGTTTTTTAGATAGGTGATATTATATTTTATTATTTGAACTGTAAATGGTGATAGGTATACAGATAATATATAAAATAGTTAATAAATTGTGCAGGATATCTCGGCAGTAAGAGTAGAAACGTCTCCATTTAGTGGGTATTGAATAATTCATTTACTGGTTAGGATAACCCAAAACATCAATACGTTCTCTGCCCACTCCAGTTCCTTCCTCTTTCCCCAGGAGGAATAAGTATTCACAGCTTAAAGACACTGTCCTCCCTATTCCCATCCCCCATTCCGGGCCCCACTATCAGGGGTCCCGATTTGTTCCGAGTCCATCCTGCGGGACGGCAATCCATTTAAGCCGAGGCCCCCATTAAACCACCAGTCATTTTCCTAACCCTGTCGAAATTATTCTAGGAAATTTGACATGAGAAAACCTCGCAGGTAGAACTGACAGATCTTGTTAAGGCAAAGAGTGTGACGACGGAAACCTCAAGATTAGGAGGGAGGATGAATTGAGCCTTAGTCATAAAAAAAATGCAAATTGATATATTGAAGAAGTCACAAGTGCATTTCTGAGGGTGCTTTTAAGGTGCTTTTAGCTGCATCTGGTTTTTGTTAGGATACAATTAGGATTAGTGTTTTTACTTCAGTAAATACATCTTCAGGCTCAAGAGCAATTTAGCATGTTCTACATGAAATGGGTAATTTAAATGTATGTTGTACTAGGGTAGGATTTTCATGCAATCATCGCTGGATATTTCTCTCTTCACTGCACACAAATTGAAGGTTAAATGCGGTTTTTAAATATATAACGGTTTTCCAGAAACCAAAAAGCAGAAGAAGGATTATTCTGCACTGTCTGATCAGAGGGCGGCTGTGCACGCAGGGTTAAATTGTCTGTAGCTAACTCTACTGTATGTCTTGTGTGCGTATCTAAACAAAGTGTACACTGCATTGTGAAGGAAGGAAAATCAGGTTGTAGTCAGTTGTAGTCAGTGTTGTAACTAGAGTCCGATGGGCCTCGGTGCAAAATTTGGACCCAGCTCCCCCCATTGACATATTGCTGCCCTCCGCGCATACGTTGCCACCCCCCATCCGCATACATGTTGCCACCATCCCTCCGCGCACGCATGTTAGTCAAATGTATATGGCCCTTATCCTGGTACTGTATATGTGATTACCAATCTGGTACATAGCTCCCATCCTGGTATATATGGTCCCCCATCCTGGTTCATGGCCCCCATTTTTGTATAGTACATTGCCCTTATCCTGGTACAAGGCCCCTATCCTGGTACATGGCCCCCCGCCTGGTATACATGGCCCCCAGCCTGGTACATGTTCCCCACCCTTGTGTGTATGGTTCTCATCCTGGTACACTGTCCTTATCCTGGTATAGCACATTGCTCGCATCCTGGTACATGGCCCCCTCCCTGGTATGTATGGCCCCCATCCTGGTACTTGGACCCCGCCATCGTGGCAGATGCCCCCCCATCATCCTGGTACATGGACCCCATCCTGGTACATGGACCCCACCCTGAACATGGGCCCCCACCCTGGCATGTATGGCCCCCATCCTGGTACATGGCCTCTATCCTGGTACATGACCATTACCCTGGTAAGAAAGGCTCCCCATCCTGGTACATGACCCCCCCCCCATCCTGATCCATGGACCTCATCCTAGTACATGGCCCCACCCTGGTATGTATAAGTCCCACATCCTGGTACATTTCTCGCCAATCTTGAAACATGGTCCCCCCCATCCTGGTGCATGTTATATATGGCCCCTATTCTGGTACACGGCCCCCATCGCGCTGCACAATTAAAAAAATAAACAATCTTACTTACCCTGCCTCTACTCCCCCGTAGCACAGCGTTCTCCTCTCATGCCATCAGCATGTGAGCGCCCCCATATGCAGTCAATTGCTGGGATACTCACTACTCTCACCTTCCAGGATGCAGCTGTTGTGTGATCCCATGTACTACTCATTCGTGCAGTGAATATTCTCTGCACTTAATGAGCTGGCACACACAATCACCCTGGCTGCAACAATGGCTGTGAGATCACTTGGATAAGTGGGAGCCCAGTGCCTGAGCTGGCACTGGGGCCGTGTGACTCATGGGCCTTGAGTTGCACACCACAACGAGCTTGATGTGCATCCCTGAGGATGCTAAACCAGGAAATGGGGTCAACACCCTGTACCACCAGTTGCTATCATGACCTCTGCAACTGTGATCGTTACGCCCATGGTCATAGTACTCTGGAGGAAAGAATGGAAAGACAACTGCATGGACAAAAGTATCGGGATACTTACAAGGAAACCTATAGGAGCTTGTATGATGTCCTGTTCTAAATACATATGTATTGATATAAAGCTGATTCTAGCATTGCAGCTATCATGGCTTCTACTCTTCTGGGAAGGTTTCTAAAAGTGTTTAAAGTGAATTTGTGGCAATTTTTGCTCATTCATCCAGAAGAGCATTTGTGAGGTCAGACACTGATGTTGGGGAGAGGTCGATCTCACAATGCCCTGTCTAGTTCTTCCCAAAGGAGTTGGATAGTGCTGTGATCCGGCCGGGCTCTGTGCGGCTGTCATTTCCTTCCCCCTCCATGTCTGTATGAAACTTGTGCACTGGGCTCCCCAAACTGCTCCCAGAAAGCTGAAGCTACAATTGCCCAATATGTCTTGTGCAAAAGGAATTAGGCTGTGGTCACAGTACCATTTTTCACATGCATTTTTGGAGACCTGCGTTTTCAAAAACGCATGTAAAAAACGCACCCATAGGCCCCCATGTTAAAAAAAGCATGCCCTAATAGCCAAAAAGCATGTGTGACTGTCCCATGCGATTTTGGAGCATATCCAAAAACGCATGCGTTTTTTAATAAGGGGCCTTATAGAAAACGCATGCAAAAACGCATGTACAATTATTGCCATTCAAAAACGCATGCGTTTCCCATAGGAGCCCATGTTAAAAAACGGATGCGTTTTCTAGAAAAACGCATGCGTTTTTCAAAACGCTCAAAAAAATACTACAAGCACTATTTTTATGTGCAGATTCAAAAACGCAGCCAAAAACGCAGGGAGCCATCAGAGACCTTAAAAAACTCATGCTGACATGAAAAACGCATGTAAAAAAGCATGCGTTTTTAAAAGGCACTAAAATAACTGTGACCACAGCCTAAGATTTCCTTTCACTGGAAATAAAGGACCGTAGTCAATCCCTGAAAAACATCCTATGATATTATCCTCCTTCACCATTTTTACAGTGTGCACATTGCAGTCAGAAGGTACATTCTCTGTTCATCAAACCCAGACTCCTCCATCAGACGCAGATTGAGAACTGTGATTCATCATTGCACTGAGCATGCCTCCTCCAGAGTCCAGTAGTGGCATCTTGACACCACTCCATCGGATGCTTGGCATTGTGCTTGGTGATATAGAGCTGCACAGAACACATCTCCTCCAAAGTCCAGTGGTGGCGGCTTTACACTGCTCCATCAGATGCTCGGCATTGTACTTAGTGATATATGGCTACACAGAACACGTCTCCTCCAACATCCAGTGATGGCAGCTTTACAATGCTCCATCTGACACTTGGCATTGTGTGTGGTGATGTACAGCTGCAGCTGTTCAGCCATGAAGCTCTCAGTGAGCACAGTGTTTGAACTGATGGAGGTATGGACTCTGCAGTTATGGGGGCAGCAGAGCGATGGGGACTTTTCTGTCCTCTGCTCCTGAGCACTTGGTCCCCTGCTCTGTAACGTTACAGGGTCTCTACTTTATGGCTGAAGCTACAATTGTCCAATATGTCTTGTGCTGAAGGATTAAAATTTACCTTCACTAAAACTAAAGGACCGCAAATGATACTTGAAAAACATCCTATGACATTATCCTCTTCCACGATTTCTACAGCGGCCACAATGTAGTCAGGGTGAACGTTCTCCATTCACCAACCTAGACTCCTCCATCAGACGATGATAGAGAAGTATGATTCGTCACTGCACAGAACACGTCTCCTCCAGAGTCCAGTGGTGGTGGCTTTACATGGCTCCATCTGATACTCGACATTGTGCTTAGTGATATACAGCTGCAGCTGTTCAGCCATGAAGTTTCCAGCGGGTGCAGTGTTTGTGCTTATGGAGGTCTGGACTCTGCAGTTATGGGAGCAGCAGAGTGGTGGGGAATTTTCTGTCCTCTGCTCCTCAACACTCGGTCTCCCACTCTGTAACGTTTCAGGGTCTCCACTTTGTGACAGAGTTGTTCAGGTTCCTTCCACTTCTCAATAATATCACTTACAGGTGATGGGGGAAGATTCAGGAGGCGGAAATGTCGTGAACGGACTTCTCTCGGGGCAACCCTTGCACCTTCCTCAGGGTACAACGAGGGTTGCACTGAAACGCATTGGTTTGAGTGGAGGAATAAAGGAGGAGATGAAGTAAGCAATGGCTTCCAAGTGCAGTTTTTGAAACAGCAGCGTGGATCGTGGACACCATTCCTGTTTGAACTTTCTGTTTTCCCGCGTTCTGCCAGGCAGTGGAGGTTCTGCAGCAGCTGTCATCCAAGCGTTCAAGCTGGTTGTGGGTTTTCACAACCTAATCAGGTGAGTGAGCCACATCTCAGCTGCTGTCTAGTTGTGTCATTAGTGATAAGGCTCAATCTGCGCCTCTTTGTGTCTCCTTCATTTATTATAGTTTATACAAAATATGTCAGAATGTCTGACAGACACAGGTCCAGACCCATCTTCAGAACAGGAGTCCCTGATATGTCATTTATGATCAGTGGGCCCTTGGCCATCACTGCACTGAATATGAATAGATGTAGTGTCGGATCTATATCCCTTGCACTTATCTTTACAGTTGCATTTGTTTGCCATTGGAATCCATTATAATAATAATACTGTATATGTAGAAGTACGGTACTGCTGTACAGCAATGAAAAGTCAATTCCAACATGTATCATCTGTGGCTGTGAGGGCATTATGGGAGTTGTAGTTTCATAACATCTGGAGAGCAACGATGGAGTCAATGACCAAATGTCCATAAGGCGCCCGACTAATCTCTAATGTCTATGGACGTCTTATAGTCATTCCCCTGGGACCTGATACAAATGGGAGCGATAATTTACAGCACAGCCCTAGTGCTCTCGTTATACTGGGCAGGGGGGATGGGAAGAAGGGATATAAATAGTAAAATGCTCAACGAGAAAGAGCAATGTACAAGAAGGAGGTTTAATATATGACTAAATGACAGAAGTTCGGATTCTCAGAATTACTCCTCGGATAAACAACTTTATTGTGGGGCGATTAATCTTACTTACCAGCGGCATCTCATTTATTACAGAATTACAACTAACTTTAATGCAATTGATATTGCCATTAATTCAGCTAAAATCATCGGTGGCAGATTGAGAGCCGCAGAGACTATTATTTCTAAAACACAATGTGTATGGGGTCTATAAATGTAGGAGTGGCACTATAGGAGGTGTAAAGGGGGCAGTCACACTGGGGAACGGATGTTTAGGGGTGCCAAATCTTCCTCTGCCACTAGTTTATAGGTGGGGGCCCTGCTGCAGATTTAGTTTCCTCTGGAAAAGGGGAATATTGAGTATTGTATTAATTAGCAAGTTGCATGTGTGGCACCCCTGCTGGGGATTGCCACAGGATCCACCAGTGCAAGGAGGGATTTACACCTTGGTACAGACAGCACACAACACCTTCCACCCCAGACCTGAAGGGGGAGCTCTACTGGCTGCCTTAAGTCAGTTCCCCTTTAAAAGATCCAGGCCTGAGGAGAGGAGGCAGTTAGTTCCAGTCAGGCAGTGGAGAGAGCAGGAGTGAGGAGCTGGTCGCTGGGAGAGATCCAGGCCCAGGACCAGGGAACACTGACCCAGCTGTGCTGTATCCTTGGGAGAAGGTCGGAGGCCAGTGGAGAATAGGAGAATTAAAGGTGGGAACCCTGTAGTACACTCGGACACCGGAGTCCGACGCTGCCAGCATCCATTGTAGCAGTAAAAACCCGGAAGGACAAGGAGGACCAAATCCCCCTGAGGTAAACAGAAAGAGACACTCAAACTGACCAAACACAGGACCAGGGGCAAAAAGGAGGAATAGGGACCTCACAGAAGGACCTCATTTTCAGTGATAGAGTAAAGCCCTGAGAGGGAGAAGGAGCGATGAGTTCAATCACAGGCAGGACTTACCCCAAATCACCATACACAGAGACAGAGGAGGCCTCACAACTTTCTAAGGTGAAAGTCCCAAATTGCACCTGGGACCTGGTTACTTTTCTGGACTGTACCCGTTACCCTGTCACCAGTAATGGTACCTTTACACGCCGCCACCTAAAGTAGAAACCGGCAGGTATCGGAGACAATTGTACCTTTTACCTTCAAAACACCGCGAAGTGTCGGCGTGTAATTCAGGTTGTATCTTCCTGTCTCTTTGGATACCTGTCTTTCAACCGTGCTGAAAACCAAGCAGGTATAACACCTATGGTGCGCGGGTGTAATCGGGACACAGGCACGGTATGTGAGTTACCTGGGGCGTGCTACAGCGTCATGTATACCACGCCCCATCAGCTATCATTGGTGGGGGCTACTGTGTACCCATTGGCTGTCCCTGCACAGGGCGGCATATGTAACCAGCTGACCAGTCACAATACACATTTGCTATAGCGTCATGTATTAGCCAGCCTCCCTGCGCTGGCTGGCCAATCATGATGTTATTGCATTGTCCAATCACCGTACGAGCGTCGCGTAATACACTACTCTGTCACGCCTATGTAGTTACAGCGCACAATATGTACGCCTATATTCCCTTGTTGTAGCGGCGTGTAAATCAGGGAAGGTGCTCCACAGAAGGTAACCTGCGGCACCCGTCGGCACTTCCGGGGAATAAAAATACCTTCTGTGGAGCACCTTGTGGCGGCGTGTATTTGCGGCATCAGGTACCGTTAGCAACCGTTGAAAACGCGCGCGTGCACGTGCGGTGCCTACCTGTTGCTACCCTCGGTGGCGGCGTGTAAAGGTAGCATTAAAGGTACTGAAACAAAGATCACTGTGTGTGTTTGTGTGTGCCTGCTTAACCGCCGCTATTCACTGCATTGACTGCAGAGACGCTACTACAACTCCCCTCATCCATCCCCGCTGCCCTGAGGTAAAGCTACACCTGTGGGGAGGTGTACTACACTGAGCTGCACTTCCATGACCTCAGCGGCCAGCTGCAGCGCTGGTATACCCGTTACCAGGAACTACAGGTGGCGTCACATAACCAATCCCCCTTATCCCCCACCATCCCCCACCATTGAGGGTCCAGGGCACGGGATCGGGGACCGACCAGCCGTGATTCCCCATCCAAGTCATCATCCACCCACCCGAGTACCCCCTACCCTGCCGACCGCCTCACATGTATGGCAACTCCCAGCTAATATTGGACTGCAGCATTATTGCAAACCATGCACTGCCGAGCACAATACACAGCGACATTTATGGCCTTGGCAGGTCCAGACCATTGTAAGGTCTTGTGCGCACTGAGTATTTGGTGAGTTTTTTTACCTGAATATTAAAAATGCTCAAAACCACATCCGGATCCACAGCCATAGGCTGCAATGTAAAAACAGGATTGCACTTAATGCAATCCGGTTACCGCATCTGGTTTTGCAGCCTGCGGTAAAAATTATGCAGGCTGCATTTTTCAGAGCGGTTGCAAAACCGGATCTGTTTTTTTAAAATGGGCGCCTATGGTAACCGGATCTGGTACTGCAAGGTACATAAATGTACCTTGCGGTGCCGGATCCAGAACCAGATGAGGTTTTTAAAATTGCAAAAATCCTCATTCCAAAACTGGATGAATTAATGCATTCAGATCCAGAATGAGGCTGGGGTCACACTTGGTAGGGTAATTGCGGTTACCGCATCCAGATCCGGATGCAGTAAGTGCAATTGCCTTCAGACATATTTTGTTCACAAAATGTGTCCGGCAAACAGCAATGTGGTAACCGGATTGCTCAGGATGTGTAATCTGGAGCAATCCAGTTACCGTATGCTTTGTTCATCCCTGCTGCTGCAGGGATGAACAAAGGGTTATTGTTTTTAATAGATGTGGGCAACATGTCTCTAGGGGGTGCCCATCCTCCCTAGAGACATGCTGTCCACTCAGGTGGGCACGTGAGGGGTTAATCTTGGCATTTATAGTATTGCCGGCTATTGTCGGCATTTACTATTTCATAAATGAACCCTGCGGCTCCTCACTGTGTAGTAGATACAGTACGTAATGTACGTACTGTATGAGCCGCTAGCCTTGGTCCTGAAAGCTTTAACATTAGGTCTATGGCGATGCGCTGCCCATAGACCTAATGTTAATGCTTTCAGGACCAAGGCTAGCGGCTCATAGAGTACGTACATTACGTACTGTATGTACTACACATTGAGGAGCTGCCGGATTCATTCATAAAATAGTAAATGCCAACAATAGCCGGCAATACTATAAATGCCGAGATTGACCCCCTCACATGCCCACCTGAGTGGACAGCATGTCTCTAGGGAGGGTGGGCACCCCCTAGAGACATGTTTCCCGTGCATCTATTGATAACATTTAACCCTTTGTTCATCCCTGTGGCAGCAGGGATGAACAAAGCATACGGCTTCCGCAGGCATTCACATGTGCCTTTCGTCCCATAGGAGCCCATTATAGCAAGCCTGCTGAGGTTTGCAAACTGCTGCAAAAACTGCAGCCTGCATGATTTTTACCACAGGTTGCAATTCGCAAGCCGTAACCAGATTGCATGTAGTACAATCCGGTTACTATAATGGGCTCCTATGGGCTGCGGTTTCTGATCCGGTTTTGAGCACTTTTACTGCTCAAAACCGGATCAGGACCCGCAGTGCCCTGCTGCAAGTGTGACCCTAGCCTGTGGGTTGCATTTTAACTGTTGCAAATTAGTATGAAGGCACAATCTAATACCGGATGCAGTAATGGATTTGGTTACTGGATTGTGCCTTCCAAGTGTGACCCTAGCCTAAGGCCTCATGCACACATTCAGTATTTGGTGAGTTTTTACCTCAGTATCTGCAGGCCTCGTGCACACAGTCAGTATTTAGGGTGCCTTCACATTAGCGTTTGGGGCCGCAGCGTATGCTGCGTTCCCATACGCATTCAAACGCATGCGCACTGCGTTCCTATGTTTAACATAGGAACGCATGGTGCCTGCGTTTGCTGCGTTCGGGTGCGGATGCGGACGATATCTGCTCCTTCCGGTGTCCAGCATCCGCACCCGGGACGCAGCATGTTGCATTTTTTGTGCGTTTGGGGATCTTGGAAGATCAGCAAGCGTCCCCAAGCGCACAAAAAATGCATTGCCGTCAATGGGTCCGCAGTGTTCAGCGCTTGACAGCGCTGGAGAACGCTGCGGACCCATTGAAAAATCTCCCGGTGGCCGCCGGTGATGTCACAGGAGCTCACCGACGGCCACCGGGAGATCAGCTCTGCCTCTGCTGATCTCCTCCTCCCCGCCGCCTGTAATTTGCTAGCGATGTCGGCGGGGAGAACAGCTGATTTGTCAGCTGTTTGAATCTTCCCGCGCCGACATCTCCTCTCGGTGTCGGCGCGGGAAGATTCAAACAGCTGTCAAATCAGCTGTTCTCCCCGCCGACAGTCCCGGAGCTTACCGGCGGCCGGGGGCGGAGATCTCCGGCGCTGATCTCCGCCCCCGGCCCGCCCCCGGACAGCGCCGATTGACTGCCTGGCTCCCTAGTGATGTTTCCGCAGGCGGACATTATCCGCTGCGGACACATCAAAGTGTCCCTGCTTTTGACAGCGTTTGTGTCTGCATGCCATCAGCATGCAGACACAAACGCTAATGTGAAGGCAGCCTTAGTGAGTTTTTTACCTCAGTATTCAGTATTTGATGAGTTTTTTACCTCAGTATTTGTAAGGCCTCGTGCACACAGTCAGTATTTAGTGAGTTTTTTACCTCAGTATTCAGTATTTGGTGAGTTTTTACCTCAGTATTTGTAAGGCATCGTGCACACGTTCAGTATTTGGTGTTTTTTTACCTCAGTATTTGTAAGGCCTCGTGCACATGTTCAGTATTTGGTGAGTTTTTTACCTCAGGATTTGTAGACAAAACCAGGAGTGGAGCAATCACAGGAAAAGTCTAATAGAAACACCTGCACCATTTCTGTATTTAATCATCCACTCCTGGTTTTGGCTACAAATCCTGAGGTAAAAAACTCATCAGATACTCAGCGTGTGCATGTGGCCTAAGACCTCATCTACACATTCAGTATTTGGTGAGTTTTTTACCTCAGTATCTGTAAGGCCTCGTGCACACGTTCAGTATTTGGTGAGATTTTTACCTCAGTATTTGGTGAGTTTTTACCTCAGTATTTGTAAGGCCTTGTGCACACGTTCAGTATTTGGTGAGTTTTTTACCTCAGTATCTGTAAGGCCTCGTGCACACGTTCAGTATTTGGTGAGTTTTTACCTCAGTATTTGTAAGGCCTTGTGCACACGTTCAGCATTTGGTGAGTATTTACCTCAGTATCTGTAAGGCCTTGTGCACACGTTCAGTATTTGGTGAGTTTTTTACCTCAGTATCTGTAAGGCCTCGTGCACACATTCAGTATTTGGTGAGTTTTTTTACCTCAGCATCTGTAAGGCCTCGTGCACACGTTCAGCATTTGGTGAGTTTTTACCTCAGTATCTGTAAGGCCTCATGCACACGTTCAGTATGTGGTGAGTTTTTTACCTCAGTATTTGTAAGGCCTCATGCACACGTTCAGTATTTGGTGAGTTTTTACCTCAGTATCTGTAAGGCCTCGTGCACATGTTCAGTATTTGGTGAGTTTTTACCTCAGTATTTGTAGACAAACACAGCAGTGGAGCAGTGGAAAAGTATAATGGAAACACATCACCACTTCTGTATTTTTCATCCATTCCTGGATTGTCCCCTAAGCTATTGTGGGGGCAACAAGGCTACACAGGCCCTGTTAGTAAAGGGGCAGTGGGTCATTGGTAATGAGACTGACCAATGGGTGTATTATAGTTATGCTTCTATCAGTAGCGGAGTTACACTGGCAGTTGTTGGGGGGACCGTGAGAACTGCCAGGTGAGGCATGGTGACAGCCTGTGATTGGCTGCTCTGATAAGGCGGCAAGTATGAGAAGGTATTTAAGGGGGAGATTCCTGTCAGGTCTGTCAGACCGTGACAGGACATCAAAAGCCCTCCTGCCCTCCCAGAGAATAAAAATGAAATGGTATGCATTTTAATTTTTAATGTGGATATGATATTTATATTTAATGGTTTTTAAAAAAAAAAAAATCTTTGCTTTATGGAAAAGACCAGTTGCTCTTCTGTTTCACTTCCTTATGTAGAGTGGCTTTGTTAAGGGGGTAAAATCGCCCATTGTATTTAGGCTGATTTTGGTTATTTCCTTGGTAATATGCTTTGATAAAACGTTTTAATATTTATGAGTGGTTCTTTGAACCTGTGGTTTTAAATATTTATATGATGAAATAATAAAGCTGATTTACCTTAATAAAGCCACACGGCTAGGTCCTTCCCTGGAGGGATATCCGGCTAGTCCTGTGTTTGAGACTCCTACACGAGGCTCCATGGACTCTATTTGCATGCACGGCCAATTTTATCCAACTTAAATTTGTGTACCGTATTTTCCGCACTATAAGGCGCACCTAAAAGACTAAGATTTTCCCAGAAATCATAGGTGCGCCTTATAGTGCAGTGCGCCTTATATACGGATTTTTTCGGGAAAATTTAGCACCCCCCAGAAAATAAGGCATACCTTTGTGCCGCAATATCCTCCGTCCCCGCCATCCCCCTCTGTCCGGTGCCCGCCTGGCATCGCTGTGCGGGGGCGCGATCACCAGCCGCCATTCCCGCCATCCATGCTGGTGCCGGGGCCTGCCTCACATCACTGTGCGGGGACGCGATCACCAGCCGCCGTCCCCGCCATCCATGCTGGTGCCGGTGCCGGTGCCTGCCTCACATCACTGAGCGGGGACGTGATCACCAGCCGCCGTCCCCGCTGTCGTGTCCGGTGCCGCCGCTGCATCGGGCGCGCTCACAGCCCAGGAGCCCATCAGCCAATCACAGCTCCGCCCAGGAGCCTGGAGCCAATCCGAGGCCAGCTGACGTCAGCCCATAGCCTCTGATTGGCTGAGGGCTCCAGCGCTGTCATTGGCTGTGGGCTCCAGCGCTGTCATTGGCTGTGGGCTCCAGCGCTGTCATTGGCTGTGGGCTCCAGCGCTGTCATTGGCTGTGGGCTCCAGCGCTGTCATTGGCTGAGGGCTCCAGCGCGGTGAGTGCCTTGCCACACAGTACAGTAAGTGTGTGTGTGTGTGTGTCTGAGTGTGTATGTGTGTGTGTGTCTGTGTGTGTGTCTGTGTGTGTGTCTGAGTGTGTGTCTGTGTGTGTGTCTGTGTGTGTCTGAGTGTGTGTCTGAGTGTGTGTCTGAGTGTGTCTGACTGTGTGGGATGCTGGAGGGTGATGGGAGGCTACACAGGGATGCTGGAGGGTGATGGGAGGCTACACAGGGATACTGCAGGGTGATGGGATGCTACACAGGTATGCTGGAGGGTGATGAGAGGCTACACAGCGATGCTGGAGGGTGATGGGAGGCTACACAGGGATACTGCAGGGTGATGGGATGCTACACAGGGATGCTGGAGGGTGATGAGAGGCTACACAGCGATGCTGGAGGGTGATGGGAGGCTACACAGGGATACTGCAGGGTGATGGGATGCTACACAGGGATGCTGGAGGGTGATGAGAGGCTACACAGCGATGCTGGAGGGTGATGGGAGGCTACACAGGGATGCTGGAGGGTGATGAGAGGCTACACAGCGATGCTGGAGGGTGATGGGAGGCTACACAGGGATGCTGGAGGGTGATGGGAGGCTACAGAGGGATTTTTTTTATAGTAATATGGTGCGCCTTATAATCCGGTGCGCCTTATATATGGACCAAGACGGCTTAAAAGTCATTTTTTGAGGGTGCGCCTTATAATCCGGTGCGCCTTATAGTGCGAAAAATACGGTAAGTTGTTTGAGTTATTTTTAGTGGTAAGTATATTATGGGCTTTGGGCTGCCATGTATTTTGGCTTATAAAAAACTGACCAAAAACTGAACATGTGAACATAACCTAAAACAGTCATTGTAAACTTACAAAATAGACTGAGAAGCCAACAGGAATCAGCAGTCTTTATCTTTAAGGAGAATGCAGAATAAATAAAACACCAAATGAGCATGCTGCTTCTCACCTAAAAATGCAAGAAAAAATGACTGAAGGTGTGCACAGCACTGCAGAAATCCCATGGACTTTGCCGGGATGCGTTTTTACTTGCATCACGAATGCTAAGTGTGCACATACCCTAAGGGATTAGTTCCCCAATACCATATACACGAGCAGGGTGACGCATGACTCATTTTTTTCCACTTAGGCTAAGTTCACACTAGCATTTGTGTCTGTATTCGTCTGGCATGCAGACACAAACGCAGTGCCAAACGCTGCCATACTGATGTGAACGCAGCGGAGAATCTCCGCATGTGTTCATATGGTATGGTGCCCGGCCATCCGATCAGCGGTCTCGTCGCCGGCCAGGAGATCAGCGGCAGCCGCCGGGAGATCAGCGGTGGCCGCCAGGAGAGATGTCAATGTGATCCCCAGGGTTCTCCTGTGCTGTCATGCGGAGGACACTGCAGGTCCATTGACTTCCATTCATTCTTTGTGTGTTTGAGGACGCTTGCTGATAAACCAAGCGCCCGCAAATGCACAAAAAATGCATCATGTTGCGTTCGGAGGGCGCACAAATTATGTGCATCCGAACGCAAACACAACCGAACACAGCGAAACGCAGGTACTATGCGTTACCATGTTAAACATAGGAATGCAGTGCGCATGTGTTTGGCTGCGTTCAGTTACACTTTGTTTACAGCGCAAATGTAAATCAAGCCTAAGATATAGAAATGTTGATTATTATCAGTGGTATAAGGCTAACTTCACACCACAATTTTGTGCTGTCAGGTTCTGTCCAGTGTTTTGCAGGAAGCACTGGACAGAACCTGACAGCCCCAGACAAAACAGAAACGGAGGGCAAATATGATCCTGTTTGAATCAGCGGCTGCCACAGTCCAAGGGCTAAAATTTCAGCATAGCAGCTGGAGGGAGGTCTCCAGGTGCTGAAATTTCAGCCAGGGAGCTCTCCAAGTGCTGAAATTCAGCGCCACCGCCCTTTCAGCATCCGGTGTCCAGAAACTGGTCTGATTTTATGTCAGATCCAGCGTGATCCGCCACCCATAGACTCACATGTTATGGGGCGCCGGATCACGCCGGATCCGGGATAATCCGGGAGGATCTGATTTTGTCCAATTTTGGGCCGGAACACAAAAATTCTGCTCGCTCCAGGGCAAAAAATGAAATCCCCAGATCCAGCTGGACAGACAGCAAAACAGATGGCAAATAGCTGCCATCCGGCCCCATCCAGGGCCATAGGGATATAATAGGGGCCAAATCGGATCCGCGGCTGTCAGGTTCACACCGGACAGGCCCGGATCCCAAAAATCGTGGTGTGAAGCTGGCCTAACTTAAAGCTCATGGGCCCCGATGCAAAAGCTCCAACGGGGCCCCCAGTTATTGCAAATCCCTAAAAGCATTAGTCTTTTTGCATAGGCCAGAGGGACTTTTGGGGCCCCCTAGGCTCCAAGGCCCGGATGCACTTACAACCCCTGCTCCTATGGTAGTTACACCCTGTTTATGATACATATTTGGAATTACTTGAAAAAAGAAAACTGGATTTATGAAATACAAATAAATATAGAAATCGACAAATTAATTTAGTCCAGCATCTGTTTATCTAGATAATCTGATAGTTTCAAATTGATATTATAATATAATGTGAAATTTCATAAAATAAGAAAGCGAAAACGAGCAAAAAATTTTTCGAATTAAAGGGTATTCCCATCTTCATAGAGGAATATTGTGGGAAAGTGCATGTAAATATCAGCAATTATTGTTACATATCAGCAATTTTGCAATGAATTATTAATATTTTCAGCTATTCTTGAGATATTAACACTATTATGTGCAAGTCTTCGTCTTGGAGCCTGACCCCGGTGCTACAGAGCAGAACATGTGCAGCGCTTACAAGCTCTTTTCTGTTAAATTTGCAGTGGTTCATGAGTTATTAACACTTTTTTTTATCTACAGCTTGATGCCTCGGAGACTGACCACCGCTGCTGTCTGGCTGTTAAACACTGCCCTCAAACTGACCAGGATTATGAGGTAACAGCATGCTCCAAACCAGCATTAGTGCAGTGCTTAACCTTAGATCTGCCCCCATCTATCGTTCCTCGAGTCCCTACCCATCATCCCCACAGTCCCTATCTCTATTGAACACTTGCTTTGGCAAAACTAATGTGTATTTAGTTCTGCCAATAAAGCTTATTTGAATGTGATATAGATAGATAGATAGATAGATAGATAGATAGATAGATAGATAGATAGATAGATAGAAAAAATTAAATACATTGTGTGCAGAATTATTAGGCAAATTAGTATTTTGATCACATGATACTTTTTATACGTTGTCCTACTCGAAGCTGTATAGCTTGAGAGCCAACTACCAATTAAGTAAATCAGGTGATGTGCATCTCTGTAATGAGGAGATCTGTGTTCTAATGACATCAACACCCTATAAAAGGTGTGCTTAATTATTAGGCAACTTCCTTTCCTTTGGCAAAATGGTTCAGAAGAGAGATTTGACGGCCTCTGAAAAGTCCAAAATTGTGAGATGTCTTGCAGAGGGATGCAGCTGTCTTCAAATTGCCAAACTTTTGAAGCGTGATCACCAAACAATCAAGCGTTTCATGGCAAATAGCCAACAGGGTCGCAAGAAGCGTGTTGGGAAAAAATGGCGCAAAATAACTGCTCATGAATTGAGGAAAATCAAGTGTGAAGCTGCCAAGATGCCATTTGCCACCAGTTTTGCCATATTTCAGACCTGCAATGTTACTGGAGTATCAAAAAGCACAAGGTGTGCCATACTCAGGAACATGGCCAAGAGAAGGAAGGCTGAAAAACGACCACCTTTGAACAAGAAATATAAGATAAAATGACGTTGGGCCAAGAAATATCTTAAGACTGATTTTTCAAAGGTTTTATGGACTGATGAAATGAGAGTAACTCTTGATGGGCCAGATGGATGGGCCAGAGGCTGGATCAGTAAAGGGCAGAGAGCTCTACTCCGACTCAGACGCCAGCAAGGTGGAGGTGGGGTAGTGGTATGGGCTGGTATCATCAAAGATGAACTTGTGGAACCTTTTCAGGTTGAGGATGGAGTGAAGCTTAACTCCCAGACCTACTGCCAGTTTATGGAAGACAACTTCTTGCAGTGGTACAGGAAGAAGTCGGTATCATTAAAAAAAAACATGATTTTCATGCAGGACAATGCTCCATCACATGTATCCAACTACTCCACAGCGTGGCTGGCCAGTAAAGGTCTAAAAGAAGAAAAAATATTGACATGGCCCCTTGTTCACCTGATCTGAACCCCATAGAGAACCTGTGGTCCCTCCTAAAATGTGAGATCTACAGGGAGGGAAAACAGTACACCTCTCGGAACAGTGTCTGGGATCAAGCAACTGACAGAATCTATGGATGGAAGGCTGTTGAGTGTCATCATAGAGAAAGGTGGCTATATTAGTTACTAATTTTTTGGGGTTTTGTTTTTGCATGTCAGAAATGTTTATTTCTAATTTTTGTGCAGTTATATTGGTTTACTTGGTGAAAATAAACAACTGAGATGGGAATATATTTGTTTTTTATTAAGTTGCCTAATAATTCTGCACAGTAATAGTTAGGGCACCGTCACACCAAGCAACATTACCAGAGATATGGCAGGCGACGCACGGGAGCACGCACGTTTTTGGCACCCCGCCAGCGTCGCCGTCGCGTGTTTACACGCGGCGATACCTCCGGCAACACTTTGGCGATGTTTTAGGCAACGTCGCTGTTGGGGTGTCTAGAAACCCCAGCAGAGATCCTGTAACATGGGAGCCTATGGCTCCCATCACCTGTAACATCGCCAATCGCGATGTTACACGGGGCGATGCATACACATCGCCTGAGAGCTGTTGCCTGGTTTCACAGCAGTGCTCTGAAACCAGGCGACCACTCTCAGCCGATTTTTCGGTGCCAAAGCGCCATCTTACACGGGGCGACTCGCCACCAATGACACTGACGATAGGCAACGCCCCTGCGTCGCCTGGTGTGACGGTACCCTCACCTGCACAAACAGATATCCTCCTTAAATAGCCAAATCTAAAAAAAAAAAACACTCCAACTTCCAAATATATTAAGCTTTGATATTTCAGTCTTTTGGGTTGATTGAGAACATAGTTGATCAATAATAAAAATAATCCTTCACAATACAACTTGCCTAATAATTCTGCACACAGTGTAGATAATAGATACTAGATAGATTATAGATAAATATTAGGCCCACGTCACACACACAGATATTTGTGCAGATATTGTTCACAGATCTCTGGTTGCAGTGAAATTATGGACACATTAATCCATTTATATACAGCCACAAAATGGAACAATGTGTCCATGATTTCACTGCAACCAGAGATCTGCGAACAATATCTGCACAAATATCTGTGTGTGTGACATGGGCCTTAGATAGATTATAAATATATAGATGATAGATACATAGACAAAGAGACATAATAGATAGATATATAGATAATAGATAATGGCCACTTTATATGCGGCAGCAGGAAGATAGAAAACCGCAGGTGTCGGAGACAATTGTACCTTTTACCTTCAAAACACCTTGCAGACACCTGAATTACACGCAGCCACTTCAAGGTGTTTTGAAGGTAAAAGGTACAATTGTCTCCGACACCTGCCGTTTTCTATCTTCCTGTTGTCGCGTGTAAAGTGGGCATTATAGATAGATGATAGATTATAATTATAGATGATAGGCGGCCGTCACACACTACGATTTTGTGTGGGAACTCAATAACGATGTCAGTGGTGTGTGCTTGTGGCCAACATCTTTAGTGAGGTGTCACATGTATAGATAACGTTTAGGACACAGCAGCGATGTTACGTGCAGGGATCGTTCGCACAATCAGCGACTGATGCTTGTCAATGATGTGAATAGGAGAAATCATAAAGGAGATCGGTTATGGCGGGGTCACACAGAACAATGCAGCAGATTGCATGATCAAAATCGTCTGATATGGGGTCCGGTTCCCATATCTGTATATAACGATCTGACCACTTATCGCTAGTCACATCATGCTGTCACACGCAACGATGTTGTAGGAGCGATGCCAAATCAGGCACTTTCCAGCGATTTCTTTACATATATCGTAGCGTTGGACACCCGCCATAGATAGATAATAGAATAGATACATAGATTATAGATAGAGGGATAGATAGATATACTTTATCCTCAGCTCCAAGATATATCTGCCATTCAGTCTTCTAGGAAAGCTGGATTGAGTAAGAATGTATTGGCAGTTATAGGGTTAACACTAAACTTCTAGTGTGAATATGGCATTGTTGGGTGTATCAGGGCTCAGATTTTAAAGGATATATAAATATATGGATTATGCAGGGTTTTTTATGTCCTTTTACCTTCATCTTTGATGTGATCTGAGGTCATTAATCAGCAGAAGACAGATATAAGTTTACAAACTCCCCCGTCAGGCCGAGCTCTTTGGCGGACACTTTCAATGCATGAGGAGTTAAAAAAAATTTAATTGCATAAATTATTTTTTTTTTCACTTCCCAATGAAATATATTTTATGTAAAAAAGAATGCGGGCAACGGTGCAGACATCTTGTGGACTTGATGGCGCCCCTTCACCTCGCTGCCTCCATATCTTCATAAAGACGCTCTCCAGCGAGGATTACACTCGCCGCCTCTGATTGGGATTAGGCCCCAGTGGTCAGATTTACACTAAATATTATTTGTAAGGAAAGAAAAACTTTGCCGCTTGTGTTCAATATGTCCTAATTTCCATTACAAGTGCGGCCCCTAATATAGAAGCAGCAGCCCCAGCCCCCCCATCAGAAGCGGCTCATCTCAAGCACATAACCCACTGCTACTGGAAGTCTGGAAAAAGACCAAATTATCCCCCTTCTGGCCAATAGGTGGCACTGTGGAGTTTCCAATAAGGCAGGAAAGTCATTTTTCCTCCTTTTTACTCTTCAAATTCGCTTTGTAAATCAGCAGCAAACAAAACACAATGTGAGCGAAAAATGGATGAATAAAAGGGCCAAAGCTCAAGGCATCCAACACACGTGTAATAAGGGGTGCAATTAACCCCTCATGCACCAGGCACCTTAAAAAAGAAAGATAGATAGATAGATAGATAGATAGATAGATAGATAGATAGATAGATAGACAGATAGATGATAGATAGATAGATAGATAGATAGATACAGTAGATAGATAGATAGATAGATAGATAGATAGATAGATAGATAGATAGATAGATAGATAGATAGATAGATAGATAGATAGATAATAGATAGATAGATAGATAGATAGATAGATAGATAGATAGATAGATAGATAGATAGATAGTAAATTGAACCTAATCTAATATATTTTCCATGGTTTTTAGATGATATTCACCAGTTTCATTAATGTCATCACAGGAAATTCAGTGTTAACCTTTGATAGCTGAATATTGACCACGTCATTGATTGTTACCAACAGAAAGCAATATATTGCAATTTTCAGTAAAGAAAACATTTAGTGACATAAGAAAGGTCAATCTGGAATCCAGGATTATGTCAGTGTACGTTGGTTCTGCAAACATGTATATAATGCTAATTATAGCGAGGATGGATCGTGGTGTAAATACATCAGAAATATCTTATACACAAGTACATACATATTAATACCAGGACTATAAAGAGAATGGCTGGAAGGATGAATATAGAGAGAGTGAGATAGAGAGGTAGACATATTATTGGTGCTGCTTGCAGCGTTTTTTTTCGCGGCCGCACCTGCGGCAAGTGCCGAAACCGCACTTGCCGCACCCTTACCGCAAGCCCCATAGACATTGCATGGGGCTTGCCGCAACTGTGCCGCAAGTGTAGCGGTTATGCGGTAATCGCGGCAGATGCGGTTTTTTTCACCGCATCTGCCGCGATTTGAAAATACGGCTGAAAAAACACTCAAAATAAAGTTACAAAAAGTAGACCTTTTATCTCCCATGGTGCCGCATTAAAGGTCCACTTTTTGTAACTTTATTTTGAGTGCATCCTTCTTTTTTCTTTATATTTATACCTTTGGACTTGGAGGGCTTTGCACCACACTTATTGTTTTTTAGTGCCGTTCCTATTTTTAGTTATATGATAGATAGATAGATAGATAGATAGATAGATAGATAGATAGATAGATAGATAGATAGATAGACGTGCAGATTATTAGGCAAGTTGTATTTTAGAGATTATTTATAATAGAGGATTATTTTTATTATGATCACAACTATGTTTCAATCAACCCAAAAGACTCATAAATATCAAAGCTTAATATTTTTGGAAGTTGGAGTGTTTTTTTAGATTTGGCTATCTTAGTAGGATATCTGTTTGTACAGTAAGAGAAAAAAAAAAAAACTGCACAGCACTCACAGACAATGTGAACTGTCCTCCACTTAGTATGGGGTCGGTGACAAGAGGACTTGGGTGTCAGCGTTAGGACTCATCGTGCCTGAAGTCACTTGTCGCAGTCGATGAGCAAGCAGACATTGGCCAATGTGTGTACTAAGAACTTCAGATTTAAAAAAATATAAGAATTTTGAGTTTTTTGAAAAAACGTAAGTTTTTAAATTTTTTCTCATATATATTTAGCTTGTTAGCATATGTACATCACTGTAGTAGCTGAGTGCTGCAGAGAGTTTTTATCTAGATTTTGTACAGGTAACTATTACTGTGCAGAATTATTAGCAACTTTGATGATACCAGCCCATACCAGTACCCCACCTCCACCTTGCTGGCGTCTGAGTCGGAGTGGAGCTCTCTGCCCTTTACTGATCCAGCCTCTGGCCCATCCATCTGGCCCATCAAGAGTCACTCTCATTCCATCAGTCCATAAAACCTTTGAAAAATCCGTCTTAATATATTTCTTGGGCCAGTCTTGACGTTTTATCTTATGTTTCTTGTTCAAAGGTGGTCGTTTTTCAGCCTTTCTTACCTTGACCATGTCCCTGAGTATAGCACACCTTGTGCTTTTTGATACTCAGTAACGTTGCAGCTCTGAAATATGGCAAAACTGGTGGCAAATGGCATCTTGGCAGCTTCACACTTGATTTTCCTAAGTTCATGAGCAGTTATTTTGTGCCTTTTTTCCCCAACACGCTTCTTGCGACCCTGTTAGCTATTTGCCATGAAACACTTGATTGTTCGGTGATCACGCTTCAAAAGATTGGCAATTTGAAGACTGCTGCATCCCTCTGCAAGACATCTCACAATTTTGGACTTTTCAGAGCCCGTCAAATCTCTCTTCTGACCCATTTTGCCTAAGGAAAGGCATTTGCCTAATAATTAAGCACACCTTATATAGGGTGTTGATGTGATTACACCACACCCCTCCTCTTTACAGAGATGCACATCACCTGATTTACTTAAAGGGATCCTGTCACCTCCAAAACGTCACCTAAGCTAGCAAAACATGTCCCTGCAGCATCCTATCACTAATCTCACACTTCTTACGTGAGTACACCCGCGCCGCTCTGTAGGCTTCAAGCACCGCATTGCGCATGCGTGCTGGACGCCTAACAGAGCGGCGCGGGTGTACTTACGTTACCCGCTCCCGGAATTTACGCGAATCACGTCATTTCATGACTGCCCAGCGTCCTGTAAACAAGGGAGGGCCTGCCTAGAAAATGAATAGTAGATCACGCTCATTAAGGCGTGATCTACTGACGAACAGGGCAATGAACGTACACGCCCTTAGGGCTAAAGAATATAGCCCCTGCTAATTATAATCACTAATGAGTAAGTATTAAATAGTTTTTATGCACTTTCACAGGATGCTTTTAAGAGACAAAAGAAGTGTGAGATTAGTGATAATATGCTGCAGAGACATGTTTTGCTAGCATAGGTGGAATTTTGGAGGTGACAGGATCCCTTTAACTGGTAGTTGGCTCTCTAGCCTATACAGCTTGGAGTAGGACAACATGTATAAAAAGTATCATGTGATCAAAATACTCATTTTCCCAATAATTCTGCACACAGTGTAGATAGATAGATAGATAGATAGATAGATAGATAAGATAGATAGATAGATTTGTAATTCTAATTGGGGAAACTCCAGTTCAGTTTTGTAGATGTCCCTGCAGTTTTAGGTTTAATCACAGATACACTTTGTGCTTTTTCCATGATTTGTGCATGACAGCTCTGCAGACATGATACATTTGATATTGGACATTACAGATCTGAGGTCGCCTGCTGTATCTTGGTTCCCCCAGGCTGCCTTAGGAGGGTCTTGCTGTGTAGAGAAGTCTTCAGTTACTGTTTCTTGTCACGATTAAGTACAAAATAGTTAACTTAAATGTGAAAGTGCAAAGGGCAGAACAAGAGCTCCAGCAAGATTGATCAAGTTACAGTGTAGAAGAGAGAGGGACAGGGAGGCTCCAACCCAGCACTGAGCAGCCAGGCCCTGAGCGCCTCACTCTGCAGAGCATCGCCCCTATATCTGCATGCAGACATCATACACCACACATGGTACATATACAACACATAAATACATGGTACATACACAAGGGGTACATACATACATGGCACATACACACCTGGAACATGTATGGTACATACATACATGATAAATACATGGTACATACACGTATGATACCTACATACATTGTACATACACATATGGTACATACATACATGGTACATACACATATGGTATGTACATGGTAAATACACACATGGTACATACATACATGATAAATGCATCATACATACACACATGGTACCTACATACATTGCACATAGACATACAGTACATACATACATGGTACATACACATATGGTACGTACATACATGGTACATACACATATGGTATGTACATGGTAAATACACACATGGAACATACATACATAATAAATACATCATACACACACACATGGTACCTACATACATTGTACATAGACATACAGTACATACATACATGGTACATACACATATGTACGTACATGATAAACACATACATGGCACATACACACATGTTACATACACATGGTTCATACATGGTACATACACATGGTACATACACATAGCACATGGTACATACTCATAGCACAATGAAAACCCATGCGTTTTCATTGCGTTTTTCATTTATATCAATGGATGCGTTTCTATGCGTTTTGCATTGCAAAAACGCATAGAAACACAAATGCAACCCCTTTTAGTTGTGAAATTAGCCATACTCACATGGTACATACACATATGATACATGCACACATGGTGCATAGACATGATACATAGACACATGGTACATACATAGACTGCAGGTTGCACTCAAAGTATACACCATTACTGTCTAAATCAGGATATTATGGCTGTTGATAGCTTCTGTCTATAATCTACTAATTTATGTAATTATTTATTTTAGTTGCATAATGCCAACATATACTGTAGTGCTGTCTGTAGATTGACAACACTGGCATTCCAAAATTCCATAGGGAAATATAATAAACATCATAAGGATCCAATTTGCTAACACCACAGTGACTTTGAGATCTGTCTATCATCCAATAGACTGAAAACCAGACACATCCCACACAGAACACCCATATATTCACATGTATGAAAACACTACTCATCGGTGTATGGATGCAGCATAGCTGAGCTAAATACTGACAACAGTCTGTAGATAAACCAGGTAAGATATCATGTGGGCTATCAGATAAATGATACATTCAGCTCTGCTATATCTATATATACTCTTAAGCCCCAATATACATAACGATGTCCCAGAGACCCGACCAAAAATCAAGTTCGCTGGGACATCGCTATCTGATCGCTGGTGAGCTGTCACACAGGCAGACTCACCAGCGATCAGGACCAGTGAGAACGCGGGTAACCAGGGTACACATCGGGTAACTAATCACAGCGCTGCACTTAGTTACCAGATGTGTACCTTGGTTACCATCTCCCAGCGTGTACTGTGTGGCACTGGGAGGTCGTTGATCGTTGGTCTCCCATTGTCACTCCCGCCGATGCTGACCACCTAGCGGAAGACCAATGATATAAAAATGGTCCTGGCCATTTAAAAATGATCAGCGAGCTGGTCACTGGTCGTTGGTACATGTCACACGCAGCGACTTCGCTATGAGGTCACTGCAACGTCACAAAACCGGTGACGTTGCAACGATATTGTTAGCGATATTGCAGCGTGTAACGGGGCCTTTAGGTTCTACACTTACAGATCGACAGATGGACAGATAGCTGAATAGATGATAGATGGATAGATAGATAGATAGATAGATAGATAGATAGATAGATAGATGAAAAATGAAAAATGGATGGCAGCACTTACTTCATAGAACTTTATGGGTGAGGGCGAAGGAAGAAACCATTTGCTGTAGAAAAGACATAAAAAGGAACAACTGACGTTTGCCAAAGAGTACCTTGACAAACCATAACCCTTCTTAGAAAATGTTCTATGGACAGATAAAACAAAAGTAGACCTTTTTGGCAATGCAAAGCAACATTTGATTACAGACGTCGCAATAAAGCTTATAAGGAAAAGAACACCCTACCAACAGTTAAGCATGGTGGAGAATCCATAATGCTGTGGGGTGGATTTGCTGCAACCGGTACTGGAGGAATCATGAAATGAAAGAATTATCAAGGATTATAGAGCAAGATGTCCCACCCAGTGTAAGAAAATGTGAAGATCATGGGTCCTCCAGCAAGACAATGACCCTAAGCACACATCCAAAAGTACACACAAATGGTTGAAAAAGAAAAAATGGACTGTTTTAAAATAAGCAGCAATTAGTCCAAACCTCAATCCCAATGAATATTTTTAGGGTGAGCTGAAATCTGCCATTGAGAAATGGAACCCTGTAACATTCAAGAGCAAACTGCAAAGGAAGAGACAATCCCAGCTGAGAAGGGCGAGAAGCTTGTAGATGCTACAGGAAATGTTTGGAGGTTTCATCAATGCCAAAGGGTGCACCAAGTTTTAATTAGGGGCCTTTATTGCTGCACATTCTGCTGTTTCTTCTTTGAAATAGCAACATGTAAATACAAAATGTTTTATTGTTGTGTTACTTTGGACACTCATTACATAATCCTCAGGATATAACTTTGGTACATTTCAATATATTTCTGAATATATTGTACAGTCTATGAAACAATGATTGCAGAGGAGGTGCCAATAATGGGGAGCATAGGTAAAAAAGAATAAGAAAAGCACCGAGAGATTTTGCAAGTGATGGGTGCAAAGCCTTACTTACAAATATCCAATTGTAGAAAGATATAAACTAAAAATTAGGCAGCACTCCAAAAATGATAAAAACCAGTGGACCTTTCTTTATTTAGCCCATATGATGTGTCGACATATCAGTTGGCTGAGGAAGGTTGGTCACAATCAAAACGCCGCCACTTTGTATGGGCTGAATAAAGGAAGGTGCAATGTTATTTTAATCATTTTTGGAACGCTGCCTATTTTTTAGTTTTTAGATAGATAAAATGATAGATAAAGCAGAAAAAAGGAATCGGCACAAACTTTCAATACAAAATTGGGTGCAATACTTCCTGATTAATGCACTGTTCACCTGCATAATAATCTACTTTCCAAAAACAGGCAGCACTCCAGTGGAAGTGAAAAAGGACAGATTTAATGTAGCCCTTGGTCGCGCAATGTTTCAACGCAACAGAGTCTTTGTCAAGCAAATAAACTTGACAAAGACCCTGCTGGGTTGAAACGTTGCACCACCAAGGGCTACATTAAACCTGTCCTTTTTCACTTCCCACTGGAGTGCTGCCTGTTTTTGGAAAGTCGATAAAATGATAGAGTGCTGCTCCAGGTGCAGGTGATGAGAGTGCTGCTCCAGGTGCAGGTGATGGGAGTGCTGTCCTGGTGCAGATGATGGGAGTGCTGCTCCTGGTGCAGATGATGGGAGTGCTGCTCCTGCTGGAGATGATGGGAGTGCTGCTCAAGTTGCAGATGATGGGAGTGCTGCTCCTGGTGCAGATGATGGGAGTGCTTGCTCCTGCTGGAGATGATGGGAGTGCTGCTCCTGGTGCAGATGATGGGAGTGCTGCTCCTGCTGGAGATGATGAGAGTGCTGCTCCTGCTGGAGATGATGGGAATGCTGCTCCTGGTACAGATGATGGGAGTTCTGCTCCTGCTGAAGATGATAGGAGTGCTGATCCTGCTGGAGATGATGGGAGTGCTGCTCCTGCTGCAGATGATGGGAGTGCTGCTCCTGCTGGAGATGATGAGAGTGCTGCTCCTGCTGGAGATAATGGGAGTGCTGCCCCTGGTGTAGATGACAGGAGTTCTGCTCCTAGTGCAGGTGATGGGAGTGCTGCTCCTGGTGCAGGTGATGGGAGTGCTGCTTCTGGTGCAGTGATGGGAGTGCTGCTCCTGGTACAGGTGATGGGAGTACTGCTCCTGGTACAGGTGATGGGAGTATTGCTTCTGGTGCAGGTGATGGGGAATGCTGCTCCTGTTACAGGTGATGGGAGTGCTGCTCCTGGTGCAGGTGACGGGAATGCTGCTCCTGGTAGAGGTGAAGGGAGTGCTGCTCCTGGTGCAGATGATGGAGTGCTGCTCCTGGTGCAGGTGATGGGAGTACTACTCATGGTGCAGATGATGGGAGTGCTGCTCCTGGTGCAGAGATGGGAGTGCTGCTCTTGCTGCAGATGATGGGAGTGCTGCTCATGTTGCAGATGATGGGAGTGCTGCTCCTGCTGGAGATGATGTGAGTGCTGCTCCTGCTGGAGATGATAAGAGTGCTGCTCCTGCTGGGGATGATTGGAGTGCTGCTCCTGGTGCAGATTATGGGAATGCAGCTCCTGGTGCAGATGATGGGAATACTGCTCCTGGTGCAGATGATGGGAGTGCTGCTCCTGGTGTAGATGATGGGAGTGCTGCTCCTGGTGTAGATGATGGGAGTGCTGCTCCTGGTGCAGGTGATGGGAGTGCTGATTCTGGTGCAGGTGATGGGAGTGCTGCTCCTGGTGCAGATGATGGGAGTGCTGCTCCTGGTGCAGGTGATGGGTATGCTGCTCTTGTTACAGGTGATGGTAGTGCTGCTCCTGGTGCAGGTGACGGGAGTCCTGCTCCTGGTAACACGTGATGGGAGTGCTGCTCCTGGTGCAGATGATGGGAGTGCTGCTCCTGGTGCAGGTGATGGGAGTGCTGCTCATGGTGCAGATGATGGGAGTGCTGCTCCTGGTTCAGATGATGGGAGTGCTGCTCTTGCTGCAGATGATGGGAGTGCTGCTCATGTTGCAGGTTATGGGAGTGCTGCTCCTGCTGGAGATGATGGGAATGCTGCTCCTGGGCAGATGATGGGAGTGCTGCTCCTGGGGCAGGTGACGGGAGCGCTGCTCCTGGGGCAGGTGATGGGAATGCAGCTCCTTGTGCAGATGATGGGAATGCTGCTCCTGGTGCAGATGATGGGAGTCCTGCTCTGGTGCAGATGATGGGAGTGCTGCTCCTGCTGGAGATTATGGGAGTGATGCTTCTGCTGGAGAGGATGGGAGTGCTGCTCCTGGTGCAGATGATGGGAGTGCTGCTCCTGCTGTAGGTGATCAGAGTGCTGCTCCTGCTGCAGATGATGGACTGCTGCTCCTGGGACAGGTGATGGGAGTGCTGCTCCTGCTGGAGATGATGGGAGTGCTGCTCCTGGGCAGGTGATGGGAGTGCTGCTCCTGGTGGAGATGATGGGAGTGCTGCTCCTGGTGGAGATGATGGGAGTGCTGCTCCTGGGACAGGTGATGGGAGTGCTGCTCCTGCTGGAGATGATGGGAGTGCTGCTCCTGGGGCAGGTGATGGAGTGCTGCTCCTGCTGCAGGTGATGGAGTGCTGCTCCTGGGGCAGATGATGGAGTGCTGCTCCTGCTGCAGATAATGGGAGTGCTGCTCCTGCTGGAGATGATGGGAGTGCTGCTCCTGCTGGAGATGATGGGAGTGCTGCTCCGGGAGCAGATGATGAGAGTGCTGCTCCTGGGGCAGGTGATGGGAGTGCTGCTCCTGGAGCAGGTGATGGGAGTGCTGCTCCTGATGGAGATGATGGGAGTGCTGCTCCTGGAGCAGGTGATGGGAGTGCTGCTCTTGCTGGAAATGATGGGAATGCTGCTCCTGGTGCAGATGATGGGAGTGCTGCTCCTGCTGCAGGTGATGGGAGTGCTGCTCCTGGGCAGGTGATGGGAGTGCTGCTCCTGCTGCAGGTGATGGGAGTGCTGCTCCTGGGGCAGGTGATGGGAGTGCTGCTCCTGCTGCAGGTGATGGAGTGCTGCTCCTGGGGCAGGTGATGGGAGTGCTGCTCCTGCTGGAGATGATGGGAGTGCTGCTCCTGCTGGAGATGATGGGAGTGCTGCTCCTGCTGCAGATGATGGGAGTGCTGCTCCTGGTGCAGGTGATCGGAGTGCTGCTCCTGGTGTAGGTGATGGGAGTGCTGCTCCTGCTGGAGATGATGGGAGTGCTGTTCCTGCTGGAGATGATGGGAGTGCTGCTTCTGGTGCAGGTGATGGGAGTGCTGCTTCTGGTGCAGGTGATGGGAGTGCTGCTCCTGCTGGAGATGATGGGAGTGCTGCTTCTGGGGCAGGTGATGGGAGTGCTGCTCCTGGAGCAGGTGATGAGAGTGCTGCTCCTGAAACAGGTGATGGGAGTGCTGCTCCTGGAGCAGATGATGAGAGTGCTGCTCCTGGGGCAGATGATGGGAGTGCTGCTCCTGCTGCAGATGATGGGAGTGCTGCTCCTGAGGCAGGTGATGGGAGTGCTGCTCCTGGTGGAGATGATGGGAGTGCTGCTCCTGGTGGAGATGATGGGAGTGCTGCTCCTGGGGCAGATGATGGGAGTGCTGCTCCTGCTGCAGATGATGGGAGTGCTGCTCCTGAGGCAGGTGATGGGAGTGCTGCTCCTGGTGGAGATGATGGGAGTGCTGCTCCTGGTGGAGATGATGGGAGTGCTGCTCCTGGTGGAGATGATGAGAGTGCTGCTCCTAGGGCAGGTGATGGGAGTGCTGCTCCTGGTGGAGATGATGAGAGTGCTGCTCCTGGTGGAGATGATGGGAGTGCTGCTCCTGGGCAGATGATGGGAGTGCTGCTGCTGGGGCAGGTGATGGGAGTGCTGCTCCTGGTGGAGATGATGAGAGTGCTGCTCCTGGTGGAGATGATGGGAGTGCTGCTCCTGGGGCAGATGATGGGAGTGCTGCTGCTGGGGCAGGTGATGGGAGTGCTGCTCCTGGTGGAGATGATGAGAGTGCTGCTCCTGGTGCAGATGATGGGAGTGCTGCTCCTGGGGCAGATGAGTGGAGTGCTGCTCCTGGTGGAGATGATGGGAGTGCTGCTCCTGCTGCAGATGATGGGAGTGCTGCTCCTGGTGCAGATGATGGGAGTGCTGCTCCTGGGGCAGATGATAGGAGTGCTGCTCCTGGTGGAGATGATGGGAGTGCTGCTCCTGCTGGAGATGATGGGAGTGCTGCTCCTGGTGCAGGTGATGGAGTGCTGCTCCTGGTGGAGATGATGGGAGTGCTGCTCCTGGTGCAGGTGATGGGAGTGCTGCTCCTGGTGGAGATGATGGGAGTGCTGCTTCTGCTGCAGATGATGGGAGTGCTGCTGCTGGGGCAAGTGATGGGAGTGCTGCTCCTGGGGCAGGTGATGGGAGTGCTGATCCTGCTGTAGGTGATCAGAGTGCTGCTCCTGCTGCAGATGATGGGAGTGCTGCTCCTGCAGATGATGAGAGTGCTGCTCCTAGGGCAGGTGATGGGAGTGCTGCTCCTGGGGCAGGTGATGGGAGTGCTGCTCCTGGGGCAGGTGATGGGAGTGCTGATCCTGGGCAGGTGATGGGAGTGCTGCTTCTGAGGCAGGTGATGGGACCCTTTCACTGCTGCAGTTAGTATTCTCCTATTTCTCCTTGTTTACAATAGGGTAAAAACATGAAAAAAAAAACCCTAAGCATCCTCGGTGCACAAGGAGTTAACCCCCGGCTGACAGTCAGCTGATCGCGGTGATTGACAGCCCCCCCTCCTTCTGCTTCTTTTAAAGTTTATATACTATTATGCTAATGAGGCCCGGGGATCCGCGCTCCCATTGGCCCGCCGTCCCCCGACCATTCGCCATTGGGCCGGTGACGTCAGAGCAGCTATAAAGCTCAGCATTGCTTTTAAAGTGAATGCTCCGGTAAAGTGACAGCGGCTCCGCGCTCCGGTGCTGACAGACAGCGGCTCCGGCCCCGCACTCTCTCCTCCCTGGGACTAAAAGAACAAGCAACAAAGTTTTGTGGATGCAGAGTTAGAGCCGTGCAGAGCCCTGTCCACACTGTGCCGGGGATGTGCGCCGGGGGGCACCGCTGCCTCTGATCCAGGGGGGCACCCACCGCTTCCTCGGGGTCGGGGCACCGCTTCCTCTGATCCGGGATCGGGGCACCGCTTCCTCTGATCCGGGTGCACCGCTGCCTCTGATCCGGGGTGCACCGCTGCCTCTGATCCGGGGGGCACCGCTTCCTCTGATCCGGGGGGCACCGCTGCCTCTGATCCGGGGGCACCTCTTCCTGTTCGCCCCCTCTGCACCCCTGCCTCTGATCTGGGGGGCACGTGTTCCTGTTCGCCCCCTGTGCACCGCCCGCACCCTGGCTCACCCGTGTGTGCCCCAGGTGTCCCCTGTGCAGCCCGTGTGGAGGACTGTGCCGCCCGGCAGCAGGAGGATGGCATCAGAGCTGGCAATGAGCTCGTCCGACCTGCCCACCAGTCCCCTGGCCATGGAATATGTTAATGACTTCGATCTGATGAAGTTTGAAGTGAAAAAGGAGCCGGTGGAGAGCGATCGCATCATCAGCCAGTGCGGACGCCTGATCGCCGGGGGATCGCTGTCTTCCACCCCGATGAGCACGCCCTGCAGCTCGGTGCCCCCCTCCCCGAGCTTCTCAGCCCCCAGCCCCAGCTCCGGCAGTGATCAGAAGAGCCACCTGGAAGACTATTACTGGATGACCGGCTATCCCCAGCAGATCAACCCGGAGGCTTTGGGGTTCAGCCCGGAGGACGCGGTAGAAGCGCTGATCAGCAGCACCGGTCCCGCACAGCACCAGCCACAGCAGCACAGCACCAGCAGCAGCAGCAACAACACCAGCAGCTCCAGGGCTACGATGGCTTTGCCAGGGGGCAGCAGTACCCCTCCTCGGCTGGGATGCCCGGAGAAGACATGGGCTCTGCAGCGGCGGTGGTGTCTGCAGTCATAGCAGCTGCTGCAGCAGGGGGAGGCCACCACCACCATCACCACCACCACCATCCTGGAGGAGCAGCCGGGGTGCAGCCTGCAGGAGGAGGCGGCGGAGGAGGAAGCAGCAGCTCCCCAGCATCGTCTTCATCGTCAGTGGTCGGGGGTCTGCACCAACAGCCCCACCACCACCATCACCACCACCACCACCTGCACTTTGACGATCGCTTCTCCGATGAGCAGCTGGTCACCATGTCGGTGCGGGAGCTCAACCGGCAGCTCCGGGGGGTGAGCAAGGAGGAGGTGATCCGGCTGAAGCAGAAGAGGAGGACCCTGAAGAACAGGGGGTATGCACAGTCCTGCAGGTTCAAGAGGGTGCAGCAGAGGCACGTCCTGGAGTCCGAGAAGAACCAGCTGCTGCAGCAGGTGGAGCACCTCAAGCAGGAGATCTCCAGGCTCCTCCGGGAGAGGGACGCCTACAAGGAGAAGTATGAGAAGCTGCTGGGAAGTGGCTTCAGAGAAAACGGATCCACCAACAGTGACAACCCTTCCTCTCCGGAGTATTTCATGTAAGTGTCACCTTCACTTTTCTTGCCTGCTACAAACTTGTGCCCCCCAACTACACTACACTAGGAGACATACTGTCCCAAACTTCACAATGGTACCCATGCAACTGTGCGCTTTGGAAAGGGGCATTGCATGTCCCTAAGTGGACATGCTGCCAGACATACTTCAGCCTGGAGTTCCCCCATTGCCTTTGACCTACAGTATTGAAGTAGATGTCACAACTCAAATCTAGTATATGTCACTCCATTTGAACCTGTTAGGATTTGCCTGGGGCTTTGCTAGTTAGGACATGCCACCCTTACACTAGGTTTTGTGTCCTGGTAGAGAACGTGCCACCCAACTGATTTGTGGACCTAGTAGAAACCTGCCAACCACTGACTTGTGGACCTAGTAGAAACCTGCCACCCAACTGATTGTGGACCTAGTAGAAACCTGCCAACCCACTGACTTGTGGACCTAGTAGAAACCTGCCAACCCACTGACTTGTGGACCTAGTAGAAACCTGCCAACCCACTGACTTGTGGACCTAGTAGAAACTGCCAACCACTGACTTGTGGACCTAGTAGAAACCTGCCAACCCACTGACTTGTGGACCTAGTAGAAACCTGCCAACCCACTGACTTGTGGACCTAGTAGAAACGCCAACCCACTGACTTGTGGACCTAGTAGAAACCTGCCAACCACTGACTTGTGGACGTAGAGAAACATGCCACCAACTAACTTGTGGATCTAGGAGAAACATGCCAAACTGACTTGTGGACCTAGCAGACTCAAGCCAACCAACTGACATGGCACCTAGCAGAAACAAGCCCCTTGACTGAATTTTGGACCTAGCACAAACAAGTCAATTCACTGACTTGTGGAACTAAGAGAGATGTTCCAAAACGAACTTGTAGACATAGTAAAAACATGTCACCCAACCGACGTGGTAGACCTAGGAGAAACAAGCCAACCCACTCCCACTAACTTGAGGAACGAGGGGAAATATACCAAAACTGACTTGTAGATCTAGGAGAAACATGCCATTACTGACTTGTGGACTTGGGAGAAACAAGCCAACCAAATGAGTTGTAGACCTAGGAGAAACAAGCTAACCCACTGATTTGTGGTACTAGGAGAAATATTCCAAAAGTGACTTGTAGACCTAGGAGAAACATGCCATAACTGACTTGTGGACTGAGGAGAAATATGCTAAAACACACTTGTAGATCTAGTTGAAAATCACCCTAGACATCACAACCCAGTAAGCATGTCACCTTTTGGGAGAAGGATCTTTATATGACATGAGGACCAAAGCATAAGCACACACAACCAACTTCCAGTAGTCACTTTTTCTGTAGGATCACATGCCACCTCATTGACATTAGATCAGTGTTCTTGATAGGATGTGCTGCACCATTCACATCACTAGCTTGTTTCCTGGTTCCCCTGTTACCACTTTTCTCTACTTTTTACAACTTTTGTGCCCTCATCCTTACCCTGCTGTGAGTCAAGGCCTCTTACCAAGTCTTATTAACTTTATACTTTATTTTATGCACTATGATACTCTATACATAGGTGTTATAACATATATCTTGTACTGCCCTCTTGTCTTTGTTGGACTGGTTGAGGGCTCTTACTTAGAATCATGGCTTTCTAAAAGAAAAGACAGATATCCTTACCATCCATGAATCTTTATAATATATTCTGCCCACAATTTATCAATAAACCCATACATTTATTAGGATCATGATCTAGGAAGACCTTCTTGGTGATAACTAGGACTTCAGATGGTCCATTTGGCCAGTACAACCCATTAATCTCATGTTTGTCCAACTTTACTGGTTAGATCATCCCCTTCCTTTTATTTAGGGAAGTTAGAGAACACTTTTTACACCCTTCTTCTACCCATGGTTTTCATTTTGCATCCCCCATAGTGTGTCACTCTTGGGCTGTCATTGTGTATGTGGTGCATTTTATGTCACTGTGCATGTCGAAAAGTTTGATTGTACATCCCTATGATATTATTACATTTTAACTTACTTTGCTCCTCGGCGCACAAAGTGATATGGCGAAAGTTGTATTCCATTACTCCCACGGCTAACACCTTGGTTTCCTTAAAGCAGGAACCTTGGAAGCCCCCCAACATAAAACGCTGCACAATAATGGTGTTTTATACTAGTTGTAACCCATATTTTATTGATCTATGGTCTATGTAGGTGCAATAAAAGATTGTGGGGCAGTCTGGAGGAATTTGCCATAATATGGGAGCTATGGAGCTTGCATGAACTTCCTTCCCTGTGATCACTTTGTCCGCCCATGCCTTGCCTTGCACCCATAAACCCCCCCCCCCGCACTCATATGAAGACTGCACTTTGAAATTTATCATCACTTTACGCTTCCTATTTGTTTTGTTTTTAAGGTCATGAGTTTATGAGCTCGCTGTGTCAAAGCCAGAGCGAAAAACAGAGAATTGTTGCCATCCCGAGTTCTTCATATGAGCTTGCAATAAAAAAAAAACAAAACACAAAAAATGTGAATTTTTAGACTGAATTCATCCATTCTTGAGAGTTGCTGAACTAAAACAAAAAATATATATAAAAGAGGAGATGATGATGATGATATAAAGCAACCTGCCAAAATGAAGAAGGCATCAAACTTCATATGACTTTATGGCCCAAAATGAATGAGACTCGGCCCGCCATTAAATATCCCATACTCATCTCATGCATTACGCTTGCTGTTGTGTCTTGGCAACAAAGAACTGTAATTGTTATAAGACTTTATGGAAAAAGAGACGTTATATTAATAAGAAGGCCCTGCATGCTGGACATGTACGGTATAATTATTATTTTTTTGGTTTTTTTTTTTTGTTTATTATTTTTGCTTGGAAAAAACGGACTTCTGGAATATATGGCATGACATTCATTTTTCTTTTTCTTTTTTTACGTTCATCACTTTTTTGAGTTGCCAACAAAAAAGTGCAACCTCGTTCCCCCTTTTAAGTAAAGTTTGCATCTGCTCTATATATTAAAAAGAAAAACTGCTTCTCAAACAATATGCAAAACGTCAATTTTTTATTATTATTTTATTATTATTATTTGAATGCACTGATTGCTTTTCCTTTCAAGGTGACAGAATGGAATTTCTTATGTAAACTTAAGAATGTTTCAAAAAAGAAAGATAGTGAGAGAGATGTCTTGGGACTAAATGCTGTGAGCTAATAATTAAAATGTTATTTTTTAAGATTAAGGGAACATAAATGGCCCCTTTTTTTTGCATTTGGTTTCCATCAGATGTGGAATGCTTTGGGTTCTTAGTCCATATTGTTCCTTTTCCCTACAGTTTCAGGAATGTCCTATTCATTGGAACAAGCTAGATCTGTTGTAGCAATAGAACATTTTTTATATCAATTTTTTTAGGGGTGATTGATGCACTAAGCGGCCTGTTTTGATATTGGAGGGTTAGAAATTGCTATGGGATTTTTTTTATTAATTTTTTTTTTTAGTTTTTTTTTTAACGCATGTGCTTGCAACTTACCTATCAGTTGAGTATGTGTCAAACCCATGCTTTACCACTGACTGTATTAGAAAACCAAAGGTATTAAAAGGGTAAGCACCCTTAATGAATATTTTCCACTTAAAAGTCAAAAAATGTACTTTTTTTTTTATTTTTTTTAAATTTTTCTCAGAATTGAAGTATTTGGGACTGAATTGCACTAAGATATAACCTGCAAGCATATAATACAAATGCAAAAAAAAACGCTAATACAAAATGTATGCAGAAGAAAAAAACGGCATTACTGCACAGTTTTAAAACAATGCAGTTTTTTTTTTATTTTTCATTTACAGTATAATATTGTGGTGCAGAACTGGATTTTCTGTAGCTTCACAAATTCCACCAAGTCTTAAAAGGCAATAATAACCAGGAAATAAACCGATTTTTATCAGGGACTGATATCACGTCTTTTACATATAGTTACCATCATAGATTTTTAAATACGTGTCAGCTGTTATGTTATTTGTTTTGTTTTCCTATCTATATTTTGCTGTGCAAAATTGTTTTATATTTTGAGTTACTAACGACATGTGTTGTATTTTGTGCTCTGTCTATATGGTCATATCAAAAGGAAAAAAAAAATAATCTACATAATAAACTGCAGTTTTTGATTCTGTACTGGGCTTGGATTTGTTTTCTGCAAAGAGGGGGGGTTGGAAAACAAAAAAGAATAGCAAGGTTCTAGGTACAATGTTACATTCTGTTTGTGTCCTTGGTCGTCTTTCCTCCTTTTTCTGTTGCAAAAACTTTGCACAAGTCTCCACTGCCCGATAGAATACCAGGCGTCCTACGTACAATATTACATTTTATCCTCTTTTTTTTCTCTTGCTGACACTTTGCACCAATCTGTTATTTTCTACCCACAAGCCAAAAGAATACCAAGTGTCCTAGGTACAATGTCACATTCTATTTGTTTATTTTTATTTCTACCCTTCTTTCCACCTTTTCTCTTGCTAGCACCCAGCCTGTCATATACCACCCACGATCAAAAATATTAAGTCTCTTAAATACAATGTTACATTCTATTTGTTTATGTTATTTTTATTTATACTCTCCTCTCTTTTTTTCTCTTGCTGACATTTTGCACCAATCTGTCATTTTCTACCCACAAGAATACCAAGTGTCCTAGGTACAATGTTACATTCTATTTGTTTATTTTTATTTATATCCTTCTTTCCCCCTTTTCTCTTGCTAACACCCAGCTAGTCATATACCACCCACTATCAAAAATAATATTAAGTATCCTAGACACAATGTTACATTCAATTTATTTATTTATTTATTTATACTCTCCCCTCTTTTTTTCTCTTGCTGACACTTTGCACCAATCTGTCATTTTCTACCCACAAGAATACCAGGATTCCTAGGTACAATGTTAGATTCTATTTGTTTATTTTTATTTATACTCTTCTTTCCCCTTTTCTCTTGCTATCACCCAGCCTGTCATATACGACCCACTGTCAAAAATAATATTAAGTATCCTAGATACAATGTTACATTTGATTTATTTATGTATATTCTCTCCTCTTTGTTTTCACTTGCTGACACTTTGCACCAATCTGTACTTTTCTACCCACTACCCAAAAGAATACCAAGTGTCCCAGATACAATGTTACATTCCATTTGTTTCTTTGTTTATTTTTATTTACCATATATCCTTTCCTCTTTTTTTTTTCTCTTGCTAACATTTTGCACCAGTCTCCTCTATCAAAAATAATATAAAGTGTCCCCTAGGTGCAATGTTACATTTTATTTGTGTATATCTCTTCCCTAGTGTTCTTACCTCTTTCTCTTGCATCAATCTGTCATTTCCTACCCCCCTCCCCCCATTCTGACTCGCTCAATGTACAATACCATTTATTTGGATTTCTTTAAAATTAAACGTATCTATTTTTGTATTAAAAAAAAATAACAAAAGATAATCCTATAAGCGGCCGTGCGTATTGCGTCTGTAGTGTAGCTGATAGAATATTCGAATCCTCTTAATTGCAATAGTAATTAGCGTCATGATCACCTATCAATCCGCTGATCTTACCGGAGGATCGTTTGGACGCCACGTTTGCTGTGTGCATTCAGATCACTGCATATCATCCTCCTTGTGTATTTGTGAACCACATTAGCGATTGGTCCCAGGTTTGACCCCAGAGACGATGCCCTTTGACACTTGACCCTTTGCAGTAGACCTTTGTTTGGATAATGATTACCAATCCATATCCTGGTTAATTTTTGGCTCATATCATAGTAAATCTTTAATCAAAGCTTATACAGACAGGCCTAAGCGGTGGAGAGGATATAAAATCATTTTTTAACGACGATATTTACAGCAAGGGTTAAATTATCATCTGCTCCTGGACCATAACAGTCCCTGATGTCCACATTTTGGAGGTAATGAGTTTAGTGCGGCATTGGAGGGGTTAACCTCGGAGTTCCATGGAATGTTTCCATTCATCGAAGTGTCTATGAAAAGTCCTAAAATTAAATTTGCTCCCTATCACCTTATCATTCCACACGATGGAAGTGAGTTTATTCCAAGTTAACCCCTGTGTTCCCTGGAATATTACCATCTATCCAACTATCTATGAAAATGCTTAAAATTACATTTCTTCCAAAATTTTCCACTCCTTTAACCCTCACATACCCAGGGTTGAGTGTCCTGCATTCTCTTTATGTTAAGTACGGTACATAGAATAGGTTAGCTGGTCTTGCCTTTAACCCTTTGCTAGCTCTGTAATTATTCTATATGGTTATTTGTAGCAGAACGATGATTGATTTGAAGCCTGGCGGTGTATACGGTTTTATATAGCTATAGTTATGGTGTCATAGTCATGAGAAGTGAATACTTACCCTGTCATTCAGTATAGGGTTCTGAATTCAGAATGTAGTGATTTGGGGAATATATTCAGGCCTATAGAGAACCCATAGAGTTGAGTTACAAGCATAGCTATGTGAATGTAGCAGAATCTGAAGTGTCCTTGCAAGGGTTAACAGCCACAATCTCAGCTCTGCCACATCTGCATAGGTTATGAATTCTGTATAGATTTCCGCACAATCCCAGCAGAGGACACCACGTCTTCAATGACAAACCGGAGACGCTCTACGTCCTCCTGCCCACCTGCCACGACGTTCCATGTTTCATTCAATCGTCGGAATTCCATCGAAAGGTTTTATTTTATAATATCATATTTGTCAGTTGTGATAAACCGAGGAGCGCAGGTTTATCGTCACCCGATAGCTACTAATTAACACAGGGCCCTATGGAACCCATTAACCCTTTGCTGCCTGTTTGGCGGCTGCGGCGTCTTATTCGGACCCTTCACAGGCAGTAGATTTGCTGACATTCACTTCCGCTCCTGTTTGCATAGACCGCCTGCACACGGATCTCTGCAAACCCCCATACACATGAATGCAGACGTTTGTGCACCGGATCGGCCTCTTGCAGCCTTAGGATTTCAGCTCTGAAGTGTAGGTTTCTTTTTTCCTAAGGCAGGGTCTCCATCAGAGCGAGATTTTCCGATCAAGCAGGTGCAACAACAAGTTTTATATTCACAGGCGCAAGCGAGGTATAGAGATACACGTATTATTCAACATCAACACAAGAAAATATCCCGCAAGACATCTGCTCCTCACCACACTGCTCCGGCTGCAGCGTTTCAGCCTTTGATGTCAAATCATTCATAATATTTCAGCACGATATCCTTGAACGCAAATGTAGTATCAGATATTCCCCCATTTCCTGCACCCGGCGAGTAAATTATGTATAGGCTGCATTAGAATTATCTGTATAAATGCCGCAGATTGATATCCTCAAAGTGAAGCCTGATTGGAAAGGAAATCCTTTTAGTTAGATCATTTTTTTTATTATTTTGTATTTTTCTTTTTTGCGCAAAATAACTTTATAGCTGTTAATTTTAACTCCTATGAAGCAACACCTGCAGAGAAGGCCTGGAGAGCCGCCAAGGTTATGCCACAGAAATAACATCTCTTAGTTATTTTGTGCAAATAGACACATTTCTGTGCAGCTGCGGATGGGAAACATTTGATATTCCAACAACATTGAAGGGAATAGAAAAATTGTAAGAAAAGGAACACTTTTTCTGCCATTTTTGTATACGTCATTTTTAAAAAATATTTATGATTTGAACCTATTTGAAAATATTCTATTTATATTTACCTTTCACTCTCTCCATATATATATATATAGAAAGATAGAGAGAAAGAGGTCAATATAAATAAAATATTTTCAAATATGTTCAAATCATGAATATTTAAAAATAATGTATGGTAATTACATATTTATATGATATATATGTTTAAATAAGTTAAAATAATACCGTAAATATATTTAGTTTTTTAATTAATTGCATTTAATCAATTGCATTCTTTTTACACTACAAATTAAGAAAACAAAGTAAATCATCACATTAAGAGATAAGATAATGTGATATCTTGCATAGGCTTTTATTCATTCATTGACTTGCATTAAATATTTTACAATATACACCAGTTCACAGTAGCCGGAAATTAATACCATTGTTTTATTTTATGCAGGACGACCCAGAGATAAATACTGGTCAGATGACGTAATCTGCAATGAAATACTAAACTGCCGGATCTGTCAGGTGGTTTAATGCTTCATTCAGTCCTGACCTGCATCTATCTATCTGTCTGTCTGCCTATCTTATCTATCTATCATCTATCTGTGTTTAATTTCTCTATCGTCTATTTAGCATCTCTCTATGTATATAATACGTATTTATGTATCTAGCTATGTATCTATCATCTATGTATTATTATTTATTATTATAGCGCCATTTTTTTCATGGCGCTTTACATGTGAAAAGGGTCATATATAGACAAGTACAATATTTAAGAACAATACAAGGCACAGACACGTACAGGAGGAGAGAGGACCCTGCCCACGAGGGCTCACAGTCTACAAGGGATGGGTGAGGATATAGGAGGTGAGGGGAGAGAGGACCCTGCCCATGAGGGCTCACAGTCTACAAGGGATGGGTGAGGATATAGGAGGTGAGGGGAGAGAGGACCCTGCCCATGAGGGCTCACAGTCTACAAGGGATGGGTGAGGATACAGTAGATGAGGAGAGAGGACCCTGGCCTACAGGGCTGACAGTCTACAAGGGATGGGTGTGGATACAGCGGGGAAAGGTAGAGGAGCCTGCCTACGAGGGTTCACATTCTACAATCTATCTATCTAAACAAAAGATAAATGGATGATATGACTCCTTAATCGCTCCTGGCGCTGCAACGTTTCGGCTAAGAAATAGCCTTTGTTGCTGCGCCATGGGTGATTAAAGTCCGCAATTGTTCACTTTCTTCAGGAGTGCTGCCGTCCAATTTTTGTTTACATTGTCTTCCATTGGAGTTTGGTTATTGGAGGGCTGTGCACTCGATTTTGCGGTTGCTATTCACGTACACTACCTATATTCTCTTTCCTATTAGCATTACTATCTATCTATCTATCTATCTATCTATTCAGGCGGGCGTCACACGCTACGATATATGTAAAGATCTCGCTGGAAAGTGCCTGATTTGGCATCGCTCCTACGACATCGTTGCGTGTGACTGGTCGATCTGACTAGTGATAAGTGGTCAGATCGGGAACCTGACCCCAAATCAGACGATGTTGACCATCCAATCTGCTGCATTGTTCTGTGTGACCCCGCCATAACTGATCTCCTTTATGATTTCTCCTATTCATATCATTGACAAGCATCGCTCGCTGATTGTGTGAACGATACCTGCACATAATATCGCTGCTGCATCCTGAACGTTATCTATACATGTGACACCTCACTAACGATGTTGAGCATGAGCGCACACTACTGGCATCGTTATTGAGTTCCCTCACAAAATCATAGTGTGTGACGCCGCCTATCCCATTCCTATCATCATCTACTATCTATCTATCTATCTATCTATCTATCTACTATCTATCTCTCTAGGGTGTAACTACAAAAAGTGCAGGGGTTGCAATCACACTCGGGCCCTGGAGCCTACAGGGGCCCCAAAAGTACATTTGGCTTATAGAAATAGACTAATGCTATTAAACATTTGCAATAATTAGTGGCCCTGTTGGAGCTTTAACATCGGGGTCCATGACCTTCAAGTTACACCACTAACTTATATATCATCTATTATCTTTTTCTCAATTTATGTATCATCTATCCCATATCTATCTATAGGGGCCGTCACACGCTATGATATCAGTAACGATATCGCTGAAACGTCAGGGGTTTTCAGTTGCTCTAACAACGTCGTTGCGAGTGACACATCGATCTTACAAGGGATAAGTGGTCTGATCATTCATCGTAGATATGAGATCCGGACCTCACATCAGACGATGTTCAGTGTGACACCGCGATAACGATCTCCTTAACGATTTCGCCTATTCACAACATTGACAAGCATCGGTCGCTGGTTGTGTGAACAATACCTGCACGCAACATTGTGAACGTTATCTATACATGTGACACCTCACTAACAATGTTGTCCATGTGCGCGCACCCCTGAGATTGTAGGTGAGATCGGCCACAAAATCGTAGTATGTGATGTCCCCTTATCATCTATCTATCTATCTATCTATCTATCTATCTATCTATCTATCTATCTATCTATCTATTTTATCTATTCAATCTTTTTTCTTCCTTTTCCTGCATAATTGATCTTATAAATCCATTATAATAATTGATAAGCAGATGTATATTGCACCCTGCCCACGGCCTCTCATTTCCATATCTAACGTTGTGTGCTCGCCCTGGAGATTGTGATTTATGAGATCTCCTCTTATCACATGTCAATATTGGCCGCCTGGATCCCAGCAGAGGAATACCTGCACTCAGGTGACTTATCTACAAAGTCATAGAAATAACACCTGTACTGTAAAACCAATATATAACATCGATAGTCTACTACTTATTATTGTTATTATTTTTGTATTACTTTTGATACTTTTATGTTATTTTTATTATATTTTGCATTATAAGAAGAAAAAAAAACCAAGACTGCACTCCCTATCAACAAAGACAGGACATTTCTGGTAAGAGTCAGAATCATGATCAGGTCTTGACTTTTACACAAGTAGATTTTTGTTTGTAGTCTATTATTATATTTGTAAGTATTTTTTTCATTCATCTCACTGAAGAAACACAATAGACCGTGTGGTCATGTCATCGTGTTGGCCTACGCCGATGATCCACTTAAACGTCCTATAGCAAAAGTCCTATAACTTCCCTCAGACTTTAACAAAGGAAACGTTTGAGGTAGAATCAGAATCTGTGAATTGCACTGAATCCGCTCTGCAGTCTCCGATGTATCAGGTGTCCATAGTGCAGGGTTTTTAATGGATAATGCATTGATTTCTCTGGAGGAGACAAGGACCATGTTTAATCTGGGTCATATTGTATTTACTAATAGGGAAAAATAATAAAAAGTTCTATGTTTAAAAAAAGTAAGGCCTCCTAAAAGTCACTTTGTGACCTATTGACAGGTGCATCTCAATGAGTTATAATACCACCAAAGAGTTAATTGATTTCACTGACTCAATACATAAAGTGAAACACATATATTATATAGAGTCATTACACACAGAGGGATCTATTTCATGTGTTTATTTCTGTTAATGTTGATGATTATAAAAACCCAAATAAAACCCAAAGGTCATTATCTCAGAAAATTAAAGTAGGGAGGATGAAGGGTTAAAACCACGCTGCTGTATTCCACCAGACATCAAAGGATGAATATAATATTGATTTATTAGTCAATGTGTTTCAGGGATCCCAGAAACACCTGAAACATGGCAATATGATATTGATTTTTGATTATATTCTAATTCATTGAGATGTACTAGTATATATATATATCCATTGCTGAACACGGGTATAGTGCATAGGTTGCAGCACCTTATTATATTTTGCAGTAGGGCCTCTTAGTTAATCCAAACTCCTAGAGATAGGTGTATCTGGATACATGCTAACCCTAGGAGAGTAGATTAACTGTGAGGCCCACCTGCAAAATATAATAAGTTGCTGCGACATACCCATTTTCAACAGAGGATATAATGCATAAAAAATATATATTATTTATTTATAGATAGACAGATGGACATTTACTTGATACCAGTATATATTTTTAATATATTTTTATATATATTTCTTATATATATCATTTAATTTTTTTACATTTATTAATATTATTTTATATATTTCTGTATGCTTTTTTATTATCAATGGGATTACACAGCTTGGTATGTGCATGACCTCTTTTTTTCTTTTATTTCTATACTAGGCGTTCTCTTCACTCTATCTCAAGTGTGTATTCATCCCATTAGTGTGATTTTAATCTAAAAAGGAAATTGGGGTTAACACTGCACCCTGGCATTGGGCCTGGGGACCACGCTGCTGTCGCCTAATCAGTAAATCACATTTCCTTTTAGTGTAGGGTTGTTGACTGTGTAAAGCTATATATATATATATATATTATTTAGTATAGTAAATATATACATATAACACTTACCTACATAACAGCACACTATATCATACACACATATAACACATAACAGATATATATACACAACATACTACATCACCCATAATATACATGCATATATAATATATACACACACAATACATAACATTCATACACATATACTTCATATATACACATATAATACCACATACATATATAATACACATATAGACACACTATAGATACACACACATAGATACACATATAATACACACATTTGCATACACACATATATACAACACATATATACATACAACACACACACATATGCACATATATACACACATATGCATACACATATAGACACATAATATACACACCATACTTTCATGTGTGCACACACACACACACATATATATAACATTATACACACACACACACATATACATATATACAAATACACACACATACAGATATATACACACAATCATGAGTATATACATGCACATACAGATATATACACACACATATGTATATACAATAACATATAAATCTGTTACACAATATTGGAAGTGCTGCCATCCAATTTTTCTGCATATTGATTTATACCTTGGATATTGGTATAATGGGAGGTTTTGAACCTACTGGTATTTGTGTCTGTGGTGCTGTTTTTTATCTTTCTACTATACATACATATACCCACATATACATACATACACATACATACACATATACACATATATACACATATACACACACATAATTACATATGCCGTGGTGTAACTTCAATAGGTGCAGGGATTGCAATCGCATGTGGGCCCTTGAGCCTAGGGGCCCCAAAAGTCCCTTTGGCTTATAGAAAAAAACTAATGTCTATTAAAATTTGCAATAATTGGGGGTCCCATAGGAGCATTTGCATCAGGGCCCCTGAGCCTCAAGTTACAAAACTGGGTCCATATATATAATATATATATATATATATATATATATTATCACATGAAGTATACACACAATATATATATATAGAAAAAATTGTACAGCACCAAAAAATGACCTTAATTATAGTGCAAAGCTTTTCCATACAAGTCCAAGTGTTTGATATATAATGAAAAACTGCTCCAGAAAGATAAAGTGAATGTGGACTTGAATTCCAATGGCATGGCATTGTTTCGGATATGTTATCCTTTCTCATATACACATATATACGGTACATACACATACAACTCATATATACCCACTGTTTCCATTGCAGGCAGATGAGTCAAGGGTCAGTTCTAGAAAATATGAGCATTTGGGGCTTATTGCAAAAGGAAGAAAAAAGTAAAATGCAGGAACGTGGCTCTTCGTAAAGAGGAGAAAGGCTAATTTGCCATAAACTGGACGTAAGCAGAATGTGGCAGATAATGAGGTCTTGGCGTCAGGTCTGCGCGGTGTTTCCCCCGTTCAGAGATCTCTGCGCCCTCTGTGGATCTCACCGTCACTGGCAGCTCAGCAAGGTCACGCTGTCACCCACTAAAGAGCACATATGTCTCTTCATCATTATTCATCTGCAGACAACTTTCTCTTATTATTTCAGAAGGAAAAGCGGCGTTTTGACCGCCGATCTTTCAATTAAATGTAGAATTGTTTTTTTTTTTCATTATTATTTTTTATTTTCTTTTTACTTTAATCCATTTCAATGATCCTTTTCCTTTGCGCTATATGTCCTTGTAAAATATAATAGCGCTGATGTTTTATGTATGGGGCGGATAGTTAGAGCACATTATTTCTCTAACAGGAAATTTACTTTTATTGGCATGTGATCATAAAATGGAGGCAGATAGCGCAAATATTTTATGGCATTGTTTTATTATTTAGAATTTTATTACTTACCACTTATAAGAGAAAAAAGTCCATATAATGTACCATATATACACAGTGAAATGGATGGACACGGGGTAATTTGTTTTTTTTGTTGGTCCTCTTACAGTATGTAGAATAGTATGCTGTAAGGCCAAAGTCACCACCCCATCTAACTGTGGAGATTACATGTGGATTAAATGTGGAATAAAATATATATATATATATACATAAATAAAAATATATATGTGGATATATAATTGTGCATCTCAATGAATTAGAATATTATCAAAAAGGTCATTTATTTCAGTAATTCAATACATAAAGTGAAACACATGTATCATATAGAGTCATTACACACAGAGTGATCTATCTCAAGTGTTTATTTCTGTTAATGTTGATGATTATGGCTTACAGACAGTGGAAACTCAAAGGTCGTTATCTCAAAAAATCATAGTAGGGAGGATGAAGGGTTAAAAACCACGCTGCCGTTTTCCACAAGACATCAAAGGGAGAATATAATATTGATTTTTTAGTCAACGTGTTTCAGGGCTTCCTTGGCAATATGATATTGATTTGTCCTGAGGAAGGGGCCATGGAGCCCTGAAACGCGTTGACTAATAAATCAATATTATATTCACCCTTTGATCTCTCGTGGAATACGTTAGCGTGGTTTTTAACACTTCATCCTCCCTACTTTAATTTTCTGAGATAATCACCTTTGAGTTTTTAACCCTTCATCCGCCCTGCTCTATATGCACCATTCTGGGGACTGCAGCAGCCATGATCTGCATTTATAGTGGTTGTGCCTCTCACAACCACACAAGGTGAAGCCTCTGATACATATTTAGGTAATATTTTATCTTTCAGATCCTTCATCCTCCCTACGTTAATTTTTTGAGATTATCACCTTTGTTTTTCATTGGCTGTAAGCCATAATCATCAACATTACTGTGTGTAATGACTCTATATGATATATGCGTTTTTACTTTATGTATTGAATTACTGAAATAAATTATCTTTTTAATGATATTTTAATTCATTGAGATGCACCTGTTTATAAAATAATAGTTTTATATATATATATATATATATATATATATATATGTATATGAAAAATATACCGTATGTGTAATAATAAAAGAATATAGAGCAATATAGGTATATAAAAAATATATATATGTATTCCCATGTATGTAAATATATAAATATATATATATATATGAAAAATATATGTGTAATAATAAAAGAATTTAGAGCAATATATGTATATAAAAATATATACATACATATATATTCCCATGTATGTAAATACCGGTATATAAATGCATAGATATATATACATATATATATAAATATGATTTTTCTTTATTTTTTATATTTATTTTTTAATTCAATTTATTATTTGAATTATTTATTATTTATTTTTTGTAATTATTAACGCTTTCTAGTAAAATTTTAGCAAGCTTAATATTTTGGTAGTTTTCACTATGGCTATCTATAGATGCATCTCTATTTGTATTTTCAATAACATATTAAGAATATTAGATATATTATATTCCCTAACAATCTCCCTTTTTGGTGCCGTGCACGGTGAATCCCGGCCTGCGACGAGTTTCTTCTCATCAAGAATGGAATATGTAAAAACTTCTTATTGTGTCCTGTTTCTTAAATTTTGTTATACAACTTTTAATTAAATTTTTTTTGTAAACTGATCCCCCTGATGGTTTTGGGGGGATGACAGGTTCCCAGGAATCTTTGCAGCACTGATGGGAAAATCATTCAAAGTAAAGTGATACAGAAGTTTGGATGAATTCACACTTGGCAGATTTGTTGTAGCGAGTTAGTTTAAGCGACGAGTACTTTGATTTCCGCAAGCTCCACTGATTTGAATGAGATTGTTGAAAAAAAAATCAATTTAATTAAAAGATAAAAATATATCTGTAACTAATGATGGGCGAACCCGCCGATGTTCAACGAACTCACCCAAACTTTATTTTAAAGATCGGGGTCAAAAGTGACTCGCTCTTGAGTCCAAACCCAAACTTGAATGTAAAGTTATGGGATGGGGGCGAGGAGGCAGTAAAAGCAAGAAGATGTTATTAAACAGCATTATACTTATCGTCTTCACCCGCTTGTACTTCCAGGGCCGCTCATTAACTTCCTGGATAGTCACTGCAGAGCGATGTACAGACAATGACAGACGAATTGGCGCACTAAAACCCCACTGCATTTTTTGTCACGCATTTCATGCTCTTTTGGTGCAATTTTGGCACAAAACTGCATGTATTGTGTTCAATGTGTTCATCTGCATCTCCTGGCCAAAAAAAATCACCAAAACCGCGATATAGTTGAAACCTTTTTATAAAATTATTCCTTGAAATAATTAAAGAAAAATGACATTAGGGCTTCACCGTATTTTTGTATGCCAGCCAGGTACAGCAGGCAGATACAGGCAGCCCCCTACCCCCAGCTGCCTATTTTTACCTGTCTGGAAACCAAAATATAGGGAAGCCCTTTTTATTAATTATTTCATGAATTTCATGCAATAATTAAATAAAATGACATTGGGCTTTGCTGAATTTTTGATTTCAAGACAGGTACAACTAGTCAGCTGAGGGCTGAAATCCTCATCGCAAGGTGGCCCATGCTTTTTGGGGCCTCCCCTGCTGTCAATTTCAGCCTACAGCTGTGCCAGAAAAGGGTACATTCATAAGAGCACCATTTTCTGGCATTGTACCCTGACTTTTCCAGTGGCCCTGATGGTGTTGGCACGCTGGATAATAAAGGGGTTAATGCCAGCTTTGTATTGGCTGCTAGCACTAAGCTTGAAATATATAGTGTAAGCAGTAAAAAAGCACAACACCGAAAAAACATTTAAAATAAAATACGAGACAACCCTGTTCCCTTTTTTAATTAACAAAAAAAACTTCCCTCCAACATGATCCACAGGTAACATCTTCAGCTCTGCTGCACATCTCTGTGAGCAGACGCCCATTTCTGTGACAGCATCTGTGATTGGCTGTTGGTCCCCTCTGCAGTGAATATCTAGATAATGAGCAGCACCGGAAGTAGATGCAGCCTCTGCGTGATACTATAATGAGCAGCCGAGAGATGCAGTGGGACAGGGTGGTGGATGGGGTAAGTATAATGCTGATAAATAGTTATTAACTTTATTTTTACAACTCCCTTATGCCCGAACCCAAATCCGAACTGTAACACGGACTTCCCAGGAAAGTCTGTGTTCAAGATTTGTGCCCGAACACTAGGTATTCAGTACGGAACAGTTCGGGTTCGCCCATCACTATCTGTAATGTTTTTACTTTTTATTTTTTTAAAGAATATTCCAAAATGTATATACCTTTTTTTATTTTTTTTTATTTGTGTATTGCAATTCTGCAGTCCAGTCTGATCCTCCTGGGCGGTGCATTGTGCTGCTGATAATATTCAATATTTCTCTTTTAAATATTATGATGTAACACAAACAGATAATAATACCAACCTATTTACATACTGGTTTTAATTCCTTAATTCGGCCATTGAGGCTCTGGAATGTTTTCTGACCTCCTCTGGATGAGGCTGAACATCAAAACCATCCAACAATCCAGAAATGTTGCATGCCGGATTATTGGAATTTCTCTGAATCTATGTCGTCTCCATTTTATCAAGTTGAAAACGCATTGGGTTTGTCTGCAAATTTGACTCCAGCACCTGCTGTGGCCCAACACAAAAGCCCGCATGTTCTAGGCCCTGTGCACACAGTGCGTTTCTTTATGCTTTTTCTTAGTGCAGATTTGTCACAAAACTTCAAGCCAATCCGTATGGCAGCAAAGTGGATGAAGATCCCGAAGTTTTGTACTTTTTTTCCCTTGTAGATTTGTTGCAAAATGTCAATTCTTGCAGTGTTTTTGAGCATTTTTCCAACCCAAATGCATGAAAACACATGGAGAAAAAAGCATCAAAACGCGTTAAAATCAAATAGCATTTTTGGTCATTTTTCCTGCCAGGAGATACAGATTTAGTGCAGAAATGTCAATTCTTGCAACATTTTTGTATCTTTTTTCCAACACAAATGCATAAAAAACATGTCAAAATCGCATTGCATATTTGGTGCAGAAATGTCTGTAACCAAAATACTCATCGTGTGCACATAACCTTAAGGGGCAGGAATGGAACTCGATTGTCACTGGCCCCTATTACTATTAGTAAAAAACGTAATATCGAGACACCCTCGGTATTGGATTCCGTTTGTCCGGAGCATCTTAGTAAATGCAAGTGAAAAATATTCCAACTTCACAGACTAAAAAACATCACTTTATTTATCAAGTCCAAAGAGTTAAGATCCAGACAAAAAGATAAATGTTCATGACTAAGGGTGCTCTCCCCGAAACGCGTTGCTCACATTGTTCTAGACCTTTGTATGCCTGGATTTAAGCTCGATAGGTTGGTAAACAAAAATGATGTTTTTTGGTCCGTGGAACTGGAATTGTTTCACCCCTATCAGCATAAACTGGACAATCCCTTAAAGCACAGATAGCGAGTCCTTCAACCCCCTTCCTTGTCTTTATTTAATCTTGTATCTTAATCTGTTTCCTTTGATTTTACCCCTTGCTAGCAGAACTGTGGCTTCCCAAGAAACGCAACATATTCCAATTTGCGCGTCTAATTATTATACCGAGTCTACGTCATTGGGTCGAGGTGTAGACCCGAATGTTCCCACGTTTAACCCCTTCAGTCCTTGATGCCTCTCTGGCAGTAAAAGCGCACCATGAAATGAGGAGAACGGCGCACGATGACTTGTTAATTAAATGCCTGATGCTGACTGGCTTCAGCTGGGGAATAGCGAACCTCAGGAGGAACATTGCACGGAAATAACATCTTCCAGAGAGTGTACGACGCGTGTTTGGATAGGACGGGAGGTAATCGTCTCTCTTCAGTCTTTCACGCCACCTATTTGCTTTTCACCCCCCCTAAAGGCCTGTAATCTGACTCAGTATATAATGAAGTCGCTGCATTGTATCACATTGCGGCAGGGTGTGATCTTAGATCAGGATGCTGGAAAAGAGTGCTTCTTGAAGCATTCTTTTTTGTTACAAAACTGCAAACAAAACCTTATGGCAGCAAAGTCAATGAGGGTCCTGACGTTTGGTGCACACGTTTTTTTGTCCCTTGCAGATTTAGTGCAGAAATACGGTAAATCTGCAGCATGTTAATTCTTGAAGCATATTTCCAACTCAATTATAAAACACTGAAAAAAACAAGTAAAAAAAAGCATTGCTTGTGTGCATTTTTACTGCCAGTGGATGCAGATTTGGTGCAGAAATTTCTGCAACCAAATACTCCACGTGCTCAAATACTCAAAGGTGGAGGGTGAAGACGTCTCCATGACAAGGACATGTTTGATCTCACATCCAAAGAGCGACTCTAAGTCACCAGAGATAGTGATCCCCCAGTGGACCGCCATCAAAGACCTCAATGCCTACAAGAGGCAAGACCCCAAAATGACTAGGTGTTTTGGTTAGTTTTTTTATTTAGAAGACTTTGGTTTGACTAAATATCCTTAGACACAAGACTGTAAGGCCTTGTGCACACAGTGCATTTTAATGTGCTTTTTGGTACAGATTTGAATTAAGATTTGATGCAGATTTTGATGCAGATTTGATTGCAGATTTGATGCAGATTTGGTGCAGATTTGGTGTAGATTTGGTGCAGATTTGATGTAGATTTGGTGCAGATTTGGTGCAGTATGTAATTTGGTGCAAGTTTGATGCAGATTTGGTGCAAATTTGGATGCAGATTTGGGCAGATTTGGTGCAGATTTGGTGTAGATTTGGTGCAGATTTGATACAGATTTGGTGCAGATTTGGTGTAGATTTGGTGCAGATTTGATGCAGATTTGGTACAGATTTGGTGTACATTTGGTGCAGATTTGATGCAGATTTGGTGCAGATTTGATGCAGAATTTGGTGAGATTTGGTGCAGATTTGATGCAGATTTGATGCAGATTTGGTGTAGATTTGATGCAGATTTGGTGAAGATTTGGTGCAGATTTGAATGCCTATTCTGAAGCCAGCAAAGTCTATGATAATTCTAAGTATTGTGCACACAGTGCTTTTTTCCTTGCAGATTTGGTGCAGAAAATAATCTTCTGCGTGTCAATTCTTGGTGCAGATTTCTCTGTGTTTTTCGAGCCCTTCCAACCATTGACTTCACTAAATAATGCATGGCACAAATCTGCACCAAAAAAAGCATTTTTCTGCCATAAAATGCAAATTTGGCGCAGAATTTTACAGCACCAAATCGGTAGCATGCTCACATGATCTAAAGAGGCAGAAATTCACTTACAGGGAACTAATGTTTCATTAGGGCAGCTTACTCCTTCCTGGACGAAAGCTCATTTGCATATCTATCTCCCAGGAAAGACTTCCTCTGAGGAGATATTGACCCTGCTAAAGAAAAATAAATCACAGCACAGTGGATGGTATCCTTTAGAAATCCATATATTTTGTGGTTTTTTTATGCCAAAACCAACCGTAGAAGGTCAAAACCCGCTGGTAAAAACACTCGTCGGCCGCACATAACTTTATGAAGAAATATTTGTTAAAGCCAAACATTAGGAAGTGTCAAAAACAGACATTTTATTTCAAGAATTATATACCAAAATGAGATAAACTGTGAATAATAATAAAATAATAAAAATAAAAACAGATTAGAAAACTCAGCTAACCTAATTTAGGTAATAGGTATGGAGAATCAAGACTTTGTAAATACTGATGGTGAGAACGTAGCCTTAGTCTCCCCATAAAGTAACAATATATCCAGATTTCAATGTGTGTCCTATTATTAGGGGTAGTGTCTACTTTGTATTGTGCATTGTGTTGTAAGGGTCTCCTGACAATAAGCTGAGCAATCAATGTCCGCCACCCAGGGAGGTTATATTTCCCTGCAGTGCCTCTAAAGGAGGAATGAAGCATTACACTGTCACTATTAACATCTATGCCTTGGTTGGATCATCCAGGATGACTTTGCTACAGTTGAGAATCCTGGAAGGAGGGCTTTTATATGGTTTTATAGATAAACTCTTTAAAAGGAATGTGTCACCAGGTTTTTGTACAGGCTATGTAACTTGAAAGCAGAATGCTGTCGGGGTAGAGACCCTGATTCCAGCAATGTGTCACTTACTTGACTGCTTGCTGTTATTTTGATACAATCCCTGTTTTATCAGCTGCAGACCAATCAGTTTTCTGAAGGCTGACCTCTGAATAAACCCGCCCACATCACTGATTAGCATCTTTTGGTGTATAATCCCACCCACACCACTGATTAGCAGCTTTTGTGTATAATCCCACCCACACCACTGATTGGCAGCTTCCTCTATATAACCCAACCCACACCACTGATTGGCAGCTTTCTCTATATAACCCCACCCACATCAATGATTGGCAACTTTTGTATAATTCCACCCACTCCACTGATGTGCAGCTTTCCCTGTACAACTTTGCCCACACCACTGACTAGGCAACTTTCTCTGTATAACTTCACCCATGCCACTGATTGGCGGATTTCTCTATATAACCCCACTCACATCACTGATTGATAGGTTTCTCTTTATAACCCCACCCACACCTCTGATTTGAAGCTTTTTCTGTATAACTCAACTCACACCACTGATTGGCATATTTCTCTGTATAACCAAACCCACACCGCTGATTGGCAGCTTTGTCTGTATAAACCCATCTAAACCTCTGATTAGCAGCTTTCTGTGTATAACTCCACCCACACCACTTATTGGCAGCTTTCTCTATATAACCCCACCCACACCACTGATTGTCAGCTTTCTCTGTATAACCCTGCACTCACCATGATTGGAAACTTTATGTGTACACTGTGCATAGGCAGAAATCTGTGATTCAGTGGTGGGGCAGGGTTATACTGATGGAGAACTACATGGCAGCAGGTTTACTAGTCCTTTAGTGATAATATCCTGCTATATTTTTATGAAAACTGCAACAAGCAGCTTAGTAAGTGACACATCACTGGAATCAGGGTCACTGTCTCAAGGTTATGTTGCTCTCAGATGAAGTGGTACAAAAGATTTCCTTCAATTTGGTAAAAATAAACTTGGCAACAAACAAGAAGGGGATGGAACAAAAACAAAAAAATAATTGTGCAAGAAATAACACCAGAAACTCCAGATAAAGCAAAATATAGATCTGTGTATACTAATGTTAAACAACTTTATTCAGATCACTCACTAAAGTATCCCATGGTGTATAGAGAATAATCTTCAAAATGGGCCAAATACATAGATATTTATCACAATAGTAAATACAATACATTCATACAGAATATACAGTATATATACAGAGAGAGAGAGAGCAAGAGAGAGAGTGCTCACTGTGGACCATACAACAGAGTAAAAACAATAATACAACAGGTCAACCAATAGTGTTAATCAGATGACAATCAATAACGCTACATGGCCAATAATGTAACAGATTTTAGTACTGGTACCATATAAGATGCATGACCAAGGTATGGGACCCAGAGACAAGTGAGACTAAGAAGAGAAGAAAAACTTTTACATTTTGTCCAACATGAAGGTTTTGCTCATTACATCCCCATAAACATATTTGTCCTTCTTCAGGATTTTCTCAAGTTGAATGTTCTTAAAGGGAACCCGTCATGTCCTTTTTTGCTATTAAACCACCCCAATGTTATTTAGATCATGTAGTGTAAAACAAATCATCGTATTCATGGCAAAAAATCATTTTAGATACTTACATTTATTCATTAGCTAGCTGGGTAAACAGTCATACAGTCATCCGGCTAGTTAACAGCTCAGTTAATTGAACTTGTAGCCAGGTAAATGAAAGAATATATGGGCTGCTTCCAGGTATGACGTCATTTCTGTCATGTGATAGGGGCATGTTTGAAATGCAGCCCAATGTTTCCAGACATAGTAAATATGTTTTTAAGTCCACGTGGGCATAGAGTTATAATAGATGCGGGGGTCTGGGTGTCTAATTATACTGAGTGAGAGACAACATAGCCACACCCACCAACCAAGCCACTAACCTAGAAGGAGCCCATACATTCCAGGCTCAACCCTCGTAGCAATGCCAAAATGCTGAAAGGACCTGTGTGATGTCACGACCGTGTGACTATAATAGGTGGAGCTAAGTCTACATAGACCGTAACGATTTAGCTAGCTTAGCCCTGCCCCTTTCGATCAAGGATGACTGTTTGACTGTTTGCCCAGCTAGCTAATGAACATATGGAAATATCTAAATTGTTTTTTTTGGCATTAATACAATGATTTAAGGAAAAAAAACGGTTATTAATGAACACTACATAATGTAAATAACATTGGTGGTGGTTTAGAATAAAAAAGGACATGACAGGTTCCCTTTAAGCTTCTGTTTTCTGTTTTGCTTCTTGTCTCAAAATGTTGGGTATGATGATTTCTTTACATCCCTAGAATGATGGCACATTGTTAGATCACAGGACGGAGTTTAACCACTGCTGCTAATGACATGATAGATGAAGATGAGTCTCATCAATGGTCAGTGATATTACGTGGACGTCATTGAGTTAGGGAATAAGGTTTATTGTTTCCCAAAATAGTTTGTTCACAATAAACAGGGAAACGGTATAAATTCACTAAACACTCGAGGACATGCAGTATTTAAGCTGATCCTAAAAATATGTCACCATCCATCATGTCTAAACATGGCCAGGCCACCTGGACCCCTCACTGACTGCTATTACCTCATCCGGCTAGGCCACCCGGACCCCTCACTGACTGCTATTACCTCATCTGGCCAGATCACCCGGACCCCTCACTGACTGCTATTACCTCATCTGGCCGGATCACCCGGACCCCTCACTGACTGCTATGATCTCATCTGGCCGGGCCACCCGGACCCCTCACTGACTGCTATGACCTCATCCGGCCGGGCCACCAGGACCACTCACTGACTGCTATGACCTCATCCGGCCGGGCCACCCGGACCCCTCACTAACTGCTATGACCTCATCCGGCCGGGCCACCTGGACCCCTCACTGACTGCTATGACCTCATCCGGCCGGATCACCCTCACCCCTCACTGACTGCTATGATCTCATCCGGCCAGGCCACCCGTACCCCTCACTGACTGCTATGACCTCATCTGGCCAGGCCACCCGGACCCCTCACTGACTGCTATGACCTCATCCGGCCAGGCCACCCGGAACCCTCACTGACTGCTATGACCTTATCCGGCCAGGCCACCCGGACCCCTCACTGACTGCTATAATCTCACCCTCACACTTTACATTTACAACATACAATATTTGAAATTAATTTCTGACATTAAAGAACTTCCAGGAAAACTGGGAAATATCTTCATAATAATTTCTTAATAATCTCCCGACCTCCAGTTGAGAGATCAGAGGGGTCTGATGTATAGAACAGATGTGGATCCAGATGTACGGGGGCAGCAAAGGCAGCTGGCAACTCAGCTCCGCTAACAAGTGTTGACTGCAACGTATATACAGTGTGAATAATAAAAACAGCGGATAAAGTTATCAAGCGGTAATGTACAGGGGTAGCAGAGCTCGATAGGTATGAGTTTGTCATTTTGTAAGAATGCATTACATTTGTAGTGAGTGTAATGACCAAGTCAGTACTGCTACATCAGCCGGAATGGTCGCTGTGCCAACTGTTAGCAATGTCCTATCCTCTTCGTTCAATGATCTTTTTCTTTACCATCTCAATTGGTAAAATTAGTGTTTTGGTCCTAATAATAATAATTTTATTCATTTTTATTCCCCTGCATTGCAACATTGTTACATTTGTCGTGTTCTAGTAAGTTGCTTTGTGATTGATACGTGACTATCACCTATAGGTTAAGCTTATTCCGTTCCTTTGTAGATCAGCTGACACTACTGATCTTCCCTATATAATATGATAGAGTCGTCATATAATGTGGTAAGAGAAAGGATTCAGAGCCGCCCTGGTGATATCTGCCATCAGTGAGTGTTATGGTGGAAGAATACCATCACGTCTCTTGTTTCATCAGCAATCTTCTTATATCAATAATATTTGTCATTTTATTTTGTCTAAATCTATATTTATGGTAGAATTATTAGTGCCACTGACGGCCATATACCAATTATAATTAGGAGTATTTGCTGTTCTGTGTTTATTACAAATATCATTATTAGTTATAGGCTTTATTATTTCTGCTTTTTGTATAATAAACAGCTAGAATATCGGAGTCAGTGTCAGGATTGTTCTCATTTATAGATGAATCCTCTGTCCTCGCTCTCTCCTTCTCGGACTCCTCTCGTCTTTCTATCACGTTCTTTCTTCCTTCTCTCTCACTTTCTCATCTTTTTACATTTATGAAGATAAAAAGGAAAATACACAGATTTATTGTCAGATCCCCGATCATTTCAATTTGTTCCAAATTTGGGCTTCAAAATTCAGATGTATAAAATTAATGATAGAATAAGTCACATTATTATTTTCATTTACTTATAAATCCCCCCCCTCCCAAGCCTTTGTTATAGAGGATCTACTGAGTCCATAGGAACCATAGATTGTTACATGATTGTCTTCTCTTTCTTCCCTTTCACGTCAACTCTCTTTCCTTAAAATCTTTCTTTTTTATCTTTCTCTCCTTCTTTCTATTTCCTCTTATCAATCTTTAAAAATCTTTTTTGCATTCTTTTCTCTTTCTTTTTCACTTCTTTCTTTCTTTCTTTCTTTCTTTCTTTCTTTCTTTCTTTCTTTCTTTCTTTCTTTCTTTTCTTTCTTTCTTTCTCTCTTTTTTTTTCTCTCCTCTCTGTTTCTTTCTCTCTGATTTATTCTTCATTCTTTCTCTTCTCCTTATCTTTCTATCTTTCCTTTTCCATACAAAGTCACATGTAGTTTAACAGTATATGAGATGTGAGGTCCCTATCTATCTATCTATCTATCTATCTATCTATCTATCTATCTGTCTGTCTGTCTGTCTGTCTGTCTGTCTATCTATCTATCTATCTATCTATCTATCTATCTATCTATCTATCTATCTAATATGAAAAAGATCCTTGCAGCACACAGTACTACCAATGATGTACATAAGCTACTACCATAGCTATATATATTGAGGAAAAAGTTTAAAAACTTACGTTTTTTTCAAAAAACTCAAAAATCTCCAATTTTTTATTTAATTCTGAAGTTCTTGGTACATACATTGGCCAATGTCTGTTTGCTCATCAACTGCGACAAAGTGACTTCAGGTCTGATGAGTCCTATCTGACATCCCTGCCCTCCTTGTCCACCCCCCCACTTTTCAGTGGGCAGACACCATCTAGACCCTCCATCACCTGTAGCACAACATTAGCTCTCGTTTACATTCCAATGTTATATCCTTGTATACAAAAAAATGTAGCGCTTTTTATCAGTGTTTAGTTTCAGATTTCCTTCAGTATATGGTTAGACTTCCAAGTTGGTTTCATTCATTTTTCTCATATTCAAAAAGATTAAAACATAATAATAATAGAGATTTCTCAAGCATCTACTAAACAGTCATATGTGATCCTAGAGCTGCTGAATGTCTCCACAGACCCAAACACTTACATTTGTGAAGTTTGATTTATGACGCGGATCAAAATCAAACATGTCTCTGTGTCTTGGTGTCGACTATTCAGTCTGCAAAAAAATACACGGCCATGTGAACTGCCACATACAATGTAACAGGTACAAGCTCCATCTGAGAAAACGTGACATCTGAATGAGCCGTAAATGGTATTTACACAGATGCATAAGATGCCTTGGATGTAACCTGTGCACCGGCATATACACTCCTTCCTCTGATTCTATCACTTGTGTATATTAATCAGCAGTCACAGAAATGCCCTGACACCGATCCACACACACTACACCATGCACCCGTACCCTGTACTCCGCACCATGAACCTTGTACCCCACAGGTGGGATATACTACAACTCCAGGGCATGGGGACGTAAGATAGAATACAGACATTACATCCAGGGAATCACAGCTGATTCTTTCTGTGATGTAAAACAATTAATTGTCTGTTTAAAAAAAACATGTTTTACCATCAGAGAAAGAATCAGCTTTAACCCCTGGCTGTAATGTCTATATACTCTCTTACTCCCCCCTGACCAGGAGCTGTGGTATATCCCACCTGTTCCTACCCAGGAGCTGTGGTGTATCCCACCTGTTCCTGCCCAAGACCTGTGGTGTATCCCACCTGTTCCTGCCCAGGAGCTGTGGTATATCCCACCTATTTCTGCCCAGGAGGTGGGGTATATCCCACCTATTCCTGCCCAGAAGCTGTAGTATATCCCACCTCTTCCTGTCCAGGAGCTGTGGTATAACCCACCTGTTGCTGCCCAGGAGCTGTGGTATAGCCCACCTATTCCTGCCCAGGAGGTGTGGTATATCCCACCTACTCCTGCCCAGGATCTGTGGTATATCCCACCTATTCCTGCCCAGGAGCTGTGGTATATCCCCATCTATTCCTGCCCAGGAGCTGTGGTGTATCCCACCTGTTCCTGCATGGTCGAACACATACATTACACAGGGCCACATTTATAAATATCTTGAGACAGGAACATTTTTTTAACACATCCAATTGTGGAACTTATTTTTATTCTGAGATATGGTAATTAGAATGTAATTAGAATTGTTCATGACACAAAAGCTTTAAAAAATCATTTCACCGGACGAGCGAGTGTTTTGCGCTGCCCGTATCAGGAATCAAATCTTCACAATAATTTGCCGTTGTAAAGCCACCATTACTTATAACGATCAACTTAGATCCGCACCGTTAAAACTTCTGACATCAAAAGTACAGTTTAACCCCTTCTATTTTTCATGTACGTTTTTTCCTCCCCTGCTTCCAAGAGTCATAGTGTTTTCACCTTTCCATCAATATAGCCATATGAGGAATTATTTTTGCTGTGAGCTGACATCTTTACTGATACCATTTTGGGTTAGATACAATGTTTTTTATTTTAATAATTTTTATAATTTTCAAAGTAGTAATAAGTTATAACATCGATTTATTTTCTAGCTTCATATTTTGATAGATTGGGCATTTCTGAACATTTCAATACCAAATATGTGTATTTTTATTTTAATTGTTTTATTTATAATGGGACCAAAGGGGGGTTAATTTGAGCTTTTGTGTTTTTTGTATTTTCTTTTAATTTTTTTAAATTTTTTAAAAACATTTTACTGTATTTATTGGTTTTCGATCCACCCACGGCTGTTAGAGGCACTTGATGACTGATTAAATCAGTCATCGCGTGCAGGTAAAGATGCAGGCTGAGCATCTGAGCCCGCATCTAAGTCAATAGATGCCGTCAGTTTTGAAAGGGTTAAACACATTGTGAACAAATGAGCATATCCAAGGAAATCTAAATAGTCTAGGGAAAGGGTTGAAAGAACGGAAAGCCCAGCCACTTATCTAACTCTGTCCAATACTTTGCAAAACTGATAAAAGCTGCTTTTGGTGCAATGATGTCTATGAGGAGTAGAGATGGAGGTGACTTTAGCTGGGAGACCAACAAAATTACATACACTTCTATAGCGTGTGGGGTCTCAGATAACAGTCACTTAGTATCTTAGTCCTAGGGCTTTGGTTGAGTGACCCTATAGTCCTCCGATCCTGCCAGGTAGTTGGGTGACTTGGGCACCATTAGGTACCATCAAACTTTTTTTGGGCCGTTACATAAGATTTTGAAATCTCCCCAATATTGACGAGATTATAACACTATAAATGATTGAACAGGTTTCTCTCGGAATATTAAGGTCTAGTAAAGTGAGAGACAAACTTCATCTCCTCGTCAACATAACGATAACAGGAGCAAACTAGGATTTTTTTGGACTCTATTCAGGTGTGAAAATTGAATAGCATCTTTTTTTTTTCCTCCCTCATGAAACTGAATGCATTAATAACAGGATGGATTCATCCCTGGCATGAAAGTAGAGGTCATATTGAGGAAAATGACACCGAATGTCTAAAAATGTCATCTACTTTAAGAGATCCTGGGCAACGGGCCAAGAGTAGCATTTAAGGCAGCCCTGAACGTATGCTCCAAAAATAACAGCCGCTAGGATCTGCAGAGAGGAAATCTTCAAGTGACACCTTAAGGTAGAATTCGATATCATTTGCTGCCGATCGTTTCTCCATAAACATATTCATATGGCTTTAGTTTAATCAACCGGAGGTGTTGTGGTCTTAATCAAAATGCGGCATAGGAAGGCGCACTCCCAACACGCGGGGCTTGTTCAACACTAATTATCAGACTGATGTAAAACCCGACCATGAAAGATGAAGAGTGTGTAGCATCTATCTGATGAAGAATGACCTGTCAAATATTTATTATGTAGGTCCATACAGTATCATGGCTGTGCCAAGTATATGTTACCATAAACCTTGATCATTACATAAGAGGGAATACTGTACTGTAGACTGTTATGGCGCTGTAGCTGTAGTGTGCACACGACCCCAGGCATCTCAGAGAAGTACAGACACATTTATCATCCACTATCTATTATCTATCTTAAATCGATCTACTGTCTTTTCTATGTGTATTTAATGTATTTGTAAGGGGACCATTACACGCTACGATTTTATGGCCGATCTCACCTACGATCTCAGGGGAGCGCGCATGTGGCCAACATCGTTAGTGAGGTGTCACATGTATAGATATCGTTCTGTACGCACCAGCGATGTTACGTGCAGGTATCGTTCGCACAACCAGCGATCGATGCTTGTCAGTGTTGTGAATAGGCAAAATCATAAAGGAGATCGTTATTACGGTGTCACACAGAACGATGCAGCAGATTGCATAACCTAAATCGTCTGATTTGAGAACCAGACCACATACTTGTCAATTGCGATCCAACGATTTTTTCCTGTGATATCGTGGTGTTACACGCAATGATGTACTAATGATGTCGTTTGAACGACTCCAAACCTGTGACGTTTCAGCGATATCTTCACAGATATCGTAGCGTGTAACGGCCCCCTAAAACATATATCTATCCATCAATCCTTCCATTTATCCATCCATCTATATCTATTTATCCGTCTGTCTGTATATCTATCTACAGTATTTCTACAGTATTTATTTAACTATCTAATATCTATCCATATATCTATATATGCATCCATATATCCATCTATCTATGTATGGCGGCCGTCACACACTACGATTTTGTGAGCGAACTCAATAACGATCTCAGGGGTGCACGCTCGTGGACACATCGTTAGTGAGGTGTCACATGTATAGATAACGTTCAGGACGCAGCAACGAAGTTATGTGCAGGTATCGCTCACACAACCAGCGACCGATGCTTGTCAATGTTGTGAATAGGTGAAATTGTTAAGGAGATCGTTATCGCGGTGTCACACTGAACGATGCAAGCAGATTGCATGATCGACATTGTCTGATGTGGGGTCCGGTTCTCACATCTGTGATGAACGATCTGACCACTTATCACTTGTAAGCTCAATCTGTCACACGCAACGACATCGTTGGAGTGACTGAAAATCTGCGACGTTTCAGCGATATCTTTACAGATATTGTAGCTTGTGACGGCCCCCTGTCATCTATCTATGTATCTTCTGATGCGTTTATCTGTCTTTGGTTTCCTCTCGTTTTCTTATCTTATAGCTATCTTTATTTCTATCAATCATTATTTTTTGTCTCTTTATTATTATTAATATGGCTGTACATTAAATTAATTATTTCTATATATTATTGTTATTACACTTGTTTGTTTCTACAAATATACCGTATATGATTATGTTGCATTATTTCTCTTTGCCTGCTTCCATTATATATGATGACTCCGCACAGGAGATTAAATGTTATGCAGTGCTGTCCCTGGTGCTATCCCTAGCGCTGTCTCTGCTGCTGTCCCTAGCATTGACTCTGGTGTTGTCCCTGGCACTGTCCTTGATGCTGACTCTGGCATTGTTTCTGGTGCTGACTCTGGTACTGTCCCTGGCACTGACTCTGGTGTTTTCTCTGTCGCTGACTCTGGTGCTTTCCCTGGTGCTGTCTTAGGTGCTGTCTCTGGCATTGACTCTTGTGCTGTCCCTGGTGGTGTGCCTGGTGCTGTCTCTGCTGTTGTTCCTGGTGCTGACTCTGATGCTGTCCCTGTTGCTGTCTCTGGCACTGTCCCAGCTGCTGTCTTTGGTGCTGTCCCTGGCACTCTCCCTGGTGCTGTCTTTGGTGCTGTCCCTGTTGCTGACTCTGGCACTGTCCCTGCTGCTGTCTCTGGCACTGTCCCTGCTGCTGTCTCTGGCACTGTCCCTGGCGCTGTCCCTGGTGCTGTCTATGGTGCTGTCTCTGGTGCTGTCTCTGGCGCTGACTCTAGTGCTGTCCTGGTGCTGTCCTGGTGGTGTGCTTGGTGCTGTTTCTGCTGTTGTTCCTGGTGCTAACTCTGCTGCTGTCCCTGTTGCTGTCTCTGGCACTGTCCCTGCTGCTGCCTCTGGCACTGTCCCTGGCACTGTCTCTTGTGCTTCCCCTGGTGCTGTCCTTGGTGGTGTACCTGGGGCTGTCTCTGCTGTTGTTCCTGGTGCTGACTCTGGTGCTGTCCCTGTTGCTGTCTCTGGCACTGTCCCTGCTGCTGTCTCTGGCACTATCCCTGGCGCTGTCGCTGATGCTGTCTTTGGTGCTGTCCTTGGCATTGTCTCTGGCACAGTCCTGGCAGCAGTGAAGTGGTTAACATATCATATATTCCATGCCTGATGTGCAGTATAAATGTTTTATAATACAAGACAAGGTACAATCAGTGTATTTAGTTGCTTTAAGTGTGAGATCTCTCTGTATTATGTCGTGAATATTCATGAACCCTTGTTTCTTTTGATATATCCGCTTGCCCAGGTACACTCGGGAATCCTCCACATCGGTGATGTGAAAATCGTTCATGCCTGAAGTTCAGAAGGTACGTGGTGTTCACTGTATACTGTGAGCCTGGAAAGAGAAACAAATAAGAAGGGCAGCCGGCACACGTCTGTCAACAAATCACTATGGAAGGCACCAAAGTGATGGAGGGAAAACACCACACATAGGGGCGGCCATCACATGTGCGCCATGTGGCTGTCCTATGCAGCCTGGGACTGGTGCGGTTTATGTTTATAGTTCATTTGACATTCTTTAAATGGAATTTGGGGTTAAAAGGAAAAATAAGACATATAGGCAGATCCTGAACATTTCTTCTACTTTCAAATTTATGCATGAAAATCCTGATGCATCACCCGCGAGGCGGGACACCACACCACCACTTATTATTAAAGAGAAATACAAATGTACTCCCATCAGGCCTTTGTTATTCCAATACTGCATCTCTTTTCTGTCTTATACTTATGGATAGAAAGAAATTAGAGGTCTTGGCCTATAATGTTTACATGGTGATAGATAGATAGATAGATAGATAGATAGATAGATAGATAGATAAATAGATAGATAATTCATAGCTACTGTAGATAGATAGGAAATATAGCAGCATACATCCAGTGTAGCAGTTGGTGTGTTGCTTGTTAGTTTTAGCCCAACTACTATCTAGATAAGTATTCCTTAATCTCTGGCAGCGCACTGCAAATGAAAAAAACCTCAACTGGATTATTGAGTCATCGGCTGCATTACTCTTTTTCAGATTGATTGTTAAATATTGATTATTAATTGGTTATTCTTTGTGAATGGCCTCGAGGTTTTGCAGATGTAACCACAGAACTCTATGATAATTAACAAACTAAATCAATGATTAGTTTTTAAAAATCTGCACCATCTTGCACGGCTGTGTGGTTTTCATTGGCAGTCATAGCATCAGCCATCTGATGATCCCAAATGACAAATTGGTTTTGTCAGTCCAAAACAGCAGTTTGTAATGGGGGTGATATTTCTCTTTTAGTTAGTGCACCACTTAGTGCACCATTGTTGATATGTTACTATGTGTCCTGAATCGTTACTCTCTAGGGTCCATTGGGTCTTCTTTACTTGGTATGGATCGGATGTCTTTTGCACTCCTGTAAATTTTTCTCCCCACCTCCTGTACAGACAGTGGAGTGGTGGCCCAGTACCTGGCAGGCAAGAGAGCACAAGCTCCTGGGATGACCATGTAACTCGTCATGCAGCTGTCCATGTAACCGGCCATGTAATCAGCTATGCAACCGACCATGTTACCAGTGATGTAACCGGCCATGTAATAGTCCATGTAACCATCCATGGAATTAGCCATGTAGTCGGCCATGTAACCAGTGAAGTAAAAGGCCATATAACCAGCCATGTACCCATCCATGTAGCTGTCCGTGTAACCAGCTATGTAACCGGCTATGTAACCAGCCGTGTAACTGGCCATGTAATCAGATATGTAACTGACCATGTAACTGGCCATATAACTGGCCATGTAATTGACCATGTATCCAGCCATGTAACCAGCCATGTATCCATCCATGTAGCTGTCTGTGTAACCAGCTATGTAACCAGCTATGTATCCAGCCATGTAACTGGCCATGTAATCAGATATGTAACTGGCCATGTAATCAGATATGTAACTGGCCATGTAACCAGCCATATAACTGGCCATGTATCCGACCATGTAACCAGCCATACAACCGACCATGTCACTAGCGATGTAACCGGCCATGTAGCTGTCTGCTATAGGGTCATTCCATGTCAAGTGATCCAAAAATGAATATTTTTTTTCCCTGACGTCCTCAGATTTTTAAAAAAATTTTTCTAATTGAAGTACAACTTTAGTTCATTACAAAAAAAAAGTTTTGAATTTTTTTCTTTATCAGTTAATTTTTTACAGATTTTTAAAGTTTTAAAAAAGTGCGAATTTTGGCCTGGTATGGCTTTACATTTTCTATCATATCTCGGGCTAGAAATAAGATAGAGAAACAAAATAAACACCAATCTACTCAGAACTGTGCAGGCTTTCACCAGATATGTCACAAGAGGATCTTTGTTAATATTTTACCCATGTGATCGCAAGCGCAAAACTTTAAAACGCATTTCCGAAAAATCGGCGCGCTTTAAATATTTCAAAAACTGCCCATGTGTCTGCTATGCTCTTAGCCACATCTGTACCAAATTTCAAGTTGGGATCGCGATGGGATCATATTTTAAAATATTTTAATATTAATAGCGTCAATGGGTCATTCTATATCAAGTGATCTAAATATGAATATTTTTTTTTACCTGACGTCTTTAGATTTTTTTTATTCTTTTTCTTTATGAAGTACTACTTTAGTTAATTACAAATTAAAAGTTTAGAATTTTTTTCTTCATCAGTTAATTTTTTACAGATTTTTAAAGTTTAAAAAAAGGGTGAATTTTGGCCTGGTATGACTTTACATTTTTTTTATCTCAGGCTAGAAATAAGATAATAAAGTGGGAGAGGCATCATTTTGATATGTTACAAGACTATGTTTCTTTATATCAAATTCAAACTATTGACGGGCAATTGTGAAAAAATGACTGATTGTGTTCTTGGTTATATTTGTGCAGAGATTCAACTTGGGACCTGTCAAATTTATATATTTTTTATTTTATGGTTGTATGAGTTATCACAACTTATTGAATAAAACATTTATATGCAACAAAAAAGAAACACAAAAAACAAATCCCATAAGTGCCAGGATAAATACATCTCAATCATCAGAACACAACGCTCAGCATTTTCAACTTGAATGTATTGAACAAACCAAAAGAAGAAAGGTGATCATATCCTCAAGTTTGATTAAACAAGATTAAAAGAACCAAAAATGTTAACCCCTATTTATACATATAAATTTGTTTTCTATTCTATCACTAAACATGTGATTTATGAAGTGTTTAATAAGAATAGTACAGTAGTTAAATCGTCGTTCTATAAATTATGAACTAATCAAACAATTAATAGTATGTTTTTAAAGTGGCATTTTATCAATATGTCCCTTCTAGTGGGTGAAATGTAATCTTGTCCATAAACGCTTACTAGCAATCGCCATTTTCTTGTGTGTCAAAGAGTATGTCCGGCCTGTCACGGTGTTAGACTCCGCCTGAGTTAATATCTGATTTTTGCGCACTTTTAAAATGTCTGGCTTTCTTGGATACACAAAGGATGGCGCTGGACCAGAAGGATGCAATAAAGTCAATTCTACTTCTTCATTTTCACAATCTTTGGAGAGTACAGTAGCCAGCCACCAGCGCCAATCATATTCATATTTTTTCAAAAGGATTGCAACAGTGTCTATGGTAAAATGCTGTTTCTTGAGAAGTAGCAGCCATTGCTGTGTGGGAAAAATACAGTTAATATTAAGTAAGGAAGATAGGTAATAAAAATAAAGATTTACAGTACACTTGAGATAGAACTGTATTACTATAAAGTGAGTTTTAGGGCTAGCGCGCACAGTTTTTTCTGTCTGCAGATACACGCTGCAGTTTTGGCAGCTTGTTTTTCTACCAAGTTTTTACCACATATGCGTTAGTTTTTTTAATCGCTAGTGAAAAAAATGGCAGCTTTTTTTATATAAATGATAAATGCTGCGTTTATTGCAGTGATTAAAAAGTAGTTCAAGCAGTGATTTACTCACTCTTGAGTGTTTCCAAAAACACTGCATGTGGTGAACCCCATAGAAATCAATGGGGCTGTTTTTCTGAATGATGATCCCTAAGAATAGCACTGTGTGTATTGGCCCTTAATAATAAAAGCATTAAACTATTAATATATTTACTCACCCATATTTTAGTACACAGCTTTGATGGCTTTGTACAGACTATTGTTTGTTCAGGAGTGAAGATGTCCAGACATGACAGGACATGAAAGGTCTGAACAAGCTGTCTTACTTCCTGAATGCAGTGGGTAGACACTTAACATGATTGACAGAGCTGCTGGCCTATCATCTGCTCTGCATTCACTGTCTATCCCTGTGCTTTCTCAGGTTGAGCCCTAACAAAGCTTTTTCCTATATGTCCTCTCCTGCTTCTAAGCTGTAACATATCAAAATAATACAGTAATGTCTAAAAAATAATGGATTTGATAAATATAGACCCCACGCTTTTAGACCACAGGTTGAACAGATCTGAATTCAAGATTTTTGAATTGACACTATAATAGTTAAATATTTTAAAATATGATCCCATCACGATCCCAACTTGAAATTTGGTACAGATGTGGCTAAGAGCATAAAAGACACATGGGCAGTTTTGGAAAATTTTTATTAAAACGTTTTTTCGGAAATGCGTTTCAAAATGTTGCGTTTGCGTTCGCATGGGTAAAAAATTAAAATTAACAAATATACTCTTGTGACATATCTGGTGAAAGCCTGGACAGTTCCGAGTAGAACGGTGTTTATTTTGTTTCTCTATCTTATTTCTAGCCCAAGATAAAAAAAATGTAAAGTCATACCAGGCCAAAATTCACCCTTTTTTTAAACTTTAAAAATCTGTAAAAAATTAACTGATGAAGAAAAAAATTCTAAACTTTTAATTTGTAATTAACTAAAGTAGTATTTCATAAAGGAAAAAAAATAAAAAAAATCTAAAGACGTCAGGTAAAAAAAAATATTCATATTTAGATCACTTGATATGGAATGACCCATTGACGCTATTAATAGTAAAATATTTTAAAATATGATCCCATCGCAATCCCAACTTGAAATTTGGTACAGATGTGGCTAAGAGCAAAGCAGACACATGGGCAGTTTTTGAAATATTTAAAGCGCGCCAATTTTTCGGAAATGCGTTTTAAAATTTTGTGCTTGCGATCACATGGGTAAAATATTAACAAAGATTCTCTTGTGACATATCTGTTGAAAGCCTGTATAGTTCTGAGTAGAATGGTGTTTATTTTGTCTCTCTATCTTATTCCTAGCCTTAGTTATGAGGAGAAACGTAAAGGCAGGCAACAGCGAAATTCGCACTTTTTCCGAACTTTGAAAATCATTTTTAAAAAAATAAATTTTTTAAAAAATTTTTCTCTTCACATTTTGCATTGTCTGACATGCTATTATATAAATAACAAAATCTCAAAAGAATTAAAAATATAGAGGTAATACCGTATATACTCGCGTATAAGCCGAGTTTTTCAGCCCAAAAATTGGGCTGAAAAGTACCCCCCTCGGCTTATACGCGAGTCAGTGCTGTATACCGATGTATACATCGGTACATACCGATGTATACATCGGTATACAGCAGCCCCCGCATCCCCAGTAATCCAGGGCCCCCCCAGCGTCTCTCCGGTCACCTGAAAAGCAAACTATACTTATCAGTGTCCGCTGTCCGCGCCCGCTCGCCTCTGCCGTCTGCGATCCTCCATCTTCATGCGGCGTCTTCCGGTTTCCTGTGCTCGTCGCAGGGAATGACGTCATTCCCTGCGACGAGCACAGAAACCGGAAGACGCCGCATGAAGATGGAGGATCGCAGACGGCAGAGGCGAGCGGGCGCGGACAGTGGACACTGATAAGTATAGTTTGCTTTTCAGGTGACCGGAGAGACGCTGGGGGGCCCTGGATTACTGGGGCCCTGTATACTACCGCTGGGGCTGCAATCTACTACCACTGGGGCTGTATATACTACCACTGGGGCTGTATATAGCACTGGGGCTGTATATACTGCTGGGGCCCTGTATACTACCGCTGGGGCTGCAATCTACTACCACTGGGGCTGTATATACTACCACTGGGGCTGTATATAGCACTGGGGCTGTATATACTGCTGGGGCCCTGTATACTACCGCTGGGGCTGCAATCTACTACCACTGGGGCTGTATATACTACCACTGGGGCTGTATATAGCACTGGGGCTGTATATACTGCTGGGGCCCTGTATACTACCGCTGGGGCTGCAATCTACTACCACTGGGGCTGTATATACTACCACTGGGGCTGTATATAGCACTGGGGCTGTATATACTGCTGGGGCCCTGTATACTACTGCTGGGGCTGCAATCTACTACCACTGGGGCTGTATATACTACCACTGGGGCTGTATATAGCACTGGGGCTGTATATACTGCTGGGGCCCTGTATACTACCGCTGGGGCTGCAATCTACTACCACTGGGGCTGTATATACTACCACTGGGGCTGTATATACTACCACTGGGGCTGCTGTATACTACACTGGGGCTGTATATACCTGTGGGGCTGCTGTATACTACCACTGGGGCTGTATATACCTCTGGGGCTGCTGTATACTACCACTGGGGCTGTATATACCTCTGGGGCTGCTGTATACTACCTCTGGGGATGCTGTATACTACCACTGGGGCTGTATATACCTCTGGGGATGCTGTATACTACCACTGGGGCTGTATATACCTCTGGGGCTGCTGTATACTAACTACTGGAGCTGCTGCTGTATATACCACTGGGGCTGCTGCTGTATACTACCACTGGGGAGGCTGCTGTATACTACCATTGGGGGGCCTGTATACCACACTGCTGGGGGCTGTATACCTGTGCTGGAGTCCACCCTCGGCTTATACACGAGTCAATAGGTTTTCCCAGGTTTTGGGGGCAAAAGTAGGGGGGTCGGCTTATACACGGGTCGGCTTATACACGAGTATATACGGTAATCATTGGTTCACTTGACATGGAATGACCCTATAGCCGGTTGGCTATGTAACCAGCCACGTAACTGGCCATGTAATCAGATATGTAACTGGCCATGTAACTGGCCATGTTATCCAGCCATGTAACCAGCCATACAACCGACCATGTCACCAGCGATGTAACCGGCCATGTAACTGACTGTGTAACAGTCCATGTAACCATCCATGTAATTAGCCATCTAATCAGCCATGTTACCCGCCAAGTAAAAGGCCATGTAACCAGCCATGTACCCATTTATATAACTGTCCATGTAACCGGCTATGTAACTGGCCATGTAATTGGCCATGTAACTAGCCATGTACCTGGCCATGTAGCCAGCCATGTGACATACCATATAACCAGTCATGTAATCGGCCATGTAACCAGCCACATAATCGTTCATGTAACCAGTCATGTAACCAGCCATGTAACCAGTTATGTGTCACACCATGTAACCAGCCATGTAAGTGGTCTTGTAACCAGCCATGTAATCAGCCATGTGACAAACTATGTAACCAGCTATGTAACCGGCCATGTACCCAGCCATGTAACCAGCCATGTGACAAACCATGTAATCAGCCATATTATTGGCCTTGTAACCAGCCATGTAATCAGCCATGTGACAAACCATGTAACCAGTTATGTAACCGGCTATGTAACCAGCCATGTAACCAACCATGTGACAAACCATGTAACCAGCCATGTAATCGGCATTGTAACCACCCATGTAATCATCCATGTAACCAGTCGTGTGACAAACCATGTAACCAGCCATGTAACCGACCATGTAACTGGCCATGTAACCAGCTGGAGAATGGTGAAGAGTGGTGAGCTGGTTCAAACTGTTTTACTACAAACAATTGTGCATTTTAATTAATAGATCTTAGAATTATAATATGTTCCAAAATTGGATGTGTTAAAAAAAATGTGATGGGATGTACCACAGCTCCTGGGCAGATGAAGAAGTAAGATATTATACAGACATTACAGCTGGGGATCACAGCTGATTCTTTATGTGATGTAAAACAGGTTTATAAGCAATGACATGTTTTACATCACAGAAAGAATCAGCTGTGATCCCCGGCTGTAATGTCTGTTATAGTCTTTTACTTCTTCCCCTGTACAAGAGCTCTGGTATATCCCACCTGTTCCTGCCCAGGAGCTGTGGTATATATGACCTGTTCCTACCTAGGAGCTGAGGTATATCCCACTTGTTCTGTCCAGGAGCTGTGGTATATCCCAACTGTTTCTGCCAAGGAGCTGTGGTATATCCCACCTGTTCCTGCCCAGGAGCTGTGATATATCCCATCTGTTCCTGCCCAGGAGCTGTGGTGTATCCCACCTGTTCCTGTCCAGGAACTGTGGTGTATCTCACCTGTTCCTCTCCAGGAGCTGTGGTATATCCCTATTGTTCCTGCCCAGGAGCTATGGTATATCCCACCTGTTCCTGCATGGTTGGACACATCCAGTACACAGGGCACATTTATAAGAATATCTCAGGGCAGGCAGGGCCATATTTGGAGTTCCTGAAACCCTAGGCACTTTCAGCAGTCACGCCCCAACCCCCCGATCAGACAGACTAAGTGTATGTGCACACAGCATTTTATTTTTCAGGTAGATCCGCTCAGAATTCCGCCTGAAAAAGCAACAAAAAAATGGCAAAAAAATACCGGATTGCTGTTCATATGTATATTTTTTTGAGTTTCCTTTTAACTGTGTGTCCTATCTTTTATCTGTATTCCAGCATCAGGAGGTTCATAGATGTCAGAGTCCGTAGCCTTCAGATAGTAGTGAAGACCTCCATGCATGAGACTAAAGTTGGCCAAACCTGCGAGGACAGTCTAATGTGTATGGGGGCTCTAACTGATGATTGGTCAAGGGAATAAGGTAAGTCCGATTACAGGCTGTAGATCCTTTTGTCCTCTAAGTGATAAGCTACAGCCAGAGATGTCTAAGGCCCCTTTCACATCAGCGGTTCTGTCTGTATCCGGCTGATCCAGCAGATTTATCGCATCTGCTGCCTGACGGCTGACTTGCGGTGCACTTGCGGCAAGCCCCCCTCTATTCTCTATGGGGCTTGTGGCAATTGCAGTTTTGAAAAATCTGGCCGCAAAAAAAAAAACATGGTTAGCAGCGTTTTTTGTTTTGCCACAACAAGTGCCGCATCTGCCGGATCCAGCAGAACTGCCCTTGCTGCACCTGACCGCAAGCCCCATAGACAAGGCATGGGGCTTGCCGGATCGGTGCCGCAAGTCAGCCGTTGGGTGACAGATCCGGCACCATCTGCCGGATCGGCCGGAAACATCAGCAAACCGCTGATGTGAAAGGGCCTAACAGCAGCTTCCATACAGTATATAGGAACACTGGAAAGAATGAGGGCTCCTGTATATGGGAGATCTGAGCAAGATCACTGCCGGCTGAGCGACTGGACACCTATCTATAGTGCTTAGGAACTTTAGTCAATTGTTTGGCTGACCTTCAGCTGTATTTTTAGTCAAGCACACTTTCCCTATAAGGTTTTAGGATCAAGTCTGTTAAGTTAAAGATTACAACATCCACATGACTGCATAACCAGAACCACCGGCAATACAATAACACATCACTAGAACCCCTGTCAGTATATCACCAGAACCACTGTCAATACAATAATACCTCACCAGATCCACTGTCAGTATATCACCAGAACCATTGTCAATACAGTAATACATCACCAAAACCAGTCAATACATCACCAGAACCCCCATCAATACAATAATACACCATCCACAAGTAGAAAAGAAAAGCAGCACTCACCCTTTTAGATGCCAAGAAATCCTTTATTTCATCTCACTTTGTGTTAGCGTAGGCAAATCAGGCGAAGAGAGGGAGTGGGGGTCGGCGGACGACAGAACCACTGGCAATATAATAATACATAATCAGAACCACTGTCAATACATCACCAGAACAGTACGTTCCCTATATAAATGTGTATGCAGATTGTCCAATACTGCTCATCCTCCTCCCATGTGTCCCATACTGTTCACCCTCATATGTCTCATGCAGCTCATCCTCCATCCATTTGTTCCATGCAACTCATCCTTCCCCCATACCCCCCATGTTCCACACAGCCTCTCCCATCCCATGTTCCATGCAGTCTCTGCCCTCCCATGTTCCACACAGCCTCTCCTCTCCCGTGTCCCACCGCAGCCTCTCATCCATCCTTCATCCATGTAGCTTGTCTCCAGTTCCATGTAGCTTCTCCCCCATCCTTGCAGCTTCTCCCCTACGTTCCATGTAGCATCTTCCCCCAGGTTACATATAGCTTCTCCTCCCCATCCTCCATGTACCTTCTCCCTCTATCCCCCATCCATCCATGTACCTTCTCCCCCATCCACCCATCCATCCATGTACCTTCTCCCCCATCCACCCATCCATCCATGTACCTTCTCCCCCATCCACGCAACCATCCATGTACCTTCCCCCCTATCCCCAATCCATCCATGTACCTTCTCCCCCATCCATCCATCCATCCATCCATCTTCTCCCCTCTTTCCAAGCCACCCCCCATCCATCCATCTTCTCCCTCATTTCCATGTCACCTGTCCACCCATCCATCCCGTTCTGCCCCCTTTTCCAGGCCGCCCCATCTATCCATCCCATTCTACCCCCTCTTCCAAGCCGCCCCATCCATCCATCCCATTCTGCCCCCTCTTCCAGGCTGCCCCATCCATCCATCCATCCATCCTGTTCTGCCCCCTTTTCCAGGCCACCCCATCCATCCTGTTCTGCCCCCTTTTCCAGGCCACCCCATCCATCCATTAATCCATCCCGTTCTGCCCCCTCTTCCAGGCCACCCCATCCATCCATCCTATTCTGCCCCCTCTTCCAGGCCGCCCCATCCATCCATCCTATTCTGCCCCCTCTTCCAGGCCGCCCCATCCATCTATCCATTCCATTCTGCCCCTTCTTCCAAGTCGCCCCATCCATCCCATTCTGCCCCCTCTTCCAGGCTGCCCCATCCATCCATCCATCCATTACATCCATCTATCCCATTCTGACCCCCCAGGCTGCTATCTTCGGCTGTAACAGTGCCTTACCTGACTCCACGTTCCTTATGCCGGATCCCAGCTCCTCGCACCAGGCAGCTTCTTCCTCTGCAGCTCCTGGTATCCCACTCGCCAGCACCAGGCACCCTGGCACCCGGCACCCTGGCACCAGGCACCTGGCACCAGGCAGCTTCTTCCTCTGTGGCTCCCGATCTCCCGCTCGCCGGCACCCGGCACTCTGGCACCAGGCACCCTGGCCCCAGCACCAGGCACCCTGGCACCAGGCACCCGACACCAGGCACCCGCACCAGACATCCAGTCTCCTGCTTGCTGGCGCTGCAAAGCTGTTGACAGTGTGACGTCATCATCATGCTGCCAACCTCTTTGAGTGCCGCATACCATGGTCAAGAAGCTGAATGGAGCTTCCCTGACCCCGGAAGTACCGAGGCGCTCACACACTCACTTGTAACCGTGTCTTAAAGGCAAAGGATTTATTTTTTCTGTGTACAATTTCTATGGGGAGATAATCAGATTTCTTCAGTGGAAGACAGACAGGTAAGGGGTCAGTTATAAACCTCTGGTCAGATGAGAATAAGGAGGTAAATGGAAGCTCAAGAATTGGGGACTTTGTTTCCTTAAATCATCTGATGGGTTAATACTGGAGGACGCTAAGACTTACGGTGGAATTATTAATGACCGTCAACCATATGTGCTGGTATCATAAATGCGAGTATCAATAAAAGGAAAAACATGCAATTAAACAGCATAACATCTTGGTCTAATTGTGAGAATGGCGGCTTGGATTATGGTGTCTCTGAACCTTTTCTGAATCACAACACTCCTTCAAGAACTAAAGACATCTGTCTACTAACAGAGACAACATCTTGACCTTTGTGCCCTCCGATCTTCTTGTCTGAGCCTTTATATGACTGCAAAGTGGCATCTTATCTTCAGTCAACATATATCCATATTTAGTCATCAGGTTCCTCGTGGGCTTTGCCGAGTACTATCAGTGTGTGGTCATTGGTCAGCAGGGATTTGTAGGTCTACATTGCCTTTGTCCTATCCTTTGGTAGTAAATCAATTCTCTCTTCTGTGTGACAAGGCTCTAAGCCGGTGTTTACATAGAATCTATATAAGCATTAAAGGGAATTTGTCAGCAGGTTTTTGGCATGTGAGCTGAGGACAGCATGCTGTAGGGGTTAAAAAACAAATGAAAAGTATCTGTGCTTGTTGTATCAGGGTCTGATCAATCGTTTACTTATAGTTGCTTTATTACCCTGTGTATAACATCGCAGGACTAGAAAGTCCCCTTATATCATTGACACAATCTCTATTGAGAGCTTGGTGTGGGTGGGGGCAGCTATCTCAGCCCTGCTGTGTTACTGAAACTAAGTGCTTTGATTGTGTCAGAACAGCTGTAGCCAGTAATCTATGTGATACATCATTGGATTCAGGGTCTCCTCCCCTACATTATGTTGCTGCCAGATGAAGAAGCAAGGACCTGCTAAGAGATTCCCTTTAAGACTTTTTAACAATCCCATTTTAGTGTGTAATGAGAAGGGAAAAGATTTAGGAGCTGAGTAGACGATTCTGTTATAATCTGAAGTCTAGATTCATCCTTGTTACCTACTATTGTGCATGGATCATAATGAACAAGATAATGGAACAAACTACATTTTGGAGACATGATATCTGAAGAAATAAAAGCCACAGTTAAAGGGAATCTGGCATTAGGATATATGACCCGTAAATAAAGGGATGTGTGTAAATCCCTTTAATGAAGATTATATCCCTTCCTTGATTGTAGCATTTCATTTGAAAATTGTAGAGAAATCCAGCTGTGAAGTTTTAATCACATGTGCAAGGGGTGGAGACTGCACTTGCAACTCTCTTTCCTTATTTGACTGACAGGTCAGTTTTCTTTCATTTAGCGATTCTGCCGCCATTATCGCCTGCGATTGTCTTGCATCAGAATGGGCGGCACATGCGCAGTAAGCCACTGATGACGTTGGGCATGCGCTGCCTCCTCTGGCGAGATGAACACTGACAAGGTGCAGAATCTCAGACAGGAGCGGCAGGTGACTGAGTGAAGAGCCAAAGCCTGGATGCTGACAGTAGGCAGGGAAATAAGGAGTCAGCTGAAAGAAGCTTGGAAAGTCAGATTAAAGCATTACAAACTCACCAGAATCAGTTTACTGAGTGTGTCTCAGTTAACTCCTTCTGTAGCCAGCAACTGACAGTGCAAAACAGAGGATGTATAAAACAAACAATGCAAAAAGTTTAGTGCAAACCAATTGTAAAATAGTTTTTAGAGTTAGTTGACACAGTCTGAACTCAATTAAATAGAGGCTGAACTCCAGTTTTCGGCAAAATCCACTACAGGGATATCCCCCTCTGTCCGGCCATCACAGGAGTTGACCATGGTTTTCCCCCTTCCATAATTTACTGTATTTAAAAAATTGAAACATTCTCAAAATATTGGTTCGCATTCTTTGATCCTTGGGAGTCCAATCGGCATTTTTTAGTAATTGACAGCTCTCGCTGTATGTTTTACATGAATGTCGGTAAATCAGCAAGAGAGGGGTTAACAGTCTGCATGGCCAGTGGGGAAGATGAAGCAGATAGCGTAATCCAATCAGTATTAGAATGTCTACGCATTTTGAAGTGATAAACATCTTCCTCAGGACAGAAACTACTACACTAGGGTAGATGGTTCTGTCCTGAGGAAGTTTATTACCTCGAAACGCATAGACATTAGTATAGTAGTTGATGTCCTGAAGAAGTTTATTACTTTGAAATGCGTAGACATTAGTGTAGTAGTTTCTGTCCTGAGGAAGAAGTTTATTACCTTGAAAGGCATAGACATTAGTGTAGTGGTTTCTGTCCTGAGGAAGATGTTTATTACTTTGAAACGCATAGACATTAATGTAGTAGTTTCTGTCCTGAAGAAGTTTATTACTTTGAAATGCGCAGACATTAGTGTAGTAGTTTCTGTCATGAAGAAGATGTTTATTACCTCAAAACGCGTAGACACTACTGTAGTGATTTCTGTCCTGAGGAAGACGTTTATTACTTTGAAACGCATAGACATTAGTGTAGTAGTTTCTGTCCTGAAGAAGTTTATTACTTTGAAACGCATAGACATTAGTGTAGTAATTTCTGTCCTGAGGAAGACGTTTACTACTTTGAAATACGTAGACATTAGTGTAGTAGTTTCTGTCCTGAGGAAGAAGTTTATTACCTCAAAACACGTAGACATTAGTGTAGTAGTTTCTGTCCTGAGGAAGACGTTTATTACTTTGAAACGCATAGACATTAGTGTGGTAGTTTCTGTCCCGAGGAAGACGTTTATTACTTTGAAATGCGTAGACATTAGTGTAGTAGTTTCTGTCCCGAGGAAGACGTTTATTACTTTGAAACGCATAGACATTAGTGTGGTAGTTTCTGTCCCGAGGAAGACGTTTATTACTTTGAAACGCATAGACATTAGTGTAGTAGTTTCTGACCTGAAGACGTTTATTACTTTGAAACGCATAGACATTACTGTAGTAGTTTCTGTCCTGAGGAAGAAGTTTATTACCTCAAAATGCGTAGACACTAGTGTAGTAGTTTCTGTCCTGAGGAAGAAAGTTGTTACTTGGAAACATGTAAACATAATAAAGCTTCCTGGATTACCCTATCTGCTCCATCTTTTCCATTGGCAGTGTAGACTGTTAACTCCTCTCTTGCTGACCGTGGGGCAGCAGCAGCCACCCTTCTGTGATTCCACACGTCTGATTTTTCTCGTACACATAAATAGCTCCTAAATTCATCAGTGGTTCATAAGTGGTTTATCCCGAACATCATCAGTTTGATCAGAGTGCCATTTGCTGAATTTTCTGAGCAGAAACTCAAAGGTTTTAACAGTTTTGCGATTTGGTTGAGGATTTGTAAAGTTTCCATTATATCGGGGAGAAGGTCGCTGCCAAACATTTAATCAGTGGTCTATACCAGCCTTGAACTTGCCCTAGCTTCATCTTGCACCTTCATATATATATTATGGCAGGATTATAGATATAGTTCAAGTTCTATTGGATTCTAGATATAGTTTGGTATGTTCTTTTTATGGTGATTTCATAGACAGATAGACTTTTGCGCTGTATTCTCACTGCCACTGTAACTGCCTGAAAGTGATTTAGACTGGCTGTTCTGGTCCTTGACTACATTTATTAAAAGCACAAATTGAGACGAAACACTTACCCGAAAGATAAATCAGATTTATTCATACTGTTGATCACATGAACACTTTCATCAGAACATTTATGCAAACTCACAAATTAGATATATGGAGGATTGAGACAGAAGAGTTGTGGTGATCCGTCTCGGTGACAGCCCAGAGCTTGATGTTGGTGGGGTTGTAGAATTTGAGTTAGAAGAAGTCATCATCATGTCATTTACGTGTCACGCTGATAGGTGAGACGATTTTCATTGCAATTAAGATTTAAAGATCTATTACTGGAGGCTCCATAGATTGCAGTCGGGGATTCTATAGTTCCTACTACTAATAAAAGAATCTTTATAATTATTATGTTTATGCAAATAGAGTCTGTGGGGCCTCGGTTAGGAGTCTCAAACACAGGACTAGTCAGATATCCCTCCAGGGAAGGACCCAGCCAAGGGGTGGCTCCTTGCGGAGAACACCATAACACCATGTTAAGTGGCCCTTTTAGTCAATATCCAGCTCTTTTACAAGCTTAGAGATATGACAAGGGATAACCAAGGCCAGGTATCCATCCACAGACAGCTGTTTCGGGGTGTTGCACCTCATCAGTGTGGAGTAGGATTCTGGCTAGGTGGAAGCAAAGCCTAGTAGACCAACATTACAAAGCATTCACTGATCTCAGGGAGAATTCACTGTGTTGCGTGCTTTAGCCAGCTGCCCGCAGTGTTTCCCTGAGATCAGTGAATGCTTTGTGATGTTGTTCTACTAGGCCTTGCTCCCACCTAGCCAGAATCCTACTCTACACTGAGGTGCAACACCCAGAAACAGCTGTCTGTGGATGGATACCTGGCCTTGGTTATCCCTTGTCATATCTCTAAGCTTGTAAAAGAGCTGGATATTGACTAAAAGGGCCACTTAACATGGTGGTTATGGTGTTCTCCGCAAGGAGCCACCCTTTGGCTGGGTCCTTCCCTGGAGGGATATTTGACTAGTCCTGTGTTTGAGACTCCTAACCGAGGCTCCACAGACTCTATTTGCATATCCATAATTCCCAGGAGGCAATGGGTCTAGGAATTCACTGTGTTTGAGCGCTTTAGCCAGCTGCCGCAGTGTTTTCTTGGACTGGTCTCCCTGAGATCAGTGAATGCTTTGTAATTATTATGTTAGCACTTTTGGGGTCTTTCCACAGTTTCTTGCACTGTTGTAACCTCTTGCCCCATTTTCTGAGAGAACCATTGTTTACCCCAAACTTTGGATTCATGAATATCCCATGATATATAATGGTTGAGAAGGACCTGACAGACCTTACGTGGTGGCTCAGGACCTCCTGTATTGGCTTAGAATATTCTGTCGCAATTAAAGGGTAACTAAACTTTTAATCACTTTTTCGATATGTCTAAGGTGGCCGTCACACGCTAAGATTTCTTGCCCGATATCGTTTAAGCGATCTCCTTTTTGATCGCTTAAGCGATATCGGGCAAGAAATCGTTGCATGTAATCAAGCGATTTACGATGTAAAATCGCTTGATCGTGACATCGCTGATCTGAGCTCCGGAGCTCAGATCTAGCGATGAACGATTTAGCGATCTGCTTCATCGTGGTGTGTGACACCACGATGAACGATCTCCCAGCGGCAGAGCCTATGCTTGGAGATGGTAACTATGGTACACGTCGGGTAACTAAGCGACGCGCGGCGCCTAGTTACCCGATGTGTACCATAGTTACCAGCGAGATCGCGGATCCACATCGCTGGTGAGTCTGTCTGTGTGACAGCTCACCAGCGATGTGAGCGATATTGTAAGCGATCGCGCGTGCACGTGATCGCTTACAATATCGCTATAGATATCTGTGCGTGTGACGGCCGCCATAGCTAGTGTCCCGGTAGTGTTGAACTATTGGGATCTGATTCCTGAGACCACCAACAATCTTTCGATCCAAGAAGCAAAATTTTTCAGCTTATCCTGGTACATGAGCCAACCAATGTATAGACCAATTATCCATCTATCGAGTACCAACAGAACCCTTCTTGAGGGATTGGTCGGGGTCTCAGAGCTCAAACCCACATATGATCATTACTACAGGAGCTACAACATATCAAAAAAAGGTAAAAAATGTAGTTACTCTTTAGATTTAAGAAGGTGGTCACAGTATTATAACGCTGGTTTTAGGAGCTGAATCTGTGATGATCATCTGATTGCCAGTAGTTCCAAGATCCAGATCTGTGCAGATCAACTGATTACCAGAGGTTCCGGGTCTCAGATCTATGATAATCAGTTGATTACCAGTGGTTCCAGGTCTCAGATCTGTGATGATCAGTTGATTGCCAGTGGTTCGAGAAGGATCTGTACTGATCTGCTGATTGCAAGTGGTTCCAGGAGCCAGATCTGTGCTGATCAACTAATGGCCAGTGGTTCCCAGAGTTGTAGCTTTACCATTGGAGGCGGCACTTTCCTAATAGGTTTTTTTTTATTGATATGTCTAATTTATATACCTGTTTCGAAATACAACTACAATAAGGTAGGTTCACAGCCTTGTTTCACTAGACCGTAATAACACTGACCACATGGCAATGTCCCTGAAATAATGACACAAGAGTAACAATATTGAACCTTGGCATGATTCCCTGCCTGGTACAAGAACTACAAGGCTTAATTATAGTAAACTGGTAGTATGCGTTTTATTATTCTTTGGCAAGTGACGGTCCTTTGTTTTTTTGGCTGCAATTGGAAAGCGATTCCCTGAGACAGCAAAATGCATACATTGCAATGCTGAAATCCCTCAATAAATCAATGTCTGATGTATAGAAGAGTCAGAATGTGATAGAGAAAATAATCAAAGAATTAATCCAACTTTTACTGGCCACGCTTCATCAAACTGAATTGTAACATAACATTACGTATAGCCGAGATCACACAAGAACTACAAGCCTCAGCATGTCCATGCTGGTGTCTATAGCTAGGTAGGTAGTGGATGGATATAGGGATGGGTAGATAGATAGATAGATAGATAGATAGATAGATAGATAGATAGATAGATGGGTAGATAGATAGATAGATAGATAGATAGATAGATAGATAGATAGATAGATAGATAGATAGATGATAGATAGATAGATAGATAAACAGACAGATAGATAGATAGATAGATAGATAGATTTACCACCATACTTATATTACTGCTCATGTGTGATAATATACTGGAGGATATGGCTTCGGTAATCAGAGGATTGCACCCTGTTCACATTTTCTTCGGAGCAGTGCTGCGGTCTTTGATTGATTGGTGGCTCAGTGATTGGGGGTCCTGGTTTCATCGAGTTTGTATGTACTCATCGTGTTTCCTCCCACACTCCAAAGACTGATAGGGAATTTTTGAGTCCCAATGGGGACAGTGATGATGATGTCTGTAAAACGCTGTGGAATTAATGGCGCTATAAAAAGGGGTAAAACAAATAAGAAATTGACATGACAACAGACATAGATGAGATAGATACAAATCACGTAACACAGCAAACAATGAAGATATGTCATTATTTATAAACATAGATTGATACATGCTTTCTCTTGGATGTGTGGCCTCCATCACATCATCTCATGATCAGGAGAATGTCGGGGCTTGTGATATCCGCCCTCGTCTTCAGTATTATTGTGAAACAGCTAATAATAAGACGGAGACGGTGGATACATTGTTTTCATCCTTATGATCCCGCAGGTTAGGTCTGGTTGGGTTTGGCGTCGGTTGTGGCCCTCAGGTACGTTCTTGCCCCCTTAGGGACAATGTGTGGGGGCTTTGTGTCCCTTCTCTCACAGTTCGGCTCTTTTGCTCAGAGATGTTTATGTGTGTTGGTTGTCAGGTGGCGTTTTTACAGGCTCTGCCTAACCCAGAGGCAACATATGAAGGCTTGTCTTCTCCTCTCTGGCCCTGTTGTCATGAGCCGGGTCCCTCCCTTGTTAACGTGATAAATAATTTGACTAGGGGGAATCTGCCGGATTTTATGCACGCTGTCTATTTTCCACTCGCTGCAAATAAATTTCCCTCACTCGGAGGGCACTAAAATCCCAAACACGCGGTATTTTCCCACTTTGCAGCCGACGTTATAAAATATTTATTTCATCTTCTCTCTCTAATTTAATAAAAGACAGCAAATGCTTCACAATTAGTTTTGAATGAAGAGTTTTATCATGTACCATTTTATTCCTAGGATAATTTTCTGCTTGTTGTGTTTTATTGCCTCTTCTAAAGGTAGATGCACCAGGGTATATGAGTATTCATGGCGGCCGCCCATCCCAGACTGCTTTTTTTTTTCTTCTGTCGGCTTTTCATTCTGTTTATTCTCTTCAGAATCAATGGTAAAAGAGACACCTTCACCTTGTTGTGACCCTATGGGACAGGTGTCTCCATAAATGTACATAATTATATTATTATGTTTATTATAGTATTATATAGCATTAGTTTTATTTTGTTATACACATTAGTAGACAGCTATAAGTAATAGATCTATATATGTGAGATTCTGGTGATAATTTCGAGAGGAGCAGCGCTACAAAGGTCATCAAGGCAAACTATGAACAGGCCGGGCAAAGGTTTGCTTTAATTTTACATTTTCTCAAATGACAAGGTGCTACTATGGTAGGGAAAACCCCAAATAAAGCATTCAGGTAAATCGCTGTCAATTGCCAAATCTGATTTAAGAAATTCCAATATTATTGACAGTAATCTCAGTTTTACAGGGTACACTTCAGCCAAGGAGATTCAGACTAGAAAGATGTGAGATACATTATTAATAGATAGAACGGATAGATGGATAGATAGAATAGATAGATAGATAGATAGATAGATAGATAGATAGATAGATGGATTGGATTATAGATATGTACGAAAAAAGATAGCAGCACTCGAAATAGATGAAAGGACAAGCCTTTAATCCGCCCTGGAGTACATATGGCGACGTTTCAGGCCCACACACCCTTTGACAAGGCTAGTTAAAGGGCGTGTGTGCCCGAAACATCGCTAGATGTACCGGATTAAAGACTCGTCTTTTATCTATTTGGAGTGCTGCTATCTTTTTGATAGTGTGTATGGGTAACTTTGAAGAGGACTTGGTAGATTTGCACCCTAAATTGTAACAGTGCTGCTATGTTTTTTCTACATGTAAACTGTATTGGATAGATAGATAGGTAATGGTTAGCTAAATAGATACTATAGATAGATTGATAAATAGATAGATATATGCATAGATAGACAAATAGATAGAAGATAAATAGATAATAGATAGATAGATAGATAGATAGATAGATAGATAGATAGATAGATAGATAGATAGTAGATGATAGATACTGTAGATAGATAATAGATAGATATTGAATATTGAATTGGAGTGCTGCGGACTTTTTTCAAAACTGTATGTATGGGAGACACCTGAAGGGGTATCTTAGTACGTTTTGCACCCATAAAGACCAGCCTAGCAGTGCTGCTTCACCTTTTTTCTATATAGATTAGAATAGATAGATAGATAGATAATGAAAAATAGAGCAGCACAACTGGTAAATGGGTGCAAATCAGTCAGACCAACCTTCTTTCAGTTTTCATAAAATTCCAAAATAACTGCAGCACTCCAAAAAAGGGTATCAAATGCCTTTATTAGGCCTTCAGGGCGATAATGCAACATTTCAGCCTCAGTGGGCTTTTTTCTAGCCCACTGAGGCTGAAACGTCGCAGTGTCGCCCTGAAGGCCTAATAAAGGCATTTGATACCCCTTTTTTGGAGTGCTGCAGTTATTTTGGAATTTTAGATAGAGATAGAATAGATTATATTATTAAGGCCCCGTCACACACTATGATATCGTTAGTACGTCACAGGTTTTCAGTTGTTCAAATGACGTCATAACAACGTTGTTCAGTGTTACATGTACATCCGATCAACGATAATCGGGCAGATAGTTGATGGGAGGTTTGTGAACCGGACCTTAAACCAAACGATGAGCGTTCGTCTAACCTGTAGCATGGGTGTGTGTGACACCTTGATGAACGATGTTGTTAACGACTTCCCTATTGAGAAGTGAATGGATGTAGGCGAGCTAACGACCGCAAGTATCGTTTGCTTGTTGCGGAATCGTTGCTGCGTCGTTAAAGATATCCATACATGTGACATTTCACTAGCGATCATTGAACAAGTTTAAGCGATCTAGGTCAAGTCAGATCGTTGATTGGATCGTTCGACCATTGAAGCGTGAGACGGCGCCTTTAGATAGATAGATAGATACATGGTTAGAATGGATATAGATAGATAGATAGATAGATAGATAGGATAGTTGGATGGATAGATAGATAATAACAGGTAGATCATAGATAGCTAAATAGATACTGTAGATACATAGACAGATTGATAAATAATAGATAAATAAATACACAGATAACTAGATACATAAATGGATCATAGATAATAGATAGATGATAGGCGGGTGTCACACACTACGATTTTGTGTGGGAACTCAATAACATGTCAGTGGTGTGCGCTGTGAACAACATCTTTAGTGAGGTGTCACATGTATAGATAACGTTTAGGACACAGCAGCGATGTTACGTGCAGGGATCGTTCGCACAATCAGCGACTGATGCTTGTCAATGATGTGAATAGGAGAAATAAGTCAGGAAATCGGTATGGCGGGGTCACACAGAACAATGCAGCAGATTGGATGATCGACATCGTGTGATATGGGTTCAGGTTCCCATATCTGTATATAACGATCTGACCACTTATCGCTAGTCACATCATGCTGTCACACGCAACGATGTTGTAGGAGTGATGCCAAATCAGGCACTTTCCAGCTGATATCTTTACATATATCGTAGCGTGGTACGGCCGCTATAGATACATGCATGGATAGATAAGATAGATAGATAGATAGATAGATAGATAGATAGATATTAGACCCAACTCTGGATATGTCCCCACCCATTGCTCCTACAGCCCCTACACTTGATATGCCCCCATCCATCTTTCGTACAGCCCTACCCAACATCACCACAGTCTCTATCTCTATTGTACATTTGCTTTGGCAAAACTGATGTGTATTTAGTCCTGATAATAAAGCTTCTTTGAATTTGAATTTGATAGATGGATATAGTACATCACAGCCAATGAAGTGGGACTATCAGAGTTAGTATAAAAGCAGAGTATTTAGTAGCCATGTTATGGTGAATCTGGATAATGTGAGAACCTTACATCTCACGGCTCAGCCATAGAGATAAGAATAGAAAGCCATAAAGCAGTAAAGAAACATTGCAGATATTTATTTACCCATAGTCATATATGTTCAGGTCACTCTGCCGTTAATAAGCCTGCTTGTGTTAATCAGAAGTTAGTCAGAAAGAGGTTGAATACAGTCAGGCCTGATCTGGCTCACATTAAGAACTGGAGTAACCCTTGTTTGGGCCTTGGCCTCTCCTTCAGGGGCTTCCATAGCAGAAGACATAGTGTTTTTTTATGCAATTCCTTAGACGGGGAGTAAGCTGTTCCCTTAGACCTCGCTTAAGCCACTCTTACAACCAGATCCGATCCCATACTTTGCACTGACGAGGAGCAATCACTCCACAATGCAGTGTCTGCATATCGAGGTTCTGATTTGGCATAAATCCTAAGTCATTTGACAATTTTGGCATTTTAGGATTGTTACTTCCAATAGGTGGCAATGAAGAGACAATTTGCATGAGTTGGGAGCACATAGTGCCAAACAGCAGTCAGGCATTGCTGCCGCTTTTTGGATATCAATAGTCTCTGTATCCTGAGGGCGATGGCTACCTTCTCTGCCATATAGCCTGTGCATCTGAGACTGGACGTAGCAGATGTGATGGTGTCACTAGACTGAGCCACAGATCACTCGCTGCAAAAACTGGAGCAGTGAGCCGGGAAAAGTGGCAAGATTAAGATTTTATTTTTTACATCATTCAACCAGCCCTTACTGTATATAAGGGAGCTGTATGGACACCATACTGTATATATAGGAGCTGTGGGAGTATCATACTTTATATTGGGAGCTGTGGGGACAGTGAACTGTATACAGGGAGTTGTGAGAACATCATGCTGTATAATGGGAGCTTTGGGGACAATAAACTGCATAAAAAGAGTTGTGGGGCAATCATACTGTATATTGGGAGCTATGGGGACATCATACTGTATATAGGGGAGCTGTGCTGCCATCATTCTGTATATAGAGAGCAGTGGGGACATCTACTATGTAAAGGGAGTTGTGGGGACATCATACTGTATAAAAGGAGCTTTAAGGACATCATACTATACATTGGGAGTTGTGGGGACATCATACTGTATATTGGAAGCTGTGGGGATATCATACTTTATATTGGGCACTGTGGGGTTATCATTCTGTATATTGGAAGCTGTGGGGATATCACACTTTATATTAGGCACTGTGGGGTTATCATACTGTATATTGGAAGCTTGGGGGATATCACACTTTATATTGGGCACTGTGGGGTTATGATTCTGCATATTGGAAGCTGTGGGGATATCATACTTTATATTGGGCACTGTGGGGTTATCATTCTGTATATTGGAAGCTGTGGTGATATCACACTTTATATTGGGCACTGTGGGGTTATTTTTTTGTATAATGGAAGCTGTGGGGATATAACACTTTATATTGGGCACTGTGGGGTTATCATACTGTATATCGGAAGCTGTGGGGATATCACACTTTATATTGGGCACTGTGGGGTTATGATTCTGCATATTGGAAGGTGTGGGGATATCATACTTTATATTGGGCACTGTGGGGTTATCATTCTGTATATTGGAAGCTGTGGAGACATCACATTGCACCTGTGTGCACTGTAAGGCTGCTCCTCCCTGCCTGCCTGCCTACAGTCCTCTACACAGTACTCCTCTGTCCTCCTGGTAGCTCTCAGAAGAGCTGTTTGGGTTAAATATAAGGAATCTTGAAGTTTCCCTACACTGACTGACACTCCCTATGATCTGCTACCAGCATCTACCTCACCCTGCACTAGCTCAGATCGTCACAGGAATGTGGAGGAAATGGCGGTGGCAAGGCTTATATACAGCCTCGCCTCTCATACATGACATAGGCATCACGATGGACAGAAGCCAATCATAGTCCTGCCACAACCAACATGGCTGTGGCATTACTGAATATGATTGGCTAACATGCTTGTCCATCTTCACAAGTTTTCTGACCTAACACGCTAGGCTGTCTCGGAAGCTTTGTCGGAACATAACAGATTCGACGGAGTCCCGAATACAGTATACAGGACTCGGATTCGTAGACTTGCTCAGACTCGCTCAGACTCGCTGCTGACAGCAGGTATCCGTGAAGCGGAGCAATTGTTTAAACGATTTGGGGAGATTCAAGCAACATAGCGATGTGATATAGCGAGTCTAGCGAGTGAGAAAAAGTAAACTCTGACAAAACTAGGATTGCCATTGACTTGCATTGGACTCGTTACTGTGCGAGTAATCGCTGGGAAACTCGCCGAGTACCGAGTCCTGCGAGTCCCTTACTACTCGCCGAGTAACGAGTCCTAGCGAGTAGACTCACCCATCCCTACTCAGCACCCCTGATGATCAGCTGTAATGGCATATGGCAGTTGCCGGATGAAAGCATTAGCATTCAAAAAGGCAGGAAGATTGGCCAGTCAGCAGGTGACCACAAGTATGGAAATCACATATGAGTGATCGCATGGTGACCAATTGAACCGGCGATCAGAGCGGAGTCCTGACCTTGTGTATCTTGTGGCTATATGGGAAGGTGCAGTGCCTGATGAAGACTAGCTCTGGTCCAAAAACTCCTCTATGGTAATGCATTGTTTTTGTGTAGAAAGGTGGACCCTCAGAATCACGTCCTCTGGTGGGTGGTGGGTCCAATGTTCTCCAGTCCAACACCAAATACGTTTTTTTCAGGTCAATTGGCGATTCCGCTGACCGTTTGATTTATGGGGAATTGAGTTTCTTAGGAATAATTCAGAAAACTTGAATGTAGAATATTTGTCGGTCTCTATTTCTATAATATCTCAGCGTCCTTTCTCTCCATCGTAAAACGTAGAATGTTTCAATCCCTATTACGTGATAACAGATGTCCTGGAGTAAACTGCTCTCTGATACATTGCAGCAAAGCTGGAGACAGGAGATATTTTATTCTCAGTGTATTTAGCTGCTATATTTAGTTCACTAAGGATCGTCTAGATTGCATACATTGTAGCAAACCTTCAGCTGGGGTAAGTATTTGTGCTGTATGGACTTTTAGCCACCAAATGTAAAAAATGTTCTGATTCTAAAATTGGGATAGAAACAAAGAAAAAAAAATTAACATTTGTGCTTTAACCCCTTGGCATGTATATGTCCAGGGAAAGCGCCCCATTATGGTATATGGTAAGGAGCAGGCTCAGGTGCTGAGCCCGCACAATATGTGTACAGCATATGAAGTGATTGAGGGGTGCTGATGATATATATATATATATATATATATATATCTATTATATAATTGCGAATGGGTTTTTTGCCCCTTCTGAGTCCACTCGCAATGCGAGTCGGCGTGGTCATGTGGATACGCCCGAAGCATTGGCCGCGCAGCGGCCATTGCGAGCAGTTCTAAGGCGACTCGCTATGCCCGCGCAGCGGGCATGGCGAGTCGCCTTAGCAGCGCGAAGCATTGGCCGCGAAGCGGCCATTGCGAGTCAGAGACTCGCTCTTCTAGAATCCCGATGCATGTGCATCGGGCACCCAGCTAGTATATATATATTTATATATATATTGTGCATGGAAGAATAAAAAAAGTTACGCGTCTTGAAAAGTTGTAATACAAATTAATTTGTATTTATATTTGTATATTTTTTGACCGAAAAATATTTAAAAATATTTTTAAAAAATTGTTTTAATCTTGACATTGAAACTAATATTGCCAAGTCATTTTGACACAATCTGCGCTATGAAAAAAACAGAGGTAGAATTGTAACCCCCCACATTTTACTGCGCTAATAATATTTTCCCCATTTTCCACTGCATTATCTACGGTGTTATAAAAAATATGATTGGTCCTGCTAAATAACCCAAGACCTTGTACAGCGACAGATAAATTAAAAGTGGTAAGAAAGGGACAGGATGGAAGTAAAACTGCATTGTCTTTTAAAGATGATTTCTACTTAATCTCCCTTAACCCCATTCTTGTAAATTGAAGTGGCACTTAGTTGATTCCTCAAAAATAGAGAGGGGTAATTGCAAGTAAACCTGGGAAGGTGGAGTCCAGAGACCATGATCCTTCATCCTTCACAATGACGTTTGCACACGTTCATTAGATGCTTCAATACAAAAGATAGGGGCGGAGTCAGTGCATTGCTGCTAATGTATTTGTGCATTTCATGAAAGAACAGGAAGTTAGAGTCTAAAGCAGCCCCAATAGCCAGTGTAAGATTAGCAAGATTCCTAATGTTATGCTGATACATTCTACCCCTGAAGGGAACGCGCAGATCTAATGGGTGGCTGATAGAGGAGAACCGATCAACAGATCATGGTCGCTGGTCATTTTTTTATTTTAGGTGGAAATGCTCTTCAAGGCTGGGTTCACACTTGCGGACCCCTCCACAGTGTTCTGCCGTGCAAATGATAGTGGCAGCTTTACCCTGTCAGTAGGAACATCTCCATGTCCGTGAACTCCTGCTCCTCATGTTGCTGGCAGGTGAAGCCTTTACGTAATGCTCTTGAATCTTAGCACCATGATACTATTTTGGAGAGGTCATTTTCAGAGGGAGTTAAAGTGCTAAGTACGTCAGGAAAGGCAGAAGAGTTGGGATAGGATAGAATGACGGACTGGAGGTTAAAGAAGCAGCACTGAAAAATATAGCCACATAGTAGGTTTACAAGATGTGCTCCCAGCTGACCCGGTGTATCACCTTCCCCAGGGGCGAGAATGGCTGAGAACCATCTATACTATCTGCTGTGACCTTCCACCACCAGACACAGAATTAACCTCTTCAGACTTGTAGGGACCACGAGGTTACAACTCTTTGGGCTAATTACTTTGTTTATAGCATTTTTTTATTTTAACACTTTGCATTAACGTCTTCCCCTTGGTCCAGTTGTGAATAGACAGATCCATGAGGTTGGGTATGGCTGGGGTTACGCATAGAAATCCGTTTTTGGAAGTCATTTTCATCACCAGTCCGTTTTTTTTGGGGTGCTTTTTGAGCCTCCTGCACTTCTGAACGTTTTTGGACTTAGTCATTTTTTCATTAAAAACGCATGTGCGTTAACGCATGCGCAAACGCAAGTGCCTATATATGCCATGCGTTTGCGCATGCGTTTCCCATAGGGCCCCATGTTAAAAAAAACGCATAAAAACGCATGCGTTTTTTAACTGATGCCAAAAACGCTGTTTACTGCGTTTTTGGCTCAAAAACGGACAGGGCAATGTTTTGAGCTCCAGAGAAAAACGCACAGGGTGTTTATTACACCCAATGCGTTTTTCTGTCAGTTTTTGGACTTAGAAAAAAAAAATGACAAAAATGAAGCCAAAAACGGACCAAGGGCTTATGTGTGACCCCAGCCTATGTAGGTTATGTAAAATGAGACATCTTTCATTACTCTTTTAGAGAAGGGAGGAGAATGATCTAAGCACGTCGGCAATAACCAATATCTGTATGATCGCCCAACTTGACCTATGTATTTTTGGAGGTTTTATCTCTTGCATGTCATGCAAATGGGCAAATACTCATGTGGCCACCTTTGGGTCCCTATTGACTTGTATAGGGCTTGAAGTTCGGGGTCAAGTTTAGTCTGTGTGTATTCGGCGAACCCAAATATTCATAGGTCTTCTCATCACTAGCCTCCAGCTATTCCTCCTAATGATCACCTATCTACATGAATGTACATGTTCTGAATGGAACAGAAGGGGTAAGTTGTTGCCAAACAACAAATGATGGTGCATGTCCTAATTCAACATGCTTGATCATTTGTGTCTCCCAACACAGACAGAACAGACATTGATTTAACATTTAGTGCACATTCAATGTTTACCAGCCCACCAAAATTCAGGTTCAGCCGATCTTGGTCTAATATTTATGGCCACCATAAGAACACTGTAGCTGACAATGATCATTTAGGATCTACTCCATGCCCAAATGTGTAATCTACCAATATCCAATAGATATAATAAGACAGTCGCAAGGAACTATGATTGGGCCCTTGTCTTAGCATGCTTACAGTGAATCTGTCAGCAGGTTTTTGCTATGTAAACTGACAGCAGCATGATACATGGGATAGAGACCCTGATTACAGCAATGTGTCATTTAGTTTACTGTGTAGAAATGTCTAAGATGTTGAATTTTGAATAAGTCACAGCTTTCTGTGTATATTGTATAGTGACAAAAATATTCTAATTAATGGTAGGGGTGTGGTTGGACCAGGAATCCCAAGTCACTTAGGGGTACCATCACACTTGGTGATGCACCAGCGATGCCGACAACGATATAACCTGCTAGGGATCGCTGGTGCGTCGCTATGTGGTCGCAGGTGATATGTCAAACAGACAGATCTCACTAGCGATGCAGCAACAATCCGGAATGATACGGAGGTCGTTGGGACCCTGTCTCTCAAACCTGTAGTATTGAGGTCGTTGGTCGTTGTCCCCGTCACACACACATGCATGCTGCCCAGCGGGACCCCAACGATCAAAAAATGGTCCAGGCGACTCTGACACGACCAGCGATCTCACAGCAGGGGCCTGGTTGCTGCTAAGTGTCAAACATAGCAAGATCGCTGGCGAGGTCACTGTTGCATCCCCAAACATGTGACACAGCAGCGATCTCGCTTAGTGTGATGGGGGCTTTAGTCCTGTAGCTATAATCTCTTACTGAGAAAACACTGCATTGAAACACCAAAAGAGCCAAGTAAGGGACACATACCTGGAATTGTCTTATCCCCTACATTACACTGCTCTCAGATTACATAACAAAATTCTGAGGACAGAGTCCCTTTCATTCACTTATTCTGTGGTGGTTGATAGAGGTGGGGGGCTTATTATAATTGGTACAAAAACAGTTAGGGGGAAAACTTTGCTATGGGCAATAAAGCTTTTCTGTCAACCCCGTGTCTCTGTATAGAATACATTTAAAACACAGTAGCCTGCCTTGTGGAGCCATGAGCCATCCAAGTTCAACGAGAAGCTCCCTACAGGGATGTTCCGACTATATGTCAAATGTATGGTAGGTAGTGGTTTCACCTATGGGAAAATGCAGGTTAATCCAAACAGCTTGCGGTTCTCTCTTCCTTCTCCTGCCATACTCTTCTTGTTAGGATGACATGATGTGTATTATTATTATTATTATTTATTTATAGAGAACCATTGATTCCATGGTGCTGTACATGAGAAAGGGTTACATACAAACAAGTTAAAGATACAATGAACAAACTAACAATGACAGACTGGTACAGAGGGGAGAGAAACCTGTCCTTGTGAGCCTACATTCTACAGGGCAAAGGGGAGGAAGACAGTAGGGTGGGTCAGCTCCGATGGTGGTGGAACGCCAGGTCCAGTGGTGGTGGACTGCCAGGTTCAGTGGTGGTGGAGCGCTAGTTCTGCGGGTGATGGAGTGCCGGGTCCAGTGGTGGTGAGGTGGCACTGTGGTCATTGCAGGCTGTAAGTTGTTCTGAAGAGATGAGTTTTCAGGTTCTGTTTGAAAATTCTGAGAGTAGGGGATACTCTGACTTGTTGGGATGCATAATTCCAGAGAATGGGGATGCTCGGGCGAAGTCTTGCAGGCAGTTGAATGAGGAATGTACAAGTGTGGAGGAAAGAAGGAGGTCTTGGGAGGATCAAAGATTACGACTTGGATGATATTAGGAGATTATTTCAGAGATATATGGGGGGAGACATTGTACAGTAGACTTTGTACAGTGGCTTGGTAAGTCAGTGTTAGTTTGAATTGGATACGCTGGTGAACTGGGAGCCAGTGGAGGGATTTGCTGGGGGTAGAAGTGGAGGAGCAGTGAGGAGAAAGGTGGATTAGTCGGGCAGCAGAGTTAAGGAAAGATTGGAGAGGTGCAAGAGTGTTAGCAAGGAGGGCACAGAGAAGGATGCTGCAGTAGTCGAGATGGGAGATGATGAGGGCATGCACTAGTAGTTTAGTAGATTGAGGGTTCAGGAACGGACAGATTCTGGAAATATTTTTGAGCTGAAGGCGACAGGAGGTGGTGAGGGCTTGGAAGTGTGGTCTGAAGAATAAGGCAGAGTCAAGGATTACTCCGTGGTAGTGGACTTCAGGTAAAGGATGAAGTGTGGTGCCATTTATTGTGAAAGATGGATTAGGTAAGGGAGGTGCGTGAGATGGGGAAAGATGATGAGTTCAGTTTTGTCTACGTTTAGTTTTAGGAAGCGAGAGGAGAAGGAGGAGGATATAGCTGATAGACACTCTGGGATTTAGGACAGCAGAGAGGTGATGTCTGGGCCAGAGAGGTAGATTTGAGGGTCATCAGAGTACAGGTGATACTGGAAGCTATGGGACTTTATGAGTTGTCCCAGGCCAAGGCTATAGATGGAAAAGAGTAAGGGTCCCAGGACAGAGTCTTGAGGGACTCCAACAGAGAGGGGATGGGGAGAAGAGGTAGTGTGGGAGTGGGGGCACTAAATGTGCAGTTGGAAAGGTATGAGGAAATCCAAGAGAGGTCATGGTCAGTGATACCAGTGGAAGGATCTGTAGTAGGAGGGAGTGATCGACTGTATCGAATGCAGAGGACAGGTCTAGAAGGAGGAGTATAGAGAAATGTCAGTTAGCTTTGGTGGTAAGTAGGTTGTTAGTAATTTTGGTTAAGGCAGTTTTGGTGGAATGGTGGGGGGTGGAAGCCAGACTAGTGAACTATAACATATCTTTAGTGTCACATTGGGGCGTACGGATGCCTGGCTTGTGGTGCTACACAGAGGGGACAGCAGGGATGGAATAGAAGGAAGGTCCTGGTGACAAGGAGGGGGGTCACCTCTTGACACTCACCTGGGTCTGTAACCTGCACTCCCTAATATCTCAATAAGATTCCTTTCCACCCATTGACATCTCGTGCCTAAGTTCTAACTCACCCTGAACTCACTCTGGTGAATTCGCTAGACTCCCCACAACAAATAATACAACATGGGAAAGATAAACAAACAGAGAGAAATAGGCACAGATAGAAAAGCACTCCAACTCCTTCAATGCAGCAAGACTCCAGAAGTGCATTAACCACGACTGCAAGACTTCTTCAAGAGACTCCTTCCAAAGTAGACAGCATAGAAATGATTCTATAACTGGCATCAGATGGTAAAACACATGACTACCTATAACAGAGGGGAGTGGCCACAAAACAGCTACACCTGAGGATTAAGGCTACAATAAACTGCCAGATAGGAAAGATCCTTAACCCCTGCAGTGCCAAAAGAAAGCATATACATTTAAACACAAGTTGAAGTTCTGCAGTCAATAAGTTGTTGTGACCAGTCTCGCCAGAGGTCTTCCCAGAATAAGACGCACTTGTGACATTTAGTCCCTACAGTCAGAATATTCCTTTCCTGTATACTAAGTTGTACATCTAGGCTTTAATAATGATAAAAGATAGATATTTTATGTGTTTGTCTTCCAAAGGTTACCAGGAGGAGACGATAGACATTAAAGTATTGTCACCTGTCAATTTTGGCAGAACTAGATGATCATCTCATGTTTATAATTGTTTCAAGCTTTTCCCTGCAGAATATGTTAGAAAAAAGTATACGGTTTGTGGAACATGTCAAAGGAGATGAGCCAAAGCAATTGTACATGTATAGAGTAGGGGTTGGGAGGAATCATTGTTGGCCAAATGAACTCGTTGAACCAACAGCTAAGTAAAGTTTATGGCTAGCTTGAATATCACCACTATGTTTTGGGTGGCTAAATGGGCGACAAGTTTATAAAAGTTGGATGATAGAAGGTTTAGCCAAGATATTCTTTTATCTGGCACAAGGAACCTATTCTCATCTCTCCTTATATTTCGTAAAGGAAACAATCTGAAACTCTGGTCTTACAGCAGGGAACATAATTGTACTGTCCTTGAGTATATTTTTATGAACAGAGTAGTTGGATCATGTTTTTCTAGGGTAAACACATACAAAGTGGCTTCTGATTCTTCATAATCCAATCACATTTATCAACATTGTCACCTGACGCTGAACTCTTTCCAATTTCATTACTCCTTTTTTTCCAAAAGTCAAGTTCCAAAATTACATTCAAGGTGATTTCATTTACAGATGTGTGAGGTGCCAATATTATGCCATCTGCAAATGCCAAATATTTTCCAACGCTAGTACAGGTTTCTCATATCAGCTACGATGACCACCTGACTTGGTATAGACTCCTACAGAGGACTAGACATTGAAAAATAACTGGTCAACAATTGACATATTGGGTGTCATCCATCAATCTTCTATAAAAACTTGGAGAAAATGCATGAAGGCTGATAAAAGACCCAATGATGGAGATGACCACTGTATAAATATTTCCCACTAGCTGGGAGCCCGATGCACATGCTACGGGATTCTAGTACGTCGAGTCTCTGACTCGCAATGCCCGCTGCGCGGGCATTGCGAGTCGACTTAGAAGTGCTCGCAATGGCCGCTTCGCGGCCAATGCTTCGCGCGTATCCACATGACCACGCCGGCTCGCATTGCGAGTCGACTTAGAACTGCTCGCAATGGCCGCTTCGCGGCCAATGCTTCGAGCGTATCCACATGACCACACCGACTCGCAATGGCCGCTTCGCGTCCAATGCTTCGCGCGTATCCACATGACCACGCCGGGGGCAAAAAAGCTATTCGCAATTATATAATAGATAGACAGGTAGACGTTACAATGATAAATTGCCTTTTGGAGGACATCCAGTAAAAACATTGAAAGATGTGTGATGTTTGTCCAAGGGCGCAGGTAAAAAGTCTCAAATAGACTAGGAACAAGCCGCTCCGTGTGGCAGTACCCGGAGAAATCCTGACACCCTTTAACCCCTGTGCAGAGTAATGCATTTACAACGGCGTCCAGGAGATTGCTGCCTATGGATGGACTGCAGTACAGACACAGAAAAGTCGCCAAGCAGGGTCAAAGCCGGGAGGTCACGAAAAGGACAAAATGAGGATCCGTTAGAATAGTCAGGGAGCCGGGTCAAAACCAAGAGATGGCAGCAAGATACAGAATCATCAGGCAGGAGAAGAGTCTAAAAAACAGACCGAGATAAAACACCAATAGAGAGAAGAAGAATTGCCAGGTAAGCAACAAGCTATATCTGGCAGCCTCCAGCAAAAAGCTAGAAGCTTTAATAGGGCATGCTGCTTTCTAATAGAATGATGCTAGGAGACGATAACTTCAGCTGGAAGCACACACATCCACCTTGTCAGATTGAGAGGTACTAGAGGTCCCATCCACTGTAACCCTAGTGGATGGGCAGAACCTATTCTGATAAGAGTTTCTGGCTCGGACATATTCTCTATCAGCAGTACCACCTACAGAGTGAATACGACATTTGCCTGATGACCGAGGCAAATGTCACAGGAGCAGGCTCTGATGGAGATGTGACAGGACATAAGTGGTGGATATTGCTTAGGCAGGATATCTGTTTGGTATTCCTCAGGGAAGCAGGTAAATCAATACTGTTTAGGGATATAGCGAGGAGGTAGGCATTTGATATTGGTGAAGGTCATATGCGGGACAAGGTAATTTGGTTTTCTAAGCAGAATTTGGTTCTCCGATATTTGTCCTTACTTATGGCTGATCTGAAAGTGGTTCCTAATGGAGGGATAGATTTACTCTTTAGTAAACCAATGGAATAAATGAAGACCATCCAATATGAGAGCACCCTGTATCCGCTCCAAACAGGCAAGGATCCAACTCCATAGTATCCTTTTTATGATATCAATAAGGAAAAGCTTAATGCTCTAGTCAGAGTTTAGCAGGAAAGTATTGAGTCAATGCCATCTAATGATATGGTGTCCAGGCTTTGGTCATGGTGAAGAGATGCCAAGGATCGTCTTGAAAGTCACCCTCTAGGCCTGAGTTCTGCATCTATTGATCCAGTAGACTGAAGTGCACTATTTTTGTGACCCATGGACTGAACAGGGGAGGATCAGAATTGTATTATTTTAGTCTAGTGTCATTATAGCCAAGGACTCCCTTGTTATCTCGAGCCACAAATCTGTCTAGAGCCAACAGAAAACATAAGGCAGGACACATCTGTACATACATGTAATTTCTCCAGATGCATCAGATTGCTATGATTCTTCATAAAGACCCAAGAAGAAGTGTCAAAGACTATAAATGAAAGTTAGAAATGGTAAACCCGATTGTCCCTTGGACAATAATCATTAGAAACCAGCACTCTGTGGGTCTCACCTTGTTCTTTCCAATATTGAATCATGATTAATGATATGTAAATAACACATATTCTATTAAAAATGACCATATGACTGTGCATCTTAGATAAATGATTTTCAAAGTGAGCATATCACCCAAATTGGGAACCCATGTCCATATTCCCCCTTGGTTATTCCATGGTTGTAAGAGAGATGGAATGGAATGGCATGGTGCATGCTTTTCCTGGCCCACCAATCGACTCCTTTTGGCTGCATTTTTGCAACTAATGTAGAAGCAAATTCCGAGTGCTGGTGTCATGAGTCTGGCATGCCCTGGTGAGACCTTTGCGGTACCTGGAATCAGAAGGTGACAGTGTTTGGCTGATAGCAGGTTCTCTTAAAAAACTAACTCAGCGATTATCATGAGTAGAGTGGAATTATTTTCTTCCAGTGATGAAAGGGATAAGATTTCTTTTTGAGAATCCATGTAGCTTTGAGCTTATGACCACTCCCTTCCTCTATATAAGCTCACTCCTAGTTCTCTGCTGTGCCGCTTATAAATCTTCTATAATGATCATTCTGGTGAAGTTGTTCCAGTTGAAGGTATGACATCCCTTTTTAGAAAAGCTGGTGGTTACTTTGTGTTCTTCCCACTTGTTTGTCTCTCTCCCCGTGTTGTCTTCTCACAGTAGTAAGATTTGCTGCCCTACCCATTAGTCAGGGTTAGTCCAGGGTCAGCCAGACGCTAGGTATGTGATCGCACATGGTGGGGGAAGGACTCTTCTAGGGATGATAAGCAGCGCAGGGTTCAAGTGTATTTTCGGGGTCAACCCTATTTCCTCTCCCTTTTACCTCTTCCTTGGTGTTTCCCTGCTGATTCATTACACGTCAAGTATTTACTCACTGCGGCATGACTGCTAGTGATTGTTGAGGGTTTTAGCACATGTACAATTATAATATATGAAATCAGCACATTTGTTTCCCACAACTGAAGTTTTTTCTTTCTCCTCATTTGCAGGTGAAGTAAAGGTGGTGAGCTTCGGTGAGCTGTCCATTCTGCTCCTCCAGTGACTTCAGACCCTCTTCATTTTAGACTTTGCTGCAGAGCACTGCTGCTAATCTACTTTCCAGTGGACATGCAGAATCATGAACCTCATCATTGTAAATGCCATTGACACTGTTGGGACTTTTGGTTGCATGCTTTTCTTAGGATCTTTATAATGCTTTCTAATGACGACCACCCTATGTATGGAGTGCTTCTGGTCAATCATTACTCTTGATATGCAACAGGTTTGGTAAAGGAGAGACCCTTCCTTCACCCTTCGGGCCAATGACTATTCCAGTGGATTCTGTCTTGAGAATGGATAGAACTGCACTACGTTGTTCCAAAATGTCCTCAGGTGACCATGTGGCGTAAAGCTTAACATGATGTAAACTCAAAGCTTCTGACTGTAGGATATTTCCATATACACAACTAACCCTCAGGATCTTTTCTTTACATTGCTGGTACCTCCTTCAGTCTACAATTCACAACCTTACCCAGGATTTCCACCCAAGACACGGAAAATGATCTTCCCAACGAACTTCTACTATTCAGCTTTTATACTTTTCCAATGGATCAAAAGACGATGGTTGATGAATGACGGTGAAACGTTACAGTGACAATGCTCAATGGTGAAAAGCAATGAAGCATTCTATGTATATACTTCTGTATAAATTATCATTGTATATAAATGTAAAAGTAAACAGCTTCCCTGCTGGGGAGATTGAAAGTGTAATGAAGCCCCCCAGGGCAAGGAAGAGGGGGCCACGCATGGTACAGACGTCTGTGCTGGTCCTAACGTATCCATCTGTGATGATAGGGGAAATCCTTATACAGTTTAATGTATAGAACTCAGCTCTCACCAGCATTTCATTGACTTCCATTGAACATTAATGTATAAATGATATAATTTAGTATAGTTTCTTTAATGATACCCTATCCACCATGTACATTAGATGCACAAGAACATGTATACACTTCGTGCTGCCATAGTCTATTGCCCCAGATTAGTACCCTGCATGTTTATTCTACTCGGGCCAATACCCTACCCCATGTTTTTGATTGGGTAAATATGGCTGGTAGACCTAAAAAAAATGAATACGGGGAAAGGTTAAGCTGCCCCAAAAACAGTGCAGCTCCTAGGCATGTGCCTCCATAGGATTATATGATAGATTCAGCCCTGTAGGGGCCAAATATTTAGTCTATTATTAGAGTATTACATCAGGTAACATGTCAGCACCACCGCTCCATCGTCCCATTGAGAAATCGATAGCAAGGAGGGGGCAGATCTGAAACAGATTTGGAAAAAGTCGCTGCAATGGATCTGAACCCAATCCTGGTTACCCTCTGGTTACAAGGGCTCTGGTCTCATATCTGTCCTCTCGTCTGACTTATAACAATAAGTATTTTGTCTGCCTTTACTTTATTAGTCTTACCTTTCTTATTAATTTCCGTTAGACGCCAGTCGGAAAGCAACAATCAATAAAAACACTTAAAAAGACTAATGTGATATTGAATTGACTCTTACAGGAAAAAATATGTAGGTGTAAATGGCGTAATATGGCATAGGCTATAGTTCTTGAAATATGGAGTTACATTTCATGAAAAGTCATAGTTTAAGCATTAATTGGATTTGCCACTAGTGTCCATTGGTTGTGTCCATTGGCAAAAATGAGAAGAATGTGCCAAGCCAGTTCCTTTAATTAACTTGACTGTATTGCCTGTAATAGACTGACCAAACTGCCTAAGAAGAAGGCAGCGCAGAGACAGTTTTTTTTTGCAATCATTGGACCCATATTGCGAAAAAATACAATGGTAAAGCTTAAGAAGCAATTAAAGTGAGTTTATTAGCAGAAAATGACTATTCAAACCAAGTAAAGGTGTTTGGTGCACCCTTGCTCTGGCTGAACAGATCGTAAACCAACCCACCATTTATCTCCACACTTTTCCGGCTCCCGTAAAGTCAGAGCTGGAAATGTAAAGCCATCTATACACATTAGATCAGCGATCAGCCACTCCAGTCCGCAAGAGCCACCAACTGATCATGTTTCAAGGATTTCCTTAGTATTGGACTGGTATTGGAATCATCACCTGTTCCGAAGACTAAATTATTACCTGTGCAGTATTAGGAAATCATAAAAATCTGCACTGTTGGTGGCTCCTGACGACTGGAGTTGGGAAATTTTGCATTAGACTAATGTTGCACAAGCCCTTGGCCAACAGTCTAAAGTGTATTAGGACCATGATTATAAGGGCGTTAAGTGTCCGGCAAGTCCAATTTTTGTCTGCTGATCCTTTTGATTTCCATGAGATAATCCGCCAACAGAGATGTCTGGCAGCGGAACACAGGAGCTCTTTTATAGGGGAGAGTCGGGCAATCAACCTTAGAATTTTTTGGCCAACAGTCATCTATATAGGGGGCTTAGAAAGAGGGTGCAGAGATAGATACAAAACAAGTAGAAAGGTACACTAAACTGTTTGGTCACACCATTGGTGCACTAAGTGCCAGTTTTATGCAGACAGACTCTCCCTAAACAAAACTTGTCATCAGTTTTGACCTTACAGGGAAAAACAGAACACCTTGAGACCTTCCTGAAGGGACCTGTGAGCAGATACTTAATATCAGCATAATTCTTGAAATGAAGTTTTACTCTGGTAGCAGCCTCTCGGTTAATAACTAATAAGTGCTCTCCGGGATCTATAATGCTATCCTTTGCATTTGAGTGATGGGTTGTAGCATCCAACCAGTAGCCTGATACCATCATCTATCGATAACGAAGTAGAGGTGTTAGGGTGCTTTCACATCTGCTTTTTCGTAATTCGCGGCAGATGCGGTGAAAAAACCGCATCTGCCGCGTTTACCGCATAACCGTTCCACTTGCGGCGCGGTTGCGGTTTTTTTCTATGCAATGTATAGGGGGACTTGCGGCAGGTGCGGCAAGTGCGGTTTTGCACTTGCGGCAGGTGCGGCCGCGAAAAAAACCGCGGCTTACTGCGGTTTTTTTCGCGGCCGCACCTGCCGCAAGTGCAAAACCGCACTTGCCGCATCTGCCGCAAGTCCCCCTATACATTGCATAGAAAAAACCGCAACCGCGCCGCAAGTGGAACGGTTATGCGGCAAACGCGGCAGATGCGGTTTTTTCACCGCATCTGCCGCGAATTACGAAAAACGCAGATGTGAAAGGGCCCTTAGTTCAGTGACCGGACGTCTCATCTGAGACACTGACCTCCTCTGTCCTTCTCGTCCTACCGGCTGGTGCCAGAATAACATTTTATTTCAAGAGTTATGTTGTGACTAGCACACTCCACACTAGTATATATCAGTAAGTCCTCTATAAGGGGTTTTGCACCATCAAAACTGCTGACATATTTAGTTTTCTATATAGATATGACGTATGTGGCCAATTTACCAAACCATGAAAGGAGTAACTGAACTTTCTTAAAATTTTTTTGTACTTTTTTCGGAATGGAAAGTTATGTAATCATGCAAATCCCTTAATTATGGGATTGTCTTCATTCCTGTAGAAGCAAAACCCTGTCTTTCCAGTCTATTTTCCTGCCATAAGCAGCACTAATATCAGAATGTCCTCAGGTGGAGTACAGATGATGGCAGTCCTGCCTCCACCTCTTAGTAACCCACCACTGCCATCATCTGTACTCCACATGAGTATGTTCTGATATCAATGCAAATGAAGGCTGCAAATAATAGAGAAAATGAAAACATAACAAAGTTTCATAACTTCCCATGCAAGGTGAAATTAAAAAATAATTTTTTTTTTTACAATTTTTGCTTCTATTTTCCTAATTTTGCCAAAATCAAATATCAAATCCGGTAAAGGTGAATTAACCAATGTATACTAATGGCCTGGAGAAATTGGTTTCCAAATTTTGCTCCTTTATCCTAAAAACAGGGAAAAACAAGAAATTAACAATAAGAAATCTCAGGATATTCTCATATAAACACATAAAAGGGAAGGTAATTAGATAGTTATGTCTTACATCATGGGATTCTGGAGGAATGAGTGAGAACAGAGCCTGACGCAGCGCGGACTGGACGTCCCAGTGTTTTCCTATGTCCCTGGCATGAAGTTAAATTGTACGATCTAATAGATCGGAACGTTATGTGTAATAAATTCTGAGCATGTCATGTCGCTTTAAAATATATGCAATGTATACAAATCAATGATTACCTGAGCATAACAAGTAGAACTGAAAACTGTACTTATACTATATGTTCCTATGTGTGCGGAGTCATTAGGACCCTAGAAGCCTCAGGAGGGGCTGAAACAATTCTACGTAGAAAAGTGCAATATTTTCATAGGAACCTCATGACAACGTTACATGGAGAAATGTCATCATTACCTGCCAGGGCCGAATTACTAAGAGGCAGATTGTAAAAAAAATACCAAGTTAAAGAATTAAAATTGGGAAAAAAAAGCTTCTGCCACCACTATATATGCTTCAATGGAACGTGACAGGGAAGGAATGTAAGAATTTTGGATTTGATCCAAAATTAAAGGAACACTACAGGCAAAAAAAATGAGAATACGTAAATGAACTGTACACTTAGTGCTGACTAAACTTTCCTGTGTATCAGACATCTGCCAGGAAACCTTTAATTGCCCCTTCTGTCTCTTCTGATTATTGCTTCCATCTTTTTACCTGTTTGGTTCTGCACGAAGGATAAAGCTGGGACTGGTATAGAAGTGTAGCCTGAAGCTCCTGGTGCAAAGCCTGAAGCAGGGCTCCCCCATCCCCTCGGCCCCCTGGCCAACCTTAAGTTATTGTGTATAGAATTTGTGTCCAGGCTCCAAAACAAATGAGTAGAAGTCTCCAAATTATTCTCATATACCACCTTAAAGAGAATCTATCAGCAGGATTTTGCAATGTAATCTGAGAACAGCATGATGTAGGGTAGAAGCCCTGATTCCAACGATGTATCACTTATTGGGCTACATGCTGCAGTCTTGATAGAATCCCTGTTTTTTTGTGGTAAATGTAGCAATGGTCAGAATTCTGAGCAGTGTATAACCCCACCCACACCACTGATTGGCCGCTTCCTGTGTACATTGTCAGCAAGCTGCCAATCAGTCATAGGGGCAGGGTTACACAGATTAGCCTGACTGTCTTCTAGTGATAATCTCCGGCTGATAAAGCACTGACTGCATTGAAACTACAACAAGCTGATTAGCAAGTGACTAAGATCTTCAGATAGCTCCAACCGAATACTTTAAACTGTTTCAGTATTGAATCAAATGCAAGTCAATGGGGAACTCTCTTGGATCAGAATACTGAAACAGTTCAAAGCATTTGGTTAGAGCTATCCGAACCCGAGTATGTTACTACTCGCACTTCACAAGTGACACATCCCAGAAATCAGAGTTTCTCCCCTTATATTATGATGCCTCCAGATTAAAAACCTGCTGATAGATTCCCTTTAAAGCATTGTTCTACCCAATCTGCTGTTTTTGTTATTGAGATGGCTAGAGATGAGCGAATCGTTTCGCAACAAATTAAATTCATTACCAATTTCACAACAATATAAATTTTTGCAAGAAACTAGTAAAATAACATCAGATTGCCCTTTGGCTTGATTTCCTTGAGGGCCGTGAAATTGTAAAAATATAAATGAGTTTACACTTGTCCTAAACTCGTCCAGTTGTTGCAGCTCCCTGCCAGTCCTCCGCTTGGTCCCTTTGGTCTTCGGCTCTCAGTGCTGAGTAGGTTTTTTAGGTCACTTTTGGCACAACCCAAGTTTGACGTTAGTGATAAGCATTGCGCCCCACATGACTACATGAAGCCTAGTCAGAGCTTTGGGAACCGAAGACCTTTCTCAATGGAGTGTGGAGCTTCATCAGCAGGACAGGGGATCATATGATGTTTGGTCAGTACTGATCACCCAAAACGTTTAGGGTACATTCAATGCTGATTGGTCCAAATCAAATCTGCCAGACAAAACACATTTTTGACGAGTTTAACCTTTCTGTTAATGACATATTGCTTAAGATATGAGGTCGGGCGCTCATCGATCTTGGATAAATCATAGCATCATAGAACAGTAGAGTGTGCAGGGACCTCCTGCATCATCTGGTCCAAGTCCCTGCTCAAAGCAGAATTCACTAAATCATCCCAGACAGATAACCCATTGAGTAGAATAGGACTCCTAGATTGCTCTCTGTCCTTTGGAACTTTCCATAAAAGTTGAAAATAAAAAAGTAATATAAGAAAGACTAGTCAGTCAAGGTTTCCTTCAAATTGACTAGGGCAATATTAGCGCTGAACCCTTCTTGTTATCAAAGGGGATGGAATGGTCATCAAAAGCTTTGAACGTCAGAGTGAACGGTCCAGTTAGTGTTAACGGCTAGTCTCCTGGCTCCACATCACTTACATATAGATTTGGTTGTTTAAAAATGGACAATTTATTGGTTAATGGTTTTGACTAAACTACAAACGTTGTCAAAATGTATCCAACTCTATGGAAAAATAGGGAAACCATGATGTCAAGGCTCAATGAGTCAACTCCTTTTACAATCTAGTCTTCCAGTCCAACCCATGTCCAATATTTTGGCCACAATATTTCAGAATCTAGATTGTCATGTGAATGTCCAGAAGTTATATGTTTGCAACTTCTTCTCTTACAGACCTCACTTGCAGGAGATATTTTATGAGACGCGAGTGGTGCATCTTTTTTGCCCTGATCGACCTCTCACGTCTTCCTTATTATAAGATATCACTGACCGGCTATGTTTGTGTAATATATTATTTATTAATGGATACAATGATCTCTGTGTCTGGCACAAGGAAATGGATTATGCTTATGTTACCATGAGTTAAAATATAATTACTAATTTATCATTTATTTATTAAATTTTGTCTAGCAAAGTTCCACTTGCTCCATAAATACGTTTATTAATATCACTCGTCTTGTCTTTGTTTTTCTCAAGTCTTTCTGTACATGATTATTATCCTACATGTATCTCAATCACCTTGTCCTGAAAAACACAGGTTTATGATCCTATATCTCAAGCTATATTTCTTTCTGGTTTCTAAGAACATTCAGAAAAATAAGTGACGACTAAATTAAAAATGGTCTTCTCTGATGACCCAAGAAGATTTGGAGTCATTTTTGAAACTATGTCCTGCATAAATGAGCAACCAATGGTTATAGCTTATTTGGAGCATTATAATGTGATTTAGATGCATGCAAAATGTCAGATGCCCAGTGGATTCCAAGAAAACCACATGATCCTTTAAAATGAGCCATAAAGGCTCCTCTGCCAAATATGAAGACTATCTGTGTTATAAATGGCACAAGGAAAGTGGGGGCTTCTTGCACTTTTTACATTGGGGTACGTTACAGTATGTAAGCCACCAGTTACCATTTCTCATGTATCAGAGGGGCTTTTAGATCATCGCCACAATAGATGTTTAAGACACTGATAAGATGGACAAGACACAAGGGCCTCTAGGCCCTTGAGATAACAGATGAGTAAGACATGGGTAAAATTGGCAAGACACAGTGATTTTTAGATTTTTGAGACAACAGATGGTTAAGACATGGGTAAGATCATTTAGACAGAAGGATGTTTACGCCCTTGAGAGAACTGATGGGTAAAAAGGGTAAGGCGGCCGTCACACGGTGAGATATCTTGCACGATATCGTTTAAGCGATCTCCTTTTTGATCGCTTAAGCGATATCGGGCAAGATATCGTTGCATGTAATCAAGCGATTTACGATGGTAAATCGCTTGATCGTGACATCGCTGATCTGAGGTTCGGTTCTCAGATCTAGCGATGAACGATGCAACGATCTGCATCATCGTGGTGTATGACACCACGATGATCCATCTCCCAGCGACCGCGCCTATGCTGGGAGATGGTAACTATGGTACACGTCGGGTAACTAAGCGACGCGCGGCGCCTAGTTACCCGATGTGTACCATAGTTACCAGCGAGATCGCGGCTCCGCATCGCTGGTGAGTCTGTCTGTGTGACATCTCACCAGCGATGTGAGCGATATTGTAAGCGATTGCGCGTGCACGTGATCGCTTACAATATCGCTAAAGATGTCGCAGCGTGTGACGGCCCCCTAAGATAGAGGGACCGCTAGGCTCTTGAGATAACTGATGGGTAAGACATGGGTAAAACTGGTAATACAAAAAGACCTTTTGATGGGTAAGATGGATAAGTCTGAGATAAGTCTTAAGACCCTTGAGATTACCGGTGGGGTGAAACATGGGTGAGATTGGTAAAACAAAGGGACCTTTAGGCCCTAGAGTAAGATGGGTAAGATAGAGGGGCTTTTAGACTCGGGATAATTGATGGGTAAGACAGAGGGGCTTTTAGGCCATTGAGATAACCGATGGGTAACATTGTTAAGACAGAGGAACCTTCAGGCCATTGAGATAACCAATGGGTAAAAGATAAGTTAGATTATTTAGACACAAGGACCTTTAGGCCCTTAAGATAACTCATGGGTAAAATTGGGAAGACAGAGGGCCTCTAGGTACTTGAGATAACCGATAGGTAAGACCTGGGTAAAACTTGTAATACAAAAGAACCTTTGAGCCCTTGAAATCACTAATGGGTAAGATGGATAAGTCTAAGGGGCCTTTAGGCCCTTGAGTTAACCGATGGATAAGACTGGTACCTCAACACCCTCCTATAGCTGCAGACCTTGACCATCCGCTAAGTTGATGTACTTCGACTTGAAGGACCAGGTCCATTGGCATCGGCACTCATTTTTGATGGCTGGACAGCAGTCATTAGAAACACATCTCACTTGACAGCATCCCTGGCTCTTCCTATGAGTAGACCTTTGCGCCATGCAGCAACTATGACATTGCATTTCGCCTGGACTACTAATTAAAAGAGGAGTTGGGGAGCAAGCTACGGAATCCAAAATCTTGTGCTGTTCTTAAGAGAAGATATCAATGTTCCTATCCAATCATGCACTTCCACCACTCTTTGAAAACATTTTTTTTTTGTAATCACTTCTCTTAGAATAACAGATTTTATGAATAAAATTGACATCCTATCTCCTAGCGACCTGTTATTATTTTTTTCTATTATTTTTATGCTTATTTACTAGTTACCTCCATTTCTGTACATGTTACAATGTTACATTTCTTTTTAATGCAATGAATATTTCCTTTGAATTAGACCCGCACACCTCCGCAGATTGCTATTATTATTGATTTTGCACATTTGTTAACGGTTTTACACCTTCGCAGCAAAAACACGGTATTTAAAAATTGCTTTTGCTGTGTTTCAATCATATCTGCAAACAAATTGATCTATAAATCATATCTAGAATAGGAATGAGCCAATGAATCAAACATGAAAATAAAAATGACAGGCAAATCAAATAAAAAAAAAAATAGAGATGGCAATGTGTCATATTAGATACATTTATTAATCGAGCCATAGTCATAGAGTCAGAGAGATTGGCACTGCCATCAAGGTGTTAACATGCTTACCTTAAAGGGGTTTACACTTTTCTGGACTATTTTTATTTTTTTTACTTAAATGCATGTATTTTTGGCTAAAAATCATTTTTACAATTATATATCATTACGAATGTTGCACCGTTTCCATCTATTTCCTTTGTGTTGCATTGTGTTTTGCAGGCTGAAGAATGAGTTAACTGAGAATCCATCAGTGAGATCGTTCTGACATTCTTAAAATCTTAGGAGAGAGTTTCTAAGGCTGGCTTCACACCACGGCAGAGTCCGGTCCGGGGCTGTCCGGTGTAAACCAGACAGCCCCGGACTGGATTTTAGCCCCATAGTATCCTATGAGGCCGGATGGAGCCGGATGGCAGCTCTCTGCCATCCGGTTTCCATCTCTCCGGCAGAATCCGGGAGAAATCGGATTTTTCTCACCGTACACAAAAACATTGCTTGCAACGTTTTTATGTCCAAGGAGAAAAATCTCCCCAAATTGCCGTATCCCGGATTGCCCCGGATTCCCCTGGATCCTCCTGAATCCGGTGCAATCCAGCACTACCTAACATGGGAGCCTATGGGTCGGATTGCACCGGTCCGGGAGGATCCGGGAGCCGGACACCTGCGTCCAGCAGCACACCGGATCGGAGGGCATATTAGTGTGGCGCCCCGCAACGAGTGCGTCACAGGAGGGTATTGCATCCTGACTGAAGATGCAATATTCTCCGTCTCAGTAATGACATGGTTAACCCTCAGAGCTCCATACCCTACATGCACCATCAGAATAGAGGGCCAATCAGGTCCTGGTGGGCGGAGTGTAGGAGTAGAGTGTAGGAGAATGTAGAAGTAGAAAAAAAGGAGAGAGAAGTGGTCGGGTAGGAACGTAGGAGAAGAGGGCTCTGCACAGTTCCGTGCAGCCCTACAGACCACTTACCAGTTGGCGCCATTACCCGGTGCCCCACAACCGGAACCTGGGCGACCATCTAAATGGGTCAAAATACACCCGCGCCCATCAACAACCGGATCACTGGTTCCTAAGCAAGCAAATTGTTCATCACTGCTCAGCAAACCAGAAGTGGAGGGACTGCTCTCTAGGAGCACCTCACTGCAGCCGCAATCAGAGACGTCTTGCCAGCGGAGTACCCACCAAAAGGAATCTGGCTCCCCTCGCACCGGGCTGTATACACCGGCAGGGAAATTGAAGTAGCCCCCTTGTACCCGAACTTGGCGCACTAAGGCGATGTCGGCAACCAAACTAGAACAGGTTAAGAACGGAGGAACACTGCGGAGCTCTGAAACAACACCGGTCATTGCTGAGACCACCCAGTCCGTTACCCGTTAACTGTATACCCTGTATCATCTACCGGTTACAGTAAAAGACCCGTTATAGAGAACACTGGTGTCTGTACTTCTTCAGAACTGTTTAACTCCACATGCTAGTACCTACGAAGGTGATGTACAACATCAGGTGCAGCTCCTGGCCCCGGGGACTCCCGCTCATGCTGTGGGGAGCATCCCATCTTGCTGCCTTACATTCCCCGGAGGCCCAAGCAGCGCCGGTGAAATCACCGGAATTCCCGCAGGTGGCGTCACGACAATAAGAAATCAACCCTTATCTGTTCAGCCAACTACTATTGATCTGGACCACCGAGCCCCACAGCCGCAGGTGCGGAACCGTGACAGGAGAAGCAACGCCTGCGACGTGAAGACCCGGTTACGGTGAGTCATTAGCCCTCCGGTTCTGTGTGCTGATCCGGTCCAGGGCTGTCAGGTTCATTCTGACAGCCCCGGACCAGACTCTGCCGTCGTGTGAAGCCACCCTAAGGCTAACACATAGAAGTCCGTTTTTGGAAGTGATTTCCATGACCAATCCGTTTTTTTTTTTGGGTGCTTTTTGAGCCTCCCGCACCTCTGAACGTTTTTGGACTTAGTAATTTTTTCACTTTTTTTCATTAAAAACGCATATGCGTTAGTGCATGCGTTAACGCAGGTGCCTATATGTGCCATGCGTTAACGCATACGTTTCCCATAGGGCCCCATGTTAAAAAAACGCATGCGTTTTTTAATTGATGCCAAAAACGTTGCTAGCAACGTTTTTGGCTCAAAAATGGACAGAGCAATGTTTTGAGGTCCAGAAAAAAACGGACAGGGTGTTTATTACATCCAATCCGTTTTTCTGTTAGTTTTTGGACTTAGAAAAACAAATGACAAAAATGAAGCCAAAAACGGACCAAGTGCTTATGTGTGACCCTAGCCTTACTCTTTTATCTGTGTTTTCCTGCACACCTCCGAGCTGATTTAAGACCGAAGATCTCACCAAAGTTGAATGTGGAAGGTAAAACAAACTGGGTATAAAGTTGAATTAGCTTCCCTTTCCCAGTGTAGTAGAAGCAATAGGGCACCAATAATAAAAAAAAACAGGACTTGGTTCTTGTCACCAAAACACACAATCAAACATGACTTATGGGATGCAAAGAGGATTCATTCTCATACCCTCCAATTTGTTCTTTGCTTCCCGATTAATCCATTTCTTCTCTACTCATCGATCTCTACCTTCTGCCAATCCCTTCACTGGTTTCCAATTCCCCATCAAATCCAGTTTAAACTATTAACAATGACTACAAAACTTCCATAATCTGTCTCCCTCATATATTTTGGAACTAATCTCCCCAAACAATCTGCTTCTCTTTTCTGTGCTCATATATTCCTCAATCAATTATCTCAAAGAATTATCACATGCATCGCTCATTGTTTGGAATTGTGTGCCATCTAAAGGTCTCCCACTTTTGAAACCTTCAGATGTAACCTAAAAATTAATCTCGAGGAAAATCTACTGCCTGCAGTAACCCCACTGCCACCTCACCACCACCGGAGTGGTTACCTCACCACTACTGGATCTACCATCTCACCTTCCCTGGAGTGGTCACTTCACCACCACTGGAGCTACTATCTCACCACCACTGGAGCTGCCATCACACCACCATCTAACCACCACGGGAGCTTCCACCTCATCACCACTGGAGCTATAGCCTCAACACCACTGGAGCTATAGCTTCACCACCACTGGAGCTATAGCCTAACCACCACCGGAGCTGCCACCTCATCACCACCAGAGCTGCCACCTCAACACTGGAGCTGCCACTTCACCACAACCAGAGCTGCCACCTCACCACCACCAGAGCTGCCACCTCACCACCACGGCAGCTGCCCCCTTACCTCACCAACGGATCTATCCTCTCCACCACTGGAGCTATAGCCTCACTACCACCAAAGCTGTCACCTCTCCATCACTGGAGCTGCCCACTTACCACCAACGGATCTGCCCCCTCACCTCCACTGGAGCTGCCCCCTCCCAACTACTGGAGCTCCTGCGTCACAACCACCAAAGCTGTTGCCTCACCACCACAGGAGCTGCCGCCTCACCAACACTGGAGCTGCCACCTCACCCCCATCAGAGATGGTACCTCCCCACCTCAGGAGCTGCTGCCTCACCACCACCGGAGCTGCCACGTCTCCACCACTGGAGCTGCCACCCCACTACCACCGGAGCTGTCACCTCCCCACCACCAGAGCTGCCACTCAACCCCCACCAGAACTGTCGCCTCACCACCACCAGAGCTGCCATCTCACCAAAACCAAAGCTACCACATCCACATCACCAAAGCTGCCACCTCACCACCACCAAAGCTGCCACCCCACTACCACCGGAGCTGTCATCTCCCCACCATCGGAGCTGTCACTCCATCCCCATCAGAGATGTCGCCTCAACACCACAGGAGCTGCCATATCACCAAAACCAGAGCTACCAAATCCACATCACCATCACCAAAGCTGCTGCAACTCCCCAACCTGCTGTCTCCTTCCTGTAAGCCCGCGTGGGCAGGGTTCTCTTCCCTCTGTACCAGTCTGTCATTGTTAGTTTGTTAACTGTAATTTATATCTGTATTTTGTACATATACCCAGTCCACATGTACAGAACCATGGAATCAATGGTGCCCTAAAAATAAATAATAATAATAATGAGCATTTACCTTTTTTTTCTAGTACAGAAGTGAAGGAAAATAATCAGATCAGCCAATAAATGTTTTTGCAGAACACAAGTGTCTCTATAATAAAATCTCCCATTGTACAAGCGCGCTCAACAAAGTGTGACCTGTATGGGGAGGGGAGAGTACAACATTGCCAGACTCCTCTGGTCCAATCTCCAGGAAGAACAGAAGAATGCTCTGTATATGGCTGACCGCGTCTGTCAAAATGGCCGGCATCAGTCTACTATCGGATAGAGAACATTCCAGATAAATAGATAATTCTGTACGCTATTATATGTTTAGTTTTGATGAGTTTCTTTATCTGTTCTGTTTGCTCAGACGTTGCTCCTGATCTGGAGAAATTTCACATTCTGCCCTGCAGATCTGTGCTGGAAACAAGTGCTGGATTATCAGATTTTCCGGTTTGTATAGAAATCAGATAAAATGACTTTCTGTGTACAGTAGAATACTGAGGATGTTGGAGGGTTAATACCGCCTTACCCCTGTTCTATTCTAAGATGAACCTCCTAGGGCTTCGACTCATTACAACAGTATTAGTCACATGTCGGGTCGCATAAAGGTCAAAATACTCCCCGAAATTCTGAGTAAACGTTGAGATAATAGATAAGAGTTGACATGCTATTAAAAAATCTAAGCCTTGTTTTTCTTGAGTTAAACTTGTCAATCTGTGGCTGGCAGCAGAGCCAACACTGGGGAAGAATAGATCGCTTTCCTAATTTTAAAGGAGGAGGAATCCATGTGCATGTCTAAATGATACTCCCTTAATCTCCAGAAAGTTACCAAAACAAGATCCGCGCTCGCCTGCCGTGGGGAGTGGACCTGAGGAATTTCCTTAATACTTCCTGAGTTCTAGGTTGTAAACTATGTATGTATGTTAGAGATGAGCGAATAAACTAACATGGAATTAACTGAATTCTACTCGAATTTTACAAAAAGTCGCATTCGCCCAATTGCTGATTTTTTTGTCATTTGTTTCTAGCTGATATTGTTTTGTGCCATAAGGATCCATCAAAAAGTAAAACCTCTCCAGGCCTTCTGCTGAGATTTAGACTGGCGCACTGGGGAGCAGGGCAATTTCCCGGTGGGCCCCTGTGCAGGAGTTGGCACAATTCACCTTGTACAGAAGAAGAAGACATCTCACCATTCATTTAACAATTATTATATAGGCGCAGAGGTAAAATAGTGAATGAAAGTAAATTAGTAATTGCATGGGACTGAAAGGTGGGCCCCCAGAGTGAACATTACTGGTGGGCCCCAGCTTCACCTATCCGGTGGTTGCCACTTGCATGTGAATTTTTATGCACATCAAGTATCTAATAGGGTTTGGATGGTTTTGCTCATGCACACAGGAATATCACAGCACATGTTGTGACATTATGATAATACGACTCCCCACTGTTTCCACATGTTACCTCTTACACAACTGTCCTGGGTTTGGGCTTTGCTCGTCTCACCTGCTCATCTACTAGACTGTTGTGCTCTATGTTTGGCTTTGCAGGTAGCCTGGAGTGTTCCTCTGTTTTCTTCCTAGGCCTATCTAAGACCCACGAAGAAACCCTGTGTATTGGTATTTAGACTATAATATTCCTGAGTTGTCTACCTGCAGCTTCTAATACCTTAGCTACCTGTCTGTGGTCTCCAGGATGTCTCCTTTTCTCCTGCAGCTTCCATACTTCTGCTCCCTGTCTGTGGTTTCCATGATGTGTCCTGTGCTCCTGCAGCTTCCATACTTCTACTTCTGCATCCTTTCTGTGGTCTCCAGGATGCCCCTAGTGCACCTGCAGCTTTCAATGCCTCTGTTACCTGTCTGTGGTCTCCTGGGCGTCTCCTGGCGTCTTTCACCTTCCAGTACTTCTGCTCTTTGTGTTCTCCGTGATGTGTCCTGCGGGACCAAACTTCCAGAACGTCTGCTCCTAGTCTGTGGTTTCCAGGATGTCTCCAGTGTGCCTGCAGCTTTCAATGCCTCTGTTACCTGTCTGTGGTCTCCAGGATGTCTCCTGTATGCCTGTGAATTCTGCTATTTCTGCTCCTTGTCTGTGTGTCTGTGGTCTTCAGGATGTCGTCTGTGTGCCTTCAGCTTTCAATACCTTTGCTACCTGTTCCCACTCTTCAGAATGCCTGCTGTCTCCAGTACCTTTACTACTTGTCTGCAGTCTCCAGACCTCTGCTACCTGTCTGTGGTCTCCAGGGTGTCTCCTGTGTGCCTTAAGCTTCCAGTACCTCTGCACTCCCACTAATTAACGGGGCAGTGTGCATACTTTGGAATTGTCCCCAGCCTATGGCTAGGTGGCACTAGCAGTTTAAGGCACCCTCCCCTGTAGGGAGATGCCTGAGAAACTTCAGTATCTAGTGTCTCCTGCACCTGCTGGTTTGTTGTCAGGTCCACATTATTTTCCATTCATCTGACCCCTAAACTGTTTGGCCTGACCCCGAATGTGTCCTGCCTGAACCCAAATCTGTCCTGCCTTAACTCAAAACTGTCAGCTGAACCCAAACCTGTCCTGTCTGAACCCGAAGCTGTCCTGTCTGAACCTAAACCTGTCCGGCCTGAACTAGAAACTGACCTGCCTGGACTCAAAACTGTCCTGCCTGAACCCAAACCTGTCCTGCCTGACCTGAATCTGTCCGCCTTAACCCGAACCTGTTCTGCCTGAACCCAAAACTGTCTGGCCAGAACCTGAACCTGTCTGGTCTCACCCTAAATCAGTCTTGCCTGAACTTGAACTTTCCTGGCCTGAGCCCATATCTATCCTGCCTGAACCCAAACCTGTTCTGCCTGAACCCAAGACTGTCCTGCCTGAACCTGAATGTCCAGCCTGAACCGAAACGTCCAGCCTGAACCTGAATTTGTCCGCCTTAACCTGAACCTGAATCTGTACGGCCTTAACCTGAAGCTGTACTGTCTGAATCTAAATCTGTCTGGCCTCAACCCGAACCTGTCCTGCCTGAACCCAAAACTTTCTGGCCAGAACCCAAACCTTTCTGGCCTTAACCCAAATCAGTCCTCCCTGAACTGGCTGGCCTGAGCCCATATCTGTCCTGCTTGAACCCAAACATGTCCTGCGTGAACCCGAGACAGTCCTGCCTGAATCTGAAATTGTCCGGCCTTAACCCGAACCTGTCCGGCCTTAACCCGAACCTGTCCTGCCTGAACCAAAGACTGACATGCCAGAACCCGAGACTCATGTGCCTGAATCCGAGACTGACCTAACTGAACCTGAACCTGTCCAGCATAAACCTGAACATGCCCTCTCTGAATCAGATGTCCAGTCTGTACCTGAATCTGAACCTGCTCCATCTGCACCAGCACTCCATCTGAATGTGAACAAGTACCAGTATCCACCATGCCTTTTATCCTGATCCTGTCCTGCCTGAAACTCCAGGTCCATACCTGCGCACCTCTGAGGTCAGCTGCTACAGTCCAGGAACTGTTTTGGAGGGGTGCCTGGTGTCTACCTCATCTGGAGTCCAACCTCACCATCAGCGGCTCTGATAGGCACTTATGTGGCGCCCCGCAAATGCAGGTGTCACAGAGGGGTACTACACCCGTAAAAGAGGTGTAAGTGCTCCAGCTGCAGGTGGACCCTAGGATGGTGGGTGGGACCCATTCTCAGCACTCCCACATTAGTTTAGGGTGGGAGGTTACCCGGGAGGGGATATAATCAAGGAGGTCTTTGACCGAGAGTTGGAGGAGGAGATGGGGGAAGAGGAAAGATTTTAGAAAGATTGAGCTTAGTGGAATGAGGCGGAAGGTCAAAATGGGACAGTTTCAAGCCGAACCGGAGGGAAGAAGAAGGGACCTTGAGGAAGTCATGAAAGAGGGCAGCCGACAAGAAAACTCCGGGCCCTAGAGAGAAAGGGAGATCCTCAGAGTGGAGCATACATACTCCAGGGCATACTCCAGTCCACCAAGGGAACTCTAGGCCCTAGGAAGCGGCCAGAGTTCAGCTTTGCAGTTGGCAATCGGCTGCTGTGGCTTGTTTATCAGCCGCAGCAACCTGCCATCAGAGCGGTCTGCCTGCTTCCTCACCAACGAGGGAGGGGACACCCAGTACTACCTACACAGTGCTACTGAGTATAGATCAATCCAAAGCAGGGAAGAACAGACATGGGTTAGTTAATGAAGGTACACCAAGGGTTCCACCATACCACCTGGGATCCACTTGAGCCACCCGTTAAACTACCTGTTTTTGTAACATCTTGCTGAACTGTGAACTGTAACCGATGCTGCTACAAGTCAACAGTAAAGTACCCAGGAGAAAGTGACTTTGTCTCTGCGAGTATTTTCCTTCATGAACTTGTTTGCTTTCTGGAATGCTGCCCTGGAGGAACAGCCCTGCCTGTAGGGGGCTTCGCCATCCTAGCCGGAATTCCATTCACCTCCGGCGGACTGTGGCGGCGCTGGTGACTCATCACCAGAAACTACAGGTGGCATCACGTGAACTGTATATATTTCCCTTGTAAATAATTCCCCTTCTTGAAGTGTCACCTAGGACACGGGATCAGGCGCGGCCACCATTCCCCGTGACACAGCAATGCTGCCCAAAGAGCCTGATACCCGAGTACCCCAAAGCCTGGGGCTCGAGACTTACTCACCCCCACCCAGGATAAGTTCGGTCCGTGATGCAGTGGGTTCACACCCACACACATTACAATATCCCAATCTATAAAGAAGCGACACTTAGTGGCAAGTTCCCTTTAAGCTTGCAGAGTTTCAGACAAGAGGCAGAGAGCCAGCAAACACCTTCCTTCTCTGCTCTGTCTCCACTACATAAAGATTCTGTGCATACGCTAGAATGAAGCGTACGGAGCGCGGAATCAAATCAGTATTATTATTTTTATCTAATATCCGGATGACTTCTTTGTTTTCCTCTCTCTGTAGGAGAACATTTTCCAGGCTGGATAGGGGCATTTTATTATGCATGAGTCTGGATATTAATGTGGGTAGATGTACAAAGTATCAGAAAACACAAAAATTACAATCAAATTAGGAAGGAGGGAGGCAGCGCCAGGGTTTTCTAGTTCACGCTGAATACATTATGTTCCTCTATAAGCTGGTTAGTGGATCCTGCTGTATTGTGGATGGAGCCCGTCCAGGATTGTGCTGGAGGCTCAGTTCTGCTTCTTACATCGAGTCCACAATTAGTATGTTGAGGTCCCGGGTTTTTTAGTGTATCTACCGGTTTACATCACATTGGTAAATATTTATTAATGATATTGATATATAAGATAAATAGGCTGAGCATTCTATAGTTCATTATACTTACAAACAGTAAAAAGGAAAAGGGGGCAGCAAAGGGATGACCACAGCAACAGCTGCTCTGCGCACAAAAGTCTATGCATATACAAGAAAGTATCAGCGGGGTATCAGCCAGACCCTCAACACAGGGATAGGGGGTGGCTAACATGACGCTGGGAGGGAGGAAGTGATCATAGAAGAGAAAAGGGGGGAATGGAGGGGACATAAGGTGATCTAGGGGTAGTGGTCTTAAGGTAGGGAGGAAGTGACATAGGGTTATAGGTGCAGACTTAAAGAAAAAATTAAATAAGACTGACCTAGGTGGGGTGGCCCTCTTTGACTTTGGACCACTGGAAAGCAAAGTAGCTCCAAGAACCTCACCATTTTTTTTACATGATATGTTTTTCTTTTATAGTATATGAAACGGCTGCTGTGGCCATTTTTTCCAAAGAAAAATAGATTGTTGTCCAAGATTTTAATCACGGGATAGGATTTGGGTGAGGTACTAATGCTAGAGGTGGGATCAGTGTTAGTGGTCAGTGCTCAAGAATCAACATTACCAGAGTCATGTCACTAGCTAGATCTGGTGGCAGTGCACATGTCCGAAACGTCTAGACAACTGCCCCAAATCTCTGGAAAAAAAGTGATCTCCATCTATGTCAACTGGCACTGATAAAGATGGATCCTATGGTCAAGGCTCCCAGCATCCCTACCCTAGACCTTGGGTTGCCAACTGTCTAGAAATTCCAAGTCAGTCTGTAAAAATGGGCACATTTTTCCCTGTCTAAGGCATTCGTGATTTTTTAAAATTGAAGATATATTTCACGCTCCACTCCACAGTTGGTGCTAACTTGGCACAGCCCTCCACAAGGCTGTAAAATTGCAATCAAATCCAAAAATCCAAGGCACCAAAAATTCTTCTGCACAAGAAGACTTCTACTGACTCCAGTACACCTTTTGTATGGCTCGATCAAGGCCCAGCATGGCTGTAACGTTGCATGTTTCTACATGTTTCTTTTTTGTGTACAGTGGAGTCAAGAAAACTCTTCATGGGTAGGAAGATCTTTGGTGCCTTGGATTTTTGGATGTGATTTTTTTTGAAGCTGTTGAAACTTATAAAGTTTATTTTGACTGTAATTATCATAATTTCACAGCTAACAGTGACATAACTCATGTCTCATGTCATAATTAAGGGCTGGTTGAAGAAATGGTCACTTATCATAATGATTTTTTATGGTTTACCAATTGTTCATAATTTTTTAATAAACTGTCCAGAAAAATGAAAAAGTCAAGTTGACGATTGTGCCTACACCCTGTAGGCTATGATAGGTCTACGTCCCACAAGCGGTCAGAATCCCCAGCACCGGCTGGATGTCATTGTGCCACCTGCACCTGCACAATCTGTGTGTTGAGAAGACAAGACTGGGGTCTGTTAGATTAGGTGACTAATACAGTACAAACCTTTTTTTTGGGTGGGAGTGGCACAAAGGTGGTATTAGTAGGTTTGGAAGGGATACACATGAAATATCATTTATACTTTCCAATAGGGACAGTAAGGGAGCTTTATTTGTTTTACACGTGCACTCAGAGGTACTACTTATGGATTAGGGAGCCTTGCCCAAGCTTGCCCTGCTTTGTGGGCAATGACGACAGGGTCACATTGCCTTGAGTAGTGATGGGTGAACTGTTCCCTTTATCCCAGGTTCATAACCGGGATTTCTGTTTTAAAGCAAGTAAAGAGTGGCCCTCATTATACTTACCGGGTCCGCGTTATTCGTTTCAGCTGTGAGGCGGCGCTGCGTCACTTACGAGGAATAGTTGTCATGCTTCCGGGGGAAGGCGCCCTAGAGTGGCCCCTGGGTGAGCTGAACCTAGTTTAACCAACCCTTATGAAGGGATTGCCAGGGGCAAGCCCAGGGGGTCTAAGTACCACGGCTGCTAGTACCGGGGGGGTGGCTCGTAAGGTTAGCCTATGCTACGGCACAGCTAAGGATTCCGGGTACCGGTACAAGGCTAGGTGAGCAGGAATGGTGCTACCGGGGAAGAGCACAGCTGGGGTTTCAGGTAACAGGGTACAAGGAAGGCCTGACCAACAGTCAGCAAGGCAGAAGCAAACTAACTTAATAATCAGGCACCTCCCATCAGTGGAGGTGGCCTGATATACCAGAGGAAGAGCAGCTATTGGTCAAGGGGAGTGTCAGGTTGGACCGTGCCGGCCCCAAGAGTCACAGGGGAGGAATGCACCTAGTGCGCCGCTGATTGTTCACATGAATACGACCATTGCAATGTGCTCATGTGTGAGCCCGGTGGTTAGCTGACAGGAAGGGAACTCGGCGACGGCTCCGAGACACCGCACGCCTGGATGCCGGATGCCCGGTCGGCAGAGGAGCAGGGGACCTAACAATAGTCATGTGACTGGCTCCAATAGTCATATGACTGGCTCCAACAGTCAATCACATATGCCCAGAAGATAGGGGGCGCGCCACACCAGGAAGAGTGCCCTCCACTTTAAATAGTCACATGTTCCATCAACTGATGCTGATTATACTGTAGAATCCATTTCTATGCTGACCACCATGGAAGAAGCAACTCTCTGGAAGATGGTGAAGTCGTGTTGCTTGCAGCCCTTGTGCTCTGTTGCAGTTGTGGAGTTGGATTCTATTATTTTTTGTCTGTGTCCCACTGTCTGAACTCCTTCACTAGTGTCTTATTACTGCATTGGTGAGACTGGTGAACTCACTGGCCTATGTACTATTCAGGGTAAATGGAGGGATAGTGAGGGATTAGGTATGTGAAGGCAATAGGGGGAAGGACCCGTATAGGGAAATTAGCAAGTTCAGGGTTCAGACACAGGTGAGTGTTAGGTAGTGACCCATATCCCCTCTCCCCTTCTTTCCTATCACCATTGTTACCTTTGTCTTATGCCATACGCCATGCATTCCCTTTGCCCAAGTGTGACAATTTATCCATATATAAGGGTGAACCAAACCTGACCCCCTCCCGTTGTGCCCTGACTGGCAATAGCTGGGGTACAACTATGTGTATTTACACAGGTGACCAAATTTACTGGTGATATAATGCAATATAGGAAAACTTCTTGGTACCCCTGAGTCTTGAGGGACACTTAAGTCTTGTTCTCCTTTGCAGTCATCTTCAGCACATGCATCGGGCTAACATTGAATGTTTTAACATTCTCTCGGTAGAGACAGTAATGGGCGATCTGAAAGCAAAAAACAATTAACTGAGAAATTGCATTACACTTTCAACAAAGTACTGCACCTGACAGCACATCCATGGTAAACATCAGCTAATGGTGCTGGGGTCCTGGGACAGTGAAGGGAAGTCTATCTGTGCAATTTCACAGAATCTCCAGATATGAGTGAGAAAAAGCTGGAATGGATTTGGCATTTTACCAAGGGTTTCGCCGCCCTACAGAAACAAGCAGAAGGGACGGAAATAGATCTACCTGACAGGCTTGCATTTTGTCAGCTGCCTGGAAGCTACAGTGTTCTCCTCAAGACCCTATAAACATGCAAATGAGGGGTGACCCTACACACTGCTGACTTAATGGAGGACTAGTTTATGCAATATGGCTGCAAGGTGGAAGGCAAACAAAATATTGGGGCTTACCTGTAAGGAATATGACCACTTAAAGGAATAGAAATCCTAAAAATAAATATTAAATAAGTAATCTGCTGGTTCTCCCTATCTGGGAGTCTGCAGCATTATTTGCATGACGCTGAAGCAATCAGTCCTGTAGATATCTTGCACGGGACAGGTTAATTTTCTCCTGATTAGTTCCATCTTGGGCTGATAGACAATGAATGTCCTGCATAACAAAAGGAAGAGATACAGGAGGGAGCACTCCTGGTGTATTACCCGGTGGTCAAGTGGTGGATTAAACAGGTGGTGGGCACTCACCTGATGGGGTTATGCAGCTGGCATAATCCAGTGGTTGTGGCTTCTGGTGCTTAACGCATACCGCACGCCAAATCCGACTTCCGGATTCGGGGAGAAGGCCGGTCACGTGGGTAGTCACGTGGCTGTGGCGTACCGCAGGCTCTCTGCTTCTCCTCTCCCTTAGGTCCTATTGGTTAGAATTACACTGCCCCAACGATCTGTGCAGCAGTCCATCGCTCACCCATAGGGTGTTTGATATGGCAGCGGTTAGATAGGGGCGCACAGACAAGAGGCAGGAAACAAGTAGTTGATAATGTTACTTCCTTTTACCAGATCTGGTGGTGGAGAGGCCGCAGCTCCGGTGGCGTGGGGCAGCAGCTCCCATGCGGTGGGGTGGCAGCTCGGTCATTGTAGGCTGTAAGCTTTCCTGAAGAGATGGGTTTTCAAGTTCCGTCTGAAGGATACGAGCGTGGTGGATAATCTGACGTGTTGGGGCGCAGAATTCCAGAGGATGGGGGATATTAGGGAGAAATCTTGGAGGCGGTTGTGTGAGGAACGGATAAATGTGGAGGAGAGGAGGAGGTCTTGGGAGGATCAAAGATTATGTGAGGGAAGATAGTGTGAGATTAGTTCAGAGATATAGGGAGGAGACAGTTTATAGATGGCTTTGTAGGTCAGTGTTAGTAGCTTGAACTGAACTCGTTGGGGAATCGGGAGCCAGTGGAGGGATTTGCAGAGGGGAGATACAGAGGAGTAGTGAGGAGAGAGGTGGAGTCGGACTCATCAGGTGATATCCTGATGAAGGCGGAGCTTTTCTGCCGAAACGCATTGTAAGGTCCTAAGTAAAAGGAAGTTAACATTATCAACTGCTTGTTTCCTGCCTCCTTGTCTGTGTGCCCCTATCTATCCGCTGCATTCCTTGTTTTCTGCTATTGTGCAAATAACAGACAGTACCGATGAGACAATGGCAACTTAAGCAAACTGAGAGATCTAGTACAGATTGTGCAGGGTGCATCGTTAGAGCGGTCAGCTGGTGTAAATGGACTATTAAACTATCGCTATTCATAAAACAAGTAGCTGATCAATCATTAGTGTCACAGGTTGAGATGGTGTAGATTTACCTTAAAGCTTCTCTATTCCTCGGGAGTCACATTTGCTGAAGGGGAAATGTTACGTTAAATGGTGGGCATTCAAAATAATGTGTGGACATGCTAGGTCCTTTTTTAGAGGAGTAAGGTTTGTGGTCCAGTAAGGAATCTCCACGAGAAAAAAAGCAATAGGCCAAAATAAAATCATCCACCCAATTCCTATCCAACTTTACCAAACTGATTATTTTTACAGATTTCTGGACAGTTTCTCAAAAAATTTGAGAAAGTCAACATTCTTTTACACATACTGTATTAGAAAATTAAGATTAAGATGAGTCACATCTACAGGTAATTTTGATATGAATACATTGGTTAGATTCACCGTGAATGATGATAATTACAGACATAATAATCTTAATAGATTTCTCCAAATTAAAAAAAAAGTAATCATCCATTTTGGTCTTTTGCCTTGTTTTTATGGACTGTCCTGGAATTTCTGGACAGTTGGCAACACTATCCCTGTCTTCCCTGATATCATTGTCACTGTAGATTCTGGAGTCCCCTTGTGCATCAAATGGATATTGTTACAGGGTTACCATGATGGATAGTGGTGTCTTCTATTTCAGGGGTCAGAAAATCATAGCACATCGCTGTATGCACACTTGCACGGGTTGGATCTGCTTTACTTTCCAGTTAGCATTTTCCTTTGTCCACTGCTACATGGGCTTAGCAGTTCTTTTGGTCTCCTAGGCTTTCTATGCAGGGTTATCTCAGCTGTCCTGATTTCTCCACACCCCTCTGCTATAAGTGATCACCTCTCTGTTTGGGTAGTTAACACTGATAGCTTGCTATACCTTGATCTTGATGTGGAGGTGTGAGCTTATACAAAGAAGTCATATATGGAGTCATATCCAGAGATCTGTAAATTTGTTTGGTGTCTTCCCATCCTTAACTCCCTTTTTGATTGCCTCACTTGGGGTGGAAACACACTGGCATGAAAAAAACGGACCGTTTCTCATCCAGGAGAGTTGGATGAGAGACATCTGTTTTTTGCTCCATTTTGCATTCAACTGCTATGCAAGTGTCTGACATTTTCTTAGCTAACATCAGTGTGGTATCCATGTGACATCCGTGTGCTGTCCGAGTGCAATGCATATTTAACATGGCAATTCTCATGTGTATAAAGTTAGAAAAGAGTAAATAGGATAGATAGATTGAATAGAATAGACAGCTAGATAGAATAGATAGATAGAATAGCTAGATTGGGCTAATTAGATATTTACTGTACTGTCAGACAAGCAGCTAATCAGAGAGCTCATCTCTATGAGAGCCTCTGTGATTGGCTGTTGAAGTCAGAATGGATTTTCCTCAGTCTGGACAGTGATTCTGCTTGGTTGCATAAACATTAGTGTATGCAACCACCCTGGTGAATAAAGGAGATCGTTGCTTTGGAACCTTGCCTTCCTTGTGACTTCATGGAGACATCCATCCCTTGTGATTCCACTGAGACAGCAGCGCGGACCGTGACACACCATTTCCCTATATACGAGTATTATTCCCTAGTAACAGTTCATCCCTTCCCCCCATCTCCCCTTGCACCATCCAGATCTCTTGTAGAGTGCATAAGCAGGAGTTACCCTGGAGTGGAACCAAGTGCCCATCGTCAGCCAAATCCAACCTCACCATCAGAGGCTCTGGTGAATTCTGGGTAGACATTTAATAAGGCCCCTCCGGTCTACATCCCTCTTATCCCTCCATCTTGTAGCATGGCAGATATACAGTCCTGCTGACAAGTACGGTCACGTTAATAGATGAAGTAGACTCCAATTAAACCCCTTTAACAATGCCTACACCTGCGTAACAGCAAAAAAAAAAGAGTGAGAAAACCCAAAACTTTTTGCAATCAAACATTCTTTCTTCCATCTTCATCCAGATAGCCCTGACACAGGCGATGTTCCTGACTATGCAAATAAGAGCCCCCATTATAGGAAATGTATACACATCAACCCTCAATTACAGATATTTTCTCAGCCTTGACTATGTGTTTTTTTTCAACCAAATTCCTATTTAACGCGTTTCAGAAGCACGAAGCTGAATAATCCCTTCTTTTCGGTTCTCCTCCCGATAACTTGGGTCACCCATCTTGCTGTTTGTTTACACTAATGGCGGAAGGAAAGATCTCTATGTACCGTACTCTTAGCCGTTCCCATCAACCTCTGTAATTTCTCCTCATTACTCTCCCCAGACATCCATACATATATTTTAGACTCACTGTCTAAAACCCATTGCTGCGGGGTGATATTAATTTAAAACCTGAGGAGTTAAAAGCTTGTCTGCAACTCCTTAGGAGAAATGTGTTCTGCGCACGCAAGAAATGTTCTCCTGCCAGCCATCGGCAGACTTGCTGTCTTTTTCAGATGCTCTCTGCTGATAGAACGCAGTGGTGCTTAGAAGGAATATGCATCTGACTGTGTAAACTAAGCATTCCCATTTAGCCAGGCTCAAATATCTCAGCTGAATCCACATGAAAACATCTTAAGCATTGAACGTTCCCAGTCCATTGTAGCAATGAATAGAGGGATTAGAAACCTGGAGATAATTTGCTAATGAATATCAATTTCGCATTTTGGCATCCATGACCTGCAATTCATTTGCTAATAAAATCGAAATTTGGCAAAATGTCTTTGGCACCGGTCCTGGCCCACGGGGAAATCCAGTGCAGTTCCAAATCAATAGCTTTCTTCCTCTATCTGACCTGGAAATGGACACGTATCAGGGCAAGTAGAACAGAGCTCCAGGGTCTCATCCAACGATTACAGAGTATTGATGGCTGAAATTGATAAAGAAAAATAAAGGGGCATTACCATGTTGTAGAGATGATTGGTGGGAGTCCAACCTCAGGTACTATTAAGGTATTAAAGCTCTAATTTAGCTCCAGATCTTTCGGAATATTTCCCAAGATCCTGTTAAAAGGGGGGATCCAAGACACAAGAGTCAGTCCCAATGTACCCAAGCAGGAGATTTCTTCATTCGGAGAGACAGACAACTGATTTATCTGCTCTAAATCATAGTTTTTGGCCTTAAAAGACATAAAAGCTAAATACTACAACATTCACCCTGCCTGGAAACCCAAGGCATGATTATGATTTGTCCCGAGGAAGAAGATTGTTGTGGCTTTGAAAAGCATTGACCAATAGATAATTTATTATCAATCTGGACTATCTGATATTGATCTTCGGCTAACGGCAGAGCGGGTTTATACCCCTTTTCTTATTCCTCTTATCATTTATGACATCATGACATCAAACCCTTATGTTGCACATGTGCAGGGATGTCTCAGGCCTGGTTGAGGGCAGAATTCCAGGTCTAGAGTGCACGTTGTAAGGTTGCATTGCACAACTTCATGATGTAACAACTTTACGACACATATGCGCAAAGACATCCCTGGCCTGGTCACCATGAGAATTTTCATTCTACTGTGAATAAGGCCATGGGTTTTCAATGACACAATGGTAGGAAGAGACATCGATGACCTGACAGGAATCAGTGAGCAGCAGGGCTGTCTGGAGCGTTGAACGGTGAGGCGAGTGTTGTTTTTTTTTAAAGGGAATCTAACAGGTAATTTTCTAGTACAATACTAATGGTATCTTAAATAGGACTTAAGCAGCTCTTTCAGGATCAGTAACTTTTATTGACCTTACCTGCTCCTGTTATTTGTTCTAAGCTTCAGTGAATTCAGTGTAAGATGGTAACTAATCAAGCATATGTAAATACAAACTGCATATTCACTGCTTCCCTCACTCTCCTCTCAGTGCTTTAATCTATCTGAGAGGTAGGAGGGAATATGGGTGGGAGTAGCAGTGAATATTCACTTTGAATTTCCTATCGCTGATGCCAGCACTGAGCGGTAGGAGTGTGGAGCAGGGTATATGCAGATTGTATTTACATATGCTTGGTTAGATGCTACGTCACACTGAATTCACTAGTGCTAAGAACAAGCTAACAGGAGAAGCCACAGCAGTAAAAGTTATGATCCTGAAAGGCTTCCCAATCTCTATTTTAAGATACCATTAGAATTGTAGTAAAAAATCAAGTGACAGTGTCGAGATTCCGGTTTTCCATTGAATTTTCTGTCTCTCTTTGCTTCATCCAAGATGGCATCTGCTGTTTCGTCATCATGTTTGAACTTCCTGACCTCCTATTAAGTTTGGGCCAACTTCCATGCCCTGCCTGAGTATTTTCTGTTCTACCTATTTCCTCAGTGTCACACTGGACTCTTTCTCCTCTGCTGCAAGCTTCTGCTGCTGTTCAAGGTGTTCTGGCTAGATCCGGCTCCTCTAATATCAGGTTGGTTAAAGGCTTTCCCTGCTCCCAGTAACCTGCACTACTAATTTCATTATGTTTTCTGGCTTGGTTCCTGTTACAGCTCCGCTTCAGAGTAGAACTGCTCTTTTGCTTGCTGAACCTCTACGGTCAGTATTTATTCAATAGAGACTTGCACAAGTGATTTTGTGTGCACTTCTAGGACTTCCATTTCTGTATGTGCTGCCTTGCAAGAACGTTCTGGACTTATTTGCAACATAAGTGTGCACAAGCCTTTTCTGCTAGCAGCTTAGTGGACTACACTGCTAAAGACTGGTTTCGGGACATTTTGCTGTCACATTATTTGGCGCACTATGTATGAACTATTTGGGACTAAGGAGTCCATCACGTCTAACCTTCCAGACTTGCTTTGTCCTCATCACCGTTGCTTTATCTGTACCTGCACTTGTTTTGTTAACCTTGCTGCATGTGTGAATATAGACTTTAACACTAACCTTGTCACTGTATTTTGTCCAGTCCCGTGCCATCAGGTTTATAAGTATCCACTAAATTGTTACAGAAGATTCCCTTTAAAGGTACCATCACACGCCGCCATATGGCTTCCATATCACTGGTAATTTGACGTGAGCGCGCACGTTTCGGGCACTTTTTTCACATCATTGTGGAGCTGTCTCGCATGTGATCTTTGGCGATCCTGCGGTCCGGAAATCGCCTACAGAAGACAGGAAGCAATCTTCCCTTCACACATCGCCGCGTCACACGCCACAATCGTAGCAGCGATGTGGGCATACTGTCTTGATAGGGGCGATGCTAGAGTGTGTTTCACCGCGCTTCTATCATTGCGATTGGTGGACGGAACTGCGTTCCCATTGGTCTGCCTTGCGTGAATGCATGGGTCATTAAATAAGGCGCCTCAGACACGGCCAGCCAATAGGAACACAGTATCACCCACCAATTTCCGCAGATGCGGTGCGAAAAAAAACACATTAAAGCACGTCTATGGGATTGATTTCAGGATCGCTGTGTACGTCGCTATCGCCCTGTCACACGCCACGAAGCGTTGAGATCATCTGGTGGATATCGCCTGATTTCTCGCCGATACAGTAATATCGCCCATGTGTTTCCACATCGCCGAAATCGGGAATTCCCAGCCATCTCGCCCGAGATATGGCGGCATGTGACGGTACCTATACATTTTGCCATCCCTCTATGGTCCTACAAAATTGCCGCCAGCCTGGAGCAGATTACAAAAAAAAACATTCTTAAGAGTACAAATGTTTAAATATTTGAGTACAATTGAATTTCTACATGAACACATTTGCCCATTTCTTCTGCCAGCCACTGTAATTTGTCTTTATTTGAGATTTTTAGGTTTGAGATGCCCTCCACAGGCTGTCAGCAGCCTGGACACCTTTGCTTGAGGTTAGAAGACCGCATCCAGATAATGGCAGGCGAATGATCCCTATTAGCCCCTCCACAAAAAAAAACACATAAGCAGTATGTGTAGGTGTCCAATTAAAGCAGCTGTTAATGAATTCCAGCCAAGGAACAGGCTCATAGATAAACAATGCAGCCCTTAGTCATGGGTCAGAGGAGAAAATTACATTGCATGTGGAATATTGTGATGTCGGTACAGGACCCTTCTGTAAAGAACCTCCATTAATCCGACTTAATAATAACCTAATTAACTATATGCCGTTATCCAAGAAGTGTTGGCTACAATGGACGCTTAATGAAAATGCTCTGCATACTGAACACAGGGAACAAGGATATTGGGACACCACTGGGTGACTGGTGGTTTACCACCATGTGACTGGGGGGCTACTACCATGTTATTGGGGGTTACCACTCTATGACTAGGGGGCACCACTATGTTACTGGGGGGCCACCTCCGTGAGACTGGGGGCCACACATTACATGTGTGTACTGTGGGGGTACCACTGAGTGACTTGTGAGCTACCTGAGCAATGTTTCAGTTAGATTCATGTTTTGCAGGTGTCAGGATCCATATCTTGTGCCTATATACTGTGCCTGATAACCTGTATCTGTGTTCCAGACCCGTCCTGTGTACCTGCCATAGCTGACAGTACCTCACATATCCGCCAATACCTTCCATACCAACCAGTACTTGCTGTACCTGCCAGAACCTGCCAGCACCTGTTGTTATCAGCCAGCCTGCCTGTTTGAGCCATCTGCCTGCACCCAAGTCATGCCTGCATACCTAGACCCCTGGGGTCAGCTGGCGCTTTAGTGAAGACCTCCCTGGATGGTACTTTTTTGGCTACCTTCCAGCAAAAGCCTAACCTCACCATCAGAGGCTCTAGTGAAGACAAGGGTGCCGCTTATTTAAGCCCCTCCAAAATAATCCTGGCCCCATGGCGCAGTGTGTCCACACCCACCAGCCTAACAGAGTACTTCCTCCAATAGGTGAGTCAATTTTGTGTAATTTTCATATTTTATTCATGGAGCATTGCCTATAAGACTCCATACACAGGTGATCTCTTTAAGGAAAGCCAATAACTCCCTTGAGGTAGTCTACCTATCTCCTGTCCCAAGCAGCACTCCCAGAGTTATCCCATGCTCATGGTCACCTATGCAATCATCCCTTCTGCTCCATGGGCTTCCTCTGATATTGGTCCGGCACCGCTCTTCTGGAATCTGGCTCCCTCTGCGGACGTCTCCAGAGTTTATACCAGGGCAGCACCAGTGTTTTCTTCTTCTGTTGCTTTGCCAAGTCAGAATGGGATTAAATGCTCTCAAGTTCTCTCCACTATCACTTTACCCAAAACATCCATCGCGTGTGCGGAGAGAGGCACAGTGACTCTGCATACTTATTTATTTTAAATGCCTGATTAAAAATTCATGACGACAGGAAGTTAGGAGAGGGAGAGGATTGAGATAAATAATGGAATCCAGGATCTACTCGTTTCAGGCCGCGGAGAAGTGTTAACTGCTGAGATATAATATTTATGGAGTATTTTGGACTCTCACTAAAAACGCTATTCGCGAATAGTTAAGAAGCTCGAGAAGGCAGAGCAAAGTGGGGCACAATGGAGGCTTTATATGAGGAGGGGAAGCATCTGTGTATAGGGATCAATCGGGATCATTGGAGAGTAGATTTATAGCAGATCTGGGGCCGTCATAGTGTTATTATGATATCATGGTCTGGCACAATCACTATGCGGGGCGATGTGATATCTGCTATTAATAAGTATCTTAATATGGCTCTTCATTATGGGCCATGGCATCATATCATTATGCTGCATATATATTGTGCAATCATTACTATATCACAGTATGATTTTATGAAATATTATTATTATTATTATTACAGCATAATATGGTATTATTATTGTATTGTGTGTATCATTATCTGGTGTTAGATTTATAGTATTGTAATATAATAAACAACAATAATAATAATAATGTGATGCTTGGGAAGTGTCCGACTAGTGATTTAATACACAATCCAGCATAATGATCATATTTGCTGTGTGTAACTGTTGTATGTGTATAATAATAATAATAATAATTTTGTTGTACGGCACAATCACTGTCATGGTACTATCATTATGGTATCATGGTATAGTATATTCTTTAATGGTCATGGCATCATATTTTTATCATGGTGCCGTCATTATTACAATAAGTCATAATATGATTTTATGATATAACATTAATATTATGATGACATAATATTGTGCTAGCATTATGTGATATGGTATTAGGATTACGGTATTTAGTATTGTATCATGTGCTTTATTGTACTATGGTTTGTTATATAAGTATGGAAATAACATTATAGTATGGTAATTTAATATGGTATAATATCATTACATTATTATTATTGTGATGTAGTGTTATTATTGTGGTGTTATTGTATGGCGCTGTTAAGGTACCGTCACACGCAGCGATATGGCTTCCCTATTGCCGGCAATTTGACGTGAGCGCGCATGTTTCAGGAACTTTTTTGCACATCGCCGTTGCCCTGTCACACTTAGAGATCTCGCCTGCGTTCTATGGTGATCCTGTGTTCCAGAAATCGTCTGCAGAAGAACGGAAGCAATTTCCCTTTTCCACATCGCCGCGTCACACGCCACCAGCTGATCAGCGATGTGGGCGTAGAGTGTGAGTACGGCGAGGAGACAGGCGTGCCAGAGTGTTTTTCACCGCGCCCCTACCACTCCGATTGGCCGACACAACTGTGTAACCATTGGTCAGCCTTGTCAGGATGTCTGCGCACTACATGACGCAAGTGTCCTTTCTACTATATCGCTATTCAAATATGGCGCCTTAACCATGGGCAGCCAATGGAAACGCAGGAGCGGCTACCAATCGCGGCAGACGGGGTGAGCCAAATAGAATGCTCAGGCACACCTGTGGATTTGATTCCAAATGGTCTGAGCTCGCTTTCTACATTGCTATTGCCCTGTCACATGCCAAGATACGCAGAAATCGCCTGGTGGTTATCGTCTGATTTCTCAGCAGAGCAGGACGATCAGGTGATGCACCACCGGCGATTTCTCGCCGTAAAATCGCCCTGTCTCACGCCACTACACACAGGCGATGTTGCTTCCACATTGCCAAAATACACAAATTTATGGCAATATGGAAGCCATATCGCTTCGTGTGACGGTACCTTTATGTTATGGTTTAATGGTATGGTATTGTCATTTTGATACGGTGTTATTATTGTACAATGGTGCAATATTAATATTATGGTATCCTTGTATTACATGATTATTGTACCACTAGATGTGGGCCCGATGCTATCGCATCAGGAGGGTGGTGTCTGTACGCTGGCTCTCGTCTCTGTGCCTGTCTCCCCCTGTGCGCTGTCTTGTCTCTGTGCCGTCTCTCCCTTGTGCCTTTTTCTCCGGTCTGTGCCGTCTTCCCCGTGTGCACCATCTCCCCCGTGTGCGCTGTCTCCATCTCCCCTGTGTGCGCCAACTGTGTCTCGTGTGTGCTGTCTCTGTGTCTCGTGTGTGCGCTGTCTATCTCTCATGTGTGTGCTGTCTCCCGTGTGCGCTGCCTCTCCTTTGTGTGCTGTCTCTCCCGTGTGCGCTGTCTGTCTCTCCTGTGTGTGCTGTCTGTCTCTCCCGTGTGCACTGTCTCTCCTGTGTGCGCTATCTTCCCCGTGTGCGCTGTTTTCCCTCGTGTGTGCTGTCTTCCCCCATGTGTGCTGTCTTCCCCCATGTGTGCTGTCTTCCCCGTGTGTGCTGTCTTCCACCGTGTGTGCTGTCTTCCCCCATTTGTGCTGTCTTCCCCCGTGTTCACTGTCTCTCTCGTGTACGGTCTCTCCCGTGTGCGGTGTCTTGGTCTGCCAGTTCCCCTATGTCTGTGTCCCCCTGTGCCTCTGCCTGTCACTGTGACTCTCCTCTCCCTCTATGTCAGTGTCCCCCTGTGCGTCTCTTCTCCCCCTTTCTCTGTGTCCCCCTGTGCCTCTCCTCTCCCCCTGTCTGTGTCCCCCTGTGCCTCTCCTCTCCCCCTGTCTCTGTGTCCCACTGTGACTCTGCTGTCCCCGTGTCTGTGTCCCCCTATGTGTCTGCCTGTCCTTTTGTGCCGGTGTCCCCATGTGTTTCTGAGTCCCCCTGTGTCTCTGCCTGTCCCCTTGTGCGTGTGTCCCCCTGTGTCTCTGCCTGTTCTCCTGTGCCTGTGACCCCCTGTGTTTGTGTGCCCCTATGCCTGTGTCCCCTATGCCTGTGTCTCCCTGTGCCTGTGTCTGTGTCCCCTGTGCCTGTCCCATTGTGTGTCTGCCTCTGCCTCGTCCCCCTGTGTTTGTGTGCCCCTATGCCTGTGTCCCCTGTGCCTGTCCCTCTGTTTGTCTGCCTCTGCCTCGTCCCCTCAGTTCTTACCCCAGCCTGGTTATACTGATGCCGGCTGAAGACTCCAGGAATACACTCTGTCTGGAGCGGGTCAGGTGAGAGGGCGGGCTGATGTGACATCACACAGGCTGTCACATGACCCGCTCCAGGCAGAGTGTATTCCTGGAGTCTTCAGCCGGCATCAGTCTCGCCAGACGTGCCAGGCAGGGGTGATAACGGAGGGGGGCGAGGACGGAGTGGCGGGGGTTCCACTGGTGGTAGTGTGTGGCAGCACTGCCACCAGCAGTCGCCATATTGCTGCACCCTACTTGGGTGTATAATTGTCTTGTAGCTTCTGCCGGATGTGACATACTGTTACAACTGGACGGACGTTGCCACAAGGCAATCTAATATATAAAGCTGAATGTGTGTATGTATGTACAGTATGTATGTGTGTGTGTATGTATATTCGGGATTGGCATCTACACCGTTGCAACTACAGCCACAAAATTTTGCACAGTCACACGTCTGGACCCTGGGGGCATCACAGGCTATGTTGTGAGGCGAAATTTTAACCCCGCGCATTCCAATTCACCAAACAATTTTGCCCCTATCTACATAATGGGGAAAAAGTGACAATTACCAGTTGACAGTTGTGAATGAGAGGGGCTTAATGATAGCGCCAAAGACTAACAGCACATACCAGCATATAGTCACTAAGGTGGGGCCCCAACATGAGATATTCACCACGCACGGGGACATGTATACACACCACACGCGCCACAAAGAGTAACAGCAAGTGTATAGTCTCTAAAGTTCAGCCCCAACATTGGATACTTACCACGCACCCGAACAAACACACACACACCACAAAGAGACACACACAACACAGAGACACACACACCCCACGGACACACACACACACCCTATAGCGACACATGCACTCACCCCACAGACACACACACACCACAAAGAGACACACACAACACAGACACACACACACCACACAGACCGCCCCCACAGGGACACACACACATAGCCACCCTATAGGGACACATGCACTCACCCCACAGGGACACACACACACCACAAAGAGACACAAACACACACCCACAGACCCCCCCACAGGGTCACACACACATACACACCCTATAGGGACACATGCACTCACCCCACAGGGACACACACACACACCACAAAGAGACACACACAACACAGAGCCACACACACCACACAGACCCCCCCACAGGGACACACACACATACATACCCTATAAGGACACATGCACTCACCCCACAGGGACACACTCACACACCACAAAGAGACACACACAACACAGAGACACACACACCCCACACAGACACCCCCCCCCCCACAGGGACACACACACATACACACCCTATAGGGACACAGGCACTCACCCCACAGGGACAAACACATACACACACCCCAGGGACAACACACACCACACAGATACAGATGTGCACAAACCACCTCACACAACTCGCCTCATACGTGTGCTATTTTTAATTTCCAAATATAAACATCTGATGAAAAACAGCCAATGTGCAACACATGTGCCATATAGAGAATTAACCTGGTTGTGTAGAAAAAAAGCCCAGATTTAGATTCTGCGCAGACCACAAAGCAGGAAGGGTATGTTTGATGTCCGTTTATTGAGCCAACGAGTTTCACAGCAGGACCTGCTGCTTCCTCAGGGTTGTGCCCTCACCAGGTGTCTGCAGCGACCAGGATAACAAGGCTCTTGCAGTTTGTTGTGACTCACACAACCCAAAAAGGTTAGTCACACTAATCGGGGGGCATTGAATTATCATCATAGATAAGACCCTATGTGCGCTCCCTTCTCTCTTTGTTTTAATATAGGGAATTAAGGCAGATGTCAGTCACATGAGCTGTCTATTATGTGTATGTGTGAGGTAACATATACTGCCCGGCCGGGGTAGGGTTTACTGTTGGTTGGAGGTTTATTAGGCTGCCTATAGCAACCAATCACAGCTAAGCTTCTATTTTCTTACAGGTCATTAATATGACATATTCAAATTTTATTTTGTTATAGCTAACAGCAGTTATTTATTAAACCGGCCGTAGCCGGGTACTACAGCTGGTTCCTTATAAAATGGCTGCTATTGGAATATTGCTTATTCCTTACAGAAGTCATTATGGAACAATCACCATGGTAATATGCTATTTTCATTATGGTATGGTGTGACATGAAACACTAACATAGCTCCTCTACATGTCTAACGAGTCGTGCTCACAATCTTATCACCCAGTATTAAAGTAAAAGCCCAACTAGAAGAATGCATTCTCCTGACTAAATGCTAAGGGAACAACACAAAGTCCATGTATGGCGACAGGGTGTGGACACGTCCTCCAAGCACCAGTACATGACGCCGAATGTTTTGCACATTGCTACGTCCTATTGTTTTGGAGATATCTCAGTAAAGGAGTCAACAGTCGGTTTGATTCTCCTTTGAAGAATATAGTCTATGTATTATGCATTTATGTCTAAAGCACATAAGTCTAATTGTAGATGTACAGCTATCTAGTGGCCAAGGTAAAGACTGCTCCCCGGTCCCCTGTAATAATGGAAGTTATTCATAATAATTAGTGGCATTTTTTAGAGATGGAACCTAGTTAACATAAATGGCCTGTGGATTAGTCTCAGGAGGAGAGTCCGCAAGAAAAGAAGAGCCAGTAAGGGAGAACAGGAACCGTATTCCCATTTCAATTTGGCAAGCCGCTCTGAATCACCCCAGGATTTGGGCCCTTGATATGTGACGTGGGAGCTGAATATATTGTGAGTTTGATCCTCCCAGTGTTGGTGCTCGCTTTGTGCCTTAGGCAGATCCCAGAGCAGCAGCTGCTTCTGCCAGTGCCGGTCTGGTGGACCTCAGCATAGATTCGGGTGAACGGGTCACCACAGTGCAAGCTGTGAAGGAACTTTCATCTAGCGATGGCCCTAATTGTTCCTTGGGGCGGATCTCAGTGCGTGGGACAGGGCTGGAGCAAAAAGAGACCATACAAGTTTACAGCAGGCTAAAGTGATGTCGAGGGGTGAGAGTCTAGAAGTACTGGGATGAGGGGAGCAGTCTGCAGCAAATACCCCAAAAGAAGTAAAGTTTAAGTTATGTGCCAGTGTTTTACTAAACTGTTTAAGCAATACTTCAATAAGAACTTTGATTGACTCTGTGTGTGCTTTGACTCTCACTGAGGATGACTATGAACTTGACTTTTGCACTGGGGAGACGGCTGGGGTGCGTGCTGCAAAACCAAAACCGCTCCGCAGCCACGGCCGTGTCTTGCCTGCGACTGCCGGTGCATCTGGCTCCTCAACATCTCCCAGTCATCATGCACTACTGCATTGAGCTGGTCCTTACAAAAGCCAAGACTCTACCTGTCATGCCTCCAGCAACGAGGCCGGTCTCCACTGGGCAAGGGGATTGGTGCCCAGCATGTGACTCCATACGGTCTGCCCAGCCCACTGTGCTTTGTCCTATACAGGTCACTCTCCAGGTTCCTGATCCTGCGACCTTCTCTGCCAGGAGTCTGCAGTCATTGAGGAGACTTTCCTAAAGTGACGTCTGCTGCATCCTGCTGACATTTAAAGGGCCAGTGCACCCTAACCTGGAAGTGCCCCTCAGCCTTTCGTTGAGTGGTTCAGTTTATATAAGGCACCCTTCCCTCAAGGGAGGTGCCTGAACAACGTTTTCTTGCCCTTGGTACATTGCTTGTTGTCAGTTCCCTTGCCTCGTACCTTGCCTTTATCTTGTACCTTGCTATTGCTAATGCTTTGTCTTGCCTTAGTGTCTGCTGCAAGTGAGCCTGCTACTTCAGTCGGTCTGCACATGTCTCTAGCAAGCCTGCCAAGTCCGCTTGTTGGCATCCGTCTCCGGTGAGCCTGCCATGCGAACCAGCCTACCTCTGTCATCGATGAGCCTGTATAACACTTCTATCCATCTGCATTGGATTCTGCTCTGCTCGTCAGAACCTGTCCCATCCACACGATAGCCTGCAAGCTCCACTTAAGAGACTTTGTTATTGCCTGCGGGTGTATACCAAATAAAGACAGTTCTTTTATTCAAGTAATTCTCCTTCATGTTCCTGTCCATGGGGTCAGCTTCCACAGGCCATCTGTGGTACAGTGGGTCCACTACCCATGCTATTACCATGGAGAGCGTAACACTACCCTACAGAGATAGAGAGCTACATCGAGAAATCTATGTGTAGTTGTATATGTGATATACTTTTACACAAGACTGGAGGCAAACCTACCAAGCTATTTGGGAGGACAACTCAGTTCCTGCAGTTTTAGTACACGTCTTTCAGTTTAGGCTGACATGTGTTATCCACAGAAAATGAAGTTATCATCTCTTCAGTCTCCGGTGTCGGCCGGTGATAATTTTTAGAAAAGGTGATCTTACAAGCCATGTGTGGTGACAGACAGCTGCAAAAACCTGAGCTGCTGATCATCCGTCACCCGGCAAGTAACAAGCCATCCCTTATCAAACTACGAGTTCCCTTTGAAGACCTCGCTATCTTCTCAGATTATTCCAGAAGATCGGCCCTTCTTCATGATGGTGCCATGCTGGTTGCTCTTCCAGATAAGTGGTGAACTATGTGTGAGAGTTTTATCACATCAGCCTTTTGCATGTCATGTTGTTCTTATCTCTGCCATCCACACAAGCAAGAACCATTGTCCCAGAACACCGTCGTTTGCAAAATTTCAGAAATGAAAAGAGTTGTTGTAGATTTGCGATGCATGCTGGGACTGGGCTTTAAACAACAGCTGGAGAGTTGCTGGTTGTCTACCTTCTGCATAGACTTTGAGTTGATTGACACATGAAGTCGTGAGGTCTTGTCTGCTGCCACACCGGCTCTAGACAGGTGTCAAATAGATGGAGCTCCTGTGCGGACATCACTCAACACCTACAGATTAGTCTCTCTTTGAAGCGCCCTGTACATTCCCAAAACTTATCTCCTCTGATCTTTTAGTACTGTGCCAGCAGAGGGACACTGATGGTTAGTAAAATCTATGTTTCAAGGATGAACCTCTACTGAAAGAGCTTGGATAAAATATAATGTGATCGTAGTGGTCTGAAATGTAGAGCTATATATATGCGGTTGAGTATTCCCATAATTTCGATGTCTTGGCATGGCAAACTCTGGGGCAAACATATCATTGGTGCAACCTGTGTGGTTGCACAGGGGCCTAAGTGTACCTTTACACGCTGCAACCGCAGCGAAAAATCTTGCCGGCGATACGTCGCCCTGGCACCATTGCCGTCAAATTGCCTCCCAGTTGCGGCGTGTAATTTGGGAATTTGGCGGCAATAATATACCTGTCGCCTGGTTCCGATTTTTGAGCACTGCTCCAAAATCAGAGGCAATCATGAAAGCGAGATTCCCTGTTTTTGGCGTGTGAATGTGGCGCCCCGCAACGAGAGTGTCACAGGAAGTTATTGCATCCCTGACTGAAGGCTACAAGCGGCTCGGGTCGAGTGGTCTGGTGCCGCGGCGGCGTCTGCTCCCGATCACCGCGTTCGTGTGCTGGTACAAAGCTACAACCAGCTTCAAACCCGTCACAACGCCACCAGTCGCTGGGACTACATCCGTACTACCTGCCAGTCTGACGATGCCATATGTCGACGCCGCAGAGCTGAATGGTGGGCCCAGGAGCAAGCTAACCTGCGTGCTTGTGCTGAGGCTCGCCGCCAACCCCCGTTACCGAAAGAATTCCGGAAGACATGTACTGTCACATCCTTTAATCTGGACAACGGGTGGGGTTTTGCCCGGGAGGAGGGGGTGTACGAGGAGATATTCGTAGGCCGTCAGGACGTGGAGTCTCATCTCCCCAAGGGACACCCCGATCGCGACTTATACCAGGGAGAGGCCATTACCTATGAGCGTCATGCTGGCTATCAGGGATTATACGCTCTCCGGGTTCGCAAATGCTCATTACACCCGTAAAAAGACCAATCCCGCTTTAAATAACTGTTATTTAAAACTTTTGAAAATTACTGTTCTGCATAGACGTTTTCCCGTTTAATTGCCTGCCAGTCGAGCGGCCTGGCAGCAACTCTGGACATTGCAAATGAACAGTAACCTGCCCGCAATAGTACCGGTTAAGTTGAATAAAAGGTTTTGAAACGTTATAAGTGTAAGTGCCTCCCGGATGGGAAGAATATCAAGCAATCATAATTGTTCTTAATAAAAATGTTTTATTTTCTTTCATGCTTATACAAAATGTAAAAATTTCTCTGTACTGTTCGGGTTTCGGGACACTTGGGGACAAGTGTAATTTCCCAAGGGGGAGTGTGGCGCCCCGCAAAGAGTGCATCACAGGAAGGTATTGCATCCCTGACTGAAGATGTAATATCTTCCGTCTCAGTGATGACATGGTTAAACTCAGAGCTCCATGCACCACATGCACCACTTAGAAGTAGAGGGCCAATCAGGTCCTGGTGGGAGGAGTGTAGGTGTAGTGTGTGTGGGTAACGGAGGAGAAGGAGTAGTCGTGTGGAGAGCAACGTAGGAGGAGGAGAAAGAACAGGGATCTGCACAGTGCCGTGCAGCCCTGGCACAGTAACTTCACCGGCAGGGCACCATTAAGCGGTGATCCAGACCGGAGCACGGGCAACCAAGCTACGGGTAAACAACACTCATGCCCCACCTCACCGGACACCGGTTCCGAGGCAGGCAGTCGTTCATCGCTGTTCTGTAAGCCGGAGTGAAGGAATCACTTCTTAGGAGCACCTCACTGCAGCCGCAACTTAGCAGTCTTGCCAGCGAGATACCCACCACAGGGAAACAGGCCCCGTTCCACCGGTTTGCAATGGCAGGGAATCCTTTAGAAGTCTTCCCCGTATCTCGAACTGACACACCAAGGCGACAACGGCAACTAGCAAAGACAGGTAGACAAAGGAGGAACACCGTGGAGCTCTGAACTCAGACCAGTCATTGCTGGGACCACCCGGTCCGTTACCTAAATACTGTATGCTGTGTACCACCATCACCCGTTACAGTAAAGACCCGTTACAGAGGAACCTGGTGTACGTGCTTTTCTTCAGAACTGTTATTAACTCTGCACACTCAAAACTACTGAGCTGCCGTATTCCATCAGGTATAGCTCCTGGCCCCGGGGACTCCTGCTCATCCTGTGGGGAGCATCCCATCTAGCTGCCGCACATCCCCCGGAGGCCCAAGCAGCACCGGTGCAATCACCGGACTCCCACAGGTGGCGTCACGACAATTAAGAATCATCCCTATCCTTTAATCCCCTTTGATCCCCTTTGATCTGACCACCTGGCCCCACAGCCTCAGGCGCGGAACCGTGACAAGTGCTGCATCACCTGAGACGTGAGAACCCGGCAACGGTGAGTCAAATGGGCGATAGTGATGGAATCTGCATTGCCTATTGATTTCCTGTAGGCGTGCCACAGGGTGCTGGATTCTACGCCCCGTCAGCGATGATTGATGGTGGCTACTGTGTTTCCATTGGCTGCCACTTCACAGGGCGCCATATTTGAAGTGTCCATTCACCACCACACAATGGCAATGGCGTCATGTATTAGCCAGCCTTACAGCGCAGGCTGAGTAATCATAACGCTATTGCGTTGTCCAATGAGAGTGTTTGGGGCGCGGTGTAAACCAGTCTGGCATGCCTATGTTCTCGCCGCGCCCACATTCCTTTGGGGATTGTGGCGTGTGAGTCGACCGGATGTTCCCCTCTATTGGTGTGGCGATTTCCGGGGCGACACATCGCCTTAGGTTGAGGGCGAAATTGCGGTGTGTGAAAGCGGCATCGACGATCTGAGGCGACCATAAAAAACGTGTACATGCACGTTAGATTGCCTCCTATCGCTGTCAAAAATTGCGGCGTATAAAAGTACCCTAAGAGGTAAGTGGGTCACATCCACCTCCAAAGCAGGTGAAATTGTGCAATATGAAAAGCTTTTAGGCTGCACAGGGGCCCTCTTCTGTCTGTGACTAGCAGTGGGCAAATCTCTACTGGGAGATGGTCCATTTATAGTGATTGACAAGTCCGAAATAATAGTAGGGATTTTGAGTATTACGTGAATAAAGGAGGATCCATGGTATCAAACGTCTCCCTGCAGTAACAAGAGCTATAAGTGGCTCCTGGAATATCGGGCCTGGTTGGGGCACTTTTAGGGTATGGGTATATCAACACCTTCAGAATTTGCAGCAAATTTTTCTACTGCAAAAATTAGCAAAATGTGCATGAGCTTTCACAAATACTGGTAATGTACACTGTTACATTTTTTTTAGTGTCAAAAACGCAACATGTGAACAGGCACTTAACATTTTTGCAATGGTGCCCAGAGGATTCAAGTTAGGGCCGCTTCACACTTCGGCGTGATCGGGTCCTTTGCTGTTCGGGATGACCCAAACAGCCGCGGACCGGATCAGCACACAGGACTGGGGGGCCAATATGCCCTCCGGTCCGGTGTGCAGCGCACGCAGTTCCCGCTGCTGATAAGTCAGGACCGCGGGCGCCGCGGTCCTGACCTGTCCACGGCTGCAGCTGCGTGCGCTGCACACCGGACCAGAGGGCATATTATCCCCCCAGTCCTGTGTGCTGATCCGGTCCGCGGCTGTCTGGGTCATCCCGGACAGCACCGGACCCGATCACGCCGCAGCGTGAAGTGGTCCTTACTCTGTGTGGCCAAAGCATATGACACTTGGGCATAAATTCTCTATGTGACGCCATAGAGCACTACCATAGATTACACAGATCTGAAAAGAACATGTCACCATTATATGCTAAAACAAAATTTTTTTTAAAATTCATCATGAGATTAACTTAGGCTTCTATGGAGAAAAAAATACAGTGGGTACGGAAAGTATTCAGACCCCTTTACATTTTTCACTCTTTGTTTCATTACAGCCATTTGGTAAATTTAAAAAAGTTCATTTTTTTCCCATGAATGTACACTCTGCACCTCATCTTAACTGAAAAAACAGAAATGTAGAAATTTTTGCAAATTTATTAAAACAAAGAAAAAATGAAATATCACATGGTCATTAGTGATGGGCGAGTCCTAAATTACTCGGAATCGCTTGACTTTAGCGAGTCCGAGCCCGGGACTCGCTACTCGTTGCGAGTCTAGCGAGTACAATGTTAATGAATGGGGAAGTGAGTAATAGCGAGTAATGTGCGATTTACAAATCGCAGATGTGTCTCGGAAAGCGCTCGCATTGCCGTTTTGAAAACCCGACTCGCAACAGTTTTTTGCTGCTGTGTCCGAGGCCAAACTCGCATGTGTTTGTCTTATTTGCAGGTAGGAGAGCAGCAACGCACTGGTCTGCCACAGAGAAAATAAAGCTGAAGGGATTATTATGACCCAAAATCTATCAGGTGCAAAAAAATAAGAAATAGTACTTCAGCTAAGGGTACTTTCACACTAGCGTTTATTTGAAATCGCGGCAGATGCGGTGAAAAAACCGCATCTGCCACGATTACCGCATACCGGCTGCACTTGCGGCATGGTTGCGGCACAGTTGCGGCAAGCCCCATGCAATGTATAGGCGGGCTTGCAGCAGGTGTGGCAAGTGCGGTTTTGGCACTTGCGTCAGGTGCGGCCGCGAAAAAAACCGCGGTCAGCCGGTATGCGGTAATCGCGGCAGATGCGGTTTTTTCACCGCATCTGCCGCTATTTCAAATAAACGCTAGTGTGAAAGTACCCTAAGCCTCTGACTTCAGCTATTAGGAAAGTTGAGCGAGTAAGCTAAGCTATGAGGTCGGTCCTGTGTGCACTGTAAGGCTGCTCCTCCCTGTCTGCCTGCCTGCCTACAGTCCTCTACACAGTACTCCTCTGTCCTCCTGGTAGCTCTCAGAAGAGCTGTTTGGGTTAAATATAAGGAATCTTGAAGTTTCCCTACACTGACTGACACTCCCTATGATCTGCTCCAGCATCTACCTCACCCTGCACTAGGCTCAGATCGTCACAGGAATGTGGAGGAAATGGCGGTGGCAAGGCTTATATACAGCCTCGCCTCTCATACATGGCATAGGCATCACGATGGACAGAAGCCAATCATAGTCCTGCCACAACCAACATGGCTGTGGCATTACTGAATATGATTGGCTAACATGCTTGTCCATCTTCACAAGTTTTCTGACCTAACACGCTAGGCTGTCTCGGAAGCTTTGTCGGAACATAACAGATTCTGTATTCGCGAGTCCCGAATACAGTATACAGGACTCGGATTCGTAGACTCGCTCAGACTCGCTCAGACTCGCTGCTGACAGCGGGTATCCGTGAAGCGGTGCGATTGTTTAAACGATTTGGGGAGATTCAAGCTACATAGCGATGTGATATAGCGAGTCTAGCGAGTGAGAAAAAGTAAACTCTGACAAAACTAGGATTGCCATTGACTTGCATTGGACTCGTTACTGTGCGAGTAATCGCTGGGAAACTCGCAGAATACCGAGTCCTGCGAGTCCCTTACTACTCGCCGAGTAACGAGTCCTAGCGAGTAGACTCGCCCATCCCTAATGGTCATCAGTATTAAGACACTTTGCTCAGACACTCATATTTAAGCAACATGCTGTCCATTTCCTTGTGAACCTCCTGAGATAGTTCTACTCCTTCATTGGACTCCAGCTGTGTTTCAATAAACTGATAGGACGTGATTTGGAAAGGCACACAGCTGTCTATATAAAGGTCCCGCTACATGTAGTGATATCGCTAACAATATTGTTGCAACGTCACAGGTTTTGTGACATTTCAGCGACCTCGCTAGCAAAGTGGTTGCGTTTGACATGCTGCAGCAACCAGCGATGAGCTCGCTGATCGCTGCGGAATGGCCAGGACCACTTTTTGGTCGTCAGTCTCCCGCTGGGCAGCATACATCGGCTTGTGTGACGCCCCTCTAACCCGATGTGTTTCTTGGTAACCAGGGTACACATCGAGTTACTAAGCACAGTGCACTTTGCTTAGTAACCCGATGTATACCCTGGTCACCAGCGTTCTCCTGCTTACCCCAGCCTATCAGAATACAGTAGCGGGACCTCGACATCGTGGAAAAGTATATTTTATATTATTTTCCACGATGTCAATGTCGTTACGCAGGTCGCTAGTCACTGAGGACATCTGCCTGTCTGACAGCTCATCAGCGACCACACAGCGATGTTCCAGGGTTCCCGGCCAGGTCGGATTGTTGGTGGGATCGCTGGAACATCATTATGTATAATGGGGGCTTAAGACTTCACAGCTCACAGTGCATGTCAGACCAAATGAGAATCATGAGGTCAAAGGAACTGCCAAGGAGCTGTGCACTTTGTAATACTTTTTCAGGTGGTTTGGAGCAGTAACCAACTGAAAAAGACTTTTTGTGCACATGGATGAGTTCATATCATTGTTTTTTTTCCATCTGAGAAAAATGGTCTGATTATGCTAAGCGCACTCTGATCCGAGTCTGATCAAAGTAGAATCTCTTTTTCTCGGATGTGGAAAAGATTGAAGAATAAAGTTTCTCCATCTTCTCTATTCTGTTGATCCATGAAAATAGGACCGCATTCCAATGTTCATATTTTTTACCCCCAGGCTTAGCCAAGTGCAATTCAATTCTCAGAGGAATATCATGCATGGACCACTTGGTCAGAGAAAAAAAATCCGAATATGCACCTTTTCTCTGACCAGGTTGTCCAAGATAAAACAAAATCACAGCATCCGTAAATCAGACTGCACATGGTTATAGATAATATTGGTCGGGTCGTCGGTTTTGTTAGATTGCACTTAGTTTTCTGCACAAGCTTTACATGTAAGTTCATACAAAATTTTTTAAGGCGTTTGTGAAGCTAAAACTATTCTACTGTTCTTCTCCAAGAACTCTTGAAGAAAAAACTCAACCTAAATGGCAAGAACTGTAGGAAGATACTACTTTGTTGTTTACCATTGAGCCATTTTTTGTAGATTCTTAAAAGGAAGAACCTAAAAAAAGAATCTCTCAATATGAAGATACAATATAATTAGATTATTCTCCTTCAGGACCAAAAACAATATTATTTTTTTTTATTTGGTTTTGGTCTTGTAAAAACATTTCCAAAAAGAATAAAACAATAAATTATATACATGCAGCAACCAAATGTACAAAAGTCCTGATTGACTGAATCCATGCGCTGGTTTCACCTCTACTGGAGGACATTCCACAAATACACCTCCGATTGGTAAGATAATACCTCCTTCCGTTTCCTGGAGCACACTATCCGACTTTTTTAGCGTGACATCTTTTTATCATGTATCCTCCTCCAAACTGTATTTAGATTGAGAAACACAGCAAAGATGCTAATGATACCCAGTACATTGACAATATGCAATATTCAATACATTACAAGAATGAATTAGATGTAAATTTAATGGAAAATCCTTCACCCAATAGGTAGATTACCAGCCTGTGGGCAAATTGGTCAATTTTTTTTGAGAAAGTATCATTTGAGATCAACTGATTACAATAAGCAGTGGCCACTTTTGGTGAAATGTGGTATTGCATGGTGGTGTAACATCTGTCTGAGGCCATAGGCTCAAAACGGCTATCTCAGACAGGAGGAGCATCCAATAAACTGACCAAGGTAAAACTGGATAACACCAATACAGAGCAGGAAACTAGCCAGGGAAGAATAAACTATATCTGGCAACTTCCAGCAGAAAGCTTTAGTAGGGTGTGGTGCCTTCCAATATGCAAAAGCTAGGAGCCCCATGATTTCAGCAAGACAACACACACACTCACGCTGTCAGCCATTCTGACCTTAGTAAATGGACAGAGCCTGTGCTTATCGGAGTTGCAGGTTCTGACTTTGCCTCTATCACCAGCACCCTACAGTGTGAATATGGCTGTGAATGGTGACAGAAGCTGATGTTGCAGGAGCAGACTATGATGGAGATATGACAGGTGGAACCAGAGAAGATCTCCTTTCTGGCTCAAAGAAAGGCATCCACCCTATGACATTGATTTATCCTCACTAGATGACTCCTTCTACTCTCAACACTACAATACTGTGACACTAGTTACTAATAACATGTATTGAGGCAGGGTAGTCAAGTGTTCCCGAGTCAATTACTTGGAGAGCATGTTAAAGATTAAAGGGATAAACAGAGGCATAGTCAGGTCATGGTCCAGAGTCAGACTACCAGGAGAGTAGCTGACAAGAGCAAATGGGCTATACAAACGGGTGGTCAGAACTAGGTCCAAGGTCAAGCAGTAAGATTTTAATTAAACAGAGCGCAGTAATAAAGGCCAACAAACACCACTGAACAGAATGCTATGACTTACAGAGATCTGGGACTAACTGCTCAGCTATGTAATCACTGGAAACAGGGAACACATGAATAGCACAACACATCCAAGAACCGGATTGGACAACTGAGCTGTCACTCAATAAACCAACAGCTCAGCACACCCAGTACATTATTGGATGATTGAGCTGTCATTCTCCAGATTGACAGCTCAGCAGACCCTGATTTCATAGATACAATAAACAGTCAGTTACTCATTATGTCCTAGACACACTGAGTGGAGTAATCCTGACAAATATACTCCTTATGGCTTTATCTCAAAGTTGAAAACTTTTTATAGCCATGACTTGTTCAAAGCAGCGTGGAAAACATCTACCTTTTGAGTTTGCAATTACGATGGAGAAAAAGTAAAAAATCGGGGCTGACACCATACCATGTAAACCTTTGCAACCATAGGGACACATTGGGCTAGGAGGACTGATGGGAGCATGTCCTGTTCTTCGCAAAGTCAAGAATTGGAAGGACCAGGTGCGGAATTTTTAAAGGAGTTTTCCAAAGTGTTGTTTCAACGTTTGACCTTGGATGTGGTGGAATAACAAAAGATTGGCAGGGACATGAAAAGAATTAGCAAGTGGGAGAAGAATACAGTTTGGAAGGCATCAAATTTTTAATTCACCGAACCTTCTTTTGCATCATAAATTTCTCGCAATTATCAACCACCGCAGACGTCCTGGATAATGGAGTGCCAGGATGTCATGATTCTTTCCTTTTGGGATGGGGGATTTTTGAACCTCTGGGAAGGGCCCACAGGCAAGTGTCGGATGGAGTCACAGGGGTCCATTGCAGAGGGAACATGTACAGCCTCACCAGTGCCAAGGCGTAATGGGACCCATTTACTGTATACCTCCAAAGCAGGTGGAATTCTTCCATAAAAGAAGCTATTGAACTGTAATGGGTCCATATACTGTTCTTGCACAGGGCCCCTTCTGTCTGTGTCCGGCCCTGACCCTCTGTGGCATGACGGGTTCACATCCTGCTTACAAGAACACCTATTGATTAGGAATGCCAAAAATATAATTTTTATACAGTATACCTGTTCTGTTTCTATTTTGTAATCCTTTTTTTTTTGGGAGAGGGAGTGATGGGGGTTGCAAAATAGCAAAGGATAATGTTATCACAATCATAGTAACTATGGTTCACCCGGTGACTGAACTTTCTTGACGCACAACCAAAAGAAAAAAAATCATTTTCCTGGCAGCTGAAGGACTCAAAGTGATTTTGCAAAACAGAATACAAAAAAATTAACTTGCAGAACTTTATACTGTAACTTTTTGCCGAGTCACATTCGGCGGGGGAGAGGGGGGAGGAAAAAGTTGTTTTTTTCAAATATTTGATTGTGTATGAGTCAGCTGTCTGGTCTTCCAGCTGCCTTATCTGCTCCTCATGACCTTGTATGAGCCAGAATTAGCTCTTAATTGGCCCCTGTTTTGAGAACATAACTAGTAACAACAGAACTGTTATCAACAGAGGATTCTAAATAGGAGTGTTTGCTATTCTGGTCCTGATTGTGTGCTTATACAGAACAGTCTAAAGAAGATGTTTTTCTTCATCTTGACCTTTGATCAACATAAAAGAATTTAAAGACAAATAGTAGAAAATGAGTAAATGGTTTTTAATCATTTCTTATGGTAAAGGGGTCTGTCAAAAACACACAACCAGTCAAAAACATTGTCTTACTACTTCCGTACTCCCCCCTCAACAAGTTAAATCTGCTTTTGGTGAAAATGCAAGTCTAATTGGTCCAGGAACAATGTAGACGTTGCAGAGGGCAGGGGTACTCGACAATCCAGGGCAACAGTCTATAGTTCATGGTGGCGTGGTGGAAGCCGTGGCCCTGACCGGACATGATAAAGGGTTATTTTTACAGGAGATAAAAGAGATTGTTGTGACGCCAGCTCAGGTATCTGGTCAGGGATGACCAGCACTGTATAAAGGATCCCCAAGGAATAGCTAGTGATGAAGCAAGATGGATCACTCCCCTCAGATGGAGCGGGTCCTGGGCATCTTAGTAGGTATTGAGTAGAGGAGATGGGGAGGATGGTAGAGATGGGAAGCAGCAGTGAGGAAGTGCAGGGTAGTTGCAGAAAGGAATCAAGGAAACAGTCTCTTTCTTTACCTTTTACTTGGTATTGCAATCATCTACAGATCCAGGGTACTGGTTCACCGGGCTGGACGATCTGGCCATTCTGAGAAGAAATAAGATATAATGGACGGGTATATGGCCTTCCCAGCTGTCTTCTCCTTCAGACGAGGTTCTAGACACTATCCGCTTCCCTATGTGCCTCTTCCTTCCTCGTGGCTACTAGCAGGCATGCAGCCAGCCAACCACAGACTCTTGAGACCTTGGGCCCACCCCGGTTCTTCCAGCCCTATCACGGTCACTGTGCCTCTGGTAGTCTCACAGTATGACTGCTAGGCTTGCAACTCAGCAGTCTCCAGATTGCTGCCAGGCATGAAGTCCTGACAGCCTGAGATTTTGGCTCTCGTCCATAGCTTGTGTCCTGCACAGCTCGAAGGCTGTCAGCAGGCTCACACACTTATCCACTGCTCGACTCTCTGTCTCCTAGCTTCTTCTGAGTTCTAACTACTAGTGCCATCACTCCCTCCTACATCTCACTGCAGCTAACTCCTCCCCTCAGTCAGTGTCTACCTGTCCACAGACTAGGGATTGGGAAGTGTGTGTAAGTATGGGGAGTCCATCATAGAATACCTGAGTTCTTCTCAGACGTGGTATTAGTGCTGATGGAGTTAACTACCACTTTGGCGACCAGACCACAGGGGCGCCACAGAACCATCCCAATTCTCATGCTCTTTTTGAGTGGGCAGTTCCCATTTATTATCATTTTCCCAGCACTGTAGGAGCTGGAGCTTCCCTTCGTCTCACTTAGAGTGCAGTTGGTTGGCCTATATAAATCGAACGTAGATCAGAATTCAGTGCTCGAACTGGCCAATGGCTCTCCCATCTGTATTGTGACAGCTGCATAGAAATACATGAAGCTGTTAAGCTCAGGTCAGGAGAGTCACCGGCCAGTTCGAGCATTGGATTCCGATCTTTGTACAATTTATACGGCCATATGACTGCAACCTTACTGGTACATGTTGCTTCTGCCATGGTCCATTGGAGGTCAGACCTACAGTAATTATTGTGAGAACCGAGGGGTGCATTGAGGATTCAGAGGGTCGCAACCAGAAACCAAGCCAGAAGTCGATTGGTTAAACAAGTTCTTTACTCGAGGGTCAAGGATGGAAAGATAGGATTTGATTTTGTAAAGGCAATCTCCCTGTTTCTCACAGCAAGAAATATTCACAAACATATAGTTTTTAAGGTTGAAGGAAGACTTTAAGTCCATCTAGTTCAACCCATAGCCTAACATGTTGATCCAGAGGAAGGCAAAAAAAAACCATGTGGTAACACTAAGCTCCACATTGGGGAAAAAATTCCTTCCTGACTCCAGATATGACAATCAGACTAGTTCCCTGGATCAACGCCCTATCAAAGAATCTAGTATATATAACTGGTAATATTATAATTTTCAAGAAAGGCATCCAGGCCCTTCTTAAATGTTAGTAGTGACTCACTCATTACAACATCATGTGGCAGAGAGTTCCATAGTCTCACTGCTCTTACAGTAAAGAATCCACGTCTGTGATTATGATTAAACCTTCTTTCCTCCAGACGTAGAGGATGCCATCTTGTCCCCGTCTCAGGCCTAAGAGTAAAGAGATCATTAGAAAGGTCTCTGTACTGTCCCCTCAATAATTTATACATTATTATAAGATCACCCCTAAGCCTTCGTTTTTCCAAGCTAAATAACCCCAAGTTTAATAACCTGTCTTGGTATTGCAGACCCCTCAGTCCTCTAATGACTTTTGTCGCTCTTCTCTGGACCCGCTCTAGTTCAGAGGACCAGGATCAAAGTGGAACAATGTAAATATAATGGGTGCCCAGCAGAGCGAGTACTTGGAGAAGGACAAGGATTCACAAATGTATCACAATAACTACAGTATGTTTTCCAATAAATCTATACACATATATACAAATTGTCACTTCAGTGAGGAAGTGGACGAACTATAGCGCCATCTCATAATCAACTCTTTAAAAAGCCTTTTAATATGACTTAGGATTTGTGCCAGATCAGAACCCCAAACTGCAGACGCTGCCAGGCAGATTTCTCTCCATGAGGAAAATAATTAGTTCCCCAGACCTATACATATATACTCATATATACACCCTAGTAGAAGGAATATTCGAGTATCTAACACGCTTAGTCCAACACAGGCTTGTGAAACTAGCTGCAGCTTTTGCCAACTTTTGGTGCCAAAAACAGCGTCTACACTTATCAGCGTCTGTGCTGTTGTTTACTTAAACTAAAGGCTTTATTACCCTGTGATTAACACTGCGAGACTAGAAAGTCACATGCATGGCAGTCTGACACACCCCTGCTGTGATTGACGCCTCACTGTCGATGTAAAATCTCTATTGAGAGCCTTGTGTAGGCAGGGGCAGCTCTCTCAGCTCTGCTATGTTCCTGAAACTAAATACTTTGTTTGTTTGAGAGCGGCTTCAGCGAGTAATCTAATGTGATACATTGTTGAATTCAGGGCTTTTTTGCCTATTTTATGTTGCTATCAGATGGGTTTCAAAAGACTGTTGACACATTCCCTTTAAAACTCCAAAGCCCCCCATAACAGGTCTCCGCATCCACCATGGTAAAGTCTCCAGAGGCGCTATAGTCAGGGGCGACCCCAGAGAATAACGCTTTTATACAGAATTTCATAGAACCCTTCATGGTTCATCTAGAGACGGCTCTGTGCCCCTACGCATTTTAAGCAAAGACCATAAAGTGCAGTTACTTCTTTATTATAATATATGAATCTCATAACTAAAATTGTTAAATATTCAAGACACACAATTTGTAAGACTATGTACAAAGCAGATGGTATTAATGTCACCTTTTATGTCATCCTCGTGCTATATAGCTTCACGCTCCCTGCTCTGAATCCTAATACATTTGACGCAAATTCCTTAGATCGCTTCAGTAAGTGCTTGTTCAAAGCTGGCAGTTTTATTGATGCATAAAAACCAATGTTCTCTCACTTAGAATTAAAATAATGTGTAATGAATCTTCCTCAAGCGCTCCATAAATCAGCCACGTAAGATAGATTTTGTACCGGTGCTGAAGAAAGAAAGAATCGCTTTCCATACGTCGCCACATACTCCCGAAACCTAAGGGGTTAAGTACGTGTAGAACCTATGGAGTCTTTCGCGGAGGGGGGTGAAGGGTTCCAAAATGTGGAATGTCTGGGGTTTGTCATTCATGTAACTTGACAAAAAAATTTATCTTTCAGGATCCAATTAATGTATTCAAATCAAGGTGAATAAAAGGATATAATCTACAATTAAAGCGCCGCTAAAAAATAAAAATAACAAAAAAAAAACTACTTCCTGATGTGCGAGAAATTAAAGGAGGATTTCATCAAAGTCAGCATTTTTGGTTCAAAAACAGGAGAATGAAGATGAGATTGAAACAATTCATTTTGGTTCTGGGGTGGATGGGGGAGGGGGCGAGCGCTTGTTTGATCACAGCTAATACGAAGCATCATCCTCGTATCAATGCAAATTATTTCAGACCTGCGCTCATCCTTCAAGGATTAAAATGACCTAGAATTGTGTTTTGAACATGCAAATAGAGTCTGTGGAGCCCCTGTTAGGAGTCTCAAACACAGAACTAGCCATATATCCCTCCAGGGAAGGACCCAGCCAAGGGGTGGCTCCTTGCGGAGAACACCATAACCACCATATGAAGTGGCCCTTTAAGTCAATATCTAACTCTTTTACAAGTTTACAGATATGACAAGGGAATACCAAGGCCAAGTATCCATCCACATACAGCTGTTTCGGGGTGTTGCCCCTCATCAGTGTGGAGTAGGATTCTGGCTAGGTGGGAGCAAGGCCTAGTAGACCAAGATTGCAAAGTATTCACTGATCTCAGGGAGACCAGTCCAAGAAAACACTGCGGGCAGCTGGCTAAAGCGCTCAAACACAGTGAATTCCTAGGCACATTGCCCCCTGGGAAATATGAACATGCAAATAGAGTCTGTGGAGCCCCTGTTAGGAGTCTCAAACACAGAACTAGCCATATATCCCTCCAGGGAAGGACCCAGCCAAGGGGTGGCTCCTTGCGGAGAACACCATAACCACCATATGAAGTGGCCCTTTAAGTCAATATCTAACTCTTTTACAAGTTTACAGATATGACAAGGGAATACCAAGGCCAAGTATCCATCCACATACAGCTGTTTCGGGGTGTTGCCCCTCATCAGTGTGGAGTGGGATTCTGGCTAGGTGGGAGCAAGGCCTAGTAGACCAAGATTGCAAAGTATTCACTGATCTCAGGGAGACCAGTCCAAGAAAACACTGCGGGCAGCTGGCTAAAGCGCTCAAACACAGTGAATTCCTAGGCACATTGCCCCCTGGGAAATATGAACATGCAAATAGAGTCTGTGGAGCCCCTGTTAGGAGTCTCAAACACAGAACTAGCCATATATCCCTCCAGGGAAGGACCCAGCCAAGGGGTGGCTCCTTGCGGAGAACACCATAACCACCATATGAAGTGGCCCTTTAAGTCAATATCTAACTCTTTTACAAGTTTACAGATATGACAAGGGAATACCAAGGCCAAGTATCCATCCACATACAGCTGTTTCGGGGTGTTGCCCCTCATCAGTGTGGAGTAGGATTCTGGCTAGGTGGGAGCAAGGCCTAGTAGACCAAGATTGCAAAGTATTCACTGATCTCAGGGAGACCAGTCCAAGAAAACACTGCGGGCAGCTGGCTAAAGCGCTCAAACACAGTGAATTCCTAGGCACATTGCCCCCTGGGAAATATGAACATGCAAATAGAGTCTGTGGAGCCCCTGTTAGGAGTCTCAAACACAGAACTAGCCATATATCCCTCCAGGGAAGGACCCAGCCAAGGGGTGGCTCCTTGCGGAGAACACCATAACCACCATATGAAGTGGCCCTTTAAGTCAATATCTAACTCTTTTACAAGTTTACAGATATGACAAGGGAATACCAAGGCCAAGTATCCATCCACATACAGCTGTTTCGGGGTGTTGCCCCTCATCAGTGTGGAGTAGGATTCTGGCTAGGTGGGAGCAAGGCCTAGTAGACCAAGATTGCAAAGTATTCACTGATCTCAGGGAGACCAGTCCAAGAAAACACTGCGGGCAGCTGGCTAAAGCGCTCAAACACAGTGAATTCCTAGGCACATTGCCCCCTGGGAAATATGAACATGCAAATAGAGTCTGTGGAGCCCCTGTTAGGAGTCTCAAACACAGAACTAGCCATATATCCCTCCAGGGAAGGACCCAGCCAAGGGGTGGCTCCTTGCGGAGAACACCATAACCACCATATGAAGTGGCCCTTTAAGTCAATATCTAACTCTTTTACAAGTTTACAGATATGACAAGGGAATACCAAGGCCAAGTATCCATCCACATACAGCTGTTTCGGGGTGTTGCCCCTCATCAGTGTGGAGTAGGATTCTGGCTAGGTGGGAGCAAGGCCTAGTAGACCAAGATTGCAAAGTATTCACTGATCTCAGGGAGACCAGTCCAAGAAAACACTGCGGGCAGCTGGCTAAAGCGCTCAAACACAGTGAATTCCTAGGCACATTGCCCCCTGGGAAATATGAACATGCAAATAGAGTCTGTGGAGCCCCTGTTAGGAGTCTCAAACACAGAACTAGCCATATATCCCTCCAGGGAAGGACCCAGCCAAGGGTGGCTCCTTGCGGAGAACACCATAACCACCATATGAAGTGGCCCTTTAAGTCAATATCTAACTCTTTTACAAGTTTACAGATATGACAAGGGAATACCAAGGCCAAGTATCCATCCACATACAGCTGTTTCGGGTGTTGCCCCTCATCAGTGTGGAGTAGGATTCTGGCTAGGTGGGAGCAAGGCCTACTCCACACTGATGAGGGGCAACACCCCGAAACAGCTGTATGTGGATGGATACTTGGCCTTGGTATTCCCTTGTCATATCTGTAAACTTGTAAAAGAGTTAGATATTGACTTAAAGGGCCACTTCATATGGTGGTTATGGTGTTCTCCGCAAGGAGCCACCCCTTGGCTGGGTCCTTCCCTGGAGGGATATATGGCTAGTTCTGTGTTTGAGACTCCTAACAGGGGCTCCACAGACTCTATTTGCAAGTTCATATTTCCCAGGGGCAATGTGCCTAGGAATTCACTGTGTTTGAGCGCTTTAGCCAGCTGCCCGCAGTGTTTTCTTGGACTGGTCTCCCTGAGATCAGTGAATACTTTGCAATCTTGGTCCACTAGGCCTTGCTCCCACCTAGCCAGAATCCTACTCCACACTGATGAGGGGCAACACCCCGAAACAGCTGTATGTGGATGGATACTTGGCCTTGGTATTCCCTTGTCATATCTGTAAACTTGTAAAAGAGTTAGATATGACTTAAAGGGCCACTTCATATGGTGTTATGGTGTTCTCCGCAAGGAGCCACCCCTTGGCTGGGTCCTTCCCTGGAGGGATATATGGCTAGTTCTGTGTTGAGACTCCTAACAGGGGCTCCACAGACTCTATTTGCATGTTCATATTTCCCAGGGGGCAATGTGCCTAGAATTCACTGTGTTTGAGCGCTTTAGCCAGCTGCCCGCAGTGTTTTCTTGGACTGGTCTCCCTGAGATCAGTGAATACTTTGCAATCTTGGTCTACTAGCCTTGCTCCCACCTAGCCAGAATCCTACTCCACACTGATGAGGGGCAACACCCCGAAACAGCTGTATGTGGATGGATACTTGGCCTTGGTATTCCCTTGTCATATCTGTAAACTTGTAAAAGAGTTAGATATTGACTTAAAGGGCCACTTCATATGGTGGTTATGGTGTTCTCCGCAAGGAGCCACCCCTTGGCTGGGTCCTTCCCTGGAGGGATATATGGCTAGTTCTGTGTTTGAGACTCCTAACAGGGGCTCCACAGACTCTATTTGCATGTTCATATTTCCCAGGGGGCAATGTGCCTAGGAATTCACTGTGTTTGAGCGCTTTAGCCAGCTGCCCGCAGTGTTTTCTTGGACTGGTCTCCCTGAGATCAGTGAATACTTTGCAATCTTGGTCTACTAGGCCTTGCTCCCACCTAGCCAGAATCCTACTCCACACTGATGAGGGGCAACACCCCGAAACAGCTGTATGTGGATGGATACTTGGCCTTGGTATTCCCTTGTCATATCTGTAAACTTGTAAAAGAGTTAGATATTGACTTAAAGGGCCACTTCATATGGTGGTTATGGTGTTCTCCGCAAGGAGCCACCCCTTGGCTGGGTCCTTCCCTGGAGGGATATATGGCTAGTTCTGTGTTTGAGACTCCTAACAGGGGCTCCACAGACTCTATTTGCATGTTCATATTTCCCAGGGGGCAATGTGCCTAGGAATTCACTGTGTTTGAGCGCTTTAGCCAGCTGCCCGCAGTGTTTTCTTGGACTGGTCTCCCTGAGATCAGTGAATACTTTGCAATCTTGGTCTACTAGGCCTTGCTCCCACCTAGCCAGAATCCTACTCCACACTGATGAGGGGCAACACCCCGAAACAGCTGTATGTGGATGGATACTTGGCCTTGGTATTCCCTTGTCATATCTGTAAACTTGTAAAAGAGTTAGATATTGACTTAAAGGGCCACTTCATATGGTGGTTATGGTGTTCTCCGCAAGGAGCCACCCCTTGGCTGGGTCCTTCCCTGGAGGGATATATGGCTAGTTCTGTGTTTGAGACTCCTAACAGGGGCTCCACAGACTCTATTTGCATGTTCATATTTCCCAGGGGGCAATGTGCCTAGGAATTCACTGTGTTTGAGCGCTTTAGCCAGCTGCCCGCAGTGTTTTCTTGGACTGGTCTCCCTGAGATCAGTGAATACTTTGTAGAATTGTGTTTTAACACAGTCTCCACTTTCTTTGGAAGGAAAGTCACACTGAAAAGATTAAAAAACTGAAGATTTGAAAAGGACTTAAAGCCGACCTGTCATCTGGTCAAAATCGGACGGATTTTGCTCTTATTTTATTCCCGCTGTTCCCCTGATTATTGAGGTTTGATTTTTCTTTTTTTTAACATTCACTTACAGGTTCCAAAGTTAAGGTCGTTTTATTACAGGGTAATTATTCAGAGTAGTCCAAAGATACGCCTCTGAGAATCCCATGAGACATGCTCCATTAGTAGAGGATCCAATGAGACACGCCTCCTTAGTAGAGGATCCCATGAGACACGCCTCCTTAGTAGAGGATCCCATGAGACACACCTCCTTAGTAGAGAATCCCATGAGACACTCCTCCTTAGTAGAGAATCCCATAAGGCACCCCTCCTTAGTGGAGGATCCCATGAAACATGCCTCCTTACTAGAGAATCCCATGAGACATGCTCCATTCGTAGAGGATCCCATGAGACACGCCTCCTTAGTAGAGAATCCCAAAACAGAAAAAAAACTGCATAGCACTCACAGACTAATGTGAACCGATGCCAGCAGGGCTGCTGGATCAAATAGCTAGAAAAAAAATACTTTTTAACTTTTTTTCTCATATATATATATATAGCTTATTAGCATATGTACATCATTGGTAGTAACCGAGTGCTGCAGAGTATTTTTTTCTAGTTATTTGATCCAGCAGCCCTGCTGGCACCGGTTCACATTAGTCTGTGAGTGCTATGCAGTTTTTTTTTCTTTTTTTTTTTTTTTCTGTTTTGTATCTTATGGAGTGGCTGGCTCCTTGCTGCAATTTGCACCCTTGTTGACTGCAGGTGATCTAGGGTGAGATGGGGTCTGCCCACTGAGAGGTGGGGGGTGGACAAGGAGGATAGGGATATCAGAGTAGGACTCGTCGGACCTGAAGTCACTTTGTCGCAGTCGACGAGCAAACAGACATTGGCCAATGTGTGTACCAAGAACTTCAGAATAAAAAGATAAGATTTTGAGTTTTTTGAAAAAACGTAAGTTTTTAACTTTTTTCTCATATATATATATATAGCTTATTAGCATATGTACATCATTGGTAGTAACCGAGTGCTGCAGAGTATTTTTTTCTAGTTAGTAGAGAATCCCATGAGACACATCTCCTTAGTAGAGAATCCCATGAGACACGCCTCCTTAGTAGTGAATTCCATGACACATGCCTCCTTAGTAGAGAATCCCATGAGACACGCCTCCTTACTAGAGGATCCCATGAGATACCCCTCCTTAGTAGAGAATTCCATGACACATGCCTCCTTAGTAGAGAATCCCATGAGACACGCCTCCTTAGTAGAGAATTCCATGACCCATGCCTCCTTAGTAGAGAATCCCATGAGACACGCCTCCTTACTAGCGGATCCCATGAGACACCCCTCCTTAGTAGAGAATTCCATGACACATGCCTCCTTAGTAGAGAATCCCATGAGACACGCCTCCTTACTAGAGGATCCCATGAGACACCCCTCCTTAGTAGAGAATTCCATGACACATGCCTCCTTAGTAGAGAATCCCATGAGACACGCCTCCTTACTAGAGGATCCCATGAGACACCCCTCCTTAGTAGAGAATTCCATGACGCATGCCTCCTTAGAAGAGAATCCCATGAGACACGCCTCCTTACTAGAGGATCCCATGAGACACACCTCCTTAGTAGAAAATCCCATGAGTCACGCCTCCTTAGTAGAGGATCCCATGAGACACGCCTCCTTATTAGAGGATCCCATGAGACATGCCTCCTTAGTAGAGGATCCCATGAGACACACCTCCTTATTAGACAATCCCATGAGACATGCTCCATTAGTAGAGGATCCCATGAGACACGCCTCCTTAGTAGAGATTCCATGAGACACACCTCCTTAGTAGAGGATCTCATGAGACATGCCCTCTTAGTAGAGAATCCCATAAGACATGCCTCCTTAGTAGAGAATCGCATGAGACACTCCTCCTTAGTAGAAAATCCCATGAGACATGCCCTCTTAGTAGAGAATCACATAAGAAACACCTCCTTAGTAGAGGATCCCATGAGACATGCCCTCTTAGTAGAGAATCACGAGAGATGCCCCCTTAGTAGAGAATCCCATGAACATGCCCTCTTAGTAGAGGATCCCATGAGATACACCTCATTATTAGAGGATCCCATGAGACATACCCCATTAGTAGAGAATCCTGAGAGACATGCCCTCTTAGTAGATAAATCCAGGAGAAACACCCCCTTAGTAGAGGATCCTGTGAGACATGTTACCTTAGTACAGTATCTTGAGAGATAGGGCCCCTTAGTAAGAATTCCATGAGACATGTCCCCTTGCTGGAGGATCCCATGAGACACACCCCCTTAGTAGAGAATCCCATGACACATGCCCCTTAGCAGGGGATCCCATGAGACACACCCCTTTGTAGAGGATCCCATGACACATGTCCCTTATCAGAGGATCCCATAAGACCATAAGACCAGCTGGCAACTGGCACCTTTTGGAAGCACTACTTGCTACTGAAGCTAGTACAACGTGGAAGCTCTCCAAAAAAATCTTCTCTATCCCATGAGACATGCCCCTGAGTTGAGGATGACACACATGATAAACACCCCTTAGCAGAGAATCCCATGAGACATGCCCCATTGGTAGAGGATCCCATGAGACACACCCCCTTAGTAGAGAATCCCATGAGACATGCTCCTTAACAGAAGATCCCATAAGACACATCCCTTATCAGAGGATCCCATGAGACATGCCCCTAAAAAAAAACTGGAGCAGTGGGAATAAAATAAGAGCAAAAACTGGTCACCTCAAACCTGGTGACAGGTCCTCTTTAAAGGGGACCAGACACTGCAGTTGACCAATGTTGGGTGGTCTTAATGCATCATGATGTTGGTGATTAATACTTACATCATTGAGGCATTGGACCTTTGTTAATGAATCAGGACATTACAATATATTTCTGGTCATTCTCATAACAAAACTATAAGCCCCCAGGCCCACCATAAACATTCATCCATGGGTGATCCATCATGAAAGGATTGGGATCTCCTTGATGGCAGTGTGAGGTGGATCCAGAATAATGTTAAACTTAAGTTGGACTGGATTGCCATTAATGAAGCTTTTATTTTATCTATTCAGTTCCACAAATGTATAGACTGTCTGTGGGTCTCCTGACCTAAAATTGACAGCCTTATGTATATCAATGAGGGTGTTGAGTTCAGGTCAGGACAAATGTGGCCTGTCCAAGTGTTGGGTTGCTGGCCATACAAGGCCCTGGTAATTGAGGACGAGGCTGGGCCTTGGCTATGGAATAGCCCTGATTCCATTGAGCTTGCGTCGGACGACTCCCCAATGCAAAAACTCTGTTCAGGATTGCCCATAGTGAGGTCCAAAGCACACACAAACAAGCTTTCAGTTAAGGTTTACTCAAACAGTCTTGTGAAACACAGGCACCAAGCTTAAACATTACTCTTTCAGGGATATTCACAAATAGCTGAATTTGGCACAGACAGCTTCTGCCATCCTTGTATCTCCATGCTTTCACCCACTACATTCAGCATCACAGTATCCCGCTGCAAATTCATTGAGTCTCTATTGGCTCCCGCCTAACTCTCCCGTAGGGATGCACAATTACAAAAGGTTAGGGCCACTTTCTAGACAGACATTGCTTTACTGCCAGCACTGTATCATTAGTAAGCTCACCACACCTGTATTGGAGGAACCATTCTCTTCCTGAGAAGCCACCAAAAGCCTGGATTGAATATCAACACCTGGTAAATGATCCTCGCCTCCGTCCTTGGCCCACTTCCTGCCCACACTCACTTCTCGTGGTGACCTAGACGGCCCAATTAAATAAGCAGAAGGGGCAGCTAAGGTGATTTTCGCTCCCCACAGGTGGAACGGTTCCCCAGGGAAACCGGTAAAGTTTATAGTGGTGGTAGACCATTGGGGTGCAGGACTGAGGGCGTAGAATACCCGACAGACACACAGTACGTAGTCTTCTTTACCTTTACTTTCCTGTATAGGGAAGATGGTGTATCACAGTCCACGCTGCTGCCTCAATGGAATCACAAGGAATGGATGTCTCCAAGAAGTCACAAGGAAGGCAAGGTTCCAAAGTAATGATCTCCTTTGGAATCTTGCCTTCCTTGTGACTTCTTGGAGACATCCATTCCTTGTGATTCCATTGAGGCAGCAGCACGGACCATGATACACCATCTTCCCTATACAGGAGCATTTTTCCACGTACGAGTGGCTGGTGGAGATCCTGCAGCAGCTATAAACCGAAGGCTTATAAACCAGTTGTGGGTCACACAACTGGACCAGGTGAGTGCACACCTATAGATAAACTCACACAAACAGTGTAACTAGTGATAGGGCACTATTGCGCCTCTTGTCTCCCCCCTTTTTTGTCTTTACCTTTACTTGTAGTTGAAGGTTTAGACCAGGACACTGACCACAGGTGATGTTGTGAGTTGGACAGCCTGGAAGCAAGTTAGGGATCTCCTCACCCGGTGAGTTCTAAGGCCACCCTTCTGCACTCCTCTTTTCTGCCTGTAGCTCATCTGCCTGTAGCTAAGCTGCGACCCTCTCTTCCTGCTGGCAAGTCTCTCATCCGTATGGCAAGCAGCCTGAGCCCTTCTCTAGCACCACTCCTCTGGTGACTGTCCCTGAGTTCTCAGGTACTGCTGTGCCTCTAGGTGCTTTGATGTGGCCAGGAGACGTCGTTTTGGCTGCTGGGTCTTTAGTACCCACGCAACCTCGGACTCCGGTGTCAATTTCTGGTGCTCTGCTCTGGGGTGAGCAATTGGCTCTGCTTCCCAGGTCTTCTTCTCTCCTTCCTCAGACCCTCTCCGGCGGGTCCCTCACACTTGCTGCTCTCTATCCTGGGAAGAGCTCTTTCGGTTCCAGCCCCCAGGTTGTCTGTTCTCTTCTTCTTTTCAGACTGACTCACTGACTAACTCACTCACTAACTAACTAACTAACCCATCCTCCAGGCCGGAATTTATAGGGGAGCTCCCCTTAACTCTAGTTGTGAGCTCCCCCTTCAGGCCTGGAGTCAGGAAAAGTGTTGAATGCTGTGGGTTTACCTGGTGTGGATACCCTTTCTTGCTTCCAAGCATGACATCACCCCCCGAGGAAGGCAATACCACTGTTGCATCTGGAATCTGGGGTGTCACAACTCTCCTCCTGATTTTGCACAGGAAGTCCTTTTTATAGACTGGGTCCCACTCCTAAGGAGTGTCAATAATTATCATTCACAACCTTATATAACTACAGGGGATCGGGGAGCAGTCTTCACCTTTAGCCACTAGGTGGCCACATACACATACACATTATTAAATACATAACTTTCAAATGTATCACAAACACAATATACCCCTTTAACATGGTGACAACACCCTGGACCCTCTTACACGAACATCATGTTCCATTATCGGACTGAGACACGGATGTGTGAATGCAGCTGGAATTTAGTACTGTGGTACTTGGTTGAAGCCATAGCTAGTGGAGAACGTAGTGGGGGCTTAGTGATTCTTGTGTAGATATTGTTGTCAGTGACATAGAATAGAATGCTTGATTAAGAGTTGTCCAAGAGTAACATAGTAACATAGTTTTTAAGGTTGAAGGAAGACTTTAAGTCCATCTAGTTCAACCCATAGCCTAACATGTTGATCCAGAGGAAGGCAAAAAAAAAACATGTGGCAACACTAAGCTCCACATTGGGGGAAAAAATTCCTTCCTGACTCCAGATACGGCAATCAGACTAATTCCCTGGATCAACGCCCTATCAAAGAATCTAGTATGTATAACTGGTAATATTATAGTTTTCAAGAAAGGCATCCAGGCCCTTCTTAAATGTTAGTAGTGACTCACTCATTACAACATCATGTGGCAGAGAGTTCCACAGTCTCACTGCTCTTACAGTAAAGAATCCACGTCTGTGATTATGATTAAACCTTCTTTCCTTCAGACGTAGAGGATGCCCCCTTGTCCCAGTCTCAGGCCTAAGAGTAAAGAGATCATTAGAAAGGTCTCTGTACTGTCCCCTCATATATTTATACATTATTATAAGATCACCCCTAAGCCTTCGTTTTTCCAAGCTAAATAACCCCAAGTTTAATAACCTGTCTTGGTATTGCAGACCCCTCAGTCCTCTAATAACCTTGGTTGCTCTTCTCTGGACCCGCTCTAGTTCAGCTATGTCTTTCTTATACACCGGAGACCAGAATTGTACACAGTATTCTAAGTGTGGTCGCACTAGTGACTTGTATAGAGGTAAAATTATGTTCTCCTCATGAGCATCTATGCCTCTTTTAATGTATCCCATTATTTTATTTGCCTTTGCAGCAGCTGCCTGACACTGGTCACTAAATGTGAGTTTGTCATCTACCGATACACCCAGGTCTTTTTCAGTGACAGTTTTGCCCAGTGTTTTACAATTAAGCACATAATTATACCTTTTGTTTCCTCTGCCCAAGTGCATGACTTTACATTTATCCCCATTAAAGCTCATTTGCCATTTAGCAGCCCAAGCTTCTAGTTTACATAAGTCCTCCTGTAATATAAAATTGTCCTCCTCTGTATTGATTACCCTGCAGAGTTTAGTGTCATCTGCAAATATTGAGATTCTACTCTGTATGCCCCCTACAAGGTCATTAATAAATATATTAAAAAGAAGCGAATCCAGCACTGACCCCTGTGGTACCCCACTGTTAACTGTGACCCATTCTGAGTGTGTTCCATTAATGACCACCCTTTGTTTCCTATCACTAAGCCAGTGACAAGCAACATGTGCTATCCTATGGATCCTGCAGTGGAGCTGGATATAAAGAAGTGCCAGAGCTGAAACTGCCGGACATAAACTGTTGCGTAGTCAGAAACGTAAAATGCTGTCATTACCCAGCAGCAGACTCAGCTACAGAGCCTGCTAAGATACACACAGTGCACACACCCATGCTACATGAATGGTGGATGTAGCGAGTGGGAACTTATGCAGTTTGAGCCTCGTAGGCATTACCATGGCTCTTCTGGGTGCTGTGTTGACACTAACTCCTTCTACCTGATATCCAGGAATATCATTCCCGGCAGTGTGTAACTTGAAGATCATGAGCCTTGATGCAAAATCTCCAACGGGGCCCCCGATTATTGTCTTTAAAGGGAACCTGTCACCTCATGCTACCCCCCTGACCTTTCACTAGCTGTCCCTACACCTACACTAGCTTCCCTACACCTGGTGCATTGTGGGGCTTAATCACGTGGTACGGCGCCAGCTTCTGGCACATGCGCAGTGCGCATATAGAAGCCGGCGCCGTACCACGTGATTAAGCCCCACAATGCACCGGGTCAGATATGACGTACCGTCCGGTGCATCATAGGAGGAAAGGGGGGCGGGAGATTCCAACAGAGGAGGAGATGAAGAAACAATAATGATGCCCAGCGGGGCGTGCGGTGATGCAGCGAGGAGGGGAGATTGGAGCCTGGAGCCGCCTTTGCAGTCTCCTGACTGAGCAACGTTCTGTAAGTTATAAGTCATTTTTAAACATCTTTATAGGGCAGATTTACAGCAGACAGCGATGGTTAGGGAGCAGCTAGGAAGGTGTAGGGACAGCTCATGATAGGTCAGGGCTGTAGCATGAGGTGACAGGTTCCCCTTAATAGTTTTGGTTATTTCATATAGGCCAAAGGGACTTTTGAGGCTCCAAGGACCAAGGATTCCATTGCCTGGGTGGGATTGCACCACTAATTCCTGGTGTCATTAAATAAATAAAAATTATGGTATATACAGTTGTGCTCAAACATTGACATACCTTAGCAGGTATTTTGATTTCTTGACCTTTTTTCAGACAATAGGAATGATAACGCAAAAACATTTTTTCAGAGAATATGAATGATAACACAAAAACTTTTTTCCACTCCTGGTTAGTGGTTGGGTGAACCCATTTATTGTCAAACTACTGTGTTTTCCCTTTTTAAATCATAAAGACAACCAAAAACATCCAAATGACTCTGATCAAAAGTTCACATATCCCAGTTCTCAATACCGTGTATTACTCCCTCAATGACAGCTTGAAGTGTTATGTGGTAGTTGTGGATGAGGCTCTTTATTTTCTCAGATGGTACAGCTATCCATTCTTCTTGGCAAAAAGCCTCCAGTTCCTGTAAAATCCTGGGCTTTCTTGCATGAACTACACACTTGAGTTCTCCCCAGAGTGGCTCAATGATATTGAGGTCAGGAGATTGAGATAGCCACTCCAGAATCTTCACTTTGGTCTGCTGTAGCCAATGACTGTTCGACTTGGCCTTGTGCTTTGGATCATTGTCATGTTGGAAAGTCCAAGTACGTACCATGCACAGCGTCTGGGCTAATGAGGGCAAATTTGCCTCCAGTATTTGCTTATAACATGGTGCATTCATCTTTCCATCAACTTTCACAAAGTTTCCTGTGCCTGTGTAGCTCACACATCCCCACATCATCAGTGATCTACCGCCATGCTTTACAGTAGGAATGGTGGTCTTTTCATCATAGGCCTTGTTGACACCTCTCCAAATGTAACATTTTTGGTTGTGGCTAAAAAGTTCTATTTTGGTCTCATCACTCTAAATGACCTTGTTCCAGAAGTTTGGAGGCTTGTCTCTCTGCTGTTTGGAATATTGTAGGCAAGATACTTTGTGGCATTTGTGCAGTAATGACTTTCTTCTGGCTACTCGAACATGCAGCCCATTTTTCTTTAAGTGCCCTTGACGTACCCGCTAAGGACCGGGGTACTCGGAGCCGGACCATACTGTTTCTCTCTCTTTCTGGGGAAGGCATATATAAAAGATGAAAAATTGCACTCTCTTTGGTTTTTGTTTGCAAAAGTTTGGGTTTTTATTTAGTGCAGCAACAGGGAACCAACGTTTCGGTCCAACCTTGGACCTTGATCACGTAGTTGCCTATGTGTGTTGCATTCCTTCATAAACGGGGCATAATTGCCCTTAGTGGTCTTTCAATCCTCCTGTGTGCTATATATTGGATCCTTCGATCCTGTTTAAGATACCTTATTTCATTCCTTTAGAGTCCAGGTCCGGGTGGGCTGTATTGCGCCCGACCTGGGACTCTAAAGGAATGAAATAAAGCTCAGAGTGCACACCTTTCAACAATATACAGTTTCTGGGAAGGCCACGGTGGTATGCCCGCTCCGTGGCCCCAATGCAGCAATAAAAAAAGGGGTTTATTACAAGGGAAAAGAGTTTTCGTGACGCCACCCATGGTGTGTGGTCAGTGGCGACCACCGCTGCCAGGTTCCTGCTGGGGATGATGGTGAGGGGCAGTCTGGATGGGAAGCCCTCCATGGGTAGGGCTGGATGTCCCAAGAGCAGGTGTGATGGAAACAGGGTGCCTTGGATGCTGCACTTCTCTCCTCTGCAGCACGCTCAGCCAGCACGTAGTGACAGCTCATCTGTGGCTCCGCAAGTGGAGGTTCTGTGACGCTCAGGAAAAACAGTCTCAGGCATTTGTGACTGGGTACTTTACTTGATATACAGTAACAGTTCTTATCACCATACAGTTCTTTCCACACTTTTACCACTTAGTTTACAACACTGCTCCAAACCCCAGGCTTTTACTGCAGCATGGACGGTTCCTCTGCGTCAATTCTCTCAATGTACCTTTCAGGCCTCTCCACTCTGTCTCTGTCCTCGCACACGGGTTTGGTCCGACCGTCATGGGCTTTGTAGTGAGTATTTCACTCTCTGCGGGTCACTAGCCCTAGTACGATGGCTTTGTTCTACTTCGTTGCGGTAGTTAGGTCATGGGTCATAGAGTCCCCATACCACGCCGAGATGTCTCGTGGTTAGGGTCGTGAAGTTTCCCCAGTCACTTCCACAGAGACGGCTCTCTGGCTGTCCTGGCCTAGCCTTCCAGTGACCCAGGTGTAATTTGGGCTCACTAGGCTCCTTCTGTCTCCCACGGTTACTTTAACTTCAGGGTGTATCAGCTTGGGGATCAGTCCCTTCCCCACCCTCCAGGGCAAGCTCCCTCCTGAGCAATTGCCTCCAGGCTATTTGGGAGACTCACTGCCACTCTGCATCCTGGGCATGCTACCTCCAGGGCTCCTCGATCGATTGTCTCGCCCAAATTAATGTCATGGAGCTCTGATCATCTCTGTCTGTCCAGTTCCTCCACCCACTTGTCTGTGGTGTCTTTTCTCTCTCCACCCACACTGCTCTAAACTCCCACCACCCCTTGTCCTACATAGAGTGATTGGCTCAGGGTCAGAGTGTGTCGGTGTGTGGATGTTTTCTGAGTTGACTGTCTCACCTCGTCTAGCTGCAGTTCACCCTGTGGCCGCCCTGTTCGCATCTTGAAACAACCACACAGCTAGTTTTCAATGAGTCCTGTATTTCAGTTGATGTTATTCGTGGGTTTTTGTTTGCATCCCGAATAATTTTCCTGGCAATTGAGGCTGAAATTTTTGTTGGTCTACCTGATTGTGGTTTGGTTTTTACAGAGCCCCTGATTTTACATTTGTTAATCACAGTTTGAACACTGTTGAATGGCATTATCAAATTCTTGGATATCTTTTTGTATCCCTTTCCTGTTTTATACAGTTCAACTATATTTTTCCATAGAAACATTGACAATTCTTTTGCTTTCCCTATGACTCGAGGATGAAAGATGCAAGAGTCTGTCTTGATCCTAGAAACTCACTCAGCTTTTATGCACACACTGATTTCAGTACAAACAGGTCACAGGTGAGGATGTTAGCATTATTAACCATTCAAACCCATTTATGTCAACTGCTGTGCATGTTATCAGGCCAAAATCACCAGGGTATGTGAACTTTTGATCAGGATCATTTGAATGTTTTTGGTTGTCATTATGATGTAAAAAGAGAAAACACAATAGTTTTTCAATAAATATCTTCACCCAACCACTAACCATGAGTGGGGAAAAAGTTTTAGTGTTATCATTCATATTCTCTGAAAAAAAGGCCAAAAAAGCAAAACATCTGCCGGGGTATGTAAACTTTTGAGCACAACTATATATAATTATATACACGCTGAACTCACTAGATCCGCTATGACTTCTCTTTTTAGTGGCTCTCTGCTATCCCTAATAAATTAAGACCTCAGTTTTACAGCTGCTGTTCTCTACCAACCTTTCCAACACCAATGACTATAAAGACAGCAGAGTCCATCGAGGGTTAATTTGATTGCGAGCTATTGAGCAACAGACGTGCCCCGTGGCAATATTGCAATCAGTGTTGTCTCATTTGTTTGTGCCCTGATTTTCTTCTCCCCTCGATTTCCTTCCGGGGGGCCAGGGGAGAACTTGTTTTGCATTGTCAGCCATGCTTGCTTGCAGCCTGACAAATGAATTGACCAAAAAGAAAAGGTTATGAGTACGACACAGCTCATTTAGGATACACCCTAAGGCCCTCGAATGGCAGTGAGCTCTGAAGTTTTGCACATTCTGTATGGACATGAATATGTAATAAATTCCAGGCCTCTGTGTACAGACGAGAACGTCCCTCCATGTATTTATTGTACAATTGATTGAATTCATAGTGAAAGGAGGCAGCAGCGGGGGTAGAAATATGAGGGCAGGTAGATTAGTAATTAAAGCTTTTTGTTACATTGGAGAGATCTTAGGACCCTTATCAAGAGTGAGCTCTGGAGTAAGATCCACCAAATTCATTCGGAGGCGTTTAAAGAACTTGTCGCCACCTCTAGAAATGTCCACCAGGCAGTGACTGACTATTGTGGCGTAAATTAGGAATGTCTAAATTGTGTATAGCTGTGTCCATCTAGCCTTCAATCCGCACACTTTTTAATATGTTGTCTGGGATTGGCGAAAACATCAAAAGCTATTTTTTTGTGTAAATTTGGAGTTGTGTAATTTATTTTCTACATTTTAAGTCGTTTTAAAAGTAGCAAAAGCTGCTTGATGAATGAGGACTTTAGTCTACCTTTACATGTCCATTTTGACATTCCATTTGTCTGTTCCATCTTGTGGAACTGCCCAAAAAAGAATAATGTTATAAAAATAACATTAACCAAGACAAATAACAGAACCAAAATGGACCCCATAATAATCAAAATGAGACCCTTCTGGTTTCATTATTTTTCAGTTAAAAGGGACCTTTCACTAGAATTCTTTATACTGAGAACTTTCTCCAATTGGCTTAGCTGATTTTGGCCCAGTTTTTCTTTTTCTTCTGTTCCCTTACTTTCCAGAGTTATGGCTCCTCATTAACAAAGATGTAAATTTTTCTTTCAACCAACTGGGCATGTGCCACAGGACTTTGCTATGGACATTTCCTTTTCCTCCCAGGATGCTGGCCAGTCAAAACCTGGCCCTGCCCACTAAGACATTCTGTGGTAAACGCCCAGTTGTTGATGGGAAAATTTGAAACATTATTACTGGGGGCATAGAATGGAGGGGCACAGCAGAAAAAGAAATACTGTTCCAGAATCAGTGGAGCCGCAGCAAATGGAAGAATAAATCAGCTTAAATTAAAATATCCAGTGAAAGGTTCCATTTAAGCAAGTCTGTTTTTGATATTAACCCTTTTTTTGGTTCCTGAAGATGGAATTGTAAAGCTCCCAGGGGTGAGCGTCTGGAAGTGGACCAACTGGGCTGTGGCACAGACCGCCATCTGGAGGAATGAGCCTGGATTACTGCCGAGTTTTCACTAGAGCCTCAGATGGTGAGTATAAGCTATTGCTGATAGCTTCCAAGTGCAGTATCCAGGAGCATAGGTACCATTACAGCTGACTACAGTGGTCAAGCTCACATGGACAGTCTCTGGATAGGTGTGCTGATGCTAGCAGGTATGGAGGTTTAACAGATTCTTCCAGGTATATGGCAGCATACAGAAGGTATATAGTGGCACAACAGGTTCAGGCTGGTGCAAGCAGGGTATTAGGATGGAGACACTGGTTAGTGGACATAGGAGCAGAATATACAGGTACATGAGTGGCACAGAATACAGGGAATGGGACCTGACAACTTGCAACGTATGTATAGCAATAGACCACGTTGCTCAGGCCCCTCCCAATGGGATACACTATAGCCATAGGCTGAGAAGCATTTCCAGGTTAGGGCATACTGGCCTTTTAAGAGGAGTGAGAATGCCACTGGTGCAGCCTAAGCACGCTCCCAGGAGACCTATGCAGCATGCATGGACCCTGTGAGCAGGAAGTTACAGACAAGGTCCAGGTAAAAACCATTGGACCACTGGTGATGTAAGTATGCTGTGGAGACATGGAAAGAGTTGGAGATATGTAAGGAGGCTGAGAGATTCAGCTTGAAAGATACATCATTGATCTTCAGGAGCACCTTGATTTGTGAGAAGGCATCCTAAGGTGTATGTATCTAGACGAGAACCATATCTTGTCTCCAGGCCAGAATGAAGGAGGTTCCCGTCGTTTCTTATCCGCATGTCTCTTCATCCGAGCAGAGGAGTCTTAGTCTCCACCCAGATCTTGGAGAAATCCAACATGAGAGTTTGGGCGACAGTGTTGCCAGAAGCGATAGCCATAGGAGCAGGAACTTTGGACTGCTGTCCATAAACAATGAAGAAGGGGGGAATTAGCAGAGAATCCAATGACATTATTATAGGAGAACTCTGTCCAGGCAGCAATTTGAGCCAATTACTGTGGTGCCTAATGATGTAGTGCCACAGAGTTTGCCAAAATTTGATTGACAAGCTCCACTTGGCCATTGAACTGCAACAGAAGTCCAAGGTGACATCTAGCAACTTACAGGTGGCCCTCCAGAATGGGATGTGATCTGAACACCCCTATCAGACACAATATGGAGCGGCAGACTGTGCAGGCCGAAGATCTGTTCGATGAAATGCTCTTCCAGCTTGGGTGCAGACAGAAGACTGGACAATGAGATAAAGTGAGCTAACTTGGAGAACCTGTCCAGTACCACCCAGATGACGGAGCAGACACTGGCAGATCGGGGATAAAATCCATAGAGATGTGTTGCCAGGGAGCAACCAGTACAGTTAGTGGTAGTAGGCGCCTAGAAGAAAGCTTTTTCAGGGTTTTGTTGCAGGCACACAAAGAACAGATCAAAACTAAGTCTGCCACATCCTTGCATAGAGTTGGCCACCAATAATTTTGTGAGATGAGAAGAGTAGTTTTCTTTTGGCTGGCGTTACCAGCCAGCTTAGAAGAAGGGTCCCATTGTAGCACACACTTTCTGTCTTCTCTGCTACTAACATCCTACCAGGAGGCAATTGGGACAACTCTGCAGGAGCTACAATGATCATTTTAGATGGCTCAATGATATGCTGGAGTTTGTCCTACTAGTCAACCGACTGAAAGGACCTGGAGAGTTCATCTGCCTTGACATTTTTTTGGGCCAGCAGGAAGTGCAAGAAAAAGTCAAAATGGGGCAAAAGACAGTGAAAATTGTGCTAGCATGGATTCAGCCTTTGGGTCTAATGTAGGTAGGCCAGGTTCTTGTGATCATTGTAGATGACAATATGATGCACAGCACCATCTAGCAGATATTGCCACTCACCCAGTCCTAAGTTGATCGTCAAAAGTTCCCAGTCACTAATTGAGTAGCTGAATGAGGAGCGCACCAGCCTCAAAGGAGAAGCACCCACCACCAAGAAGAATTGCTTGTTGATTTCCAGCCTATGCAGTACCTGAGCCGAAGAGAAGTCTTGCTTGAGGAATTGCTTGAGTCCACAGCTTAGGGTTTGCTCACTTGCAGGTTAGGGCTGTGATGGCTAGGACCTGGGAAGGGAATTGCAGGATGAATTGGCGGTAGTAGTTGGTGAATATCAATATCTACACAGTTGACCTCCGTGTGTTAAAGAGTATCAACTGGTTTAGTGGCCCATGGAATGATAGGTCTCTGAAAGGAGGATTCCAGGCGCATAGACATCTTCTTTTGGTTCACTTCTCTGGAACATTCTTGAAACCTGAAATTCGGATAGCCATGGATACCAGGTTGTCCAGGGAGGAAGGAACATCTTGACCAGCCAGCTCGTCCTTAATTATTCCGGTCGGACCTCCCAGAAGGCAGCTACCAGGGCTTCATTATTCCAGCCTAATTCAGAGTACAAGGTATGGAAACAGTTATTTAAACCAAAGAACAGAGAGTTCTATTGCCCAGATATTTGTCACGTATTTAATGTCCACACCAGTGTAGAATGCAGAATAAACATTTTATTTCTTACAGTGGATACAATAAATACCGTGCAGTGCCGGGACAAGGCATTTTGGTGCCCTAGGCAGGTAAGGCAAACGGCGCCTTACTTTGAAAGTAAATTTAATTTAACGGGGACCTATAAAAGGTTCGTCCAACCACACTACAGAGACATACTGATAGCTTGTTTACATTGTGAGCCCCAATGGGGACAGTGTTCATGATGTATGTAAAGTGCTGTGGAGTTCATAGTGTAATATAAATGCAAAAAGTATTATTCTTCATATTATGTCACAATACCAGGATCTGAGGATCTTCTATTTCGAGGTCAGGGACTCTCTGATGCCATGTCGCTGTCTGCCTCGCTGTCTTCCTCTTTTGAAACTGCAGTGCGGTGGACAAGAGAGCATTAACTGGTTAATAACAAGAAGTATGGAGTGTACTAACTGAGCCATAAACCTCCTCATACCATGTCCAGCAGACATTGTAGGATTACTACCCATATATACTCGTGTATAAGCCGACCTGTGTATAAGCCGACCCCCTACTTTTGCCCCCAAAACCTGGGAAAACCTATTGACTCTTGTATAAGCCGAGGGTGGACCCCAACACAGGTATACAGCCCCCAGCAGTGTGGTATACAGCAGCCTCCCCAGTGGTATATACAGACCCCAGGGGTAATACAGCAGCCCCAGGGGTAATACAGCAGCCCCAGTGGTAATACAGCAGCCCCAGGGGTAATACAGCAGCCCCAGGGGTTATACAGCAGCCCCAGGGGTTATACAGCAGCCCCAGAAGTAATACAGCAGCCCCAGGGGTAATACAGCAGCCCCAGGGGTAATACAGCAGCCCCAGGGGTTATACAGCAGCCCCAGGGGTAATACAGCAGCCCCAGGGGTTATACAGCAGCCCCAGGGATAATACAGCAGCCCCAGGGGTAATAAAGCAGCCCCAGGGGTTATACAGCAGCCCCAGGGGTAATACAGCAGCCCCAGGGGTTATACAGCAGCCCCAGGGGTAATACAGCAGCCCCAGGGGTAATACAGCAGCCCCAGGGGTTATACAGCAGCCCCAGTGGTAATACAGCAGCCCCAGGGGTTATACAGCAGCCCCAGGGGTAATACAGCAGCCCCAGGGGTTATACAGCAGCCCCAGTGGTAATACAGCAGCCCCAGTGGTAATACAGCAGCCCCAGGGTAATACAGCAGCCCCAGGGGTTATACAGCAGCCCCAGGGGTTATACAGCAGCCCCAGTGGTGCTGTATACAGGGCCTAGTATGCGGGGGCCGGGGGGGAGGCGCGCGCCTTTGCACACTCACCGCGGCCTCCGTGCGTGCGTCTGATGTAAGGAGGAGAGGAGGGGCGGGCAGAGCTGCAGGACAGGAAGTCCCGTCCTCCCTCCTCTCTTACCGGCGCGGGCGCCGGCGGCCGGAACGGGGCCCCCCAGGGGCGGACAATGGGCCCCTCATGTGGAGAAAATGCGCCCTCCACAAGATGGCGCCCTTGGCGATCGCCTAGGGTCGCCTAGCTATCGTCCCGGCCCTGATACCGTGCAATATATAACTCATCGACAAGTGGATTGGGAAGGGGAGGGAGACATATGACAAGTAAACCAGGAATAGAAGGACAGTAAAAAGTATGGTTCCGAGGGGCAGTCAGAAAGTGCAAGGTGCTGTAGTGCAAAGACCAGGGTAGTAAATAGCATATATGGAAGGTATAGAAACAGTTAGTGCCCTCACGGACAGGGTCCTCTCCCCTCCTGTACGTGTATGCCTTGATTGTCTGTACTTGTCCTCGTCTGTCCCGTCCCGTTTCCATATGTAAAGCACCGTGGAATCTAATGGCGCTATATAAATAATAATAATACTGGCCATGAGCGAGAGTACCCTGGCAAAGCCTCAGGAGAGTAGATGCCCAAAAGATGTCTCAAGGAAGACTGGCAGGTTGGAGACTACTGGATCACTACTTTACGAGAGCAGATTAATCAAGGCCAAAGCCTTGGAGGATCAGATGCAAAGAGATAAGTGCAATGAGCACTGGTTGAGGAAGCCCTTGACTGCTTGGGGTCGCCATTAAACTGTGGAGGAGCAGCCAGACGCAAACCGAATCAAAACTAGAGCAGACACTGAAGTCAGGGCAGAATTAGAATGAACAGCTGCTTGCAGAGTATTTTAACAAGAGTCCATTGACTTCATAAACATAAAGGCTATTATTCGGGTTGATTCTCCCATTGATTAACGAGTTCTTGTTGTAGTTCTGCCAGCTGGGGGTCTTGGAGCCAACGGGATCCATGGCCCTTGCAAACTTTAACACTCACGGGGATGAGCATCCGGGAGTGGACCCACTTGGTCGTGGCACCAATCATCACCCAGAGGATCAGATGCAAAGAGATAAGAGTTCAAAGTGCAGTGAACACTAGTTGAAAAAGCCTTTGACTGCTTGGGGTCACCTTTAAACTGTGGAGGAGCAGCCAGACACAAACCAAAATAAGGAGTAGTAATCAAAACTAGAGCAGACACTAAAGTCAGGGCAGAATTAGATGGAACAGCTGCTTGCAGAGCATTCAAACAAGAGTCCATTGACTTTATAAACATAGAGGCTATCATTTGGGTTGATTTTCCCATTGATTAACGAATTCTTGTTGTCGTTCTGCCAGCTGGGGGGGTCTCGGAGCCAACGGGATCCATGGCCTTTGCAAACTTTAACATCAATATGGACAGATAGGTACGGTCTGTGCTGCTGAATACAAAATGACAATGAGCAACACCATCATTGCTCCTGAGGAAGAGGCTGGGACAGCCTTGAAATGCGTAGGGCATGGAATAAAGGCACCGATCACTTCAACTTGGAAGTCTTGTCATTTTGTATTCAGCAGCGCAAACCGTACCTATCCGTCCATATTGATGTTTATTTGCCACCTCGAGTGGGGGTCCGGCGGCAGCTGATAACTAAGCGTTGATACCAGTTGTGGGTCTCACAACTGGATAAGGTGAGCAGTTTGAGGTATTAATCTTTCCAGTTTACTTGGGAGATTCGACCCATTGTGCCCTTGTCCACCCCAATTTAGGTTCTTTGCAAACTTTAAGGGCCACTTTACACACACCAACTTATCTGTCCAACTTCTGAACAACTTACTGGTTGCAGTGAAATCATGGATACATTGCTCCATTTTGTGGCTGTGTATAAATGTAACAATGTGTCCATGATTTCACTGCAACCAGTAAGTTGTTCAGAAGTTGGACAGATAAGTTGGTGTGTGTAAAGTGGCCATAACACTCACTGGAATGAGCATCCGGGAGTGGACCCACTTGGTCGTGGCACCAATCATCACCTGGAGGAGCGAGCCTGGACAACTACCAAGTCTTCACTAGAGCCTCAGATGGTAAGGAAAGTCTATTGCTGATAGGTAGGCACCAGAGGCAGTGCTAGGGGGTCATCAATATTCAATATAATGTCACAAATATCCTAGTCTTAGGAAGGCAATTTTTAAGTGTATATTTGAATTATGGTATAGCATATGAATGGTGCAGTACCATATTTAGCCTATAAAGCAAGATGGGAGCTATTTCTCAGGCTGTACGTATCGCTTTAAAAAACTTTAGGGGAAAATAACTGCAGAAGTACTTCTGAGCTGGTAACTAAATAGTTAATTCCTTCTCATAGTGACCCGCGTTAACACATATCATCTGGCATAAACGCCCTGCAATTGGAAAAAACTAGTTAAATAGGCCCAGACATCCTCCCTTGTGAGAAGAGCTTTCTGACACCACATCTGCAGTGTGAAATGGACCACATCAAGTCCAGGCTTGAAGGCAGCGGAACAAAATGACTCAAATGATTTTTTCATTATTGAAAAAAAAATGTATATATGTATAAAAAAAGGGAGTCCAGACCAGCGCAGAGGATTTAAGTGGGGAAATCTTTTTTTTATTAGCAGGAAGCCAGTTGCAATCTTGTTTTTATTGTCTGTGTCTGGCCACTTATTATCTGCAGGCACGGGATGAATCAATAATTTCACAATGCCACTTACTAAGTGTCCTCTCTTAGGTGACATTCATTAGGTTCCTTTAAATGTCTGCTTGAATAAAACTTTTAATGGAAATCCCATATACTGTTCTAGTCTATTGTCCCTATAATGAGATAGCAATCTGCCGGAATCAGGAGGAGAAAGTTTGTGTCGCCTTTTTTATTTTATTAACTCTCCGGCTCCTGCTGTCTGAGGTTACAGACAATCGTATGAGCCTAATACTATATAGAGCCACAGTGTCGGCACCAATGTGTAAAAAGCACACGTATAGGCTGCACATGTCAGCGATCATTCACCACGCACATGGACACTCGCTCAATATACATGGACGCTCCATCTATATACATGGACACTCGCTCTATTATTAATAATAATAATTATTATTCATTTATATACTGCTTTTAATTCTATAGCACTGTACATGCATCAAAAATACTGTCCCCATTGAGGCTCACACTCTAATCATCCTATCAGTATGTCTTTGCAATGTGGGAGGAAACTGGAGCACCTGGAGGAAACCCACACAAACATGGGAGAGCATACAAACTCCTTGCAGATGTTGTCCTTGGTGGGATTTGAACCCAGGACCCCAGTGTTGCAGAGGTGCAGTGCTAACCACTGAGCCACCATGTTGCCCATGTATGTGGACACTTGCCCTATATACATGGACAATCACTCTCTACATGTATGGACACTCACGCTACACATGCATAGACCTTGATCTTCACATAGATAGAACCTCGCTCTTCCCATACATGGACACTTGTAAAGAAAAAATTCCAAAACGTGGCACTTCTAGATATAAAAGTACTAGAAAAAAATACTTAGCAAGCCAGCTAAGAAGTCCATTTGGATCAATATGCTGATTGCTGGAGTACAAGTGAAGTGATTTAAGGTGAGTGCATAAATTGTGCACAACTATACACACTCAGTATTGTACATCAACACTTATATCAGGCGCCACACCTGTTACCTCGTCCACCCTCCAGGGTCTATCGGATAGGCTGGAAACCTATCCTGCTTACATACAGTCTCTCGGATGAGACTCGGATCAGTGACCCTGAACGGCCTCTCCCTCTCTGGACGGGAGTGTGGTGCTGCACAAAAACACAAGCAGCTGACATTCCCGTCCAGAGAGGGAGTGGCCGTTCAGGGTCACTGATCCGAGTCTCGTCCGAGAGACTGTATGTAAGTAGGATAGTGTGTTTCCACCCATAGATAATAATAATAATAATAATAATAAAGCTTTATTTATATAGCGTCAACATATTCCGCAGCGCTTTACAATGTAGGGTTAGAGAACAGAAAATATACAGTAAGTAATTACAGTAGAGAACAAATACAGTAGAATAATTGGATACAAAACAATAGACATAGAATCAATGTAACAAAGAAAATACAATAAATAAAGCAAGAAATGAAGGTGACCCTGCTCAAAAGAGCTTACAATCTATAACGGGATAGGGGTTGCACAGGGTACAGGGGCTTATTGCACTGATGGTCCAGGCATCTTGAGGAAATGGGGCATAGAACTAAGCTTACATGGATGGTCATCAGACAGTTTGTGTAGAGCTTTTTGGTTTGGTGGAGTTTGTAGAAGAGTAATGTCCAGAGGGATAGCGCATTCACTATCTACAGTACAAAGGACTTCTATTAGGGAGTATGATAGGCCGCCTTAAAAAGATGCGTTTTTAGGGATCGTCTGAAGCCACGCAAATTGTGGATAGTCCTGATTTCTTGGGGTAAAGCATTCCAGAGGATTGGTGCAGCTCTGGAGAAGTCTTGGAGCCGGGAGTGGGAGGATCGGATTAGTGCAGATGTTAGTCGAAGGTCATTTGAGGAACGTAGAGAACGGGTGGGGTGATAGAAAGAGATGAGGGAGGAGATGTAGGGGGGTGATGCACTGTGAAGAGCTTTGATGGTGAGAACAAGCAATTTGAATTTGATCCTATAGTGTACGGGCAGCTAGTGCAATGACTGGCACAGAGCAGAGGCATCTGAGTAACGATTGGTCAGATAAGTGATCCTGGCTGCTGCATTAAGGATGGACTGGAGAGGAGAAAGTCTGGTGAGGGGAGAGACCGCTTAATAGAGAATTGCAATAGTCAAGGCGGGAATGGATTAGGGCCACGGTGAGGGTTTTTGTTGTTTCCATGGTGAGAAAAGGACGGACTCTAGAGATATTCTTCAGGTGTAAGCGACAGGAGCGGACGAGAGATTGTGTGTGGGAGGAGAAGGAGAGATCGGTGTCAAACATAACACCCAGACAGCGAGCCTGCTGCCTAGCCGTTATCGTGGTGCCGCAAACTGAGAGAGAGATGTCCGATTTAGGGAGGTTAGTGGATGGGGGGAGCAGAAGAAGTTCAGTTTTGGAAAGGCTTAGTTTCAAATAGAGAGTGGACATGATATTGGAAACTGCAGCTAGCCAGTCATTGGTGTTCTTTAATACCGCAGGGGTAAGGTCAGGGGCTGAAGTGTATAGTTGTGTGTCATCAGCATAAAGATGGTACTGAAAGCCAAATCCGGTGATGGTGCGTCCAATCGGGGCTGTGTAGAGAGAGAAGAGGAGAGGGCCAAGGACTGAACCCTGAGGGACTCCAATAGTGAGGGGAAGAGGGGAAGAAGTGGAGCCAGCAAAAGATACACTGAAAGAGCGGTCAGAAAGATAGGAGGAGAGCCAGGAGAGAGCAGTGTCCTTTTTGCCAATGGAGTGCAGCATAGAGAGTAGGAGCTGATGGTCGACAGTGTTAAAAGCTGCATAGAGATCAAGGAGAATAAGCAGAGAGTGGTCACCATTACGTTTTGCTGTCAGAAGGTCATTGGTCACTTTGATGAGGGCAGTTTCTGTAGAGTGAAGGGGGCGGAAACCAGACTGTAATGGATCTAGAAGAGAGTGAGTGGAGAGGTAACGGGTGAGGCGGGAATAGACCAGGCGCTCCAAGAGTTTAGAGATGAAGGGGAGATTGGAGACTGGTCTGTAGTTATTTCTGCAGGATGGGTCGAGAGTGGTTTTCTTTAATAATGGAGTAATGATCGAGTGTTTGAAGGAGGAGGGGAAGATGCCAGAAGAGAGGGAGAGATTGAAGATTTTGGTTAGATGAGTGGTGACGACTGGAGAGAGGGACTGGAGCAGGTGTGAGGGAATGGATGGGGTCAGTAGTGCATGTGGTGGGACGAGAGGAAGAAAGGAGCCTGGAGACTTCTTCTTCTGTGGCTGGGTCAAATGTGGAGAGTGAACCGGAGGAGATGTGGGGAAGAATGGGGGTGGCAGCGCTTGGAGGACACTTGTTCTTCAGATTCATAGACTACATAGACAAAAAGGACAGGAATGTAAGGAGGTGGACTAGCAGTCATATTTCTCCCTGAAGACACTAATTTTGTTGTGGTAGTGCAATGTGGGTTGTATCCTGTGTCTTTGTAAATATTGTGAATTTTAGGCAGAGAGGGCAGTGACTCGCTCATGCGAGCTGCATGCGAGTAATTCACATGCATCTTGCATGAATTTCCTTGCTCCCTACCTCTCTGGACTGGAGCATGGAGCTAATTGTGTTTCTCTGCAGCTCCATGCTCCTGTTTAAAGAGCCGGCAGCCAGCCCGGGTGACTCATGCGAGATGCATGCGAGACACTTACATGCATCTCGCATATTGTATCTCACATATTGTATATATCTGCCCTAAGGTAAAGTGTGATAGATGTTAGTAACGCGATGTGAAGGGCAGCACAGTGGCTCAATCGTTGCTACTGTCCCTTTGCAGCTCTGGGGTCCTGGGTTCAGATACCACCAAGAACCAACATCAATAATGAGTTTGTATGTTCTCTTCATGCTTACATGTGTTTCCTGGTTGTCTCCCACCCTCCAAAGACATATTGATAGGGACTTTAGATTGTAAGCCCTAGTGGGGACAGTGTTGCTGATATATGTAAAGCACTGATGAATTAATCGTGCCATATAAATGAATAATATATGTGAAATGTAAGATATAATGTTTACATTTATAATATATAACACTTGCATATAGACTGCCAGGCTGTAGGGCAAGTACTAATTAAGCGTTGGGACTATCCCACAATGGGACTTCAGATAGGGCCCTGCTTGTGACTAGAGGAGACTTATGGTCTGAGAGGTTATAAAAGCTGACTCATCTCTAACAACTAAAGGAGAAAGGAGAACAGAGTGAGATAGCATGATCCAAGACTGTTGATTGAGACACAGACTGAGAGACACCATCAAAGCTAAAGACTATTCATCCAATGAGGTGACCAGAAGCAGGGAGGTTACCAACAATGGAACATTATTGACAAGGTTCCAAGCCTGAGAGGAAATGTATTAGGTCAGACTGGTACATGATTGAAGTTGGATTTCCTGGGGGTGGGTCTTACTTAAGTGCCTGTGAGCAAATGGCTCTTCTCTAACATTATGGCAAATACCCTTCCACCTTCCTCTACAAGATGAAGTAAGGTGATTCCCTGTAGGGTATATATAAAAAACAAACATGCGGCGCCAATCTCAGCGCGTTACCAATGTAACTCTCTGGTGCCCTTTTAATGAAGTTTTATGCACTCACCTCTTGCCATAAAACTTCAAGCATATGGTTTTTCCAAAGCCTCCTCACGCTTTGGATATTTATCCGGGTCTGCTGCTCGCCTTGAATTGATCCTGTATTGGGTCCTGCCACGGATTCCCACAGGCATAAAGGTTCAATAGGAAGTGATCCAATTCTATGGTGGCCGCGCTCCCCGTGGTAATGATTTTAAGGACTTCTTGTCCACAAAAATTTTATTCCTCAAAACATGCGAGAATATAAAAAAAAAAAAATAGATACCTGAGGAAGGCGGTTGTCTCCGCCGAAACGCGTTGTATCCGTTTTTTATATTCTCGCATGTTTTGAGGAATAAAATTTTTGTGGACAAGAAGTCCTTAAAATCATTACCACGGGGAGCGCGGCCACCATAGAATTGGATCACTTCCTATTGAACCTTCCTCTACAAGAGGAAGAGACATCGATATGGAAGAATCTGGAAACTTGAGGCTCTATTCTAATTGGAGTGATCAGACCCCCTTTAAGAGGAGAAGAGATGTGTAACAACAGAAACGAGAGAGTAGCTGTCATGAACTATAGTGGACTGTGCTGGGACTAACTTGACCAGTGTTATCCACATAACTAAATCCTACATGGGTAATGGGAACATAAAACCTATTTGCTCCTGCTCCACCTACAACTTATTGGTTCCTGTACAGACTAGTATCTTAAACTATACAGCACCCTAATGATTACTACACAGATTAGAAAATCTGTAGCTGCACAACTGGAATCATACAATCTGGACCACACTGCGTAATAGGCCATTGCATTGTTTAACATACCTTTTTAAAAACCAGACAGAAGATAACAAGGCACTACAAACTTATGGTGGGTTTACACGTTGCGATATCGGGATACAACGTCCCTACGATGTCTACGCTCCCCGACCCGGGAACGACCATTTAACATGGGAGTGAATGGGTGACGTTGCACTACACATCCGAGTTGGGCTGTCACACAGGACGATCCGGCTCCAACCGGCATCCGATATCGGGCGGTTGAATAGCACGCTCATTCGACCCCCGATATCGGTTTGCCATCATTCCTGCATCGTATCGGATGTTCACACCGTACAACGCACGAACGATATCGGGTCCAACACCCGAACCACGTAACTTTTGGTCGGAGTTGGACGCCGATATCGCAACGTGTAAACCCACCATTAGATAGGGCAAGTGTGCAGAGACAGACAAGAACCCAAAGTAAGGGGCACAAATACGGGGTACAGGTGGACAAATAAGAAATAACAAATGCCAGCAAGGGAACATATTACCATCCTAATAGCAAACAGAAGTAGGGTGAAGGGAAGATAAATAAGACAACACAAGGTAAGTACAAAACTTTTTTCTGCCAAATAGGGAAAATCCAAAGCTGCAAGACTGGAATTTCTCAGCAGGCATATACAAATAAATAATATAACCAGAAAGGAATGCAAGAATCAGGGGAGTATAAATAACACCACCTGATATGTGATTGGACAGACAATGAGCATGTACTAGCACCTGTAACCACAAACCAATGGAGTGAAAGCAAAGGTAAATGTGAATCAGGATTTAGACAGAGAACTAACCATGCTGTGGCTCATCATGAAGGGAAAGAGACACTGAAGGACACTGGATCAAATCCCAAGGTATGACAGTATCCCCCTTTCCATGAGGGTAAACTGAACCATTAGCAAACTCCAATATCAGATGTTGCTGATTGAATTTGAACGTTGCACAATCTGCATGAAGACTTGTCAAATGCACCCAGGAATTAAATTCATGACCATGACCCTTCAACATAACAAGATGCTGCAAACAGTGGCTGACCTGCCTGGAAATCAGCACTCGCTCCAACTCCCACACCAGGGACAGGAGCCTTCACATATTTGTGGCTGGTACCTCTTTTTTGGCTGGTCACTGATCAAGTGAGTACCAGGTGACGACGAAGATTCTTAAGACTAGAGTAAACCCGTTGAGACCTGAAGAGAGGTATGTGGAGCAGTCGCAAGGGCCACAGTACTTGGTAGCCGGGCCAGCAGTCATTTTGGGGTAGTCAAGGTGGCAGTAGCTACGTTGCCAAGACCGTCCAGTTAAGGAGTATTTACTGGGAATTATATGGTCTTTCATGATGATTCCACCTGTAGTACCTGGGCAGGATTGACCAGAGCTGCTTAGGTAGGCCCCAAGAGATGGATGTTGCTGCAGCTTCGATGATAACACTCCCCACAGGTGAAGCGAAGGGGTCCCCTGGGACTGAATATGAGAGTCTATGTGGATGGTGGTGATTATAGTTAAAGTGCTGGGTATGCAGCAAGGGGGGCACAGGAAATAAGCAGAGGGACATCAAAGGTGCAGTTCTTTCACCTTTACTGACATTTCTCAGTGGTCCCAGTCCAGCTGGGGCACCGTGTCCTTTGGGATAGCAATCTGGTCAACACCGAGGCAGTCGTGGGCCACTCCACCGAGGCACCCTCTTATATGCCTTTCCAGGTTGCCCTTTCTGCGCTGATCTTACCCTACTCCTGCCCTGTGCCTTCATGCTACAGGATCCCAAGGCAGGTGGCTGCAAGTCCTGTTGAGCGACGGCAGCACATCCTGTCGTCTCTAGGCATAGCCACTGTATCTGGGATTGTCCAGATACATAAAGTTCAGTGACCTCCGGTTTCCTGGCTCAAACTTGCAGTGTTGTTACCAGATTGGGGCCGGTCCCCTCTTGCAACCAGTTCCTCCACCACGACTCATAGTCAGAGTAAATTCGGGGTTCACGCTGGCCTGGGTTCCATGGGCGACCTACCCACTGGTCCCCACTCCACTCCAGTGCCAGAGTTCCCCTAGAACTCCATCTTTCTCTGTCTGCTCTCCAACTCCTTCCTCCACTACTCCTTGACTCAACTACTACTCTCTCTCTCTCCTCCCACCCCCTTTAACCTGTTCCCATCTCCAGTTAGTGATGGGGTCTGCTCAGATAGAGTTTCCTCCGCCTTTCATCCCCTGGCCTGGAGTTAGGATAGGTGTTGGGTGCAAGGTATGTTTGTCTAGGTATTGTGTCCCCATCTTACCTGGGAGTAGGATACCACACCTATGGATTAGGTGCAGTACCTCTATGGTGACCAGACTGCAGGGGCAATACATATGCAAGGACTCTGCAGTTATGTACATTCTCTCCAGTGTCCTTGCAAGCATACTGGATACTCTTTCTGAGAGTAGACATCAGAGTACCCAGTACCACCCCCTTCACCTGAGATGCTAATCATTCTTACATCTGGGCATCAGTAAAAATGGAAATTTCAAACTACTGGAATCATCACAACCAATGGTCTCCTTTTTCCCCTTAAAATCTTTAATGTATTTGAATCATTGACGAATGACTTAACCCCAACCACTGCAATATAAACAAAACTGAGCGGATGCTCCAAGCTGAATACCAGTATTAGTGTCTCTGCAAGCACCAATTTGCATAGGTTCCTCAATGTCAACTGGTAGGGGGTAAGCTGTCACTGAGAAGCCTTTCAATGAGTTTCTAGCTCTTCTAACTAACTGAACTGCTAGTGACATACAGTAGTTTCCTCCAGGCACCACGAGCAGGGACTATAAGTCATCAATTCCCTAATCTGACTCAAATTTCCTGACAGAATTGACTCTGAAGAGTAGAGTCAGCCCAGGAGGTCCATAATTCCCAGCCTCTGAACTGTGAGCAGCAGTCCTCAACTTTACAGCCTTTCTGGACCAGATTACGGATCTTGGATTCAGCTACCGCGACCCTGTCACGGTCATCATAAATTAGACTATAAGCTGAAAAAAACACCTCCACAGAGGAAAACGTAGGAAAGTCCTCAGGCTATGCTAATGCCCAGGCCTGCAGATCCCCAAGGAGGAAGGACAAAACAATGCGCTACTTCTTAACTCTTAACCCCAGAAGAGACAGGACGGAGACAAAAATACAATGTACATGCAAAATAAAAAATTGTGAATTTATTTCAATCTCGATGAAACAGTTTGGTAACTTTACCTTGGGTTCAACGGTGCCATTAGGACTGGCGAGTAGTTGACACTTGTCCACAACCTCCAAAGACAAGGCTTCAATTTGTGCAGCCAAAATGTTCACAATATCCATGATGTCACCTCAGCACATACGGTACTGTAGGATGAGCTGGCATAAAATTATGCACGTAACAAAACTGTACACAGGTAAAGGAGAAATAAAACTTATCTCTCAGCTGCCCCAACTGGTTTATGTACAGACTTGTGCCCTAAATGGTACAACACCTGATGGTTATTGCACAGACTGGAATATGCTTAACCACACAAATAGAAACACACAGTCCATGTCTCACTGCCTAATGGGCCGTTGGATTGTTTCATATACCTCCTTAGGAACTATTTGGTCCTGGCCAGCTGAAGGAAAAAGCAACATGCAGCTTGTAGAGAGACACGGCCTACACAACATAAGGCCATGCACCCAGCTAGGACCATGACTTTCATGGAGCATGCCAATATGTTCAAAGTCAATCCCTTGCCCTTGACTACCTCAAGTAGAATCAATTTACTAATTAGGTGAATTCTGGAGGTTACTGGTCACTTAGAGGTGGCATACCGTCAATTGTGGCAGACCACATGGCCAATTTGGGCAATGTGAGCCAAGGGGGCCTAGTGCCAGTACAAGCACGAGGTCATCCTGCCTGCCCAAGGGCCCCAAACCTGTCATTGAGAGCAATGAGAAAATACAGAGCATGGAGCGCAATGTCTCTCCTCATCCTCCCTCTGTGCTGCCAACACTCTGATTCCCAGTACAGTGGGGATGAAGTCACTACTGCGCGCTGCTGTACTGAGATGTGCAGATTGCGAGACAGTGCAGGGCAGACCAGACCGGAGCAGCGGGGCAGACAAGACCAGAGGAGCAGGGACCGAGGAGAGCTTATTTATTTATTTAATCAATCAATCAATCAGTGACTACACAGTGGCTAGTGGCTTATGGGGTACATTATTCTATATAGAGGATTCTAGAGATCTCATTTTATTATATGAAGCTCTATAGAGGCCACATTATACTATATGGAAGTTTATAGAGGTTACATTATGCTATATGAATACTTATAGAGGCTGCATTATACTATATGAAGGACTATAGAAGCTGCATTATAATATATGGAGGATTATAGAGGCTACATTATACTATATTGAGGATTATAGAGGCCACATTATGCTTTATGGAGGATCATAGAGGCTGCATTATGCTATGTGTAGAATTATAAAGGCTATATTATGCTATATGGACGATTATAGAGGCTGCATTATGCTATGTGGAAAATTATAAAGGCTACATTATGCCATATGGACGATTATAGAGGCTACATTATGCTATATGAAGGATTATAGAGGATTAATTATACTATATGGAGGATTATAGAGGCTACATTATACTACATGAACGACTATAGAGGCTGCGTTATACTATTTAGAAGATGTATCAAGGCTGCATTATTTTACATGGAGACTGCATTATATTATGTGGAGGATGTATTATATTATATGGAGGACTATGGAGACGACATTATATTATACGGAGGCTGCATTTAATTATATGGAAGATTATGGGGGTTGCATTATAATATATAGAGGAGTAGGAGGAAGCATTATTCTATATGGAAGCCAATGTGAGGCCATTATACTATATGGAGGACTATGGGGAGGTGCATTATACTATATGGAAGACTATGTCGAACCCAGTACACTATATGGAAGGATATGTGGGTCCATTATAATATTTGATTGGCTTTGTGGAGAGCATTATTATATTTGGACGGGTATGAGGGAGCTTTATACTTTATGGAGTGCTATTTGAGGGCCATTATACTGTATGCAAGCAATTATACATTGTGAAGGATTGCTTGGGGTTCATCAAACTGTGCGAAGTGCTGTATGGGGCCATCAAACTGTGCGGAGGGCTGTGTGGGGCAATCATACTGTGCAGAGGGCTGTGTGGGGTCCATTATACTGTGCGGAGGGCTGTGTGGGGTCCATTATACTGTGCAGAGGGCTGTGTGGGGGCCATTATACTGTGCAGAGGGCTGTGTGGGGTCCATTATACTGTTAAAGAAGAGAACAATCGCACACTCATGTGTAAGTTTGCAAGAAAACGTGGTATTTTTTATTCAGGAGCAGCGAGAAACCAACGTTTCGGTCCTTCCCGGACCTTGATCACGGTAGTTGCTGCAGGTTGTAAAATATATACAGGACATGATCAGTATATACAAGTAGTATTTACAATTTATACATTTCACAATGATACTCCCATAGCAGGTGTCACCTGAATGTTATTACATATGGGTTTGTATAGTACATCTATATACAGTAAAGTAAAGCAAGGGAGAGAAGGAGAGGATTGCTTGACATATATGTTTCTAACCTATATGCACATATATCCTGCAGATCCAATCCCCCTAGCTCCTTTAACCAACCTTGAGTCATAGATTATCTTTTAATACATAATTTTAGAATAAATGAGCCACCTTTCTATCAAAAAACAGATAAAAACAGAGACATGGCCCAAAAACAATTATTATGGGACATACTAAGAATAACGTGACACTTTCATAACGCTTCTCCCATAACAGAGTGTGCGGCTAGCGTAGTCACTGCTTGTGACACACTTCCGCACTTCTAAGCATCATCACCTAGGATACAAGCGGATTGACAGGTGCGGTCACTTCCGGTGACGCACTTCCGCCGGTAATGCGCAGGCGCCGGCGTTCGCTGCTAGTTCCGGTCCGCTCCTTCATAGAGCGGACGGACCAGCGACGAGCGCGCAACAAGCATGAAATACCCGGAACGGGACCCAAAATAATAAGAAGCAAGGTGAGCACATACATATGGTTTGAACCTCTGTTATAAGTATGGGACCGGACACTGCCCCTAATAATGGCCCCTATCAACGCTCATATACAAGTCTCTGCAATGAGACTAAACATATGGAGACAGCTCTGTAATGAGATTGAACATAGTGATGTAGATCTGTACCTAAGCGTCCTGACTGAGACTCCATTCCTGCAATTATTTTAAGCCCTCCTCATATATGGTATATAGAGTTATGTGTGTATATATATACACATATATATATATATATATATATATAAAGAAACCCTCCTGATATACTCCATCTTCTCCCACCTCCAGGCACCTTGGAACAGGGCCAAAGAAGCACCTTGTTCTGCTACCCTCAAAAGGTAATTTGAAACAGTGAAATATAAATATTAACACCGATCTAATACCTAGATTATTAAATGAATGTATATGGTTTATAACAGCTGGAAAACCCAGTGGGACATCAACTCCAAACAGGATAGGAGCATATATGAAAAAAGAGGGTAATTCAATCTATATATTGTTTATTTATTTATCTTTTTCTCTATCAATACCTATCCCAACCATGCACATTTTAGATAATTTAGACTATATATAATACACCAACTCCTGAAAGATAACCTAAATCTCTCTCAAGAATCCTCTCCTTCTCTCCCTTGCTTTACTTTACTGTATATAGATGTACTATACAAACCCATATGTAATAACATTCAGGTGACACCTGCTATGGGAGTATCATTGTGAAATGTATAAATTGTAAATACTACTTGTATATACTGATCATGTCCTGTATATATTTTACAACCTGCAGCAACTACCGTGATCAAGGTCCGGGAAGGACCGAAACGTTGGTTTCTCGCTGCTCCTGAATAAAAAATACCACGTTTTCTTGCAAACTTACACATGAGTGTGCGATTGTTCTCTTCTTTAATCGCCTACGTGGGTTATCCAGACCCCTCAATCAGCACCTCAACATATGAAAAAAGCCTCAGAGTGCACGCCTTCTAGTCAGAAAATTTAACGTTGGGTCCATTATACTGTGCAGAAGGCTGTGTGGGGGCCATTATATTGTGCAGAGGGCTGTGTGGGGTCCATCATACTGTGCAGAGGGCTGTGTGGGGTCCATTATACTGTGCGGAGGGCTGTGTGGGGTCCATTATACTGTGCAGAAGGCTGTGTGGGGGCCATTATATTGTGCGGAGGGCTGTGTGGGGCAATCATACTGTGCAGAGGGCTGTGTGGGGTCCATTATACTGTGTGGAGGGCTGTGTGGGGTCCATTATACTGTGCAGAGGGCTGTGTGGGGGCCATTATACTGTGCAGAGGGCTGTGTGGGGTCCATTATACTGTGCAGAAGGCTGTGTGGGGGCCATTATATTGTGCAGAGGGCTGTGTGGGGTCCATCATACTGTGCAGAGCGCTATGTGGGGTCCATCATACTGTGCGGAGAGCTGTGTTACTATTTAGAAGTAAGTAAGGGGCCATTATAATGTATACAGGCCCATTGTACTGCATGAACGGCTGTGTGAGGGTCACAGTTGGGGATTATACTGTACTGGGGTCATCATTCATTGCCAGGGTAGTTGATGTGGTTACAGCAGGATCATCATACTGTGCATGTGTAGGAATTCATTGTGGGGTGATCATACAGTGTTTGTGGTTTGTGGGGCACTATTGTGGATATCATACTTTATAGGTCCAATAAAAGAAGAATCCAGGAGCTTTAACAGGAGGAGAATTACTTTGAGTTACCATGATTTCTACGTATGCCCCAGTAATTTATGATTTTTTAGTGGTATCAGACTACAGGGGGCTCAATACTAATACACCCCACAATATACAGATTTATACTTTCCACAAATCCTCGCTACTCATTGTTGGTATCACATCAAATCCTAATTAAGTACATTTAAGTTTGTGGGTGTAACATGAAAAAATATGGAAACGTTCATGAGGTGTGAATAATTTTTCAAGGCCCTAAATGATATATTTACATAATAAACCCTGCTTTCTCATTCCCTAAACTAAGAGAAGGTTATAATGGGGACAGAACACCTCCAGTGCCGTCAATGGGCTCGCATGACACTTCACGGGGATGTTTACAGCCCCTGGGAACCTTAAGCGCTTATCACAACATCACGATGAAATCAGACCACAGAATATGAGGAAAGTGCTTTTAAATTGAAAGATGCAATAAAAACTCTCATAAACTAATAACGCTTCCTGTTAATTTTATGTCTGATACAACCTTGCAATCAATCAAGAGGAACATCTAACATCCCTGTGATATAATGCATCTGAGTAGGTGGAACTTTGCACCAAAACCCACAAGAAGCTTTCTTCAGCCATTACAGGTAGCGGTGTCATTGCTGAGTTTCATTCCTAATCCAATTTATCATATTGCTTATAGAAGTAAATAGGGACCACACTCTTGTTTATGGAGGAAACCCAGACAGCTCATACATCAATTCTTCTATTACATCGAAGAAGAACTGAGCCGTATCCTACTATACTAAAATATTCACAATTCATTGGACACAAAGAAAAACTTCAAAAATATTTCCAAAATCTCATATTTAACCTTAATAGAAAACAAAATAATCAAATATGCACAAAAAATTGTCAAAATATCCCCCTTAAACCTTTAAGGACCGGACAATTTTTCATTTGCCTTCACTTTATTCCAACAGCCATAACTTTATTATTTTTAGGTCGCTATAGTTGTGTGAGAGCTTGTTTTTTTGCGGGATGTGTTGCACTTTTGAATGAAATTTTGTAATTGTTTTGGATTTTTTTTTACAGGGTTCATTTTCCCATAAAACTGATGTTGCAGTATGATTCTCCAGGTCAGCACGATAACATAGATACCAAACAGGTATCATTTTTGATTTAAGTCAGGGGTGGGGAACCTCAGGCCCAAAGGCCGAATGCGGCCCTCCGTGACTTTTTTGCAGCCCCTGGGCAGATTCCTGGGGACCGCAGTGCTCAGGCTGGCAGACGCGTTTTGCTAACTGTCTGCCCTTTAAATCCAGCTCTCCAGTGATCTCTCTGCCCCAGCCTCAGCCTCCCCAGTGAGGTATATGCTCCCAGCCTCTCCTGTGATGTCTAGCGCAAACCTTGATAAGCAGTTGAGAAGCAACATGGTCAATATCACTGACGCCAACAAGAAGCAGCTCCAGTGACCACAGTACGGGTGAGTTGATTGTTTAACCAAATACAATGGGTAATTTTCAATTTGATAATTTTCTACGGCCCCTGAAAGATTGTAGAAATTTCCAAATGGCCTCGGAAGAAAAATGGTTCCTTGGCCCTCTTTTAAGTGGCGAAAAAAAATCACAAGTTTTGGGAAAACAAATCTGGCTGTTGCGAGCATCTCCTGTCATTAGGAGACTTGTGAGACTGAATTTTAAATGTGATTACTTTGTTTTGGACCAGCTAGGGTTAGTTGATCTCAGCTGCAGCCGGTTTGTAAACACTCTCCTTCCATTTAAATGTCACATGATTCATCACCTGATGCCGGTAAAAGATTCAGTCTATTCTGACTATCCTGGAGGTAAGAAGTCTCCAGTATCTGTCGGTGATTCTGCTGCTGGAGTTCTGTTGTTGGAGCCATGTTGTCTGCAGTCCTGGTGTTTAGCTGCAGACAGTAATCATGTTTGTTGTGTCTTTTCTCTTCTTCCCCAGTCTGTCCTCCTTTTATCCTGTGTGATATTTCAGTAGCGGTGACGTCTAGTGCACTCACCAGTCTTGACACTAGACAAGGTGATTGGAGGGACAGTTCGGACTAGGGACGTGATGGCAGTGAAGGGGAAGGACCTACTTTGGGACATTAGGGGAGTTCTGGAATCAGAAATAGATGACATATGAAGAGATTTTGTCAGAAACCAATTCTTATTTTTGTATCCTTTTATTTGAAGTTGGTTAAAACATGTGAAATGGACTAATGCTGGACGAGTTTCGAGGCAGTACCTCTTAGTGCTCAGCATAACATTAAAAACAGTTCCATACACATATATACAATAAGCCCCACCCACATTCACAAGTGTTTAAATCAAGACATCAGGATAGTTAACCCTACTTTCGCCATCTCAAGAACTGAAGCATAGTATTAATGTGCTAATATATAACAATATCTTTATCAACCTTATTGTATTTTTTCAAATGTATTGTTTTGTGTAACCATGTTACAGTGAAATGGATATATTTCATGGGTGATGTATCAATTTTCCCACTGAAAACCTAAGATAAAATAAAACAATATATATTTACAATTATATTTTTTATTTTTATTTTCTCAGCGGATTTGGTCCAAAAATATGTCTAAACGTATGTTGACCTAATAAAGCAACATTCCCATGCGATTGCATACAAACTGAATTAAGATGGAGTAGATGTGATATATAGTGTAACGTATCAGCTCGCCGGCGACGTCAGGAAGCACGAGGAGGCAGCTTTGCATAGGTGAGACCAGAAGGGTTTATTTGCTCATAAACCAGTCCACAGGGAAAACACACAGCAAACACAGAATCCTAATCACCTTCCCCCTGTGCCTAAGTCCAACCTCCCTTACATAGCTGGACACCACGCCCCTGGGAGGGGGTATGTGAGTCCTGGACCCGCCCATCACTCTCAGGACTCATAAGCCGGCCCCTTGGTTACTAACAACTCCCTCAGTGTTGCTCTCCACTAAGAGATGCTAATGCCGGCTTACATCACAGACCTCAGGTGGGCCTGTGACACATACCTGCCATCCACTATGCGCCCCTTGCCCTCTTACACACCTCCCCCCTCTGCCGAAAGCCGTCGGGCTCGGCACCGCGGACAACCAAACAAGGGATACGGGAGAGAGCGTCAGCGTTGCCATGGAGCTTTCCCGCCCGGTGCTCCACTCGGAAACGAAAGTCTTGCAGGGCCAAAAACCAACGTGTGACCCTGGCGTTTTTCCCTTTGAGTTCCTCAACCACCGGAGAGGGGCATGATCAGACACCAACCGGAACTGTCGCCCCAACAAATAGTAACGTAGTGTGTCCACCGCCCACTTTATGGCCAGGCACTCCTTCTCAATCACGGAATAACGCATTTCACTAGGGGACAGCTTCCTACTCAGGTAGAGGACCGGGTGTTCCTCCCCCTGTATCTCCTGGGACAGGACTGCCCCCAAACCGTTATCTGAGGCATCCGTTTGGAGAACGAATTCCCTCTTGAAGTTGGGAGCGAGCAAGACCGGTTGCCTACAAAGAGCATCTTTCAATCCCGAAAAGGCAGCTTCCGCCTCCGTCGTCCACTCCGCCATAGACGACTTGGTCCCCTTCAAGAGGTCAGTCAAGGGTGCAGCCATTACAGCAAAGTCAGGGATGAACCGCCTGTAGTATCCGACTATACCCAGGAAGCCTCGGACTTGTCTCTTAGACGAGGGTCTCGGCCACTGCTGGATCGCTGCGACCTTTGTGATTTGGGGCTTGATCATGCCTCTGCCTACAACATATCCCAGGTATTTGGCCTCGGACTTCCCCAGGGCACATTTCTTTGGGTTTACCGTAAACCCCGCCGTCCTCAGAGCATCCAGCACCGCCTGGAGCTTCAGCAGATGGCTCTGCCAGTCGAGGCTGAAAACCACAATATCGTCCAGATAGGCAGCGGCGTAGTCTTTATGCGGTGTGAGGATCCGATCCATGGCCCTTTGAAAAGTGGCTGGGGCCCCCTGCAATCCAAACGGCATCCGGACGTAGTGAAAACACCCATCCGGCGTAGAGAACGCGGTCTTCTCTTTGGCTCCCGGTGCCATAGGGATCTGCCAATACCCTTTGGTGAGGTCTAGGGTAGTGATGTACCTGGCGGGTCCCAGGCGCTCGATCAGCTCGTCGACCCGCGGCATGGGATATGCGTCAAAGTTGGAGACCTCGTTTAGTTTTCGATAATCGTTGCAGAATCTCCATTCGCCGTCGGGTTTCGGTACCAATACTATGGGGCTTGACCAACCACTCTTGGATTCCTCTATCACACCCAATTTCAGCATCCGGGCCACCTCTTTGGAGATCACCTTCCGTCGGGCCTCGGGTATCCTATATGGCTTCAGGTTCACCCGCACCTGTGGTTCCGTCAGAATGTCATGTTCTACCACGGAGGTGCGCCCTGGCAGCTCCGTGAACAACCTCCTGTTCTGCTGTAACAGCTCTCTACATTGCTGTTTCTGGCTTTCGGAGAGGGTGTCCGCTATGGTCACGGCTTCAACGTCGTTCACCGGCCTGCCCACCGAGCAGGGCACATCTCGGGCCTCCCGATCTCGCCATGCCTTGAGGAGGTTGATATGATAGATTTGGTACGGCTTCCTTCGTCCCGGCTGGTGGACCTTGTAGTTCACTTCGCCGACCTTCTCAATGACTTCATATGGCCCTTGCCATTTGGCGAGGAACTTGCTTTCCACTGTGGGTATCAGGACCAGGACCCGGTCCCCGGGATGAAACTGCCGGATTCTGGCGGAGCGGTTGTAGACACGGGCCTGAGCCTCCTGGGCCCGCAGGAAATGTCCCCTTAGGATCGGCATCACTTTCTCCATTCTCTCCTGCATCATGGCGACGTGCTCGATGACACTCCGATGAGGTGTGACTTCGGCTTCCCAGGTTTCCTTGGCTACATCTAGGAGGCCGCGGGGATGTCGTCCATACAGGAGCTCGAATGGTGAGAAACCCGTGGAAGCCTGCGGAACCTCCCGAACGGAAAACAGCAGATACGGTAAGAGACAGTCCCAGTCCTTCCCATCCTTCTCTACCACTTTCCTTAACATGCCTTTGAGGGTTTTGTTGAACCTCTCGACAAGGCCGTCTGTTTGAGGATGGTATACAGAAGTCCTCAGCTGGGTGATCTGTAGGACCCGGCACAACTCGCTCATCACCTTACTCATGAAGGGGGTACCCTGATCCGTCAGAATTTCTTTTGGTAACCCCGTGCGAGAAAACACCTGAACCAGCTCCTTGGCTATGCTCTTCGCCGAGGAGTTGCGTAAGGGTATCGCTTCGGGGTACCGGGTGGCATAGTCCAGTATAACTAAGATATACTGATGGCCCCGAGCTGATTTCATCAGGGGCCCCACCAAGTCCATAGCTATTCTCTCAAAGGGGATTTCGATGATGGGTAATGGTACCAGGGGACTACGAAAGTGCCTGGTAGGGGTGGTTATTTGACAGGTAGGGCAAGATTGGCAATATCTCGCTATCTCCCGGTGACACCCAGGCCAATAGAATCGTTGCAGTATCCGGTCCTGTGTTTTCTCTACCCCTAGATGACCCCCTAAGATATGGGAATGGGCCATGTTGAGTACTTGCTGCCGATACGGCCCCGGTACTAACAACTGTTCCACCCGGTCGTCCTTCACCTTCGTCACCCGGTATAACAGTTCCTCACTTAGCATAAAATGGGGGAACCTATTGTCGCTCCCTGGCTCCTGTGGGACCCCGTTGACGACCGTGACACTATTGAATGCTTCCCTTAGAGTCAGGTCCCTATGTTGGGCGGTCCCGAAGTTCTCCCTGGTCGCCCCCAAGTTCAGTACCGTGGTCTCGGGCGGTGCTTCCTCCTCGTCCCCTACGAGGACACCAAGCGGGAACTCAGCCATGTCTGAGTGGGGAGAGGTCGTTTCCACGGGCCCCACTCCCGGACCCTGCCCCCACAGCTCCCAAAATAAACAAAAGTCCCGGCCGATAATGATGGGGTGTAGCAAGTCCTGGACGACTCCGACTTCATGAGTCCTCACCCCATGTGCCGTCTCAATGTCCACTCGAGCTACTGGATAGTCCTTGGCGTCACCGTGGATACACCGCACTCCGACCCTTTTCCCCGGGACCAGGACAATGGACGGGAAGTCCCTCACCAGAGTAACGAGGCTCCCGGAGTCCAACAGCCCGACCACCCTCCTCCCGTTTACTTTCACCGGACACGCTGGAGGCCCTTCACAGGATATACTGGTCATACTGCAGACCGAGTATGCAAAATAAGAACAGCGGCGACCCATGCTGCAATCCATCTGTTCAGGGGTCAAGGGACACCGTGCCGCAATGTGGCCTGGACCATGGCATCTCCAACATATGATCTCGCCCGTAGGGACCTTGGGCACCGCCTCCCCCGCCCTTAGGGACCTTGGACGCCCCACCCCCTTTTGGGCCTCGGCCCGTGGCTGGGACCCCCAGTAAGGAGCGGGCAATCTGGCCCCAGGCCCTTCCATCCCTGGTATCTCTCCACCAGCCCAATAAGGTCATCCGCGTTCTGGGGATCACCCTGGGCAACCCAGGTCTGGACGGATCGTGGCAGGGAGTGTACAAACCGGTCCATCACGACTCGCTCCACCATCTGCGCTGGCGTAGAGCTCTCCGGCTGCAGCCATTTCTGGACCAAGTGCAACAAGTCAAACATTTGGGAGCGTGGCGGTCTGTCTCGATGATACGCCCATTGGTGAACCCGTTGCGCCCGCACAGTCATTGTCACCCCCAGGCGGGCTAGTATCTCCGTTTTTAACTTGCTATATTCCTTAGCGTCTTGCAGGGCCAAATCATAATAAGCCTTCTGGGGCTCCCCGGATAGATATGGCGCCAGCACCTCTGCCCACTGTGCTGGTGGGAGCCCCTCTCTCTCTGCAACCCGCTCAAAAACAGTCAAAAAAGCCTCTATGTCATCTCCTGGAGTCATTTTCTGCAGGGCTCCTCTCACAGCTTTTCTAATAGAAAAATCGCCCATTGACCTTGTCTCTGCTGACGTGCTCCGGACCGCCTCCGCCAGAATATCGATCTGCTGCTGCTGCTGCTGATGCTGGTCTTGCTGTTGCTGACGTTGGAGTTGGATCTGCTGTGTCAGCAGCTTGGTGGTCTCTTGCTGGGCCGCCTGTTGCTGTTGTAAGAGCTGGAGATGTTGAGCCTGCTGCGCTTGCTGGGCTTGTACCAAGTGTCTCATCAGCTCCTCCATGACCTCTGGAGGCTGTGCCTGAGTCAGTACAGACTTCACCCAGGACATAAACACCAAAGCCCACCGGTCTCACGTCTTCTGCTGGGAGCGCTGCCCGCATTCTCCACCAATTGTAACGTATCAGCTCGCCGGCGACGTCAGGAAGCACGAGGAGGCAGCTTTGCATAGGTGAGACCAGAAGGGTTTATTTGCTCATAAACCAGTCCACAGGGAAAACACACAGCAAACACAGAATCCTAATCACCTTCCCCCTGTGCCTAAGTCCAACCTCCCTTACATAGCTGGACACCACGCCCCTGGGAGGGGGTATGTGAGTCCTGGACCCGCCCATCACTCTCAGGACTCATAAGCCGGCCCCTTGGTTACTAACAACTCCCTCAGTGTTGCTCTCCACTAAGAGATGCTAATGCCGGCTTACATCACAGACCTCAGGTGGGCCTGTGACACATACCTGCCATCCACTATGCGCCCCCTTGCCCTCTTACAATAGGCAACATTCAAACTTTCAGCATGCAAATTCCGGAGGAAATCCTAACCAAATTTGGCACATGAAAAAATTTGAGTACTGCAGATGCGCAGATGGACGCCAGCCATTCTGTCAGAAACCTGGATCCATTGGGGAAAGCGTGAGTGCCCTCCCTCCTCCCCTTCCTTCATGAATCAGAAACAAATAAGTGTCTGGAGGTGCCCGATTCCCCCGTTTCCTATTGTCAGGGTCTTTGTCTACCTTTTAATCCCATTGGTCACTATGTGTTGTGCTGTGTGGCGGACATCCTCTTGTCCATGCATGACACTTGCTTGTCTGACAACTATAACATTTTTAATTTTTAGGATATGGGGCTATGTGAGGGCTTGTTTTTTGCACCCCCAAGCCAATATTTATATTATATTGGGATACATACATTATTTTGATCGCCTGTTATGACTTTTTTTATTTTGTTGCAGCATCAAAAAAACTGTACATCTGGTGTTATGATTTTTTCTTGTTATGCTGTTTACCGATTGGATTAACTTTATATTTTAGTAGATTGGACTTTTACAAATGCAGCAATACCAAATATATAATTTTAATTTTAAATTTCTTAAGTTTTACTGTTGTGGAAGTGAAGTGATTTTAACTTTTATATTTGTATTTTTTCACATTTGTTTTCTACTTTTTACTGTATTTAAATGTCTCCTTGGGGAACTTAAACCTGCAATATTGCGATAGCTTCCTCTGTATATAGGTGCAATCACAATCTGCTAGGAACACTGGTCACGGGCTGGAGAGGTAAGAACAGCACGCCCCTTTGTAGGTACACGTTCAACTCCGCTGTCAGAGATTGACAGCTGCATTTAACAGGTTAACAACCGTGGGCAGAGCACAGCTCCACACACAGCAGTTAGTGGTGGATGAATGCTGAATAATTCATCTGCAGAGGGATGACTTATGATGTGCTTAGAATGTCATAAGTCAGTAAAGTGTTAAAGAAAAATCTGTTAGCAGGTCTTTGCTATGTATTCTGCCAGCAGCCTGGTGTAGGGGCCAAGACCCTGATTCTAGCAATGTTTCACTTGCTGGTCTTCATGTTGTCATTTTAATACAATCCCTGTTTTTTCTGCTGCAGATCTAGCAGATCTCAGAATGCTGAGCCTTATAGAACCCCGCCCACACCACTGATTGGCTGATTTCTGTGTATATTGTATATCGTATATCGATAAAAAGCTGTTACCGTATATATTCGTGTATAAGCTGACCCGTGTATAAGCCGACCCCCCTACTTTTGCCCCCAAAACCTGGGAAAAACCTATTGACTTGTGTATAAGCCGAGGGTGGACCCCAGCACAGGTATACAGCCCCCAGCAGTGTGGTATACAGGCCCCCTCAGTGGTAATATACAGCAGCCTCCCCAGTGGTAGTATACAGCAGCCTCCCCAGTGGTAGTATACAGCAGCCTCCCCAGTGGTATATACAGCAGCCCCAGAGCGGTATACAGCAGCCCCAGAGCTGTATACAGCAGCCCCAGAGCTGTATACAGCAGCCCCAGAGCAGTATACAGCAGCCCCAGAGCTGTATACAGCAGCCCCAGAAGTGTATACAGCAGCCCCAGAGGTGTAAACAGCAGCCCCAGAGGGGTATACAGCAGCCCCAGAGGGGTATACAGCAGCCCCAGAGGGGTATACAGCAGCCCCAGAGGTATACAGCAGCCCCAGAGGAATACAGCAGCCCCAGAGGGGTATACAGCAGCCCCATAGGTATACAGCAGCCCCAGAGGTATACAGCATCCCCAGAGGTATACAGCAGCCCCAGAGGTGTATATAGCAGCCCCAGAGGGGTATACAGCAGCCCCAGAGGTGTATACAGCAGCCCAGTGGTAGTATACAGCAGCCCCAGCAGCCCCAGAGGTATATACAACAGCCCCAGAGGTGTATACAGCAGCCCCAGAGGTGTATACAGCAGCCCCAGGGGTAGTATACAGCAGTCCCAGAGGTATATACAGCAGCCCCAGTGGTAGTATACAGCAGCCCCAGTGGTATATAGGGCCCCAGCTGTGTATACAGCAGCCCCAGCTGTATACAGCGGTACCCAGTGGTATACAGCCCCGCATCCCTCCCGTGGTATACAGGGCCCCCCCTTGCTTGTGGCAGACCTGTAAAAGAAGATATCATTATACTTATCGTGTCACCGCCGCTCTGTCACCGTCACCGCGCTCCTCCGGGTCTTCAAGCTTCCATCTCCGGCGCACAGACAATGACGTCATTTCCTGTGCGCCGGTGAAGGAAGCATGAAGACCCAGAATAGCGCGGTGACGGTGACAGAGCGGCGCCGGCGACACGATAAGTATAATGATATCTTCTTTTACAGGTCTGCCACAAGCAAGGGGGGGCCCTGTATACCACGGGGGTGGGGGGGGCTGTATACCACTGGGTACCATATATGGACTCGTGTATAAGCCGAGGGGGGACTTTTCAGCACATTTCTTGTGCTGAAAAACTCGGCTTATACACGAGTATATACGGTAATTAGCAGTGGGGGTTGGATTGGGCACCTAGTCCTGTAGTGATTATTGCCTGTTAATAGAACACTGATTTTATTGAAACGGGTACACACAGCCCAGTAAATGATACATCACTGGAAATAAGATCTCTGCCCTTACATCAGGTTACTGACAGATTACATTGCAAAATTCTGCTGATACATTTCCTTTACATTCTATTCTTTTTAGTCTAATTTATTGTTATGTTATAATTAAAACTTTCTTAAATAAATAGGTATAAAAAGAGGTAAAAATTAGAGCTAAGCAAAAAAAAAAATTGTGATGCCTTGGTCCAAAGGGATACCAAATACCAAAGGGAGCCGTGCCAGTGCGGTCTTGACTTCTGAGGCAGATGTCATTGGCATCCTTGACACTCATTAAGTCGCGTGACATCATGATGTCATGTGATAATTAGTCACTAGTCCTCATGTGACATCACACACATTATAAAGTTGTGTGCTTAGTAATGGCAGAGGCCCCATAAAGTGTGCTTCATATATGCTCCCTGGGTGCAGAACAGTATCTCTGTCACTGTTCCTGGAGTTTGTTATTGTTTACAGTACTGACGCAACATTGACATTCAAAAAGTGAGCTTGGCGGCTCTACCGGAGTTATTAGCACAAGTTCAGCTATTGGCTGCAGCCCTGTCAATGTGACAATGTGACATCTGCGTTGCAGACCCTGTGTCAAATGTCCGTGTCACACCTACACCGCTGTAGCACTTTTGAGTGTGCTTCCAGTGTCCAAGTCCATTACTGCCTGCATAGCACCTGCTGCTCAGCAACATGGATCCCAACTAAGACACATTCTGCTCTTTACTGCATGATTAAAGAAGAATCGTGACCATGGGCAGTTGCAAATCCCAGGTTTGAGGGAGAGATCAGTCCCACTACAATCTTACAGATGTTTCCAAAATAAAAGCCCCAAACAGGTTTTCCTATAGGACTTAGTCAAATAGCTTGACCAAGTTCACACTGTTCCATCTTTGTGTTGCATCCACAGCAGTAGTTGTAAATACAACACACTCCAGTGGGTCTTAAGAGGTTTCAATGGACATTCTGGGGGATACATCACCACCCTTTACATATGAAATCTGTCGCTGTTTAAGAGGTCAAGGAGTTAATTTCTCCCTGTTGTAAGTATGGCCTTTTTAACTATGTGCTCTAGCGCCAGTAAGACTGTTCCGATAACTATGATTATGTTTGTTATTAGTAATGTTCATTAATATTCCTTGGGCGTGGGGCTTGGCTAATAAAAGGTTTTGAGTGGGGCTGAAAGAGGAGGTTCCAAGTGAAGAAGGGCATGAACAGGAACCACTATCCATTAATAATTTGATAGGGCCACCCCAAAATTTAGGCCTTTATTCTGGTATGTAGGGCAGAAGATGAAGTGAGTGCACTCCCCAGTGTGGTACTCATCTATTGCCTCTGGCAGGTACACGGACAGCAGCTGTCATCTCCGATGCTGGTTTGGTAGAACTTGGCATTCGCTGCAGCGAACAGGTTGCCATTATGCAAGGTGAGGGAACCTTTTTCTGCCGGTATCCTATCGGTCCTCTAGATGTGTCCCTCTGAGTGGGCTAGAGCTGCAGTACACTTTATGAATTCATGGAGAGTCCCAGTGATGTCAAGGGTCAAGAGTCAGGAGGTACCAGGACGAAGGGTGCAGTCTGCGACAAATTATGCAACTATGAATAGCCCTAACCATGCAATGTTCAAGATATCTGCCTATGCTTCAGAAACTATTTTAGTATAAATTTAATAAGGACCTTGATTTACTCTTTGATTTGACCCTCGATGAGGACAAAGTTGAACTAACCTTTTGCAATGGGGAGTCGGCTGGGGCTACTCAGTTACCGGGGCTCCCTACAGCTAGCACCTGAACTACTGCTTTACAGAGCACAGAGTTTGCAGGTCTGGAGCCTGAGCGAGATAACAGCTACCTTTACCCCATATGAGACCAGTACTAGAATGATGCACCATGTCGATTTTAGCAATATTATAGCAGAGGCATTGTTCTTATACTGTCGGTATTAATAATTCTCCCCCATATTCCTTTTTTATTTTCTTCCCCCCTCTCTGAGCTGCTACTTGTACAAGTAAAGCCACACTTTGAAATAAATTCAATAAATGGAACTGATGAAATTGTATTAAAATTGCGTAGATTTCTAATGCACTTCCATCACTGTGACACGGTCACCCGCGTGCTCCGAGCCTGGGAGAGGGCAGCCCATCTCAGAATGAGCTCATTTATTGGTAATGCAGGTAGACACGGCAAGAGATAAATAAACATCATCATTTGCCACTGTCTATGTCAACTTAATGCCAAAGATTTATACCTTGAGCAGAGCACCGCTCTCCCCGACACATTTTAATTTAATTAAATTTCTGTCGGATTGATGTTTTATCAATCAATAATGTTAATGTTTTTGCAATTTGGAGATTAAAACACGCACATAAGAAATGTAGATGTGTAATCAGGCCCATCGGACGATCCTGGACATGGCTTGGCCCAAATGAGGGTCTGATTGGTGTTCTAGAAGCAGCGGCCATGGGACAGGCAAGGAGCAGCGGATTTCACAGATCACTTTCAATGAAGCATCTAATTTTCTTAGAGTGAATTTTAATAATCAGAACCTCTCCCTAATTGAATTGAGGGATTTGACATATTCAGGAGAGGAAACCTTGCACTGCCTACACAGCCTGCTAATGAGCGCTGAAGGTGCGCCTACAATACAGGGCTACTCCAGGGCAGTGAGAAAGCAATAAGTCAACGATAAGGGCAAATTAAACCGTGCAGCTCTTCATTTTCCAGTCCTGTCCCTGCACACATTTTTCACAAATAGATTGTTCAATTGAATTTGGATATTGAGGTCCCTGTCAGATGATAAGAATATTCGTGCATCTACCACAGATTACAGAGACCAAAGATAAAGACGATCCATGCTGCTGTATTTGAGTGAGGATTGGCCAAGATCTTTAAGGCAGCGGTGTTTATTTCAACGCATTTCAAGGCTGTCCCAGCCTCTTCTTCAGGAATACCCCAAATGATAGACCAGCAAGATACAGATCTCATAATTATACCAACAAGAAATGCCGGTGCTTCTTGTGTATATAACTATGAGATCTGCATCTTGCTGGTTTATAATTTGGGGTATTCCTGAAGAAGAGGCTGGGACAGCCTTGAAATGCGTTGAAATAAACACTGCTTCCTTAAAGATCTTGGTCAATCCTCATTCATATACAGCATCGCGGATCGTCTTTATCCTTTGTCTCTGTGATCTGTGGTAGATGCACGGCCATCCACGTGGAATGGTGGATCCAGCAGCAGCAGCTGTATAAGGCGTTTATACCAGTCACACAACCGGGCAAGGTGAGCAGTATATGCACTGATTTTTGACCATAATAAGGAAATACTGTAAAACCCTATTGTGCACTTGTCTACCCCTGTTTAGATGATAGGAATGTCGTTTTGGTGAAGGTCTGATCTCTGGGAACCCAAACAACCTGGAGAATGAAGGGGTTAAGCAGTGTGCACCCTTCAAATATTTCCTGATACCCGGCACCCCACCGGCTTTGATAATGAAAGGGATAAACATGGGTTTAGTCCTGTGTCTCTTTCTAATGCTTACTGATCTCTAGGAATTCAACCAACCTGGAGAAAGAAGGGGATTCAGTGATGTGGCAGTCTTGTGCCCCCTCCTAATGAAAGGGATTCAGTGATGGTTTATTGCTGTGCCCTCTTCCACAGCTTATTGACCTCTGGGACCTCCACCGACCTGAAGAATGGGATTCATTCAGTACTTGTTCAGTTTTTTGCCCCTTTCTAATGCTATTCTGATTTCTGGGACCTTCACAGACTTGGATAATGAAAGGATTTCACCGCTGGTTTAGTCCTGTGTCTCTTTCTAATACTTCCAGATCCCTGGGACCTCCACCGACCTGGAGAAAGAAGAGGATTTAGTGCTTGTTCAGTGTTTTGCCACCTTCTAATGCTCTTCTGATCTCTGGGACCACCACCATTCTGGAGTAGAAGGGGGATTCAGAGCTAGATTAGTGTTGTGCCCCCTTCGGATGCTTCCTTCCTTATTTTTGGGACCTCCACTGACCTGGTAAAGGAAAGTGATTCAGTGCTGGTTTTGTGCTATGCACCTTTGTAATGTTTTCTGATATTTAAGACTTTCACTTCCCTGGGGAATGAAGAAGTTTCAGCGCTGGTTTAGTGCTGTGCTCCCTTATCATCTTTCCTTCCTCCCGGGACCATTACTAACCTGGAAGATGAAGAGGACTCCACCCCCTTCTGTTTTCTGTTCTATAGGCCCCCCACTAACATGGAGAAGGAAGGTGATTTAGTACTGGCTTAGAGATATGCCCTCTTCCACTGCTAGCTGATTTCTGAGACCTGCACTGACCTGAAAAAGAAAGGTGAATAAATGCTCATTTAGTGCCATTTTTCAATGCATTGCTGCTAGCTAGGGGCGTAACTACAATTGGGTGCAGGGGTTGCAATCGCACCCGGACCCTGGAGCCCAGGAGGCCCTAAAAGTGTCTTTGGCCTATATGACTCACCGTGGCCGGGACTCCGGTTTAGACAGGCGATGCTTCCTTCCTCCTTGTCACGGGTGGACCGCGCCTGCCGGTAGTGGGGCCCGGTGTAGTGCAGATCAAAAGGGTTGAAGACGTCTTGCGGGAACAGATTAAAGGGGTTTTTAATTTATTCGTGACGCCACCTATGAGTAGTTTCGGTAAGGACTACCGACGCTGCGGAACCTCCGGGGGATGGACAGCAGCAAGATGTTACGCTCCCACAGGCTGAGCGGTGATCCCCAGAGGATGGAGCTGCTCAAGATGTTGTGCGGCAGCTGCGGTTACCTTGTAGTGCGGACGGACAGTTCATAAGGAAGCACGGACACAGAAAGTCTCTGCAACGGGTCTTTACTGTAACCAGTAGGCAGTACATGGCATACAGTGGTTGGGTAGCAGACCAGGTGGACTCAGCAGTGATGGTGTCCCTTAGAAATCCGCAGTGTTCCTCCATTCTAACTAATTGGTTGCCAGTGTCGCCCAGGAATACCAGGTCGGGTACGGGGAGGCTGCTTCAATGCCCTATCCATGATGTACGTTCTGGATGTTTTGGGGAGCCTTGGATCCCTCAGTGGGTACACCGCTGGTTAGACGACTGGAAGTTGGCTGGTGGTGGGGTGCTCCTGTGAAGCTGCTCCTCCACGCTTCTGGTTCGCGTAGCAGAGGTGAACTGCTGCCAGCTTCGGTACCAGTGAACCGGCTGTGAGTTGTGGGCACGGGAGTCTTTTGGGAACCCGTGTCAATAATGCCCAATCCCGGTAGTTAAGGCCTCAGGTGCTAACACCCGACCGGTGACAGCCCAGGCGCCCGCACGGGGTGCGGAGCCCCCGCTCCTCTCCAAGTTCTGTGTTCTAGGCTCTGCTCTAGATTCCAGACTCCTTCTGTTCTCTTCTCTAGACTATTGTGTGTGTTCTACTACACTTCCCTAACACTCCACCCACCAGGACCTAGGATTGGCCCTCTGTTCTAGGTGATGCATGCAGGGTTGGATTTCTAAATTAACCAGATCATTGCTGAGTCAGAGAATATTGCGGCTGCATTTATGGCTGCAATACCCTCTTGTGACGCACTCGTTGCGGGGCGCCACATATAGAAAAAGATTAATGATATTGCAGATATGCAATAATTGGGGGCCCCGTTGGAGCTTTTGCATCATGGCCCAGGAGCTTCAAGTTACACCACTGCTCCTGGCCACTCCGAGATGCAGTGATAGTCATGCCAGTGAAATGGATGTCAGTCCTGAATCCCCTCCATTCCCAGGATCAGTGTGGATTCCATGTTTTCAAGGTTAGAGTTTAGGCCTGAATGAAGCCATGACAATGCCCATCATCTCAGTTTTTACATGGCATTCCTTACATACTAAGACATGTAACATCTCCTCTCCAGTGTCTTTACTGTAGCTCTAGAATTATGAAGTTGATATTGTACAATGATAGGAATATATGATATTACGTAAGAACAGGGCTAGGAGACACTTGGGAAACCTTTATCGGACTGTTGTTGCATATGAAAAAAAATGGACGACACATGTATAGTCAACAAGGAACATTAACGGATGAAAAAGTGATCAGAACATGGATAAAAAATGGACACAAATATGTGAATAAAGCCTAGAATTAAATAGGATTATTATTAAAATGTATCGGAGAACAATAGAAAAGATAGTTAGATTTCCCTCTTTTGAATTCACCTTCAGATTTTCTCCTAGGTTTCTGAGAAATAGCCGCATGTCAAATTTTTGACAATATCCTCAGTTGTAGAAACCGTAGGTTTGTGCATAGGTTTATGAGTTTACGCTCGTACGGAGCTGTTCTAAATAAATGGAGATGGTTATTTTCAGCCTTCCCGTGTAAGATGCACCTGCGTTCTACATTCTTCCACCTACCGGCATTTTCTTCTATTGAGCCAATTAAAAAATAAGCTTCAGGCAGCAATTTGGAGAGTGTGTAATTTGTCTTGTGAAGTGTATGGCGGTGTCATGTGCTCTGGATGTCAGTGTAAGATTCCACGCTCTTGTCATCTCCTTATTCCGACCCTGGCACTGTTCTTCTTATGTCGTGCAATAACGGGGAGTGGGTGTTATTAACAATGTTTTGTCCAGAAGAAGAAGTGACCAGAAGATAACGCTGTCTACAATGTATAATACTTCCGACACTGAGATCACTGCCTAATGGTTGTAAGATCTGTTCTTATTAGCGGTTAATATACCATTATTTAGAAAGATCTACATATTGGTGATGGGTTATATGTATTTGTGCAATCTATATGGACAAAAATATTGGGCACATGTGTCATGGGGTTGCATCGGTTACTCGGGACCGGTCCCTGCTGTCTGGTCACTGGGGGAATTGTCACGGTAGTGGCCGTGGACCGGTTCCGTGGCCCTGGAGGGACTGCAATTAAAAAGGGGGAAAATGTAAAAGGCGAAAAAATTAAATAAAAGTTTGTCACTGTGACGCCACCTTTGGTATGCGGCCAGATGTGACCGCTGCTGCTTGTCTCAGCTCCAGGGGATGATGAGGTGACGCAGCTAGGTGATGAGCCCTCCACAGGCAGGGCTGACTTAACCCCTGGGCCAGGTTAATAGTCTATTGTGGGATGGTTGTGAGGTGACTGTGGGGGTGCAACTTACACTTTCAGCTGTATTTCTCGGACTTTCAGCTCCTCAGGTGCTTGTGAGATGCTGTGGTCTGTAACCAAGGACACTTAATAAATCTCTCTCACACAAGTTTCAAGTTCAACCGGGTACCTTACTTAGTTCTCGTTTTTCACAGTCGCAATCCTGCAGTGAGGGGTACCGGTAACCAAACAGTAGCTGAGATGGATCGCCAAATACCCCTTTTCACAGTCCTTTCAGGTCTCTCCTCAGAACCGCTCACAACCTATGGGCCAGCAGTCACAGACTATTTTGGGTGTCCTTCCCTTGGATCCCTAGTCCTATGTGAGGCTTTTCCTTCGATGTGATGGTCAATTTGGTTCTGAACATAAAGACCCTTCAACACACCGATTAATCTGTGGCCAGGACGTAAAGCAGCCAACCACTTTTACAGGGCCGGTACCCTGTCTATCGACCCCGTCCCTCAGTGTCTCCGTAAAGCCGGTCTTCCACCGTGGACTCCTTCTCCACTGCACCTGGTCAGTAGCCTCGGACACGGTCAGCCATAAGATGACACCGGCCACCGGGTCCCAGTTTTCCTCACTTGTTCTTACTGTCTTTCTCCTCAGTCACTCCTGTCCTCTGCTCCAGCTCCAACTAAACTGAACTAACTGTCACTCTCCCGGTGAGGTAACTACTGTTGCTCCTCCCCCTTCCACAGATGTCTCCTCTAAGCTCCACCCACCACTCAGCTCTCTCCCACCTCTCACTTGCCTGGCATAAAGTCCTAGGTATAGAGATTTGGGAGCGTGTGTGACGACCATCCGCTGTGAGGCTGAGCTGCTGGTAAGGCAGCACCCCGAGAAACCCTGAGACCCTTAACCCCTATACAGGGATCTGGAATTACAGCGGTGCCCAGGAGGTAGCTACCTATGAGAGCAGCAGAGCAGGGAGGTCGTCTAGGAAGGGAAAAATCAGGATCCGCAGATCGTAGTCAGGAGTCCGTGTCAAAACCGAGAGGGCAGCGAAGGTACAAAATCATCAGGCGGTAACCGAGTCGAAAATCCATGCAAAGGTTAGAGTCAAAATCGAGAGAGCAGCGAAGGTACAAAATCATCAGGTGGTAACAGAGTCGAAAATCCAGGCAAAGGTCCGAGTCAAAACCAAACACACACTATATCACTGGGGAACCAAAACTATATCTGGCGGCCTGCAAGACAGGCTCCAATGTATTTGAAGGGAGCGGTTATCTCCCATAGGCTGGAGCTCACAGCCTGATGATCTCATCCGGACCGCCCCTAGAACCAGGCCAGATGGTGATGCACAACTGCCTCCACCCACCCCACCTCTGACAGAAGAACGAAGGCTGTGCCTAACAGACACCTCTACCGGGCCCGCTCCTCTGCGACCAACACCACCCAAAGGGGAAACACAGCGGGCGCTTAGCGACAGAGGCAGACGTCGCAGGAGCAGTTCCATATGAGGAAAAGGCCCTCCTATACCGGCGCCATCAGCCGAAGGAATCCGGCTCCTCCCAGCGGCCAAGGCAGGAACACCAGCCACCGAGTCCAATTGCGATGTGTACAGCGTGTTGGGTGTTTGGTTTGGGGTACGTAGTTCACCATCTCAGCTGTTGTTTTATTCTGTGGCCACCAGTCCACAGGGGTGCCACAGGGTTCTTCTCCGGTATCCCACAATCAACACAGCGAGGGATGTGTGAACAGACCAAGAAACTTTATTGCTTGTAAACATAAAAATCCATAAAAACAATCCAGCAGTATACTGTATATTCAGGTAATCCAGGTTTCTCTAAGTTCCTTCAGGGAGCTGGTTCAGCATCGCACAAAAAAAAAAAAGAAATCACCCTGCCTGTCCTCCCCCAACCACCTCCCAAATCCAGACCAGGAGACGGCAGACAGCTCTAATGACACACTCCTGGGGGATGAGGAGTCATTACAAACATTTACAGGCATAGGGCTGGAATGACAAAGTAAGGACATGTCCACAAGAATTCAATTGTCATACCCTCTGGAATGTAATGAGAAAACAGGAAGGGGGAAGGGGGGAAGGGGGGAAAGGGGAAGGGGACAATACACCAATATAGATATAGCAACAACATACTTGTAAAATCCAGTAAAATATAACCCACCATATCCCACCATCACACGTCTTAATCATTACCTTCATTCCCCCAGTGTAAATCATCCGGTTAATTGGCCCCAGTGTATGACATGGACCCCTTGCCCTCAGTGTATAATATCCAGCCTTTTGTCCCAGTGTATAACACAAAGTCACCCGCCATGTCAATTGCCATTGCTACCATGCGACAGAGCGGCTAGTGGTTCAGAGCTCACTTATACCAGTGTATCCTATAATAAGAGCTTCTGGTGTAATAAGAATAAAAATTGAAGATTAACGGATTCTGTGGGCACTTTAGATATGGATAGGCAGGAGAAACAAGATTGTAATTAACCTTTTCTTTAATAGCACAGTGGATCACTTGGTCATTTCCTCACAATGCGTTTCAGTGGGTAGGTCCGCCTTCATCAGGTGATCACATGAAGTGACCACTGCCCAAGAGCGGGGTCAGAAACGTGCATTGGGGTGGAACTGGGGTCTCCCCTCCATGTGCCTGGTGCAGTGATTGTCAGCTAGAGTAATACGGGTAAATTTGATTTAGCACACCTATGAACCATTGGTACTGTAAGGGAGCGTGCTCCTGTTGCTAATACAGCACTGCAATTCTCTCTGTAGCAATTTTAACCTTTGGGTACTAACATAGGTAATTGTGGAGGTCTCATTTGGACCCTTATTATGATGATTATTACACCCAAATGTTTGTATGCACTTTATCAATGAGTTATTGCATTGTTGTTATCTGTATAGTTCATGAGTTTGTATATTTGATGTGCATTTGTGTTTTTTGTACTCTGCTATAACATTGCACTTGGCACTTTAATTACCTCCTTGTCGTGCCTTAAAAAAGGATAAATTAAAATTCCTAGACCTGCATAACTGTGAAATGTTTATCTCTTTTCTCTAACTGTATCCGTTTTGCTCTGAGCTTCATGAGGACGTCTCACAAATCTGTGAGCATCGTCCTTGTTATGCATTTGGAAATTCTCATTCTAATTATTCAAGGGAGATCAAAATCCAAAAATAAATTTTTTACTGAAATTCAACCTGACTGATACTACATACATCTGATAATAGGCATAATGCTTCACAGACATCTCACTTACATCAATCAGGCATGGACACTTCTGTTGCCTATAATGACATTTCCTCTTCCTCCTTACACTTCATGTTCTTGTATCTCATAACAGTCCAGTCAACAATCATGGGAGACCTCGTCTTCCTCTGGAGCGCTCGAAATGTAACGCTTTGGCCACTCACAGCTGCTTTCAGCTCCCAATTGACTTGTGAGGCCTCCCCTATAGAGTTCATGTTGGTAAACTCCTCGCTGCTGCTGAGAGTACATTTTTGGAGGGTCACAGAGTCCTGGATGTGGTGTATGCTCAGCTTTCCGTAGAAGAAATATGTCCCAATATGCTGACTATAACTTCCTTCCACTATATACAATGAAGGTACCCTTTATAACTGTTCACAAGCGTCCGATACAATACCTTTCTTTCTCCTTTACATTGGGTTTCTACTTCCCCAAGGCTTCTTCCTCTGTACCATTTAACCGGCCTCCCTATCCTGAGTTTCAGTCTATCAAATATTCCGGTCTATAAAATGTTGTGGTCTATCACATTTCCTTAGTCCTTAGGATATAGTATCAGATGTTTGGCTCTCGCTTTTCTCTGAACACACCATGTAATATGCCAGTCTGCTAACTGCATGCCTGCTGCATCCAGGCAAGGGGTCCCCCAGCACTAGTATTTACTCAGGGGTACAGGGCGGCTCAAGGGCTGGGGGACCCCTTGCCTGGATGCAGCAGACATGCTGCATTCAGTGCTGTAATTAGATCACCATGCCTGGTTTGGTGACAGGTCCTCTTTAAAACTGTTCATTATTGCATTGCGGAACATCACATTTTCCTCGAAGGGGTGTGGGCAGCGCTTCCACTTCCTTATAGTTGTATGCAAAAGTTTGGGCACCCCCTGATCAAAATTACTGTTATTGTGAAGAAGGCTGGGAACACACCAGCATATGAAAAATCTGACTGTATTTCATCAGGAGAGAAGGCCAGTAACATATGTATGGTCCTCTGTATGTCAAGCGAGTGCTATGCGGGTGTGGAATTTTCTTCTCGCCTAGAATCCGTATGACATCCGTCTGCTGTCCGAATGCAAGGCGTTTTTTTTCTCAGCAACTATTACTGTACAATCAGCAGGAACATTTACAGTATTCTGTCTACAGAATGATAATGTATCAGTAAAAAACGAATGCCACTAGGATGGTCGTGTGCTGTCAGTGTGCTGTCCATTTTTTTCTCGCACCCATTCACTTGTATTTGCAAGAATCACACAATTAATGGATCCACTTGAGCACGTTGCAACTTTTTTTCTCATCCAGAAACTAGACGAGCAATAGCTTAAGGCTGGAAACACACTATCCTACTTACAAGCGAGTCTCTCGGACAAGTCTCAGATCAGTGACCTTTAACGCCTCTCCCTCTCTGGACGGGAGTGTGATGCTGCACAAAAACACAAGCAGCTGACATTCCCGTCCAGAGAGGGAGTGGCAGTTCAGGGTCACTGATCTGAGTCTTGTCCGAGAGACTCGCATGTAAGTAGGATAGTGTGTTTCCACCCAAACACAATCACTCATCTGCTCTGACTCATTAAATAACATTGGCTCAGGTGCAATGAGAGATTTTCTCTCATTGCACTCGCATGATTCTCAAGCCCATGTGTCTGAGTCCTAAAAGGCATAAAGTTAAAATGCACCTGTCTCCAGTTTGGGGGGTTCTAAACCATCGCCCACCACTTTTACCGTGATGTAATTGGGGTTCATGTAACCCCTTTATATGCTCAGACATCCCCCTGCATACCTCAGAAAATGAGTTTTATTCTGGTCGCGCCATCTGTTAATTTCGTGGTATGGTCATATAGGTGTCTGAAGATTGCGGTCAGCAGTGCCCCGCTCAATGCCAACACCGTCCTCCTGACTGTATGCAAGTGGATGACATCACTATATCATCCACACAATTCCCAAATGTCATGCCTGTGCAGTGTCGCCTCACTGTGCCCTATTGAACAGACAGTGATTCCACTGTGCAGGCTGGGATGTGCGGCTGTTGCAAAACCGAAGTCTGAAATTCATTTAATCTTCAGCTTTCTCTAGCTGTTTACAATATCAGTAAATTTTGACCCGGGGTGCTCAAACCTTTGCATGCCACTGTATGTTTCCCCATTTATATGCAAGGTAACTCCCTGAAACTACATGGTGTATTTAGGGACAAGTCTTCCCTTCTCTTAAAGTTGGACCAGCAAATGATCTGCTAGTACGCTGGCAGGCCAATCTGATATACTGGCTCTTACAGCGAGATGTTAGCCATTTATTGGCATTCGCGGCATATTCGGCGGTTTTGCCTCGTCTACCGGATGCTGGAACACTTGCATTTCCTATGGGACTTGTGCGGCACTTGCGGTTTTGCTGAGATCCAGCCAATGGCCAAAAACCTTTTGACTCGCTGCAAGTGCAAAACCGAAAGTGCCGCACAGGTCAGAGAGTCCCATAGGGAATGAATTAGGCCGAACGCAGTCTTGTTGCAAGTGTTCCGGTAGGCGGCAGATGTGGCAAAATGCCACTGATGTGAACGTAGCCTTACTTTTTCATTTTCCTTTGCTTTAGTTGTATTCTTAGATTGGTTCTAATTTTCCACTTTGAAGGGATAAAAAAAAAATGCCTGAAATTCAGTTTGAGACTCAACGAATCGGGGCAGGAAAAATTGGCTGCTCAGTGTCAGAGTAATCTGCTTGATATGTCGACCTTTGATGTCTCTGCTTGCATAAATAAGTGACTTTTCAAGGTTAGTGTGGTCGTGGCCACTATAGAGTCAAGGTGACCCCCTCTCTTTCAGATTTCTAGTTTTTATCATCAGCAGCATGGTAAACCTCCTCCTACAGACCTCAAGGCAAGGAAAATTCATAAAAGTGTATTCTTGTCTTTTCTCAGCTTTAAAACTCCCAAACATTGCGAGTTCAGTAAGATCTTGTGTTCTTATCGGTGCTATGTTTCACTCTGGAATAACACCCAGCACCATTTACACAAAGAAACATTCCCATCAGGGAAAAGTATCTTCGGATTGTCTAAGAAGGGAAATGGCGCAAATGGGAAGAGCGACGCTAAACTGAAGCAACGGACGAAAAAACAGGGAGAACATGCCGCCCCATGTGAAAGTATCTCATGGTTGGACTCATCCTTTGAGCATCTTCCAAGAACGAAATACTAGAAGAATGGACATTTTACACCATTTAACGCTTGGCTTTTTTTTGGAAACTGAAGTGATTAAAAGACGTTCAATAGCCTGAACATGTGTACAGCGTGGCATTTTTACATAGAATTGCATATGTTCATTTCTTGAGCTTTCTATGATAGTTTTCTTTTGGTGTTTTTTGTGGCAGAATCTGCCTGAAAAGGACGTTATGTAAGCACTGGGTGGAAACTCTCCAAACTTCCTCAAAATGCAAAACTCAAAAACTTTATTATTCTGTAAATTTTTTAACCAAAACGTCTGCAAAAATACTCCATTTTGAACTAGTCTTAAAAACAATTGGAAAACTTGTAATTTCTATCGGATGTCCACAATGTAGTTTTTTATTCATCCTTAATGTAATTTTTTAAAAAAACACCTGGTCGAAAAAAAAAAAAGTGGATGTCTACTTCTTTGGAAAGTATGCGGTTCAATCCAGGCACAGACACATCAGAAGCTCCGGAAAAGAAAAAAAAAGCTTCAGGAAAAAACTTATTCTAAACTTCTACAAAACTGATTCAAGAAAGGAAAAATTCTTCCAAAAACTTCCCAAAAAAGGAACGTTTCTCTAAAAACTGGGTCATTTTGAACCCCTAAAATCCTCTGAAGGTATCCTGACATTGAAGCTCCTTGTGGTCATTGAGAAGTGCGAATGTAACATTACGTAGCTGTCATCCTAATGAATGTGTGATCATGTAACAAATACCATGGGGCCTGCCGAAACAAACAAGGATCCATGAAAAGGTCTAGGTTAAAAATGACCTTGTATTTCAGGTCCTCAGTGATGTCACCCTTAACTTGGTCTCTATCCAAATTTTTTCCCACGGCCCAAACAGATTCCTGGATTGATGAGAGGTGACCACATTGGCCATTAACATTCCACCAACATTGGAAGATGTTCTTCAGAAGCTCTTGGCTATGGATTATAATTGGGCTATGTAGCTCCTGGCAATCTCATCTATGATCATCATTTGCCTCAAATGGCTATTTGAATTTAAATTTGGTTTTCTTTTATGTAAATTTTCCATGGCCTTATAGTCAATTCAGAAGACCCTTTATTTGCTGCAAATCTTTTGGAAACCAATTAACGTTTTGGTATACACCTCCATCACTACACTGTGTTAACAATACCAGTTATCTTGCATTAAAGGTTTTTTTAAGAAGGATTTGGACCAAAAGTTGATTAGAAACTCTTTAAATCCTTCTCAAAATGCAAAATTCCTCAAAAACTGTTAGCTTCTGCTCAGGTTCTGCTCCAAAACTCATCAAAAAGTCTCAATGAGCATGTAGCCTAATAGGACATTAGGTGGAGGTTTAAAGAGGTTTTCAGTTTTCAGAAAACACCTACCGTGTTTCCCCAAAAATAAGTCACCCCCGAATATAAGTCAGGGCAGGGCTGGCGCAGAATTTTCCAATATAAGTCATACCCCGAGTATACGACAGGGTGACTTATTTTCGGGGAATACGGTATAAGACGGGGGGCGCAGAGGGTGGGGGGGGCGCTGCGCAGTATTTCCTACCTTGTCCCCGTTCTGCAATGCCTCCGGTGTCCTCCGTGCCGACGCTGTGCTGCCTCCTCGATCCTCTTCTTCTGTGCTGGGATGTCCTCTGTGCCTTCCGGTGGGGTCCTCGCTCCGTTTCCGGTCTGCTGTGCCTTGTGGTTCCCCCTGCTTCAGTTCCATCATCAGTCGTGCTGGGGGCCGCCATCTTCCTTCTTCCCTCCGCCCCGGCCAGTGATGTCAGAGCAGGCCGCGCTGTGATTGGCTAGCACCCATGATCACGTGTCACGGGTGCTAAGCCTGCTAAGCCAATCACAGCGCGGCCTGCACTGACATCACTCTGACATCACTGACCGGGGGCGGAGGGAAGAAGGAAGATGGCGGCCCCCAGCACCGATGATGATGGAACTGAAGCAGGGGGAACCACAAGGCACAGCAGACCGGGAACGGAGCGAGGACCCCACCGGAAGGCACAGAGGACATCCCAGCACAGAAGAAGAGGATCGAGGAGGCAGCACAGCGGTCGGCACGGAGGACACCGGAGGCACTGCAGAACGGGGGACAAGGTAGGAAGCTGTGTGTATGTGTATATATGTGTGTGTGTGTGTATATATGTGTGTATATGTGTGTATGTATGGGTATGTGTATATAATAGGCTGGTGGCTGCCAATATAAGCCATACCCCGAAAATAAGACATGGGGCCACTTTTGGCCCCCAAAAAAATATAAAACAGTGTCTTATTTTCGGGGAAACACGGTATCTCCCAACTGCAAAAAAAGTTAAAATTAATTCTTGACTTCCCTCCCTCGCTGAGTCTCTGCTGCTGCTCCCGATGTCTGTAATGGGGATGAGATCGCTGGCGACATTGACACGTGTTGACGTAACCATTATAGTCTGCGGCACTGACGTCATGCCGCCAAGCTCAGTGGTTCTGTCTGAGTTTACGGCATGAGCCGCTGAGATCACAGATTGGCTGCAGCGCTGTTGACGTGACGTCAGTGCTGCAGGCAATAATAGACAGAGGGAGCAGCGTCAGAGATTCAGTACTGGAGGATGGGTGAAGAAGGGGGACAGGGGTTTCCACAAACCAGAAAGACCTTGTAATGTAAGGCTTCATAGTGCAAATGCTAAATTGGATCCACAGCTCATCCGTTTACTCTGTGCCTCTCATATTACTATATTTTTCTATTATAAGGGGAGTTAAGGACCCTTCGATGCACCCATGATGCAATACTGTTGTATTCAGAACACATAATTCTATTCTGCCCAGAAGTTTTGAAATTAGGGGCCAGAACGCATCCTCCACCCTGGATGCCTAAATTTTAGCTACCTTCCCCAATCTTTGTGACATATCCTAGTGCTGCACATTTTTTTTCCCCAGACCGCACACTGACCCATGGAGTTTCATTGATCCATACACCCATATGTTTTGGATGTGTTTGATCCGTTAGACTTAAGGCCCCATTACACGTAGCAATATCGCTAACGATATTGTTGCAACGTCACAGGTTTTGTGATGTTGCAGCGACCTTGCAGCGATGCCGCTGCGTGTGACATGCCGCAGCGACCAGTGATGAGCTCGCTGATCGCTGCGGAATGGCCAGGACTATTTTTCAGTTGCTGGTCTCCCCCTGTCACGCATGCATTGGCATGTGTAACAGGGGCAATGACCAGTGATCCCTATTCTGCGCTCGAGACCCTGAACGATCCAAGTGACCGTCGGGTTTCGGCGCATCACTGGGTGATCGCTGGTAAGTATACCTGTGTGGCATCTCACCAGCGATCACATTGCGATATTCCAGCAATCTCGATCGTTGGTCGGGTTGGTGGAACATCGCTATGTGTAACGTGGGCTTAAGAGCAGATACTATTCTCATCCATCAAAGTCTATGGAGATCTGTATTAATCAAATAGATCACAGAAGACTTTGTACTCCCCAATTCCATCTTAGTTTCATCTGTTTTTACCTGATCCATTGTTAAAATTCATTGTTAAGAGCCAATGGATTAAAAAAAATTCAGGCAGTCTACTCACTTTAATGAAAAAAATAGATGATAAAGAAAGGAAAGCAACTACCAGAGGCGTAACTACAATAGGTGCAGGGTTGCGATCGCACCGGGGCCTGCAGCCTAGGGGGCACCAAACGTCCCTTTGGCCCATAGAAAAAGACTAATACTACTAAAGATTTGCAATAATTGGGGGCCCCGTTGGAGCTTTCGCATCGGGGCCCGAGGCCTGAAGTTACGCCACTGGCAACTACGATACAAGTGGGATGACAGTTCAACTCTGAAATGCTAAGGCATGCACTCCATGAGTACAGGAATATAGAGATGCATTACTGCTAAGGAAATACATGAAAAACTTGATACTATGTATATAAAAAAGGCCAGCAGCCAACATCACAGCATATCTCTTTACTGGGTCCCTACTTAAGCTAATGTCTCTCTGTGGGTTAAAAAAAAACCACAAAAAAACTGTAATTTATGGGTGGATAGGAACCTGTTAATACAGTATTACATTCACCTAAAACTAAGAAAGAGGATTGCACAGTCAGAAGAAATTACTCCATAATCTAAATAAGAAACCTGACATCATTTCCTAACATGCAGGTGTGAACAGGTGCATTCTGAACATAACATAATATAATAAAGAGACAGCTGCACTCTGAAATGCAAACAATGAGTGTAGGAATATGAACTTGCACTAGTGCTAAGGAAATACATAAAAAATTGAGATACTTAGCATACAAAAAAGGCCAGTTTTATGTGAGCCCAGTAGCCACCGTCACAGTGTATCTCTTTACTGGGTCCCTACTTGAGCTAATGCCTCACCTATTCCCACTTGCATGTTAGGCCCCCTTCACACTGCATGATTTCACTGATTAGTGTCCATCAGTGTTTGTGTGCCAAAACCAGGAGTGTCTCCAAAACACAGAACAGGTGTCAAACTTTCAATTCTAGTTTTTCTCTGCAAGCTTTACTCCTGGTTTTGGCACACAAACACTGATGGACACTGATCAATGAAATCCTGCAGCGTGAAGGGGGCCTTAAGCCTGGGTTACACGCTTCAATGGTCCAACAATCCGACCAACGATCCGACTTGACCTAGATCACTGGAACGACGTTCAATGATCATTAGTGAAATGTCACACGTACAGATATCTCTAACGACGCAGCATCGATTCCGCGACAAGCGAACGATACTTTCGGTCGTTTGATCGCCTACTCCTTCAGTTCTGAATAGGCGAAGTCGTTAACCACATAGTTATCGAGGTGTCACGCACAACGATGCTGCAGGTTGAACAGACGATCATCATTTGGTTTTAGGTCCGGTTCAAAAACCTCCGATGAACGATCAGCCGACTTATCGTTAATAGTTTCTACTTGTCACGATGTCGTTGCTCCACCCAAAAAGCCGTGAAGTACGTGTAACGGGCCCTTTAGGAAGTACCATCAGTTTTCTTATTTAGATTATTGAGCCATGCCCTCTGACTGTGCACTCCTCCCAATTAGCCTTAGGCGATTTTAATTCTCTATTAGCAGGTCCCTGTACCTATATATAGGAGGGTTTTTTTTTAACTGCTGGGAGGCATTAGGTCAGGTAGGGACCGAGTAAAGGGATACGCCTTGACGTTTGGCTATTGGGCTCAAATAGAACTCGACTTTTTTGTATAGTCTACATAGCTCAGCTTTTTCTTGTATTTCCTTAGCAGTAATGCATGTCCATATTCCTATACAAATTGTTTGCATTGCATGCCTTAGCATTTCAGAGTGCAACTAACTCTATTTATTACAAGTGCAATGGCAGTACAGAAAAACAATTCAATCTGTTCTGTTACTTTCTTAATTTAGTTTCATAAGTTCCATGGCCCCTAATGAAGCCCTAGCTGACTGCTTACTCTGCTGACCCGCCTTTCTGCTCTAATTCTTTTGATCAGCTTTCTTTGTTGGGTTTTGTGCTCACAGGATTGACTTGCTTGAATCACTTTTGATGCCCGGGGGCAAATTTTTCAAAAAAATCTTAACATATTTTCCAAATCTATTCCTATTTAGGTAAAAACTCCTTCTTACCTATTCTCCATGTTTATCCAGACTCTCCTTCATCTGGTCCGCAGATCCTACTCAGAAGACGCTCTTTCTTCTCTCTCCTCCACATATTTACTGACCACAGACGCTTGGATGTTTTAACTATTTTTACTGGTCTGGAAGAAAATTCATCCCCAGTACTAACATGAGGGTTTTTTTTTTTCATATTCCATTTCTATTTTTAATAAAAGCCAGCAAAAATAGGGTGAAAGACAAGCCGCCCCCTTACAAATGTATGGTTCAAAGCTGATTTTCAAAGTGGCCTTGTTTGGCCTGTTAATAAGTAGATTGAAAATGTAATAAAAGAGAGAGGAATGTGAAGTTGTTCGGCCACAGACATGGAGCGCAGGATGGAGAATATTTGTGTGATCTCAGTATATGTCTGGAGGATTAATCACCCATCACAGAACAAGAAGCAACGCCAGACTGTTCAGATTTAAAGGTAAGTTCTATCATATATGAGTATCAGATATTTAAAGGGGCTGTCCACTATTGAAAAATAATCGTCATAGTTCTATAAAAGGTGTTATCAGTTGTACAGGAGGAGGAGGTGAGCTGTGATATCGCCTATTGTGAATGGTGGATCCTGTGTTATCTACTGTATATAGAGGTGTTATCAGTCATTGTACAGGAGGAGGTCAGCTGTGACATCTATTATGGATGGTGGATCCTGTGTTATCTACTGTATATAGAGATGTTATCAGTCATTGTACAGGAGGAGGTGAGCTGTGACATCACCTATTGTGAATGGTGGATCGTGTGTTATCTACTGTATATAGATGTGTTATCAGTCATTGTACAGAAGGAGGTGAGTTGTGACATCATCTATTGTGAATGGTGGATCCTGTGTTATCTACTGTATATAGAGGTGTTATCAGTCATTGTACAGGAGGAGGTGAGCTGTGATATCAGCTATTGTGAATGGTGGATCCTGTGTTATCTACTCTATATAGAGGTGTTATCAGTCATTGTACACGAGGAGGTGAACTGTGATATCACCTATTGTGAATGGTGGATCCTGTGTTATCTACTGTATATAGAGGTGTTATCAGTCATTGTACAGAAGGAGGTGAGTTGTGACATCATCTATTGTGAATGGTGGATCCTGTGTTATCTACTGTATATAGAGGTGTTACCAGTCATTGTACAGGAGGAGGAGGTGACCTGTGACATCACCTATTGTGAATGGTGGATCCTGTGTTATCTACTGTATATAGAGGTGTTATCAGTTATTGTACAGGAGGAGGTGAGCTGTGACATTACCTATTGTGAATGGTGGATCCTGTGTTATCTACTGTATATAGAGATGTTATCAGTCATTGTACAGCAGGAGGAGGTGAGCTGTGACATCACCTATTCTTAATGTTAGATACTGTGTTGTCTACTGTATATAGAGGTGTTATCAGTCATTGGACAGGAGGAGGAGATGGATTGAGATGCCATATAATGTGAATGGTGGAGGTGGGCACTTCATTGCCTTGTTTACTAGGATGAGGAGGAGACCCTGCGAACTAGAGCATATCTTCTGTATCATGAATGCACGTACAATATTGAGATGTTCCTGGGATATCATCTGGTTATTCTCCATGATGTTTTCTGACAACAGAGGAGATATAGCGGACTAAAAAACTTTTTTTTTAATATCAGTTCAGTGGAGGAGTGAAAACTTTATCCATAGTAACAAAAACAATGATCTGAGTAATAGCGAAGGTCTGATAAGAACAGTCAGGTCAAAAGTACAAAACGTCCATCCGCAACAGAGAACATTCACTATTAGGTCAACGAACCCTTGTTTAGAAAACTGTTCCTGACATTATATGTCTGCTCACAAAATATGTGTATTTAACACAATAAAAAATGGCATGGATTCCATACTGGGGATCTCGAAGAGTCAAAAACCTCCAATCCATTTGGCCTGTGACCCTTTTATTAATCTTAACTCAGTATTGACTTGACTTGTCCTCATTTGACTTGGACATGGAGATTTTTCACATAAGCCACATTTTACTCACTTTTTACTTTTTCATGAAAGCTAGGGTATGTTCACATAAGGTTCTATTTCAGTCAGCCAAAATCATCTTCATTTCAAGCAGAAGCCGTTTCGGGAAACTGTTTTATAAGCATTTTTTAGCCTATGACTTTTTTGAATGCTGATGTTTCAATTTTTCTTTTTTCCACAATTTTTGGGTTTCTTTCGTACTGAAGCTGTTATGGCTTTTTTTTTTTTAACTCTGTCAACAATGAAGAAGCCGCTATCATTTGTGGAAACAAAACAGTCAAAAGATATCGAGGGTCTGCAGGGCAACTTTTAAGCCTTCCAATGATTTGTTATGCAGAAGAAGAGAAGACTCCTGAAGAATAGTCAGATCACTTCTTTTAATCGCTTGGCATTCTCGTAAACCTAAAGTTTTTAATATTTTCTCAAAAGCCTAAACATGTCTGTGAATAGAACCCGTTGAAACTGCAACTCCGCGAAAGGAAAAGCCGTCGTCCACCGACTTCTCACTCCCTCTCCCCACACTGATCAGCCCGCAAAGTCCTCTGCAGGACAGATCGACTAAACGGAGTTCAACCATTTGGTAAATGCCGCCTGTTTTTTTTCTACTTGCTGAGCATCTTGGTTGGTCTTCATATTAGCGTGCAACACCATTCCCAGGTGTACAGAGGTTCGCTGAGGCAAAACCAGATTGTGCCGTTAATGTCTTCTGGTGCCCGTTTGTTGACTTTTTAAGCATATAAATGCTTATGCTCATTCTTTTGAGCATCTTTAAAATGTTTTTTTCAGGCGGGTTTCAGATGTCCAGACCAAGCTAAAAAAAGAATGTTGTGTGAACATACACTTACAGTAACATATCTCTTGGTCAACCTTGAGAATATCTGCTGAATCTTCCAAAAAATGGTTTCTGTTACCAGGGCGGGTCAACAGGCAAATCAAATGGGAATGTAAATGTGGTGTATAAGATAAGCGACTGGAAAAGATGATTCAGCAATGTCATGGAGACTGGCCCGTGGTTAGACATTTTAGAGGTTTAAAACACAAAGTAAAATGTTTTTATTATAGCTAATAGTTGGAAAAATATTGATAATGATATTGAAAATTGTAATTTTTCTACAATTATGGGATGCCCATCTGAGCCACAATGGCCTTCATGGGACTGGTGTATGCTGCCAGCCAAGAAGAAGTTAAATGCACATGTTCTTTAGCCATTTGAAGTCAGAGCAATGCGTCAAGTTGACTGACCACCATTGAATAAAAAAAATTTGTTGGTGCCCACCTTTTTCCAGATTGCTTACATAGCAGATGCCCATTCTAGTTCACAGTTGTTTAACTTATTTTGAATTTGTATGGAGACCTTCTGGACAAATCCAGAATATCAACAAAAAGAAACCAAAATTATTCAAATGAGGGAACCAGGAACACAGATGGACAGAGAACTAATTGACCAGGAGAATGGGAGGTCCCTAAAACAATTTTTCCCTTCGACTATGGACTTCTTTATACACTGTTTTAACCTTGAAAGAGTTGTAACACCATGTCTAATACTGTCTAACTAGTCGAAACACCTTTGCTGTCTCTCCTGTTTTTTTTTTTACCCCTGTGGGTCTATGGATGTCAGACCTAATGTCACTAATTTTATTAAATGATGGAATGAAAAGTGAAATTGTATCTGCCTATTCTCCTCAATCATCCTTTTCTTGGTATTGCCGCTGGATATTTGCTCAGTCTTTCCTATTGTAATGGAGTCTGCTAATTCCTGTGGAACTTTCCTTATAATATTGTGTATGTTGATATAAGTGTCTTTGAGATTTATTGTAGTCTGTGCTAAGTGCCTGTGCTTAAACTAGATGGAGTCCAATGCTCTCGCATCGGTGGGTAGTGACATTATGGTGGTGACGGGCTCTGTGGCCATGTAGGCGGAGGTCGTCTCCCCCCTGTGCGCACTGTCTAGCCCCCCAAATCCCTCCCCGTGCATGTACTGCCCCCAGTGCAGCTTCTGGCCTCCCCTGTGCTTGCTCTGTGCCCCCCTGTCATGCTCTGTGCTTCGCCTTGTGCACGCTCTGTGGCAACACACTGTATGTGCTACCTACCCCCATGCACACTCTGCTCCCCTGTGCACAGCCCTGTGGTTTCTCTCTGGCCACCTCTTGTGGTCACTGTTTGCCCCCACATGTATGTCTTTCTGCCCCCTTGTGGCCTCTCTGGACTCCCCCTGTGTTGTCTCTCTCTCCCCCCCTGTGGTCGCTGTCTGCTCCACCTGTGCTATCTTCCTGCCCCCTGTGGTCACTCTCTGGCCCCCCACCCAGTGTTGTCTTTCTATCCTCCCCCTGAAGGGGATCTGCCCCCCTACTGTGATCACATTCTGCCCTCCCCACCTGTGCTCGCTCTCATGATGGGGTGAGAGCAGGCAGAGTGGGGTCAGCATGGGAGAGCAGGGCATAGCAGGCAAAGCAGCGGAGAGCGTGCCAGAGCAGTGCGAGAGAGAGCGGAGCAGAGTGAGCAGAGCAGGGGTGAGTGGGGCAGAGCAGAGCGGGGAAGAGCGGGAGTGAGTGGCGCAGAGATGGGGGAGCGAGCAGAATGGGGAAGAGCGGGAGTGAGCAGAGGAAAGCAGGGGTGAGTGGGACAGAGCAGGGGAGAGCGGGGCAGAGCAGGGGTGAGGGGACAAGAGTGGAGGTGAGCAGGGCAGAGTGGGGAAGAGAGGAGCAAAGCAGGGGAGAGCAGAGGAGAGTGGGCAGAACAAAGCGGGCACAGAGGGAGAGGCAGAGTGGGGGAGAGTGAAGCAAAGTGGATCAGAACAGAGTGGTGGTGAGCAGGGGAGAGTGGGCAGAGCAGAGCGGGTGAGAGCGGGCAGAGCAGGGGAGAGTAGACAGAGTGGGGGAGAGCAGAGCAGAGGAGAGTGGAGCAAAGTGGATCTGAGCGGAGGAGAGTGGGCAGGGCAGAGTGGGCGTGAATAAGGCAGTGTGCAGGAGAGCAAGGGTGAGTGGGGGAGAGTGGGCAGGGTTAAAGTAGATGGAGCAGAGTGGGCTGATTGGGTAGAGCGGAGCAAAGCGGGGAGAGCGCAGAGCAGAGCAGATGAGAGTGGGGTAGAGCGGCAAAAGCAGAGCGGGCAAGAGCAGTGCAGATTGGGGGAACAGCGGTGCAGATCGGGGAGAATGGAGCAGAGTGGGGGATAGCAGGGGAGAGCAGAGTGGGGGTGAGTGGGGGAGAGTGGATCAAAGCAGTGCAGAGTGGGGGTGAGCAGGGGAGAGCGGGCAGAGGGGGGTGAGAGCAGGCAGAACAGACGAGAGTGGAGCAGAGCAGGGGTAAGCAGGGGCGAGTGGGGCAGAGTGGGCGAGAGCGGAGCTGTGCGGGCGAGAGCAGAGGAGAGCGTGGGAGAGGGGAGCAGAGTGGGGAGAGCAGAGTGGAGCAGAGCGGGAGTTAGCAAGGCAGAGCGGGGGGAGCAGAGCAAAGCAGGGTAGAGCAGAACGTTGGAGAGTGGAGCACAGCATGAAAGAGTATAGTAAAGCGTGGGAGAGCGGAGCAGAGCGTGCATAGCAGGGGAGACTGGGTGAGGGTGGAGCAGAGCTGGTGTGATTTTTTTTTTTTTTTGGTCAGTAAAAAACATCCAGCCTGGACACTTCACCCTGGAATCAGACACATATGGAGTCACTTTAGCTCTATGGGAGGCTTATGGGCCTGAAGTATTTTCTTCTCTGATAATTTCCAGTATATAAGGGAAACGGTTTTCTTCTACCCTACATTAACATGGTTGATATGAAACCTGAGTGTCCATGACTTTAACAGTAGCTGGATGCCCACCACTGTGTACACTGTCTCCGGGAGTTAGTGAATGCACCCCCGTGACCCCGATTCTGGGACCCCTCTTTTGAAGCGATACAATATCTTGATCTATTCTTTGTCTCGTGAAAAAAGAGTGACAGGCAATTGTTGTGAAACTCCAAAAAGATCTCTGATGAGCCTCATCTTGAATTTCTGAGGCGAAACGCGTAAGATGGAAACAATGGAGATTCATTAACGTTTCTTTTAACGTCACAACTGAAGGAAGAACGTGAATGCACTGTGGACCAGCGTGGAATCAAAGGACTAGGGAGACTATTTGAGTCAAGTTGACCCTGGTCCGATTCTGTGTCCTGTTGTTACCCAGACATATTGTATGCATCCTCTGACAACTTTCTATTGTTGCTATTTTTGATACCCGTAGCATCTAGGGCTATCATAGGGCGAGCCGCCGTGGAGTGGGGGCACCCGAAACTTTAGGGTGATTTACCTCCACTGACAGGCAGTTTGCAAACATAGGGAGAGGAAGGGGTACATGTATTGTTATGTGCTGTTGTCCTTCAGCGAATTTGTATAATACACCTGTTTGTTCACTCTTTGTATACTATGTTAGACTTGACCAGTCATTTTTAAAAAGAATAAAATAAAAGATTCTTTTAAAACTATCCCCGAAGTGGTAGCTTTCACGTCTTTAGCAGTGATTGGAACTGAACAGTGGTGAGTGAAGCAGAGCAGGGGAGAGGAGAACAGGCAGAGTGGAGCAGAGTGGCCAGGGCGGGGGAGAGCAGAGCGGGCATATCTGGGGTCTGGGGGATAGAGGACCAAAGTGGGGACAGTGGAGTAGAGTAGGCAGAGCGGAACAGAGCGGGCAGGGTGGGGGAGAGCGGAGCAGAGTGGGTAGAGTGAGGGAGACTGGGGTAGAGTGGAGTGGGGGTAAGAGGACAGAGTGGACCAATGTGGCAAGCAGGTGAGTAGGAGGTAGCGAATCAGAGAGGGGAGGTTGGGGAGGTGGGGTACGAGACGGAGGAGAGCAGGGAGACTGGTGAGACTGGGCGAGTGTGGAAAGAGAGTAAAAACGGAGCGAGAGTAGGGAAATGTAAGCGGGGAGACTGGGGATAGTGGAACAAACAGGGGAAGATTGGAACAGAGCAGATGGTGGTGAGTGGGTAGGAGTGGGGGAGAGGGTAGTAGCATGGAGGGAGGAAAAGTGGGGAGAGAGAGCAGACGAGGGTGTAAGCAGGTGAGCCCTGTCTGTCTGCCTCCTTGCTTCCTCCCTCTGTGTCTGATAAAAGACCTTTTGATGTTTGGACATCGTGATCATGTGTACCTCCGCTATGATTGTGACATCACCACAGTTCTTGGAGCTTTCAAATCTGTTTCTGCGGCGGTTGCGGTACAATGGATTTGTGGGGGTGTTGCTGGTGCTCTTGGCGAGGGTGATCGGCTTGCGTGGGGAGCGAGGCTGCACCGAGCTGTGACAAGGTTTTGGCGGGGCTGTGGGGCTCGGACGGGGGTGATCAGGAGCAGAGGTGGCCCTAGCGGGGTGTGCGCAGCATTTGGGCGACCCATCACTTCGGTGTTACCAATATGGCATTGGCAGTTCTTCGATCAAGCGGGGAGTGGTGTGGATGGCCTCATACAGATGGAAATGGATGACAGACAACAAGGGCAATTATGTATGTAAGATTAACTATTTTGGTCTGATAAACTGTTCACAAATGAATATGTATCAGAAGCTTCAAACAACATATTGGGATGGGAATTATATACAATATGAAGGGGCCTCGTTCACAGAAAGCATCCCATTATCCCTGTAAGAGCAGGCACACAGACAATCATGAGGTTGAACAACGCGTGTGATCACCAAACATTACTGACCTTCAGACTCAAGGAGTCACAGGGGGATATCCCCAAGGTTGAACTGTATGGCTCCTGATGTCACCGCTACCACACAACCTTCTACACTTTACTGGCGAGATTCATCTGCTAAATCTTGGTGATATCGCAGCTCCATGAGACAGCATCTTTTACAAGTTGCTACACTCTGAGTTATCTCAGGTCACACAGCAGGATTCCCTGCTGCTTGATACCCGCTGTGCTACACTGGATACCTCAGGGCGGATGCCCGGTTTTCATTGCCACGGTCGTACCGTTACTGCTGCTTACCACCACTGATCTTGTCCCCCATATGCGGGGACTACTCAACATTTATTTTGGTTCATTATTTTTGTAAGGTTTTTTTTTTTCAAATTTTGTTTTTTTTTTATAATCCTTTTTTAGAGATGGAGTTGGGAGGGTGGGAGACTTTCAACAAATGGATTTTAATTAAAAAAATAAAAAGATGAAAGAGGAATGTATTTGTCATGTAAAAAGTATTTATTGACGTGGTATTTTTGTCCTAACTGATTTTTTACTAATACGGCTGATTGATGCCACGACATTACTAACTTCTGGCCTTATTTTCAGCTCACATTACCCAGCTGGCATCAACTCCAAATACCATTACCCTGTTTGCCTACTTACCTGGTCAGCGAGAGAGCCAGAGCAAAGCACCACGAGTGGCACATCTAATGGGGGCACTACACCTGGGGCGGCTGCGTCCTCTTAATTTGTTTTCAAAATTTTAAATCTTTTAAGATGTTAAAGATTATTCAACTTTTCAGCTGTTCAAGTGGATGGATGGATGTAAAGAGGAGATATATTTTAACATAGATGGAAAAAAATATAGAGATAGAGTAGATAGATAGATAGATGTCAAACAACTATATAATGTCCCACACCCCTATATATTGTAAGCTTGCACCCTTTAGTGACTTTCATGTTGCACTGAAGGGTGTTTTAGCCTGGTATTTTGCTGTAAAAATATTGGCAATCAATCACAGATGCCAGTAGAGAGTGTGGGCTGGGCAAAGTTTGTCTTTAACCAATGAGGGGAAGGGGAAGCAGTGAATATGTCTGAGGTTCATGAGAGGGCATGTAAGCATGGTGACAGCGGCGCTGAAGCTTGCTAAGTAATAGTCTACGGAGATTATGTCTGGGCCAACAGCGGGACTTCACTAAAACAGTTTGTGCTGTGTTTGGCAGCTTTTAGGCCCCTTTGAAGGTGTTTTCTATGCACTTGATCTTGCCTCCTATTGATTTTAGTAGCCTTCCAAAGTTTGGCAGACTGTTTGCTGATCTATTCAGCAAACTTATGTTATGTTATGTTCGGCAAACAGAACCGAACTCGAACTTCAAAAGGTTCGCTAATCTCTAATTATGAAATCTTTTCTAGAACATTTCCAATTGATGGAGGACTCCGTATTCTTAGAGTAGTGGTGCAGAACCTTGAACCTGACCTAGACTTTGAGTTGAGGCCCAGCCAAAGCAATAATTGCATATGAGCTTATATGTTTTTCATGATCTCAATAAGCAATGTTCTTTATTGTGGTATACCATACAGTATATATATGAAACTTGGGTGTTGTAAAAGGTAATGTCAACAGGATCAATGTGTTCTCCAAAGTAGACATGTTGGTAGAGATCTATGATGCTTACAAACATGGACATCATAGACCTACCAAAATGTGAAAATATCAGAATATTTTCTTATGAATTTTCCTTCTCAAAAAGTCTCATTTTTTTATTGGGCCTGATTCAGTCACACACGGACCAGAGTATGACTGGTGCACAACTCAACATAAAGGGTGCAACGGGGAATGAAAAAGGGTAGGAAAGCCCTAATGGTTGGGAGAGGGGAGAAGTGTCAGCACCTGACACCAACCTGTGTTTACACCCTATGCTTCCTAACCTCCCTAAGTGGCTGCTTCCCTTTACTAGTGTCACATTCCTAATCCCTGAGCTGCCTTCCACTCAATCAGTGAGTGAACTAGACATCACCACTATTGTATAACAGCACAGGGGAAGGTAGACAGACAGGGGACATAAGTAAAAAGGATATAATACAACTTCAGAGCTGGAGCCAGATGCCAGGACTGCAGGCAAAGGTCTCCAGCAATACCAACAGCAATAGACTACCTTTAATAGTGGTCAGTTCCAAATGAATTCTATAATGTGCATCAGGTGATGGATCATATGAATGTTTAAAGGAAGGAGAGTGGTCACAAACCGGCATCACCTGACAGAATCTTCCAGCAAGGAAAACTACATTGACTCTCGCTGCACCAAAAGAAAACAACTACGTATAAAATTCCGAGTCTCACAAGACAGTGTGAAACTCAGATTCCAAACCTGTCACCCTGTCTCCCAACTGCAGGAGACCCCCATGACAAAGTCATCAAGATGAGCGTTGTTCAGGTTGCGTGCTGAGTCAAATGCTCCTTTTTCATGAAGTGGTGCGTAGTGATGGGCGAATCCTAAATTACTCGGAATCGCTTGACTCTAGCGAGTCCGAGCACAGGACTCGCTACTCGTTGCGAGTCTAGCGAGTCCAATGTTAATGAATGGGGAAGCGAGTAATAGCGAGTAGTGTGAGATTTACAAATCGCAGATGTGTCTCGGAAGCTTCAGCCTGAAGCAATCCTAGTTTTGTCATTTATTTGCATTGGACTCGTTTACTTTGTAAACTGGGAAACTCGCACAGATAAGAGTCCTGTCTGCTCAGTGTGCTGGCTGCCAGCTCCAGGGTCCTAGAGCCCGCCTGCTGCCTGATGTAGCAGAGCTGAAATTGTTCTCAGTCTGCTCATTCCCTGTGTACAGACATGAATGTCTGTGCACAGAGATGATGTAGCAGAGCTGAGATTGTTCTCAGTCTGCTCATTCCCTGTGCATAGACATCTATATCTATGCACAGGGGATGTAGCAGAGAGGACATCGCGTTTTGGACTGCGTCGGACGGAAGAGAATATTTTTAATTAAAGATGGAGTCCCTAATGGCTTTTTTTTTTATTTCTAATAAAAAATTTTCTTTGTGTTGTGTTTTTTTTTTAAACAATTTAATAGAAATTCATGGCGGTCATGTCTAATATTGGCGTGACCGCCATAAATTTCGGGCTTAGGGCCAGCAGATAATACAAAGCTGGCCCTAACCTCTTTATTACCCAGCGTGCCACCGCTACCAGGGCCGCTGGAAGAGCGGGGTTCAGCGCCAGAGGATGGCGCTTCAATGAACGCGCCATCTTCTGGGGCGGCTGCGGGCTGCAATTTGCAGCGGGGGTTGCCCAGAAAGCTTGGGCATCCCTGTGCTGCGGATTCCAGCCCCCAGCTGCTTAGCTGTACCTGGCTAGACATAGAAATTGCGCGGAGCCCCACGCATTTTTTTTTAATTATTTCATGAAATTCTGAGATTCTGACTCTGACTCTGAGACTCTGACTCTGAGACTCTGACTCTGAGACTCTGACTCTGAAATTCATGAAATAATAAAAAAAAAATGCGTGGGGCTCCGCGCAATTTCTATGTCTAGCCAGGTACAGCTAAGCAGCTGGGGGCTGGAATCCGCAGCGCAGGGATGCCCAAGCTTTCTGGGCACCCCCCGCTGCAAATTGCAGCCCGCAGCCGCCCCAGAAGATGGCGCGTTCATTGAAGCGCCATCCTCTGGCGCTGAACCCCGCTCTTCCAGCGGCCCTGGTGGCAGTAGCACGCTGGGTAATAAAGGGGTTAATACCAGCTTTGTTATACAAGCTGGTATTAAGCCCGAGATTCTTAATGTCAGGCCACGTTTGACCCAGCCACTAAGAATCTCCAATAAAGGGTTAAAAAAACACAGAGAAAATTTTTTATTTGAAATAAAAAAAAAAGCCATTAGGGACTCCATCTTTAATTAAAAAAATCCTCTTCCGTCCGACGTAGTCCAAAACGCGATGTCCTCTCTGCTACATCCCCTGTGCATAGATAGATGTCTATGCACAGGGAATGAGCAGACTGAGAACAATCTCAGCACTGCTACATCATCTCTGTGAGCAGGCGGGCTCTAGGACCCTGGAGCTGGCAGCCTGCACACAGAGAAGACAGCTGGACTAGGCTCGCAATGTAACAGCAGTTATTTGCGAGTTTCCCTGCTATCACTGGCACAGTAGCCGAGTCTAATGCAAACAATGGCAATCCTAGTTTTGTCAGCGTTTCTGACAAAACTAGGATTGATATTGATTTGCATTGGACTCGTGCGAGTAATCACTGGGAAACTCGCAGAGTACCGAGTCCTGCGAGTCCCTTACTACTCGCCGAGTAACGAGTCCTAGCGAGTAGATTCGCCCACCCCTAGTGGTGCGTTATGCAGTAGTCTCACTACAGTCAAATACCGGAGTGCGATTTCTGGCATAGGTAAAGCCATGGCTCGTCACAAATTAGATTGTCTGTAACACCCCACCCGCAGAGTTCCCCTGTCAAATCCCAGCTCCACCCATTTATTCAGACCAAAGAAAACTGGTGTAAAAAGGCCAAAATTTGCAAAATTTAGATGGAACTCTCAGTTAAGACTTAATTTTGTGACTTTTCAAAGCTTGTACTTGAGAATTCTGGCATGAAGGTTTTTATGAATAAGGCCCAATATTTTTTCGATAACTTATTCATCACCTCTCACTCTCTGGAGTTCGTTCCTCTACTCTTGTTCCAGCCTATGCCATCATTTTCTCCACAGTTAAATATATCATACGCTCAAAAAGTCCCATGTTTCCAAAGATAAAATTCCCACTTCCGTTTATTAAAATGTACACATTTAATTACGAGGACACCCTTGTCAATGCTATATGTTATATTGCGAGAACACTTTTGGGGTTTTGGAAAAATAAAATCTTTTTAATTTCCTACAAAATCGGAGACCCATAAATGATAGTGGTTTCACTCATTGTTGATATTTTTAGGTTTTGGCAAGACATTAGAACATGGTTCTTTTCCCACTTTGGGTGAAACATTAATCCACAGCTCAAGTCAAGCTTCTTTTTCGTCTTCAAAACGTTCTTAGATAAATATTTGAAGACCAATAAAACGCCTGGTTCTGGGTGGCGTAGGAAAGCAGTGGTTTACTTCCATGTTATTCTACAACCATGTAACATTTGTGTGTTCTGTCTTCTGTTCCGCAGGGCTTCAAGACAAAATATTTGTCTGAATTTCAAGCAAAGTTACCAGGAGGGTAAGGTTTACATAACCTATTATTACGATCAGATTTGGAAGAGAACTTTGCCCCAAGTAAGAGATATACCCATGTCCATAAAGCTTGGTGTTGTTCTCCTCGGTTCTCCACTCAGGAAGTTCAAACCTCCATTGCCAATGTGTTGAAATTACAATATATTACTATAGCTAGCATACAAGCCAGTGTTTTATTCAAAGAGGCATTGGTAGGGCTGTGGCTTTGGGTCTTCAAAGAACTGGTACCTCTACCACCCCTATTGATAAATCATTGTTTTTGTTACTTGGGTTCTCCCACTCAAGACTCTTCTCCAGGCAAACCAGAAGCTGATCGCTTAGGTGGCTGCTTTTAAAAGACATTGCTGCTTTAACTTACAATATCATTCTGACCACAAACTACAGCCATAGTAGCTCACATAGGAGAAAGGATCTATCTAAGCACAAACACACCTGAACGAACGAGCCTATAGTGACCCCTGCGGCAACCCTAACCCCAAGACTAGGAGATGACTACTTGAACCTGGCTTCCTAATCGGCCATCGAGTGTTCCTTGTACCTCCTAAGGGAAAAATAGGAATAGCAATAAAACCCTTCCATTGATAGAAAAGATTCAATGAGTGAGAAAACCTAAAACCAGAAAAAAACAAGTGAAAAAGTGAAGTGGAAAGAAATGCCTATACCGTATAGCTACAGAAAGCAGAAAGCAGTAGGACAGATAGAAGAAACAGCAGAGAAAAATAACCTAGCTGATTTTTTTAATTGGCAGAAATCCAAAGGTAGGATGGCTGTAACTCCAAGTTGGATCATGTGGCACCCCAGAGTATGGTTGCCATGACAGCATCATCTCCCCTTTGGGACCATGCCGTGTCTGAAAGCGAGTGAAGGGTTTGCACACCAGGTAAGCTACCACACACAACACCTTCCCAACTCCAGGTCTGAAGGGGGAGCTCTAAAACCTAAGTCCAAGGGTAGGTCCCCTGCTATAAATTCTGGTCCAGTGGAGGGGTTAAGCAGTTCAGTTCCTAGGAGGACTGTGAAGAGGTCCCGTGGACTGAAGCAGCGTAAGGCTTGTCCCGGGACAGAGGCTAGCCAGCATGAGGGACCCATAGGAGAGGGTCTGAGGAAGTGGAGAAGTAGGCCTGGAGAGTGGAGGCAGTACCAGGCTCACCCCAGTGCAGAGCGCCAGAGCGGACACCGGAGTCTAGGCCCAGCAGTCAACACCGGTGGGGGGGAGAGATCCCAAGTCTCTTGTCCACAACAAAGCCCAGGAGGCAAAGCAGCACCAGAGAGCTCAGGGAGAGCGGCCAGAGGAGTGTAACCCAGAGAGGGCTCGAGCTACCTGTCATATGGGCAAGAGACTGAATGCAGGAGGAGAGGGTCGTAGCTTAGCTACATGCAGCCAAGATCCACCAAGGGTAACGCAGCGGGGAGGCCTCAGAACTCACCGGGTAAGGAGAATCCCAACTTGCTTCCACGCCACCCGGACTTCCAACATCTCTTGTGGATGAACTTGCTACTTCTACCAGTAAAGGTAACAGAGACTTCAATCCTTGTGTCTGTCGGTCATTCGCACCCTCAGTCCTGCAACCCCAAAGGCCTACCACTGCCATAGACTCTACCGGTTGCCCTGGGGACCCGCTCCACCCGTGGGTAGTGAAACCATCACAGCTGCCATCCCGTTATCCCCAGGGTCCCATACAGCAGCCGGGCCACTAATAGCCGCATACCGTGGGTGGCGTCATGACAATCATCACCAGACCACAAACTTCCCAAACCTTTAGCCGACCACCAGGCCCACCGAGCCGGGTCTTGACCCCTGTGATCCCAGGAAGTACCCAAAGCCTGGCTCCGAGTGCCCCACAGCCCCTGGTCGTGTTAATCGACAAGGAATATTACCAGCAGGAAAAATCAGCCAGGGCAAGGTTAAATAGCTACTCCCAAAAAGTGATTGGGCAGACTAAGTTAACAAAATGAAAACACTTGTTGTCCAAAGAGGAATGAAACAATGACAACAGATAAGAACCAGTAAAGAAACAAAACTCACTGTGGCTAAAAGGAGGAAGAAGCAAATCACACAAATACAGTCTTACCGTTTCAAATCCCACAGCATGTCAGTACAGAGGATTCATCTATGGCTCACTAACTCATTGCCACCATTGAGCACTAAAGTGATCTAGATGTGTTACCTGCATCTTCAGGTCATAATATTTACGCCAAAGTTCAACTTTTTTAGAGTTTGCATTTCGGCCTCTATTTGCAATAGTCTGATTATTATCTGAATTTGCCAATTTTGGCAGGACGGGTCATCTTCCAAAAGTATATGGGGCCATCAGATGATGTTGTGATAGAATTGGATTGAGCATGTTCATTTACTATGCCCTATCCTTTTTCTTGTGCAGAAGATGAGTCACAGAGTCAGAGAGGCCAAGCAGCTATCTCTATGGAAAGCAAATGCATGATCAGTGTGCATAAGTTTGGGGAGCCTAGAGAGATAGCTATAGGATCAAAAAGATTAAAGGGAATCTTTAGAGACACAGTTCAACCCACATCGGTACTTTATTTTCCCACATTAGATCTTCATAGATAAATGCTAAGAATACACGTGTCTAAGTAGTACCAGTGGACCCTCCACTGTCCAATTCCTCATTGATCATAGGAATGGGGCCTCCACGAATACAGTTTTAATTGAGCAGCACTGCTGCTGTTTTTTTCCTTATTTTTCTATTGTTTTTTCCATAATTTTTTCCAGTATTTTCTGGATTTTTTTTATTACACGTGAAAAATAATTAAGTATTTTTTGGCTCAGAAACTGCGTAAAATAATGGCCATTTGACTTCATGGCATTTTTATAGTCTTCCCATTGTATTGTAAGTATCAGGCCCAGACTGATAGGCGGGAGGAGCGGGACTTTTCCCTATGGGCCAGCCGAGTGTGCGGTGCGGGGGCCGCCTGCTCCTCTGGCCGCAGGCCTGCTTTAAATCATTTGCTGCTGAGCGGCTGCAACATTCAGGGGGCGGAGCCAATGCCTTGAAGGGGACTGGGCCACGGATGTAAAGGGGGCGGGTCCGTTTCCCCAAAACAGGGCCCCAGTCAGACCAATCAGGATCATTAGGTGCCCTTCCACCAACTTCTTCATATCCCTGATCCCTCTCTGAGCTGATCATGTGACCTCTGATGCCTCCTCTCCATGTGACATCATCACAGGTCCTGTGAGTAGCACATATATGGTATGATGTGTGTGTCTGTCTGTCTGAGTGTCTTTCTGTCTGTGTGTTTGACAGTGTCTGTCTGTCTCTACACCACACTATACAGTATATAGAGGTCCACACTAAATGCTGTATTAGAGTGCCTATATACTGTATGTATATAGTGTGGACCTGTATTTACAGTATAGTGCTGTGTATAGAAGATATACACCAGCACTCTAAGGGGCTTTTCACATCAGCGTTTTTGCTGATGTCTGGCAGATTTACCGCATCTGCTAGATTGGCCGCCTAACAGCCAACTTGCGTCCCGGATTCGGCAAGCCCCATTCATTGTCTATCAGGCTTGCGGTCCGGTGCAGCAAGTGAGGTTACGTCGGATCCGGCATTTGTGACAAAAAAACACAGAATAATGCACGTTTCTTCTTTTAAATGTTTGCCATCTTTTGCTTTAAAGAAGACAAAAGGTGCTACATATGAACAGCAAGTTGTTTTTACATAGAAATGAATAGGTACCATTCTTTTGAGTCTTTTTTATTCATTTTCTGCTCCCAAAAAGAAAAAAAGATGTAGTGTGAACATGCCCTTGTGGACTGTCTAAGAAATGTCCCACACTCTGATCTCCATCAGTGCCAAAGACTAAATTAAAACGAGAGTGAAAGCATTGGACCACAACTCCATTTAAACAGGAGACAAAAGACCCTCACCCTTGTGTTCTGTGGGGTAAAAAAATGCACAAGGACACATACAGTGCTGATGTAGTTAAATAAATGTTAGCTCTCACCTGAATCCCGGATTAACACTTACACTACTCAGTACTTCTGTATAATGTCCACCATGCTGCTTCTGAGGGTGTGCTATAGAGAGATAGAAAAAAAAAGTCAGTCTCATGTTCTCTGTGTATGAGAGAGATCATAGTTACATAGTTTTTACATAGTAACATAGTTTTTAAGGTTGAAGGAAGACTTTAAGTCCATCTAGTTCAACCCATAGCCTAACATGTTGATCCAGAGGAAGGCAAAAAAAAAACCATGTGGCAACACTAACCTCCACATTGGGGGAAAAAATTCCTTCCTGACTCCAAATATGGCAATCAGACTAATTCCCTGGATCAACGCCCTATCAAAGAATCTAGTATGTATAACTGATAATATTATAGTTTTCAAGAAAGGCATCCAGGCCCTTCTTAAATGTTAGTAGTGACTCCCTCATTACAACATCATGTGGCAGAGAGTTCCATAGTCTCACTGCTCTTACAGTAAAGAATCCGCGTCTGTGATTATGATTAAACCTTCTTCCCTCCAGACGTAGAGGATGCCCCCTTGTCCCAGTCTCAGGCCTAAGAGTAAAGAGATCATTAGAAAGGCCTCTGTACTGCCCCCTCATATATTTATACATTATTATAAGATCACCCCTAAGCCTTCGTTTTTCCAAGCTAAATAACCCCAAGTTTAATAACCTGTCTTGGTATTGCAGACCCCTTAGTCCTCTAATAACCTTGGTCGCTCTTCTCTGGACCCGCTCTAGTTCAGCTATGTCTTTCTTATACACCGGAGACCAGAATTGTACACAGTATTCTAAGTGTGGTCGCACTAGTGACTTGTATAGAGGTAAAATTATGTTCTCCTCATGAGCATCTATGCCTCTTTTAATGCATCCCATTATTTTATTTGCCTTTGCAGCAGCTGCCTGACACTGGCCACTAAATGTGAGTTTGTCATCTACCCATACACCCAGGTCTTTTTCAGTGACAGTTTTGCCCAGTGTTTTACAATTAAGCACATAATTATACCTTTTGTTTCCTCTGCCCAAGTGCATGACTTTACATTTATCCCCATTAAAGCGCATTTGCCATTTAGCAGCCCAAGCTTCTAGTTTACATAAATCCTCCTGTAATATAAAATTGTCCTCGTCTGTATTGATTACCCTGCAGAGTTTAGTGTCATCTGCAAATATTGAGATTCTACTCTGTATGCCCCCTACAAGGTCATTAATAAATATATTAAATAGAAGCGGGCCCAACACTGACCCCTGTGGTACCCCACTGTTAACTGTGACCCATTCTGAGTGTGTTCCATTAATAACCACCCTTTGTTTCCTATCACTAAGCCAGTTCTTAACCCACTTACACATATTTTCCCCTATCCCCATTGCCCTCATTTTATGTATCAACCTTTTGTGTGGCACCGTATCAAAAGCTTTTGAAAAGTCCATATACACCACATCCACTGCATTTCCTTGGTCCAGTCCAGAACTTACTTCTTCATAGAAGCTTATCAGATTAGTTTGACAGGAACGGTCCCTCGTAAAACCATGTTGATAATGGGTCATGAGGTTATTTTTGTTCAGATACTCCAGTATAGCATCTCTTTGAAAACCCTCTAGGATTTTACCTACAGTAGAGGTTAAGCTTACTGGCCTATAATTTCCAAGTTCAGTTTTTGTCCCCTTTTTGAATATTGGCACCACATTTGCTATACGCCAGTCCTGTGGTACAGACCCTGTTATTATGGAATCTTTAAATATTAAAAATAATGGTCTATCTATGACAGTACTTAATTCCTGCAGCACTCTGGGGTGTATCCCATCCGGGCCCGGTGATTTGTCAATTTTAGTGATTTTTAGACGATGCCGTACTTCCTCTTGGGTTAAGCAGGTGACATTTAATTGAGACTTTTTGTTATCACTGATCATATTGTCTGTCATGGGATTTTCTTGTGTAAATACTGTTGAAAAAAAGTCATTTAGCATATTGGCTTTTTCCTCATCCTCATCCACCATTTCACCCAGACTATTTTTAAAGGGGCCAACACCATCATTTTTTAGTTTCTTACTATTTATGTAGTTAAAAAATATTTTGGGATTCTTTTTACTTTCTCTGGCAATGATTCTCTCTGTTTCAATCTTTGCTGCCTTGATTTGCTTTTTACAAATGTTATTTAATTTTCTGTATTTATTTAATGCTTCATCACTACCTACTTGCTTTAATTCCCTAAATGCTTTCTTTTTGTCACATATTGCACTTCTTACCGCTTTATTTAGCCATAGTGGTTTCCTCCTATTTCTAGCATGCTTATTCCCATAGGGTATATATTGTGCACAGGTCCTATTCAGGATGCTAATAAACATCTCCCATTTGTGTTGTGTACTTTTATGTCTCAGGATATCGTCCCAGTTTATTGCACTAAGATCATCTCTCAACCGTTGGAAATTTGCCTTCCTGAAGTTTAGTGTCCTTGTGGCCCCTCTACTACACGTCTTAGTAAAGGATACTTGAAAGCTTATTAAGTTATGATCACTGTTACCCAAGTGACCTCCAACCCGTATATTTGATATGCGGTCCGGCCTGTTGGTTAATATTAGGTCCAGCAGTGCCCCCCTTCTTGTTGGGTCCTGAACCAGTTGTGAAAGGTAATTGTCTCTCATAGTTTTCAAAAACTTATTACCTTTGCTGGAACTGCAGGTTTCTGATCCCCAATGTATTTCAGGGTAGTTGAAGTCCCCCATAATAATGACTTCTCCCTGAGTCGCTGCTTCATCTATTTGCTTTATGAGGATATTCTCCTCCACTTCCATTATTGTTGGATACTTATAACAAACCCCTATCAGTAATTTATTATTTTTTCCCCCTCCCCTTATCTCCACCCACAGGGACTCTACATTTCCATTAGATTCACCTATATTATCTCGCAGGATGGGTTTTAAGGATAATTTTACGTATAAACATACACCTCCTCCTTGCCTATTTGTACGGTCATTTCTGAACAGACTATAGCCCTGTAAATTAACAGCCCAGTCATGGCTCTCGTCCAGCCAAGTCTCCGAAATCCCCACCATGTCATAATTATTTTCCAACAAAATCAATTCTAATTCCTCCATTTTGTTGGTGAGGCTTCTGGCATTAGTGAACATGCACTTTATGTATCTCTCTTTACCTCTCTTCCTTCCTACTAGATTGACTGTTCTAACCCCACCCCCCATGCCACCCCCAATTTTATTACTTGTGCCCAGGTTACTGTTTACACTATCTTCCCCTCCTATACAATGAATACCCTCCCCACCAATCCCTAGTTTAAACACTCCTCCAACCTTCTAGCCATTTTCTCCCCCAGCACAGCTGCACCCTCCCCATTGAGGTGCAGCCCGTCCCTAGCATAGAACCTGTAGCCAACAGAGAAGTCGGCCCAGTTCTCCAGGAACCCAAACCCCTCCTTCCTACACCACTTCCTGAGCCACTTATTTATCTCCCTAATCTCCCGTTGCCTCTCTGGTGTGGCACGTGGTACAGGCAGTATTTCAGAGAATACTACCTTGGAGGTCCTTGCCTTAAGCTTGCAGCCTAATTCCCTGAAATCATCTTTAAGGACCTTCCACCTACCTCTAACTTTGTCATTTGTGCCAATGTGCACCATGACCGCTGGGTCCTCACCAGCCCCTCCCAGTAATCTGTCAACCCGGTCAGCGATGTGCCGGACTCGAGCGCCAGGTAGGCAGCACACTGTTCGACGATCCCTGTCTTTGTGACAGATTGCCCTATCTATTCCCCTAATAATTGAGTCCCCCACTACCAGCACCTGTCTGGCCTGCCCTTCTCTCCTGTTTTCCCCCTTACTGGAGCAGACACTCCTCTGGCTTTCAGAGGTCATGCCCTGCTGCAGCAGTGCTATCCCTGAACTCACACCCCCCTCATCTGCCAACATAGCAAATTTATTGGGGTGTGCCAGATCAGGGCCTCCCTGGCACCCTTCCCTCTACCCCGCCTTCTAACTGTCACCCAGCTGGCTACCTCACGGTCCTGCAGCTCCATACTACCATCCTCCCCCACATCTATCCCATTGAGCAGCTGTTCAGTGAGCAGCAGACTCCTTTCCATATTGTCTATGGATCTCAGCGTTGTCAGTCGTTCATTTAGATCCAGTATCTGGGCTTCCAAATGCACAACGTACTCACATCTCACACAGCAGTATGCACCCTCGACCGGCTGATCAAGGAATGCATACATGTGGCAAGATGTACACTGGATGGCATTGCCAATCATGGAGCTCATTTCCTAATGGGGATTGCACCAGACAGAATGATAAGTAAAAAGAAATGCAAAGTATTAATTAAATACAACCAGCAATTCAGTAAGTCCTCCCTTCCAAACTCCCTGAATCCAAAGTCACTGAATCACAAGTCACACACTTACTTCTGTCGCACTTGCTCTGTCACACGTAGCTCGCGGTCACACTCGCTAGAAAATCAGATATAAAGAGGTTTTTTTTGTTTTTTTTTTCCCTTAGCAGAAAATCAGCCTGTATCTCAGTGCACTTCCAAAGGCTAATCTCCACCCAGTAGCTGAGAGATAACTGAAAATTGGAGGGAAAAAATTATTGATAGAAGTCATAATGGCCAGAAATAATGCTAACCTTCTATGTTCAGGTTTTAATTTCTTTTGTTGTAGAATTGCACACCAGCTGCAAACTTTCTCTATACACCTGAGCACTGTGTTGTGAGTGTGTCACAGCCTCATGTGACCTTGGGAAGATTTGGGATCAGAGTTTTACAGTTTATAGCTGATCCTCTTTTGTGCCTGCTCATCTCTTATCCTGAGCTTATTTAGTTCCATCCTGTGCTGAAGGGGTTAAGGTTCCTTTCTGACCTGCAGTGAGTAGCATGTAGTGGTTATCTCAGCTGCTGTCACACCCTTCCAGTATATATGACTCGCCCACCAGGGCCGTGGGGTACACGGAATCGGGCGGCAGTTCTGCTGGAGGAGTCACGGGGGTCGAGACTGAGCTCCATGGCCCTGGGCGGTCATTAAAAAGGGGGGTAAATAAAATATTTAAGAATAAACGTGACACCACCTGTGGTGTGGGTAGCCAACACTGCAGTCGTGACCTCTGGGGATGATGGGAGTAGCAGTGAGGATGTTGAGCCCTCCACAGGAAGAGCTTGTCCCCAGGGCAACCGTGAAGTCTAAGAATATGCAGGTTCGTCGGGAGTACAGAGCTCACAGTCACGGGCATCCTCCTGCTGCCGGATCACAGAACCAGAGTATCTCCCCTCAGACTCCCCTCAGACTCAATAATCACCGCCTCAGACAACATCAAGCTTTAACCGGGTTATAATCTTTCTCAGCAGTTGTTAAAGTTAACAGACAGTACATTAGCAGCTCCGGTTTGTCTAAGCAGCCCGGATGGTTCATTTGCGTCACTCCCTTTCGTGTCTCTTTTGGGCCTTTTCGGTCTGTCACACGCTAGCTACGATCCAGAGGTCACTGGCTGGGTCACGGGACATGAAGACCCCGCACCTTGCTGGTGTTCGTGGTTGGAGCATACAGTGTCCAGGCCACTTCAGCAGTGCCAGACAAAAGGGGTTAGGGGGTGGGAGCGCATGTGAAGAAAGTTTTTGAAGTGGATTTAGGCGCAGGGCTGTGTGGCCACTCACTTCAGCAGTGCCGGCACTCTGGTTCCAGCCCAGTCCCACAGTGTCCTCGCTAATTCAAGCACACCTGGACTCCTTCTTTCTCTCACCACGGTCTACAGCCTTGGACCCGGACTAGCCTCATAGTGGCACACGCCGCCGTGTCCGCTTCCTCGCAATCCAGTCTGGTGGTGTTCTTGCCTCTCCTTCAACTGAATGCACTTCTCTCCTCAACTTCCCATGGCTGACTGGCTTACTGAACTTGGTGTTGTTTCGTGTTGTTAACCAGGTTTTTCTCTAACTTTCCACCCATCACCAGGCTCCTCCCACTATCCCGTTGCTGGGCATAGAGTCCATAGACTTAGGATCAGGAGTGTGTTGGGTGTGTGTGTGAGGAGACCGACTTACCAATCCCGGCTGCTGCTCCATCTAGTGGCAACCGGCCTGCAGGGGCGCCATATATATTTAACAAAAAACAGACATGGCTTATAAAGATTGGGAGCACACCATGGTTGTAAAAGGGTAATACTAATTAACCCTTCTGGTATATAAACCCACTCCTTACTCCTCCCTATGCCAGCTATAGTTCATTCTATGCTGACCTGAGACAGAGCTGTCACTGGAGAAAGCAGTGGTGATCTTTTCAGCATATGTGGTGGAGACTCTTCTCCCTGCAGAAGAATTGGAGTCTGTGTGGTATCTGTTTTGTGTGTTCCCTTGCACTTCGGCCCCTTCTCTCTGTTAAGGGGGGAATAGATGAGTATTATTTAAGAGTATGGCAAGTTACGAGACCCAGGCATCCCCACCATCAGATGTAATCCTGGGTACAAGGATAGCTCAGGGTCCCCTAGCATGAAGTACAATAAAGGAGCCCTTTGTCCCTTGTTAATCTACACTGGGAGTCCCACCAGCAGAACATGCTGTGATCGGGTCATTCTTAAGGGACACTTGCAGCATAAAGGGTTAGTGCACTGTACTCTAGAGGCTGCGTGGGCGTAGGATTGAATGGCCTCATAGGGGGATCCAAACCATTAAATCCCACACTAGGCAGTGAAGTTAAAGGCAAGGATCATGAATGAAGAACATGTTAATGTCCTCATGCTTTCTTAGGAATCTGAATTCCAGGAATTGCAGTCTCCAGCCTTCAATTATACAAAGAAACTAATACATATTACTTTCTATGCAAATAAAAAATATATTTTCCCTACAAAAGGAACTCCAGCAGCTGATCATATTACAGGGAATTGGGGGAGGACAAGAGATAGAAGCTAGGAGGGTCCTTTTAAATGTTATTGTCATAATTGACAGGAGCATTTAAAGGGTTAAACTTGGGAATGTCCAAGGCTGCAGGCCTTTTGGATGGTAGTGATTGCGATGATTGAAGGAAAGTATAGATGTGTGGTGCCTAGAAACCCACTGGTATGTGTGTTGGGGTATGTGGAAGACATACAGGTTACCAGCGCTCAGAAGTTAGCGATAGCCAAACTGTTATATATGGCTAGGAAATTAATTGCTAGGGGCTGGATCAGGACTGAGCCCCCCTCTAGGAAGGAGTACGGTATGTTCAACAGGTGGAAAATACAATTAGCTTACAAGAAGGTATATACCGGAGGAGGGAAGCTTTGACAACATTTGAACAAATCTGGGCGCAATGGAAGGGGTTAGGTGTGTAACTTATGGGATTTACTGTTCTTCAAGGTCAACACATAAATACGAAGCAAGTTCTAGTGCTCTGTAATATTATTAATACTGCTTTTCGACTGCCATTAAACTTTGCAAAACTGACTATGCAGGGACATGGATACTGGATGTAATATTTGCTGTCTATTGAGGGTAGGGGGTGGGGGGAAGGGATGTTGGGGTTGTATTCTGTAAGGGGAGCTTGGGACATATTGTTAAAAGCTTGTATGCATCTTAGATGTAACGTTTTGTATATATTTGGCGAATAATCATAATAAAAACATCTGATACAAAAAAAGGGGTTAAACTGTTGCAACTGGAGCTATTTTGGATCAGATCGGTTGGACTTAGGTGCTGACTGGGTAACACAGCTGGCACCTACACTTTATGAAGCAAGCTCAGCTCCTGAGCTTGCTTCATGGATGCAGTGCATACATAATGCCAATGGGCCTCACAGGTGCCATTCACAGTGGCCTGAATCTAGGTTCACCAGTTGACTCTGCTGACAGGTGATGGAGGATGAAGTATTGGGCAAGTTGAATTATAACTTGTCCTGCTTTCAGGAAGGAGTCGATAAACCATAAGATTGTCATCATTCAGTCTGCAATGCTCACATGGTGAGCGTCCGGGAGTGGACTCAGCACTCAGCTTAGAAGGGCTTAAGTATGGATTCTGACCTGGTCTAAACCAGAGCCTCTGATGGTGAATGTGTTGTTCTACGGGCATAAACCAGATGCCACTCGGGAAGGCTGGACTTGCGACAGCTGGCCCCAGGGGTACGGACATAGACAGCCTCTGACGTAGGTTGATGCTGGCAGATGGTGGACTCAGCAACAGCAGATAGGTCCAAGCTGGTATCTGGCACAGCAGGTAGAAACAGATGCAGATGGGTGCAGGCTGGTAATATTATGGCAGGTGCAGGCCGGATCAGACTCGTAATGGCACAGTAAGTGTAGGGACTAGGTCAAGAGACAGGCTATAGGGTATGTGCATATGAAAATACAGACACAGGGTATAGGAACAGGTATACGGGCACATGAGCAGGAGTACGGACACAGGAGACCTGAGAACTAGCAACAACCCACTAAAGATAGACTGTGTTGCCTACGCTCCTCCTAATGGGGGAAGAAACCTTAAATACACTGCAGTTCCAGTTTAGGGTTCGCTGAAGGAAAGGCGTGGCCTTTGTGCATGGTCTAAGCACATACCCCGAAGAGCTGCGACACAGATACTGGGACAGAGGACCGAGAATAGGAGGCAGGTTAGAGTAGAGGGTGCTACAGTGTCCCACCAAATTCCCAGCGTTTGGCCAACTTTGCTCTATATGGCCTCTAAAGAAAGAAATTGGCCGCAAATTAAATACATTCAACAAATGACAGGTGTGAAAGGTTACTTCACCGAAGGTGGAAGAGGCAGATTCTGATCTCTTCATAAGACGTATCTGAGGAAATAAGAAACTATTATATACTTACCCATAGTGACTTGTGAAGCTGTAAGGTCAGGATGTCTGCAGAATACATTTCGCACTGTGGTTGATGTCAGCTTGTGACTTCACTCAGCAGTTATTATGTACACCAGAACATTTTTTTTTTCTTTCATTCTTGTCAAATTAGGAAATATTTAGTTTTTTTCTATAACTTCGAACAACTAGATTAAATGCTTATTCCCATCTTCATAAATGCATATTGTCAGATAATACTTTTAAACATATGCAATTTTGCAAATTTCCAATTAAAATTTGCAGCCGTTCTTGAGTTATTAACAATTTTTTGTTTACAGCTTGTTATCTAGGCACTAGCCAACATTTATGAAAATGGGAACAACTCTTTAATCGAAGGAAAAACCTTAAAAGGATATTCTCAAGTTGTGTCTTGGGAAGCCCATGTCTCGTTAAACTTACTGATTTCTGGCAGATTGAGCACTCCTCCATGAGTGACATTTCTATTGAGCAGAACAGTAGCTGTGGCACCCCAGAGTCACAGTGCCACAGTGTCACCATTGTTAGGTATCACGAGAGAGCAGTAAGGGGTATTCCACTCAGGCAACACACAAACAACACCAACACCTCCCAGCCAGAAGGGGGAAACCATGTCCGGCTTCAGGGTGAGCTCCCCTATATACTCTGGTCTGAGGGGCAACAAGTTCAGTTCAGTCCCTAGGAGGGCTGTGAAGAGCACAGTGCAGTTTCAGTGAGAACTGTGCAGAGGACCTGAGTGTGAAAGGGCCGTGCTAAGTCCATCTCATAGTTCCATGACGAACACCAGGCCTAAGGCTAGGTCCCCCACCATTTCCTCCTCCTTCCATTGTCCTCTGCCACTCCATTCTCCATCCTCCCCCTGCCTGTGCTGCTCCGTCCTCCCCCACCCCGCCGCTTCGTCCTCCGTCTTCCTCCCATCCGCCGCTATGTGCTCCGTCCTCCCCTGCTGCTCCGTTCTTCCCCTGCCTGTGCCACTCCATCCTCCCCCACCCCACTGCTTCCTCCTCCTTCCTTTGACCTCCTCCCCTTCGCCACTCCATCCTACGTCCTCCCCCTGCCTGTGCTGCTCCGTCCTCCTCCCCCCTGCCACTTTGTCCTCTGCCCCCCGCCGCTCTGTGCTCCGTCCTCCCACTGCTGCTCCGTCCTCTCCCACCCCTTCATCCTCCTTCCTTTGTCCTCCCCTCTGCCACTCCATCCTCCGTCCTCCCCCTGCCTGTGCTGCTCCGTCCTCCCCCACCCCGCCGCCACTCTGTGCTCCGTCCTCCCACTGCCGCTCCATCCTCCTCTCCCCTGCCTGTGCCGCTCCATCCTCCCCCACCCCACCGCTTCCTCCTTCCTTTATCCTCCTCCCCACTCCATCCTCTGTCCTCCCCCTGCCTGTGCTACTCCGGCCTCCTCCACCCCGCCGCTTCGTCCTCCATCCTCCTCTCCCCTGTCGCTCTGTGCTCCATCCTCCCCCTGCCTGTGCCGCTCCATCCTCCCCCACCCCACCACTTCCTCCTCCTTCCTTTGTCCTCCTCCCCTCCGCCACTCCATCCTCCATCCTCCCCCTGCCTGTGCTGCTCTTTTCTCCATCACCTCACCGCTTCGTCCTCCCTCCTCCTCCCCCCACTGCTCTGTGCTCCGTCTTCCCCCTGCCACTTTGTCCTCCCCCTGCCTTGGCCGCTTCACCCTCCCCCACCCCACTGCTTCCTCCTCCTTCCTTTGCCCTCCGCCACTCCATCCTCTGTCCTCCCCCTGCCTGTGCTGCTCTGGCCTACCCTACCCCGCCGCTTTGTCCTCCGTCCTCCTCCCCCCCGCCACTCTGTGCTCCATCCTCCCCCTGCCGCTCCATCCTCCTCTCCCCTGCCTGTGCCACTCCATCCTCCCCCACCACTTCCTCCTTCCTTTATCCTCCTCCCCTCTGCCACTCCATCCTCTGTCCTCCCCCTGCCTGTGCTGCTCCGTCCTCCCCCACCCAGCCACCGCTCTGTGCTCCGTCCTCCCAATGTTTCCACAATACATAAAAGGGGGGATCTAAGTCCCATTACAAAGTTTGCATAATCAAGATGACAGACATTAGCTTATTGATGTAATCAGTATATTAACCTGTACCATGCCAGGCCTATTCTTCACCGGTTACACAGGACTGTATAAGTATCCGTAAAGCTATACCAAACCTCTATCATCCCAACTAGTCTCAAAGGGATCCCCCTCTATCATATAAACAAGTGCTATATATCCCTCCCATCCATTTCAGGGGATATAAATATCCTTCCAATTCTAGACCTCGTCCCTAGTACATACAGCTTCATCCAGCAACTATCAGAGTGCAATAGCGTAGAGGTAATGAAACATATCTTGAGACATGATAGGGTCAGATCAGTAGGAGGAAAAGCATCCTTCCAGATCCACAGCCTACACCCTCAATGCACTTCACCAAACTGGCTTCATCAGGAGGCGTGGCCAGCAATATTCTGGTGCTCAATATATAGGCCCCTAAAATATCTGTTAATGGCCCTAATCCGCCGCCGCTGTGTGCAGCATTACCCCCGCATGTTACAGACTCCAGCGGTTCCAGACGCAGCCGCGTACCGGAAGTGACAACCCGGAGGAACTACATCATCCAGACCGTCACCCTGGCAACGTCCAGCAGCGTCAGGACCCGGCGCGTCTACAGCGCATGCCTGGGGAACGCTGCCAGCATCGCTAAAGGCCGCTTTACATGTCGCAATATCGTTCTGATATTGCATACGATTTCACTGGAGCATGCGCGTTTTTGGCACTTGTCCAAAATCACATAGGAGCTGTCACACAGGGAGATATCGGCAGGCAACGCAACTACGATGTCATACGCCCCTCTTGCACACTGTGTCTGAGCAACTAAAGGAATGACCATTTAACATTGTAGTGAATAGGGGAAGTTGCGCTCCAAATCATAGTTGCGTTGTCACACAGCACGATCCTGCCAGATCGTCAAGCCAATATTGCACGGTTGAAGAGCTTGCACAATCCAAAAACGATACCGTAGTTGCATCGTTTTTGAGTTGCGTTGCCCATTTACACGACACAACGCACGAACGACACCAACTGCAACGCCCGTACCATGTGACTTTTTATCGTAGTTGCATTGCAATATCGTGACGTGTAAAGCGGCCTTAAGATACATTCGTAACCCAAGAAATCACAGGTCACACTACACTTAACCCTGCGCTTGCTGCACCCCAGCCACCAATCTAATAGATTACAACCTAAGGAGGAATTAATCACCGATAAAGGAGGAAATTTACCCATAGATAAAAGCCTTTGATTATCTATACTTTTTATCACTTATCATGGCACATATATAGATAATATCTCAAATACTGAATATCAGTAATGCATTAATGTTATTACATACAGAAAATAACCCCACATAATCATTTGATATTACATACTAGATTTTACACTTCATAAAAAACCTAGACACATATATAACATATTCCCAGAATATCTTCCTCAGAATCCTCCGGTTGGTCATCAGATTGGATTGTCCAGAGTCATCATTATCCATAGCAAAATGCAAGTACCAGGCAGACAGTATAAGCAATAGCCAATAGCTCTAGGGGCATAAGAAACACAAATTAAAACCAATTAAAAATGTGAAACCCAACCACTAAAAAAGGGGATCATATTGATACCCTATAGTCTCATAAAAAGGCACTGAAGCCTTTTTATGAAGCCTAAGCATTCATTAGGTATGTTTACATAGACCAAGAAGCAACAGTCTGAACTGAATGATGTGACATGGTATGGTTTAAAGTAGAGCGAGGCGTCAGAAAAGGCAATGTCCTGTCACCATTTCTCTTCAATTTACTGTATATGCAGAAGCTATTTTCTAGATGGTTGGACCTGCGGTAAATGAAGAAGGAATCAAAACTGGTGGAATAATTGTCAATAATCTAAAATATACCGACAATAGAATACTGATAGCAACAAGCGTAGATGGAATGAAGAATGTATTATGCAGAGTCAAGATGGAAAACTTGAACATGGGACTACCCAATATAAAAAAGATAGATATTGACTACTGCCACATCAGAGATGGACGGCAACGAACTGGAAGTTGTAAAGGACTTCAAACGACTTGGATCAATGATCATTCAAGATGCAGCGACGAAACCGGACAACATAGGAGAATAGCTATGGGAAAATCAACAATGAAGTCACTGGACAAGGTCTTCACATCGAGGAACATTTCACTGGTGATGAAGACAAGGCTCGTACATAGTCTGAACATTTCTGCAGGAACATATGGAAGCGATATGGAGATGATGAAGGTACAAAACAGAAGAAGAATCAACGCCTTCGAAAAGTTGTGCTGGAGAAGGATGTTATCAATACCATGGATTGTAAGAAGATCAAAGAAAGAAATTCTGGAACAAATCAAGCCAGACATGTCACTGGAAGCGAGAATCACCAAGATACAACTTGTCTACACATCATACGAAGAGATCAATCACTGGAGAAGTACATCATGGTGAGAAGATTAGAAGGAACAAGGCAATGAGGAAGACAGCAACCTGAAGGCTTGATACAATCAATATTATGGCTGAGAGGACAAGGACTGAGAGGACTGTGTTTGGACAAGACTTTGGTAGACCTATCTAAGGGTGGCTTCACACCACGGTAAGGTCCGGTCCGGGGCTGTCCGGTGGTGTGAAGACAGCCTATGCTACACAAGGTTGATCTTCCTACAGAGTGTTCACCCATCAAGTTGCCATGGCTTGAGATCAAGCTGATGGCTGAAATTTCATTTCACTAGAAAATTCTAAACTTAAGGCAGATTTTAGATATCTGTATACCACGGTCCATACTCAAATATGACAAATAGCCGACTGGCTGCAGGGATCCTGACCCAAAATTAGCATCTTCATCTATGCTTATAAAGCTGCCGAGTTTGTGCTTTACAGTTTGCACACAGGTGCCAAGTATGGACTGCAAAACACAGACTCTTTGAGGACTTTCATGTACTAGTCAGACTGGAATGAAGATACATGTTCACTCTGAACGACTGAGATGACAATTTCTTGCAAGGACGGCCTGATAATGTCATTAAGAACTGCAAAATTCTTAGTTTTCCCTGTGGTAGTGCCTCAGGAAAAAGTATAGTACTGTCTGCTTGGCTCCTCAACAGATTATAACTGGTTGCTGAAGGTCTGTCTAATCATTCAGTGGTGATCAATTTACTTTTGGGATCTTTCTAAGGCTGGGGTCACACATAGAAATCCGTTTTTGGAAGTGATTTCTATGTCCAATCCGTTTTTTTTTGGGGTGCTTTTTTAGCCTCCTGCACCTCTGAACGTTTTTGGACTTGGTCATTTTTTCATTAAAAACGCATATGCGTTAACGCATGCGTTAACGCAGGTGCCTATATGTGCCATGCGTTAACGCATGCGTTTCCCATAGGGCCCCATGTTAAAAAAAACGCATGCGTTTTTTAACTGATGCCAAAAACGTTGCTAGCAACGTTTTTGGCTCAAAAACGGACAGAGCAATGTTTTGAGGTCCAGAAAAAAACAGACAGGGTGTTTATTACATCCAATCCATTTTTCTGTCAGTTTTTGGACTTAGAAAAAAAAATGCCAAAAATGAAGCCAAAAACGGACCAAGGGCTTATGTGTGACCCCAGCCCAATAAGAGTTTTAAAAAAAAAAAAAAACAAGACCTTTGTCTGTGTTCACACATTCTGGGTTTGAACTAGATTTAAGGTGCTCATTCTTGGGTGGAAAAGTCATGACTATTTTACCTGGAGAAAACATATGAAATTAAATGGGGTTGTCCAAGTAGGGCACAATCCCTTTAATATCAGTGATAGGGCTCGTGCCCGATTTTCTCGTCTACGTGCTGGTTTTCATGGATAAGACTGGGGTCACAGTTGCATTTTTCACAAGCGTTTTTGGAGACCTGCGTTTTCAAAAACGCATGTAAAAACGCACCCATAGGCCCCCATGTTAAAAAACGCATGCCCTAATAGCAAAAACGCATGTGTGACAGTACCATGCGTTTTTGGTGCATTTCCAAAAACGCATGCATTTTTTAATATGGGGCCCTATGGGAAACGCATGCAAAAACACATGTACAATTAGTACCATCCAAAAACGCATGCGTTTTCCATAGGAGCCCATGTTAAAAAAACGCATGCGTTTTATAAATGCATGCGTTTTTTAACATGGGCTTCTATGGAAAACGCATGTGATTTTGAATGGCACTAAATGGTACTAATTGTACATGCGTTTTTGCATGCGTTTTCCATAGGGGCCCATGTTATAAAAACGCACCAAAAAATAGTGCATGCACTATTTTTTGGTGCGGATTTAAAAACGCAGCCAAAAACGCAGGGAGCCATCACACACCTTAAAAAACGCATGCAGAAATGGAAAAATGCATGCTAAAACGCATGAGTCACTAAAAAAACTCATGCCAACTGTGACCCCAGCCTAACACTTGGGCCCATGTTATTGTATGGGACAGTGCACATGTCTGATTCTAAGGTTCAAAATCGGCAATGCATGTCTATGCGTTCATGGAAAACACCATATTTTGAATACATCTGAGTGCAATCCAGTTTTCACGGACTGGTGTAATGTAGGAGATGGAGGAACTTGTTATTTTCTCCACCTCTGAGAAAAATTGATACCACACTGATCAAATTATGATCGCAGTCTGATCGGCATAATTGTTTTTCTCAAATGGAGAGTAAACGGTCATGTGCACTTATGCTTATACAGCCATGCTGAGATGGATTCGGATTTCCAAAGTAAATACATCGGCTTCATTGGGTCTAATGGATCTATGCAATGTATATAGTTTGTACTGTGACATCTGGTGATAGATGCAGTTTAAAAAAGAGATTTTGTAAGTACAATCATGGAGACCATCCTAATCGTAGATTGGTTTTCCCAGTCAAAAGGCATTGCTTCTAGATAACTAGTGCTCTCTACAGGCCAGGGTGAAAAGACACGAGACAGCTATCTATAGATGGGTGAGTGCTTTGGCCACTTTGAGATAGTTTTCTTCTGGTTACAGGAGAGCTAATTTACATACCTTTTTCCTATTGTCTGTAAATAAGTTGTCATACATCAGCTGGATCTCTCGAATACCAGATTTATAGAATGTCCCATCTTAAGACGCTGGGAACACACGCTTTGATATTAGTAGTCAGCAAAGTGCCAGCACTTTAGATGCCAACTTTTGCTGTAGAGCATCGCCGTTATTATTACTGCTTTGTTTTGTTGCACTGTTATGTAAATTAGGAGAGATATTGTCTTCAAAAAATGCACAACTAATCTTTTAATCGATCTAAGCAAAAATGTAATCCAAGTGGCGAAGCTCTATTGTACTTCAGACGCTTGTGTCCTCCGAGCACGTTCCTCTAACCAATCTTACCCTTAACCAAATGGAAGAAAATTGTTCTGTTTGTCTGCAGAAAACAAACAAATGCAAAATGACTCAGACAGAATTACAACTAATCTGAAAGGCTGCAAAGTAAGGAGCTGAGCTGCAAGGAACTTTCTGCTGCCTGGATCCACTGAATTAATTAGTTAATAAAAGCAACATTCCCATATCAATAAAAGCAACATTCCCATATCATAATTATTAGAGTCCAGGGCTCATTGAGGGGAGTCCCCCCTTATAATATATTTAGTATCCTGATTAGAGATGAGCGAGTAGTAAAATATTTGGGTTCAGATATCTAAAACCCAATACTTTGAACGGTTTCAGTATTGGAATCCGAGTGAGTTCCCCATTGACTTGCATTGGATTCTTTATGCATTACTCGTTCAAAGTGTTCGGTTCGACCTATCCAAACCCAAGGATCTTACTACTTGATTATCATTAATCCTGATTTATTAATATAGAGTGGAAAGTGTCTGCAAAAAGTTTTCATTACCTTGGAGGACCGAGCTGGTTTTGAATACATTATTGATCTCTTTAGGAACTATGTAATGCTTTGTTTCTCCTTTGATGGAGCTGCAGGGAAATCAAACACTTGGTGATCCCCACCGATCCATGATCATTCCAAATTATCAACTGAAATGGGCTGTCCACTACTTTGATACTGATGACCAATCTTTGAGATCGGTCATCAATATATGATCAGTGGAAGTCCGACACCTGGCAGTCTCACCGATCAACTATTATGAGCTCTGACGACAGCCAGGACATAAACAACAGAACAGCAAAGCTTTGTACACCGTTTATAGACCTTTACCAAAAACTGCAGCTCAACCCGATATAGATAACTTTACCTCTGCTCTATCACTGCCAACATCATGCTGATTGATGTTAGGCATCAGGAAGCCTGCTGTCAATCAGCATGATGTCTGTGATCCTTCCCCTTCCACACAGCAGAGCGGAAAAGATGCCTCTCGTTTCATTGACGAAGCAATTGCATCACCAGAAGCTCTCTGTGACCAGTGAGTCCCAGCAGTGAACAGCACCAAGCACAACAGGTAGGTAGCAACCATCTGCCTGTTAGTGCTTAGGCACTTTTTTGTTTATTACTTTTTGTATATATATATACCTATTTATTTTAGTTTTTTGCTTAGCAATTGCTATGAATATATATATATGTATATATAACTAGAAAAAAATTCTCTGCAGCACTCAGCTACTACCAATGTGCAAACATGCTAACAAGCGGTATATATTTGAGGAAAAAATTTAAAAACTTACGTTTTTTTCAAAAAACTCAAAATCTTATTTTTTTATTTTCTTGGGGTTCTTGGTACGCACATTGGCCAATGTCCGTTTGCTCATCAGCCGCGACAAGGCGACCCCAGGTCTGATGAGTCCTAACGCTGACATCCCTGTCCTCCTTTTCCTCCCTATCCCACTCTCAAGTGGGCGGACACCATCTCAACCTAAGACCACCTGAGGGTGATGAGGGTGCAAGTTGCAGTCATGGAGCCAGATTCTCCATTCGTTATACACAAAACAGAAAAAAACTGCACAGCACTCACAGACTAATGTGAACTGGTGCCAGCAGGGACACTGGGTCATACAACTAGAAAAAAATTCTCTGCAGCACTCAGCTACTACCAATGTGCAAACATGCTAACAAGCGGTATATATTTGAGGAAAAAATTTAAAAACTCACATTTTTTTCAAAAAACTCAAAATCTTATTTTTTTATTTTCTTGGGGTTCTTGGTACGCACATTGGCCAATGTCCGTTTGCTCATCAGCCGCGACAAGGCGACCCCAGGTCTGATGAGTCCTAACGAATGGAGAATCTGGCTCCATGACTGCAACTTGCACCCTCATCACCCACAGGTGGTCTTAGGTTGAGATGGTGTCCGCCCACTTGAGAGTGGGATAGGGAGGAAATATCCATATAGAGGGGAAGTTCCCCTTACAGACTATGCGTTTCAACACTTTTTAATGTGTCTTATAATAATAATAAATCTTTATTTATATAGCGCCAACATATTCTGCAGCGCTTTACAAAACAGTGGTTCGTATATGAACGGTCATAGGTAACAATAAAAGTATACACTACAGTAAGTGATTTAAGTAGAGAATCAATGTAAAAGATCCAATACACTAAGCAGAGAATCAATGTAAGAAGTACAATAATTAAAGCAGAGAAACCATGTAAAAAATACAGTACAGTAATTAGATACAATACAATAAGCATAGAATCAATGTAAAAAGTACTATACAATGGACCATGATGAAGACACATTAAAAAGTGTTGAAATGCATATGGATTAACTGCTGCCAGTGTGGAAATGTGACCCCTGTTGTTTCTGGTAATAAACATTTACATTAGCAGCAATAGACTGACTTAGACCCAATTTTAGTATTGAAGAACCTAATGAGCGTGTGCAAAAATCATTGCAAAAAGGTGGAGGAACAGGGTCAGTGGTGACAATCGCCTATTATGATTGGTAGATTTTGTGTTATCAGCAGGGTACCTGTCATTGAGATCCTGCCTCTGATGATAAGGAAACTGCTGTATACTCTCTCTGAAAAGACAGGAAGAAGAACTAGTTGTCAGTGTGATCATTGCAATTTTGCAAAAAAAAATTTTTATAAAAAAAAATGGGTTATGCATATATACTGTATATAAAAATAGTTGGTAAATATAAAAAAAAGTGTAACAAGAAAACCTGATATAAACAATAAATCATTTTCTGGTAATATATTCACTTTATTTTCAGTAGCAGACAACCCCAATAATTTTGAGAAACTCTAAACATCAAAAGTGGGCAATCCAAGAAAACGTCTTTTTAGGCATCTATGTGATTCCAACCCAAATGTCAGACATATGAGCTGACTGGGACTAGGAGCATGTATAAAACATTTTCAGGGTCTTTAACTCTGCAATAATACATGGCGTTTTTTTGCTTGATGTACAGTTGAAGAGGTTTTTTTGGGTACTTTCTTAGTTTCGGTGATTCAGACAAAAGCATCTTCCTACACCTGACAGATATCCTGCCTGCTGATCTCCTTCTGTGTAGTGGATGACACATAATGCTTTGCACATATACCACATTGTTTTTCTGTATATAGTTAAAGCCCTAGTGAGACTAGAGTTAGAATAGTTCATAGTGATAAATGCCAGCGCTGGCTCCCAGTATGATAACAGTGATGTGTGAAAGCGGTCTACCCTGGAGTTTGAATGGCTGGCATGTAATGCTCCCCTCCCTCCGCAATCACCATGACAGGAAAAAATATAAATATAGCCGGACCTAGTTTGCATAGCCATAAAGGCTGATTACTGACAGAAAAGGCCAGATAACTTTCAGAAAATATTGGGTTGCTGTGACTCTAGACACTACTTTTAGCTAGGGTGTGATAAAGTCACTACTTAAAGGGATCCTGTCACCTCCAAAACACCACCTAAGCTACCAAAACATGTCCCTGCAGCATCCTATCACTAATCTCACACTCCTTTTGTCTCCTAAAAGCATCCAGTGAAAGTGCATAAAAACATTTTAATACTCAATCATTAGACATTATAATTAGCAGGGGCTATATTCTTTAGCCCTTAGGGCGTGTTGTTTTACAGGCTCCAGGATCCAGCCTCTCTCTCTCTCTGTGCTGCTGTGATGTGGAGCTGAAGGCAGGACTAATGATTTGCATTCTGTGAGTGACAGAGAGGGGGAGGGCAAAGCCTGCTCAAGCAAAGCAGCACAGACAGAGAGAGGGTGGATCCTGGAGCCTGCAAAACAACATGCCCTAAGGGCTAAAGAATATAGCCCCTGCTAATTATAATCCCTGATGGCCACTTTACATGCGGCTATATTTCTAGCTTATCCACAGGTAACTTGCTGACTGCAGTGAAATCATGGAGACATTATTCCATTTGAACACAGCAACAAGATAGAACCATGTCTCCATGATTTCACTGCAGCCAGTAAGTTACCTGTGGATAAGCTAGAAATGTAGCCGCGTGTAAAGTGGCCATAATGAGTAAGTATTAAAACGTTTTTATGCACTTTCACAAGATGCTCTTAGGAGACAAAAGGAGTGTGAGATTAGTGATAGGATGCTGCAGGGACATGTTTTGGTAGCTTAGGTGGCGCTTTGGAGGTGACAGCTTCCCTTTAAAGGAGTATAGACAACAGGGAAGTCAGACAATTTGGGGTCAGGTTCCAGGAGAGCTCGTAGTAATCAGGGAGTAGAGAGAGACAGTCATGCAACGGTCCAGGGTCAGGTTTTCAGGAGAGCATGAGAAGGATTCAGGGATATAACAAAGGTGTATTCAGGTCATGGTCCAGGGACAGGCTTCCAGGAGATCACTGTCGCAGTCGTGCGAGTCGGGGTACTTGGTAACCAGGCAGGCAGTCTAATGGGATATCACGGTGGCGATTGCTCAGTTCCATGACCCTGACCGGACAAGTAAAAGGGGAGATATTTACAGGGGATAATAGAGTCTATACATGTTTTGTGACGCCTACTGGGGTATCTGGTCAGGAGTGACCAGCACTGCTTATAGAGTGCTCTCTTCTCTGTGTAGTTTTCCCAACCAGCAGGCAATGTGAGCCAATCAGGGGTACTGTCCTCTTAATCACAGCTCCAGGTTCTCTATACTGCTGTGCTCTATACACTTGTGACCAGCAGACTTGAAATTCTCTGGTCCCCAGACTTGGCTTCCAGGGCTTGCAACCCTGAATAGCCCAGGACTCTGGTATCTTCTTTTGTGCGCTAACCTGGCGTGAGCCTGCAGTAGTTCCAAACCCCAAGAGCTCTCCTCTCCACATGTGTCCTCTACACACTACACTTCTCTCTCTGTACCCTCCCCCCTTCCAGGAGAGGCAATCACCCTAAAAACTAGGTGCTTGTGCTTCCCCTTCTGGTCAGGGATCAGGCTTGTGTGTGGATGTATGGTTTACCTGATGTAGAGAGCCCATTTACTTCCAGGCATGATACCACCACCAGTTAGGGAGGCAATACCATTGTGGCAACTGGACCTTAGGGGCACCACACCATGAAGAGGATTCATGGAGTCAAATGAGGTGTATTCAGGTCACAGTCCAGGGGTAAAAATACCAGGAGATCCCAACAAGTACAGGAAGCAGATAAAAGGGAAATCAAGCAACAGGCCGGGGTCAGATAACAAAGTTTAGAGCAAGACACACCAAGAAATGCAGGCCAAACAATATGTCAAATGGAATGTATGACTGGTAGTATTTTGGGAGAGGTTGCTCAGTAAAGTAGCAGAGCCATCACAGGAAGATGGATCACCTGAGCAACACAACACATCCCAGAACCAGAATGGAAGCCTGCGTTGTCAATCAACTACTGACAGCTCAGCAGACCAGATACAAAACACAGCAGAAAGGCTAATGTGGCGCCCCACCATGTAGGTGCCACAAAAGAGGTACTACACCCATAAAAGCGGTGTGGTCAACCCACTGTAAATGGAACTATGGATGGTAGGTGGAGCCCTAGAACCCACACCCCACACTAGTCAGCCGGTGGGAGGGATCCCAGGAGGGGTACATAGTAGCCCTTAGAGGGAAAAAGGAGGTCCTTGGGTGGAATGGAAAGGTGAGATAGTCGGTGGGTCTGGGACCAGCTCACCCGGCCAGGAAGAGGGTTACCTCGGCTGAGGGACCCAGGAAAGAAAAGAACAGATCCCAGAAGGAAAGAAAGGAGTAAGGAACGCAGGAAGCTTGAGGAGTTCACTCAGAGTGGGGAGCAAAGTACCAGAGAGTTTGCCCCAGGAGGGAAATCGGGTACCGGAGCCTGCACCTGTGATAACCTTCAAGGTTCACAGAAAATCCGTTGACCGGGGGTATCTCTAGATACGGCCCTGACTCCAAAAGAGCCCACTAAAGGGGAATCAGACTCGCGGTAGTCGCCCGCAGTATTTCCGAGTAGGTTCACCTGACGGGATAAAGGGAGATTAAGTGGAACAGCAGGAGGTCAGATTAATCTACATGAGGTCAGACTTCATCGCCACTGGGAGGCAAGGGAAGAAAGGAACAAGGAAGGCACACAGTGAGGGATCCATCTACCAACCATAAAATCTACTTGCAGCACCCTTAGCCATTTGTCGCTGTAATAACCTACAGCACTGAAGGAATGTAATGACTATGAAAGGTTTTTCAGTAAAGTACCTGGTGAAGTGACTTATCGACTCTGCTGCATCTTTTCCTTGCATGAACTAATTCCTTTCAGAGAAACGCTGCCCCGGAGGTCCAGTCTTGGCTGCGGAGGACTATACCATAATTTCCGCAATATCATCGGCCACCGGAGGACTGTAGCGGCGCTGGTGAGTATCACCAGGTACTGCAGGTGGGGTCACAAACTTATATACTTTATTTTCTTTATTTAACCATTGACTACCAGGGCCACAGTCTCAGGCAGCCGTCCGTGACATCCCAGACTGCGAGCCTGAGCTCTGAATAACCCGGCCCTGGGTGTGTCACTAAGTGCTCACTGTGCATACTCGTTTGGGCTGCGTTTGTTCTGTTTCTTTCTAGCCTCAAAAACACAGCTGTTACAAAAACACATGTATGCATGATTTTCTGGTGTGTTTTTGCTGCGTTTTTGTAAGAGTTGCACTTTTCAGCTCAATAGGCTAAGTGCCCACTGTGCATATTTGTTTGGGCTGCTTTTTTCCAGCCTCAAAAACGCAGCTGTTTGAAAAAAGCATGCATGCTTTCAGCTATGTGCCCACTGTTCTTTTCTGCTGCATTTTTGTAAGAGCAGCGTTTTTCAGCTCACTAGATTGGCTGGCAACTGGAAAACACCTAATACTAAGTGCCCACTGTGCTTTTCTGCTGCGTTCTTGTGCTGCGTTTTCTGCACAAAAAAACCCATGACCTATAATTTTGTAATGAAAGTCAATGGGATTTTCAAAAAAGTTGTGCCCACTATGTGCGTTTTTCAGTGGTGCCAAAACCGCATGCGTTTATAAAAGTCCAAGTCAATTATATTGTGATTTTTTTGGCTGTGATTTACAGGGGCCAGCCATTCTAATAAGATAAAAAATGCATGATGTTTGGAATTGGGGATGGACCCCCAGTCCACTTTTTTGCAACCATACATATAGTAAATCAGACACTCTAATAAATACACGCCACACATTATTTTGGATGTCAAATGGCCACAGCTTTATTTAAATCACAGGATTACCAATCCCAGTAGGAGTCAGGTGGAGTGCTATTACATTGGGATTCACAAGTACTGTGATATCCCCAGCTGTCTGACATCCAGCACCCGGCCTGACAGCCATAAAGGGGGCGGCATGTATTGGCTGCTATTCGAGCAGAGCCAGTAAACTTTCAGGGCACCAATGCCCTATTATCCTCACTTCCGTGCTTAACCACTGTGCCCACCCCAGATGACGTTACCATTACCACATCCTTCAGGCTGCCCACCAAAGCCAAGCCTGCTCACCACCATGAGGTTTTACATCCTCTATTAGTTACAATTAGTCCACCTTAACTTGTCTGCAACTTCCACCTGACTCCGACCCCGCAAAGCCGTGACAGGATATAAATTCCAACACATGTGACACCATTCGGTAATATTTCATTTGTACACGTTTTTCAATTACACCTTATAAAAGATGCCCCTGCACAAGCATAAAGGGGTCTAAATTTAGCAAATTTGACTCACAAAGAGTCATCCTACAGCGCTCAGGAGAGGAAAAACCCCCTGTGGAGGAAACCTCTAGGGAACCATGACTGAAGGATTGCCCTTCCCTTGGGCTTAGAAGGGTAATGCCAAAATTAACTTTCGTAGAAATTGTGTAATTAAACATGGTACAATACAAACCAATGCTCATACAACAAATAAATAAGACATTAATAACCATACAAGTAATGGGTAAATATAACAGTCCAGATTAGTGACATCACAGGGCGGGAAGGCGGGTAATGTTTCTTCAACGAGGTCTCTTGAAAGAGTGCAGTCCTTCTCAAACTAGTGGCCCCACCCCCCACAATGAGTCACCAGGCACACCCATACCTCACTCTCATACACTACCCCTTCCTCTTAAAGCAAGATCTCTTGATAACCTCTACACAGACCCTGCCATACAACCAGGCTACAGGAGTTCTGGGTCCACCCTCACCACCATCATGTCCCCCTTTTGCCTATGGCTCCGGGGTGTCTGCTCTTACAAAAACGCAGCAAAAAAGCACAGTAGGCACATAGCTGAAAAGCATGCATGCTTTATGAAACAGATGCGTTTTTGAGGCTGGAAAACAGCAGCCCAAACAAATATGGGCACATATACATATTGTGTCTGATACGCACTGCACGGAAGAACTGTGACAGCTGCCTTAATGGGATCACGCTTTAAAAGGGTTGGCAACCCTGAAGAAGGTGCCAGGTAGGTGCCAAAACGCGTTGGTGAATAAAGGAGATCTTTGCTTTGGAACCTTGCCTTCCTTGTGACTTCTTGGAGACATCCATCCCTTGTGATTCCACTGAGACAGCAGCGCGGACCGTGACACACCATCTTCCCTATATATGAGTAAAAGGGTTGGTTGGGACTTTTACATTCATGCCCTATGCTTAAGATAGGTCGTGAATAATTAGGGTGTGGATGTGTTGTCCCAGCTGCGGCTATTATATATGTTATACAGTTGACAAAGCTTTCCTGTACAGTTCAACAATGGAGCACTTTCAACTGGAACAGGTGGGCATTACACCCCCACAAATCAGATACTGTTGACCTATCTTAAAAATTAATCGCCAATGTAAAAGTTCAGATAACCCCTTTTAAATCTCATTAACTACAGCACCCCCCCCCCCATCAAAACAGGAGTGAGCCCTCAAATTATAATGTGGGGACATAAGACGGAGGTTGTCAAAACAGTATATTCAGATTTTCCAATACTTTAACATTGATTGCCTGTCCATAGTAATGGCAGCTGGGGTCCAACTACTGTCTCCCAATAAGGTGAAGGGGCCACATCATCGTTACTGTGCATCAGTAAAAATACGTAAAAATGCCACTGCTCAGTGCTGTTCATGTGAAGGATACTGAGCTGCACGTGTACGGCACCATAGGGAGGTGCTACTGTTCAGTCAGCAGATCGGTGGGTCTGCCGGGAGCATCCCCCCCCACACTGTTTTGACATTGATGGCCTATAATAAGGGAAATATAATCAGATTTCACCAAAAGGAGGAGAAAATACAAATTCCTAATATGACAATCAAATTTCATTTTCAAACATGATGACTATGGGGTTTTCAGAAATCCCCATTGGAAAGTAGTAAGATTTCATTGAGGTCTCGCTCTTCTGTACAGTTCATCAAGAAATCATCGTTTGACCTTGGATCAGTATTTCTCACTTGTGTGGTGTTAGATACAGCAGATGGGTTTATGGCTTAAAGCTCACTAGAGGAAAGAGTATTTTAATGTTATTCACACCAAGTGTGATTTAGTAACTCAGGGGATGACCTGTCCTTCAAAACTACATCCCATTCTTTGAGGTCTCTGATGGTCTGGTTACTGGATAGAAGATAGATACACTGAACGGTCACATTATTACAGAAACTTGCTGGATCACAATTGGACTTAAGAGTTCAGCTTGAAATCAAGTGAACGAGTTTTCAATTTGTTTCAATGTAAATGCACATTAAAATGGTAAAATCCAGTGATATGTGCAACTTAAAACAAGGCATTGTCATCGGTGTAAACTAACAAGGTCCAATATTTAAAAAAAAAAGCCAAATTTAAGACATTTGTGAGGCATAAAAGTACCATTCTGTGACTACGTGGTGCGGGCGGCCTTGTGGCGGTATCATAATCTGCAGCACAAGCACTTTGTGGGCTTCATAATGTGTGGTGGAGCTGTCTCGCGCCAAGGGCTTGGGGTACTCGGAGCTCGGGCATACTAGTACGGGGATGTCACGGGTGTTTGTGGAGCCCCTCGGGACGGGGCACTCGGTGCCGGATCGGGGTGCTGCTGGGGGATGTCACGGCGGTCCTGGTCCGGACCGTGTCCCGGGCCCGCACAATAAAATGGGGGGTTATTTACAGGGGATTTGTCACTCGTGACGCCACCCACTATATGCGGCCAGTAATGGGGCCGCCGCTGCTGCAGAACCTCCGGGGATGATGGGTTAGCAGCTTGGATGGAATAGTTCCTGTGGGCAGAACTGGGTTCCCCGGGGCAGTGGTAGAGGTAGTTAAAGTCTGTGAGGATGTTATTGATGCTGCAGGAGAGTATGAGTAGCAATAGAGATGATGAGAGTAGGGATGGGCGAATCTACTGCTAGGACTCGTTACTCGGCGAGTAGTAAGGGACTCGCAGGACTCGGTACTCTGCGAGTTTCCCAGTGATTACTCGCACGAGTCCAATGCAAATCAATATCAATCCTAGTTTTGTCAGAAACGCTGACAAAACTAGGATTGCCATTGTTTGCATTAGACTCGGCTACTGTGCCAGTGATAGCAGGGAAACTCGCAAATAACTGCTGTTACATTGCGAGCCGAGTCCAGCTGTCTTCTCTGTGCAGCTCCAGGGTCCTAGAGCCCGCCTTCTGCCTGATGTAGCAGTGCTGAGATTGTTCTCTCTGCTCATCCCTGTGCATAGACATCTATATTTATGCACAGGGGATGTAGCAGAGAGGACATCGCGTTTTGGACTGCGTCGGACGGAAGAGGATTTTTTTTAATTAAAGATGGAGTCCCTAATGGCTTTTTTTTTTAATTTCAAATAAAAAATTTTTCTCTGTGTTGTGTTTTTTTAACCCTTTATTGGAGATTCTTAGTGGCTGGGTCAAACGTGGCCTGACATTAAGAATCTCGGGCTTAATACCAGCTTGTATAACAAAGCTGGTATTAACCCCTTTATTACCCAGGTGCCACCGCCACCAGGGCCGCTGGAAGAGCGGGGTTCAGCGCCAGAGGATGGCGCTTCAATGAACGCGCCATCTTCTGGGGCGGCTGCGGGCTGCAATTTGCAGCGGGGGGTGCCCAGAAAGCTTGGGCATCCCTGCGCTGCGGATTCCAGCCCCCAGCTGCTTAGCTGTACCTGGCTAGACATAGAAATTGCGTGGAGCCCCACGTATTTTTTTTTTTATTATTTAATGAATTTCAGAGTCAGAGGCTCAGAGTCAGAGTCTCGGAGTCTCCTCAGAGTCGGAGTCTCCTCAGAGTCGGAGTCTCAGAGTCGGAGTCTCAGAGTCGGAGTCTCAGAGTCGGAGTCGTCTCGGAGTCGGAGCCGTCTCGGAGTCGGAGTCGTCTCGGAGTCGGAGTCGTCTCGGAGTCGGAGTCGTCTCGGAGTCGGAGTCGTCTCGGAGTCTGAGTCAAAAAAATGCGTGGGGCTCCGCGCAATTTCTATGTCTAGCCAGGTACAGCTAAGCAGCTGGGGGCTGGAATCCGCAGCGCAGGGATGCCCAAGCTTTCTGGGCACCCCCCGCTGCAAATTGCAGCCCGCAGTCGCCCCAGAAGATGGCGCGTTCATTGAAGCGCCATCCTCTGGCGCTGAACCCCGCTCTTCCAGCGGCCCTGGTGGCGGTGGCACGCTGGGTAATAGAGGTTAGGGCCAGCTTTGTATTATCAGCTGGCCCTAAGCCCGAAATTTATGGCGGTCACGCCAATATTAGACATGACCGCCATGAATTTCTATTAAATTGTTTTAAAAAAAAACACAACACAGAGAAATTTTTTTATTAGAAATAAAAAAAAAAGCCATTAGGGACTCCATCTTTAATTAAAAAAATCCTCTTCCGTCCGACGCAGTCCAAAACGCGATGTCCTCTCTGCTACATCCCCTGTGTATAGATATAGATGTCTATGCACAGGGAATGAGCAGACTGAGAACAATCTCAGCACTGCTACATCATCTCTGTGCACAGACATTCATGTCTGTACACAGGGAATGAGCAGACTGAGAACAATCTCAGCACTGCTACATCAGGCAGCAGGCGGGCTCTAGGACCCTGGAGCTGCACAGAGCAGACAGGACTCTTCTCTTATCTGTGCGAGTTTCCCAGCGATTACTTACAAAGTAAACGAGTCCAATGCAAATAAATGACAAAACTAGGATTGCTTCAGGCTGAAGCTTCCGAGACACATCTGCGATTTGTAAATCTCACACTACTCGCTATTACTCGCTTCCCCATTCATTAACATTGGACTCGCTAGACTCGCAACGAGTAGCGAGTCCTGGGCTCGGACTCGCTAGAGTCAAGCGATTCCGAGTAATTTAGGATTCGCCCATCACTAGATGAGAGTAGAGGTAATTGCAGTCTATGAGGGCAAGTGGGGCTTCAGCATATGGATGACACATACACTCACGGTTTCTGTTGTTCTTCAAGTCTTTACTGGCAGATGGTATTACACAGTATTGTCCACGGAGTCTGTACTAGGTTGCTCTCACCCTGACCGGGTCCTTGGCTTCCTACTTAAACGCTGTGTGTGGCCCTGCTGCTGCTTGTAGCTATACTGCTGGCCCTGTCCCTGCTCACGGGTACCAATATGCTGGGCAACTTGAGTCCTCTGTGTCACTGACTCCTTCGTGTTGCTTTGCTATGGTGTTGTGAAGATGGTGGACCTTCACTATGCCGGTGTTTACTGTCCTGTCTGTCTCAGGCACAGCCTCGGATCCGGTATCCGTCTTAAGCGTCTCCCCGGGATCAAGCTTTTGGGGTAACTCTTTATCGTTCCTCTGTTAATCTGTCTCCTTTCCTCAGACCTCTCAGGACCTCCACTGCTACTTGGCTCAGCTCTTAACCTCCAAACCCTCTCCTCTGAACTGAACTAACTGTCACTCTTGTTTTGTGGTAAACAACTTAGCTCCTCCCACTAGTGCAGGTGCTAGCTAAGCTCCTCCCACTTTCTAGTGTAGTGTTGTGTGGGGATTAAACCTGTGTTGTTTCTGTGGCATATTAACCCTTGGGGTGCCACATGTTCAGTGCCCGAGTCCGTGCCCTTGAGTTGACAATAAAAAGGGGAAAAGAAAATAAATAAAGTTATTCATGACGCCACCTGTAGGTCCAGTGATGGCACCAGCCCTGCTTGAACCTCCGGGGGATGGGCGGCAGCAAGGCGTCATAGCTCCCTACAGGAAGAGCAGAGTCCCCGACGTGTTGGAAGTAGCAATGGTGGAATAGGGCAGCGCGGCCTCCACTGCGAGATGTAAAGCAGGTACACCACAGTTCATTAGAAAGGAACACAGACACGTTGCTCACTCTGAACGGGTACTTTACTCCAGTAATTTGCAAGTTCACAGAGTAATGCAGTTCTTCCAGCTAAGGTGGTGGATCGGGTGGTTCTGGCAGTGAGCAGTGTCCCCCTGAAGCTCCAGCTGATGTTCCTTCTCTATCACTTCCTCTGTCCTTTTCTGTGGTGCCCTGTACAATCCCACTTCTTGAACCAGGCTCGTCGGGTGATATGGGAACCCTTTATCTCTCCAAAGGTGAACCTAATCCAGTTTAGTGCTTCTGGTGTAGACCATGCCTGGTGTAGGGCAGTTGGATCGTGCTCCTAAAAAGACATCGACCACACCGGTAATTCGCGGTTCAGGGATGGACCTCTGATCCACGTCAGAGCCGGTACCCCGCTTCGGACTGGGCCAGGGTATTTGGTTACCCTCTATCTGCCCCTTTCTCTTCTGGGTCACCAGGTTGAGGTGCCCTCCCCGTTACTTCTCTACTGTTCTGTTCACTGTGCTGTTCTCTCTCTCCAAATTCTGCACTCTTCCCTGTTCTGTTCTACTTCTTCTCTTTCTCTTTCTGACTGTTCCTCTTTCCCCACACACTATATAACCTTGCTCTCCTCCCACCAGGACTGGTTACCCTAGTAACAGGCGTCTGATTGGTTCCCTATCACAAGGTGTGTGTGTTTGGTGCTGGAGCTTCAGGATTCTACTACACCTTATCAGAACAAAGCATACTCCACCTTCTGTTAGGGGTGCAGTACCCTTTTGCAGCGCGCTGACTAGCGGGCGCTACAGAGCATCATGGGATCATCATACTATGAGGCAAGTGTGGCACCCGTGCGGTCTGGTCGCCACAGTGGTAGTTAACTCCATTAGCACTAATACAACGTCTGAGGAGAATCCAGGTATTCAGGTAAAGTGTGTGTGCATCTGTGGAGCCCACTGGGATGGGGTATTCGGTACCGGACCGGGGTATCACGGGGGGTATCACGGTAGTCTTGGTCCGGACCATGTCCCGAGCCCACAAGTAAAAGGGGATTATTTGCAGGGGATTGTCGTGATGCCACCCACGGGTTGTGGTCAGTGAGGGGACCACCGCTGCTGCTGTTCCCGCCAGGAGGATGGATGATGGATGGATGGTGCTGCAGCTAGATGGATGAGCCCACCATGGGTTGGGGCTGCTCCTGACAGGGTGTAAAGATATAATAAAGTTCAATGTGCAGGGAATCACACACGGGAGACTTAAGCAGGGTTCACCTGGTTTTACTTCACAAGTTTTTAGTACAGTTCACACAGTTAACTCCGTTCACTCTCTGAACCCTCTGCAGCCAGGTTTCCTTTCTGAGACCCTTCACTCTCTGAAACCTCTCAGGCTTTCCTCTCCTCTGTTCTTCCCGTGAGCTGTATGATGGCAGCTCGGTCCCTTGTTTGGCTTCCCCCGGTGTATGGGCAGCAAGTCTGAGTCCTATATGCTGCTGTTTCTCCAGCCCGTGTGTTGGGTGAACAGACCTGGAATCTGTGTCTCCCCGTCGGTGTGTCCGTGTACTGGCGTGTAGCTACGGTCACCCAGAGCCGACTCTCTGGTCCCAGCCTAGCCTTGGGCGTCCCTATCTTGCAAAGGATCACCGGGCTCTGTCCTACCCGTGTGATTATCCAGATTGAGGAAATCCAGTCTGACTACAACAGACAATCACAGCATGTGAGCTTCTGTGATTGGCTGTTTGACTGATTGGCTGTTTGACAGTACAGTGAATATGCAATTTACATAATAGGCGGCCATGGAAGTAACAGTAGGAGACTAATAGGGATGTCACACGCGTCTATATCGCGTGCAATATCGCGTGCAATATCGCTGCTGCACATGACATTGCAGCGATATTGAAGCATGTGACAGGGCGTTTCAACCAGCGATAAGTCGCTGGTTGATGGTCGTCAGGTTTTAGAACCTGTTCTAAAACCTGACGATGGTCGCCCGGTGACACCGGGAGATGAGCGAGAAGCCAGCTCCCAGCGCCTCTCTGCAAGTGGACCAGCGACATCGTGGAAATGATTTAAATATCGTTTCCACGATGTCTTGCTCCCGCTGCCAGGTTGCGGTAAGCGGGAGCAGGCTGGTCTCCAAGGTAAACTGCGGGTGTCTAGGCTGCGTGCGCTGCCTAGATACCCGATGTATACCTTGGTTACCAGCCTTCTCCGCTCACCGGCTGGTATCCAAGGTACTAGCCGGTGAGCAGAGAAGGCTGGTAACCAAGGTATACATCGGGTATCTAGGCTGCGCGGGCTGCCTAGATACCCGTAGTTTACCTTGGAGACCAGCCTGCTCCCGCTTACCGCAACCTGGCAGCGGGAGCAAGACATCGTGGAAACGATATTTAAATCATTTCCATGATGTCGCTGGTCCACTGATTGCTGGTGAGTCTGCCTGTGTGACAGCTCACCAGCGATCAGCCTTCAATGTCGCCAGTGATGAGATCGCTGATGACATTGACGCATGTGACGACCCCATAATAAACCCGATCTAGCTATTGTCTCCATTCTAACTTTTACCAGCATAGTAAGGCCGGCTTCACACTGCGGGTGTTATCCAATCCGTGGCTGTCCGTGTAAACCGGACCGGATTTTGGCCCCATAGTATCCTATGGGGCCAGATGGAAGCCAGAGAGCTGCCATCCGGTTTCCACCTCTCCGGGAGAATCCGGGAGAATTCCAATTTTTCTCACGGACACAAAAACGTTGCACTAAAACGTTGCTTGCAACGTTTTTGTGTCAGAGGAGAAAAATATCCCCTAATTGCATTCTCCCGGATTCACCCGGATCCTCCGGGTGGATCCAGGAACCGGACACCTGCAGCTGCACGCCCCTGTTATTTCAGAACTGTGGCTAGCTCCCCGCGAGCCGCGGTCCTGAATCAACAGCAGCTGCAGCTGCGTGCGGCTGCACACCGGAACGGAGGGCATATTAGCCCTCCGGTTATGTGTGCTGATCCGGTCCAGGGCCAGACAGCCACTGATCAGATCGCAACCCCAGTGTGAAGCCGGCCTAAGCCCATGCTACAAACTCACACAGTGTGCTGTCTGGGTGTGAGCTTTTCTCGCATCCATAGACTTTCATTGGCAACTCGCATCTCAAAATCGCGTTCAGTCGCAGCATGCTGCGATAGAACCCGCATTTGACTCGTAATGCGAGTTCAGAGTGTTGAAAACGCACAAATATGACCAAAAACATTTAGTAATACTGGTCCGAGTGCAATGCGAGTTTTTCTCACATTGCACTCGCGCAATTCTCACACCAGTGTGCCTCCACCCTTTCTCAACACCTACTGCTACTCCTAGGGGCCTGATCCCATTGAGGGAGTGATCCACCTTTCTGCACCACCACCTATCCCCTGGGACTACTACTTGCAGCGCTGGTCATCTCTGACCAGATACCTCAGCTGGCATCACAACAAACTTTCTCCCCTTTAAATATTCCCATTTACATGTCCAGCTAGGGCCACAGCTCCTGGGGACAGCCGCAGTGAACTGATGCCCTAGGCCTTATGGTCATGACACAAGTGTGTGGAGCCCCAGGCGGGACTAGGGTACTCGGTACCGGACCGGTCGGTAGCTGGGGATGTCACGGGTGGCTTGGTCCGGACCGTGTCCCTGGGCCCTCACAATAAAAGGGGGATATTTACAAGGGATATGTCACGGGTGACGCCACCCACTTGGTGCGGCCAGCTATGGGGCCGCGGCTGCTGCAGAACCTCCGGGGGTGATGGAATGGCAGCGGGGATGGTATAGTTCCAGTGGGGAGAACTGTATCCCCCGGGGCAGTAAGGAGTTAAAGTCAATTGTGTGTGTAGTTTGAGCACACTTACTTTGCAGGCTGCAGGGATCTCTCCTCCTGGCCGCTGCTGACAGGCTGGATCTGTAGGGAGGAATGGTCTGCAGATAGAAGCAGGCAAGAGAGGCAATGCAGGGTTTTCCAAGGCTTTACTCTGTTGTTCTTTCAAGCAAGTTACAGGTTATTTGCAGTTGTTACACAGTTCTCAACACACAGTTGCTTTCTCCCTTTCCAGGTTCCCTTCTCTCCTGCAGCCAGGCTCCTTCCTCCTGTGACCCCTCACACAATCCGTAAATGTTCCTTTCCGGGCTATTGCTTCTCTTTCTCTTGGTTGTGCGTCACTGGACAGTATGGCGGTGACTCGGGCTTCTGTGAGTCCTAGTCTGTCACTTAGCTGCCTGTCCTTTTGGGTTAGGGATCTCAGTCTGGAACTCAGACCCCCCGTCGTGTCATCTGGGGATACCGGGTGAACTACGGTCCCCTTTAGAGCCGACACTTTACTTTAGCCCAGCCTCCAACAGTCCTCTAGCATGAGGCTCTGCCAGGCTCATTTTTCTATGCTCCTTCCAATATTCTAGGAGGGCTTCTCCACCTGCAACAGGTTGCTTCAGCTGCTGTCTAGGGCACGGGTACACCGTCCCTGCTCTGTTCTGTCACACCCCTGGTGGCTTCAGCGTCGGACGGGCTTTCTTCCCCCATCTGGCTCACACTGGCTCAGTCCGGGTCTGCACTCCTCGGCCTTGCACTTCCAGGGATCGTGATGTCCTTTAGTCTTTACTTCTCAGCTACTTCAGCCTACTGTCTTCCTTTTCTCCTCCCCCTCTCTATATACTGTCAGTCATCTGACCTCTGGTGTGCCCAACCCACTACCCTCGTCCACCACCCCTCTGGTCTCATATAGTGTCTAACTTCAGGGCTGGACGTAACCTTCCTGACACGTGGGTTATGTGGGCTGTGAGGGTGTTAGTGTTTAACAAACGTCCTACCTGCCTGGCTGCAGTACCCTCTTGTGGCCTCCTGGACGCAGGGGCGCCACACTCTCCCGGAGTTAAACAGCGCGTCCTCGCGCGACTCGACATTGGTTACCCTGAAAACATTTTTATATTATATATAACAGTAAACATTATGGATTCTTGATTTCTTCCCTTCCGGGAGGCACAATTCTTGGAACGTTGCAAAACTATAAAATAAGTGCATGGGTATCTACTCATCATTACCCTTTTCTGTAAAAGACATTATAAAACATTACTTTATATAAAAGTATAAAATTCTCTTCTTTTCAAAAAGTGCAAAATTTTCAAAAAGCAGCTTCAAAACAGTTTAAGTCTCGTGCACTACTTCACATGTGCAGCTGGTCTTAAAACCAAAGGGGAGCACACAAAGGTGCTCAACTATATACAAGGAAAGTTCTTATCAAGTCATTGTTCATGATGCAAATGTTCAGGTAAAACACATAAGACAAACAGGGGAATGCTAGCATTCACTCAGGTAAGGTTGGGGGAGCAATAAGGAACAATGTACATTCACACTTACAGTTTCTTCATCTGTTCTTCTTGATGCAGGACACGGGTCTTACTCCTGATCCTTCTTCTCCATCTTCTGGATCATCTGGGATGCCTTCCCTTCTGGATGCAGATCCTGCGTTTCTATTCTTTCTTTGGCTGTACGGCCTTCGGCCTCGCTCTCCGGTGATCCTCTGACCCAGCCGGGTCGCTGGACTTGGGCCTCATAGCCCTGGCAGTGATCTATGTCGATCTGGATCCGGGTCCTGTTCTCCTCCTGGGCCCGTGTCATCCTTGGGGGCAGCCGCCGCAATACACCCCTCCGGGTGTCTAGGACGTAGGGACGCTCTTCTCTGCCTTCCGCCATCTCCGCACGGTCACACGGGGTCTCTCCTCGGCTGGGTTCCTCCACTAAATCGTCCTGTGGGCCCTCCGGGATCACGCGTGGTCTTCCGGGTGTAGCGCTAGTTGCTGCGTCCTCTGCTTCCGTCCTCGTGTCTCTGAACGCAGGGGCGCCACAAGTGCACTGTTGTTCTTAATGTATGGCGGGGCATTATGGGGGTTTCATGCTGTGTGACAGAGAACTGTTAGAGCTTTTGTGTGCCGAGGCCCTGTGGGGGCATTACTCTGTGTGGTGGGGCCCTGTGGGGGTGTCACATTGTGTGACGAGGCATTACACTGTGCAATGAAGCTGTGACGACCATCCGCTGTGAGGCCGAGCTGCTGGTAGGCAGCACCCCGAGAAACCCCGAGACCCTTAACCCCTATACAGGGATCTGGAATTATAGCGAAGCCCAGGGGGTAGCTGCCTATATGAGCAACAGAGACGGGGAGGTCGCCAGGGAAATCAAGACCCGAAAAACGAAGTCAGATGTTCGAGTCAAAACCGAGAGGGAGCGAAGGTACAAAATCGTCAGGCAGTAGCAGAGTCAAAAATCCAGGCAAAGGTCAAGGGCAAAACCAAGAGGGCAGCTGAGGTACAAAATCAATAGGCAGAGGCAGAGTCAGAAATCCAGGCAAAGGTCAAGGGCAAAACCAAGAGGGCAGCTGAGGTATAAAATCAATAGGCAGAGGCAGAGTCAGAAATCCAGGCAAGGTCAGACACGAAACTAAACACACACTATCACTGGGGAACCAAAACTATATCTGGCGGCCTGCAAGCCAGGCTCCAATGTACTTGAAGGGCACGGCTACCTCCCATAGGCTGGAGCTCACAACCTGATGACCTCATCCGGACCGCCCCTAGATCCAGGCCAGATGGAGATGCATGACTGGCTCCACCCACGCCTCCTCTGACAGAAGAACGCAGGCTGCGCCTAACGGACACCTCTGCAGGGCCCTTTCCTCTGCGACCAACACCACCCAGAGGGGAAACACAGCGGCGCTCAGCGACAGAGGCAGACGTCGCGGGAGCGGTTCCATATGAGGACAAGGCCCTCCTATCACCGGCGCCACCAGCCGAAGGAATCCGGCTCCTCCCAGCGGCCGAGGCAGGAACACCAGCCACCGAGTCCAATGGCGACGTGACACTCCTCCCAGCGGCCGAGGCAGGAACACCAGCCACCGAGTCCAATGGCGACGTGACAGAAGCACAGTAAGGGTATGTGCCCACTGGACGATTTGTGGGCTGTTTTTTAGCGTTTTCCGTCGGCGTTTTCCGCTGAGTTTTATGTTAATTTATGTTAATCCTAACCAGTGGTTGGCTTAACATGCTAGTCAATGGATTTTAGAAAACGCTGTGTACATTAGAACGTTTTTTTTTTGTCTCCTTTCCACTTTCTTCACCGGTTTTACACCGGTTTTCAAAGATAGAGCAAGTGACTTCTTTTGAGCGTTTTTCCAGCGGTTCCAGCTTACAAGTGCACAAAAAACAGTCTTTAAAACGCTAAGAAAAACCGCCAGAAAACCGCCGATAAAATGCTGTACAAACGCTATAAAACCGCTCAAAAAACACTCAAAAAACGATGGACACTGCTGAGGTCAGAAATCTCAGTTTCTGCAATTCTCAACCGGTTTTCTGACGGTCTGCAAAGATGCAGAACCGTCCAGTGGGCACATACCCTAAGGGAATTACACTGTGCGGCGAGGCACTGTGAGGGCATTACACTGTGCGGCGGGGCACTTATTTCTTTTTGCCCAACAAATAATATGTTTCCAGTTCCATTATTTACCCATATTCCAGATTTGTGTTGCGTGTCCATATAAAACATGCTGTGTGCGCTCAGCTTTATTCCACATTCATACACCACATCATGACAAGGGCTGTGCATGCAAATTTGGTAACATTCCCATATCTGTGTGTCGGTCTGAGAGTGGACTGTGATTTGCTGACCGGTCACGGGTCTTGGCATGTATGAGGCTGCTGATTTCGGGTCAGGAGAGCAGATGTGTATATGCCACCATTATGTGAATAGACCTGCCATACTGTGAACTATGATTGTACAATGTAGAGATTGAGAGGCTTCTTGGTGGTAGAAGAGTTATGGTGGGTTTACACACACCAATCATTGTATCCAATCTCTGAACCAATCTCTGGTTGCAGTGAAATCATGGACACATAGTTCCATTTTGTGGCTGTGTACAACATGGAGCAATCTGTCCATGATTTCACTGCAACCAGAGATTGGTTCAGAGATTGGATACAATGATTGGTGTGTGTAAACCCACCATTAAACCTTCAACCTGTTGATTGCCTCAGCTAAGTCTGCTGTGTGACTGAATACCAAAATCTCTGGAAACCACTATGGCTGAGGGCTGTGTAATCGCTGATGGAAGAGGGTAAATAACAGATTATATTCTTATTTTCTACATTGCATTTTGGATGCCATGTTAATTGCATGCCTTACATATCTGATGGTTCATTGGCAAAATCTTTCAAACATGCTGTAATGGTGGGTTTACACACACCAATTTATCTGTTCAATATCTGAACAGATCTCTGGTTGCAGTAAAATCATGGACACATTGTATCATTTGTACACAGCCACAAAATGGAACTATGTGTCCATGATTTCACTGCAACCAGAGATCTGTTCAGATATTGAACAGATAAATTGGTGTGTGTAAACCCACCATAAGGGTAGATGAGGTGGTAACGGGCTCAGATGGTATTTTTGAGACATTTCTAACAACTGGTACAAAGGAAAATGCAATAGCTGCCCTATAACAACTAAGTTAGGCTCTGAGGCCTGTTAGCACATGAAAGCAGACGTTTATTTAGTTGCTATGGGCAACAGTGCCACTTTTCCTAAACTGGTGTAAAGTTCAAGGCGATGTATGAAACCACTTCAGAATAAAACATCTTTGTTGCCCATAGCAACTATTCACAGCACAGCTTTCATTTTTTTATCATGATGTAGAAACACGGAACTTGCTATGTGATTGGTTGCTATGGGCAACAACGACAGACTTTATTTTACACTTATTTTTTTTTGCAAACAAGGAAAAAGGCTCATTCAGACGTCCGTTTTTTTTCCTCATAGGCCTTGTGCACACGTTCAGTATTTGGTGAGTTTTTACCTCAGTATCTGTAAGGCCACATGCACACGCTTAGTATTTGGGGAGTTTTTACCTCAGTATTTGTAAGGCTTCGTGCAGTTCAGTATTTGGTGAGTTTTTTACCTCAGTATTTGTAAGGCCTCGTACAGACGTTCAGTATCTGGTGAGTTTTTACCTCAGTATTTGTAAGGCCTCATGCACACGTTCAGTATTTGGGGAGTTTTTTACCTCAGTATCTGTAAGGTCTCGTGCACACGTTCAGTATTTGGTGAGTTTTTACCTCAGTATTTGTAAGGCCTCATGCACACGGTTCAGTATTTGGGGAGTTTTTTACCTCAGTATCTGTAAGGCCTCGTGCACACGTTCAGTATTTGGGGAGTTTTTTACCTCAGTATCTGTAAGGTCTCGTGCACACGTTAAGTATTTGGTGAGTTTTTACCTCAGTATCTGTAAGACCTCGTGCACACGTTCAGTATCTGGTGAGTTTTTACCTCAGTATTTGTAAGGCCTCATGCACACGTTCAGTATTTGGGGAGTTTTTTACCTCAGTATCTGTAATGGTGGGTTTACACGCCACGATATCGTTTCGATATCGCAACTCAATGGCGCGGGAGCGCGCAATTAGTGCACGTTTCACCCGCATCGCATTGACTGTTTAGACGCTGCGATATCGTAATACAACGTCCGTGCGATGTCTCCGCCTCCCAATCCAGGATCGCATAGTTAACATGGGAGTGAATGGGTGACGTATCAAATCGCATCGTAATTGGGTGTTTACACAGCACGATCTGGCTTCAATCGCTATGCAATATCGGGGCATTGAATAGCACGCTCATTCGATCCCCGATATCGCATTGACATCGTTCCTGCATCGCATTGGACGTTCACACCATACAACGCAGGCACGATATCGGGTCCAACGATTGAACCACGTGACTTTTGATTGAAATTGTACTGCGATATCGCGACGTGTAAACCCGCCATTAGGTCTCGTGCACACGTTCAGTATTTGGTGAGTTTTTACCTCAGTATTTGTAATGGTACCGTCCAGGGCCGGCTCCAGGTTTCTGTGGGCCCCGGGCGAAAAGGTCTCAGTGGACCCCCTTTAAGTACATATCGCGGACTATATATATATATATATATTGCCGCACACTTACCGCAAGCCCCATAGACAATGCATGGGGCTTGCCGCAAACGTGTAGCAAGTGCAGCCGCTAGACGGAAAATGCGGCAGATGCGGGGTTTTTTTTACCGCAACTGCCACATTTTAAAAAAAACTCCTATGTGAAGGCAGCCTTACAGGAACAGTGACTGCCGAAACCAGTAAGAGCTGTTCCTGACAGTGAGTATATTACACGTTGTTAGGAGCGGGCTAAAATGCGTTTGCGTTCCCTTGCGCTTTTTAAAAATACCCTTCAAATGCAAAATGTTGCATTTTTGTGCGTCTGAGGATTCTTGGTATATACACAAGCATTCTCAAGCACACAAATAATGCAAGCAGCTCAATGGAGCCGCACTGCTATATGCTGGCACCGCAGCCAAGCGGAGTGTCTGGCCGTCCGGATCTCTCTTTCTCCTCACCTTTCTTCTTGCCGCTCCGGTCTCCTCCGCTCGCTCTGCACATATCAGCACAGTGATGACAACATCGTGCCCCTCCATGCTGAGCTGCAGAATGCAGACAGCAGCAGAAGAGACTCTGGAGAAGAATGCTGCTGGCAAAGGCGGCTGAGACTATAGGAACGGAATCCGCGGGGGGCTACCACTGGTACACATACTTCGTACACACGCGGCTCTGCTCTGTACACCTCGTACGCACGCGGCTCTGCTCCGTACACCTCGTACGCACGCGGCTCTGCTCCGTACACCTTGTACGCACGCGGCTCTGCTCCGTACACCTCGTACGCACATGGCTCTGCTCCGTACACCTCATACACACATGGCTCTGCTCCGTACACCTCATACACACATGGCTCTGCTCCGTACACCTCGTACGCACAGGCTCTCGCTCCGTACACCTCGTACGCACGCGGCTCTGCTCGTACCTCGTACACACGCGCTGCCGTACACTGTACGCACGCGGCTCCGCTCCGTACACCTCGTACGCACGCGGCTCTGCTCCGTACACCTCGTACGCACGCGGCTCTGCTCCGTACACCTCGTACGCACGCGGCTCTGCTCCGTACACCTCGTACCACACGGCTCAGCTCCGTACACCTCGTACACACACGGCTCTGCTCCGTACACCTCGTACACACTCGGCTCTGCTCCGTACACCTCGTACACACACGGCTCTGCTCCGTACACCTCATACACACATGGCTCTGCTCCGTACACCTCATACACACATGGCTCTGCTCCGTACACCTCGTACACACATGGCTCTGCTCCGTACACCTCGTACACACACGGCTCCGCTCAATGCACCTAGTACACACTCGCCTCTGCTACATTCACACTGTAAATCCCTCCTGACCCCACACATAACCTTCACCTAATTGCCATACACCTAGTACACACTCACCTCTGCTACATTCACACTGTAAATGCCTCCTGACCACACACAAACTTCACCTTATTTGAGCATCATTCATGGTGGCCAGCACAGTCCTGGATACACTGAGGAGCTGATCATGAGACCCCTGACTCCTCCCCATCCATTGACATCATCACAGGTCCTGTAAGCACAGAGTGTGCACTGTGCAGCTCTGTCGGCTCCCGTGGAGGGGGGAGGAGGGAGACCTCCGGTGCAGCAGGAGCCTGAAAATGACCCCCCAGCTGCCCCCTGGGTATGGCCCTGGCTGTGGGGGCAGTGCTCAGGGCCCTGAGGCTAGGGTCACACTTGCATTGTGACCCTAGCCTTATGCAAGTATTGTATGTTGCAGCGCATAGCGTTTAATGCTATGCGCTGGAGGCAGCCCATAGAAACCCGACGTTTACCTTGACAACCACTGGTTGTCAATGTAAACATCGGCTTTCTATGGGCTCAGTTGCTGGCAGCGCATAGCGTTAAACGCTCTGCGCTGCAGCAGACAATACTTGGGTCAGGCTAGGGTCACAACACAAGTGTGACCCTAGCCCTCAGGGGCCCGGTGGGCCCCCTCCAAGCAGTCGGGCCCCGGCACTTGCCCGGGTACGCCGGGTGCTGACGCCGGCCCTGGTACCGTCACACGTCACGATATCGCGTAGGATATTGCATATAGTTATGGGAGCACGCTCGCACGGAGATTTGGATCGTGATCGGAGTGTAGATGTGTCACGTTGAGATATCGTCTACAACATTGTGGCGATTCCGGGGTGAGATTGTGAATGGGGTCGTTAAGATTCCTTGTTTTCACAGTGCTGAATGTGAGAAATCGTGGAACACATCGTTATCGCGGGGTCACACCACACGATGCAGCAGATGGCATTATCGCAGATCACGCTATCTCACACTCGTATTGCAGTGCCACACGCTACGACGCACTTATGACATCGTTCTGATGTCGCAGCCACGCCTCCAAACACGTGACTTCTATGCGATATCCTACATGATATCGTGACATGTGACGGTACGATTAGGCCTCGTGCACACGTTCAGTATTTGGTATTTTTTACCTCAGTATTCGTAAGGCCTTGTGCACACGTTCAGTATTTGGTGAGTTTTTACCTCAGTATCTTTAAAGGTACTGACGCACCCCAGGGCCAGGTACTCAGCTCTCGGGCTCGGTTTCAGTCTGTCTGGGATGTCACGGGTGGCTGCCCGAGGCTGTGGCCCTGGCAGGTCGATGAATAAAGGGTTATTTACAGGGATTATATACAAAGTTTGTGTGACGCCACCTGTAGTGTCTGGTGATGCTCACCAGCGCCGCTACAGCCTTACGGTGGTCGTTGGTATTGCGGCAATGATGGTATAGCCCCCTGCAGGCGGGACTGAACTGCCGGGGCAGTGATTCTGTGGGAGAAAACAGTTTATGCGGGAAAGGATGCAGCAGAGTCGACAACTCACTTCACCGTGTATGTTACTGAAAACGTCTCAAGTCATTACAGTTCAGCATGATGTTTCAATGGTAAATGCTACGGATGCTGCAAGTGGAATTTCTGGCCGTTAGATGGATTCCATCTTGTGTACCTTTTTTGTTCCTTACTTTCTCTTTTGCCTCCCAGTGGGGTGAAGACTGACTTCTTTAAGACAGTCTAACCTCCTGCTGCATCTCTAAAGGTACCTTTACATGCCGCCACTGTGCCTAGCAACCGGTATCAACCGTACGTGCACGCGCACGTTTTTGACGGTTGATACCGATCGCCGATGCCGCATGTACACGCCGCCATTGCGTTGTCAACTGAAGGTATCGTGGTTCCCCGGAAGTTCCCACAGATCCTGCGGATAACTGCCTGTTGAATCCCGTCGCCCCTTCTCACGCCGCAATCAGTAGGGGAATGTGGGCGTGCATGTCCTGCGGCGCCAAAACATGGGCGTGACGGAGTTGTGTATTCCGTGACGCTAACACGGTGATTGGACAACGCAATAGCGTCATGATTGGCCAGCCTGCGATGGGAGGCTGGCTAATACATGACGCCATTGCAATTGTGTAGTGTGAATGGGCAGCTCTTTAAATATGGCGCCCTGTGAAGGGACAGCCAATGGAAACACAGTAGCCCCCACCAATCATCGCTGATGGGGCGCGGTATCCAGCACGCTGTGGCACACCCTGGGGATATCACTATGCGACGCAGATTCCATCCTTGTCCCTCGTTTACACGCCACTACCATGGCAATTGTGCCTTTGTGTTGCCTTGGATTTTTTAACACGGCTCGGAAACAGGTATGCGATTCAATTGCGGGAAACCCGATCACTTTCCCAATTTACACCCCTGCCACTTCGTAGCAATTTCAAGGCAACAGGCACAAAAATCCACATTTCCAGGCAGTTGCTACCACTCAGTGGCGGCGTGTAAAGGTACCGTTAGTCTCCTCTCCCTTGTACCCGTCGGGTAAATCTTTTACTGTCTTCCGCAGGATCCAGCTGAAGAACTGATTTCCCTCTTGTGGGCTCTTTGGGAGTCGGAGCTGTATCTAAAATATCCCCGGTCATCAGATTCTCTGTGTGCCGTGAAGGTAATCACAGTTGCGGGCTCCGGTACCCGGTTGCTTCCATTGGGGCAAACCTTCAGGTTACTCTCTTCCCCTGTATGTACTGTACTGTACTGAGTTACTTTCTCTCTTTCTGGGATCTTTTCTGTCTTGGGTCCCTCAGGCAAGGAGACCTCCTTGCTCCCTCCAGGCCGACTGCCTGGCTCCCTCTTCACTCACTAGTTCCCCCTAGAGGACACTATATCTCCTCCCGGGGTCCCTCCCACCTACTAACCTAGTGTGTGGGTGTTAACTCTAGGGTTCCACCTACTGACCATAGTTCCAATTGCAGTGGGGTGACTACACCGCTCTTATGGGTGCAGTACCCCTTTTGTGGCACCTACATGGTGGGGCGCCACAGTACCGTTACACGGGGAAACCTCGCCGGCAATATCACCTAAAAGTGACTTAGTCATCGCTGTTGCCGTTGAATCGCCCTGTCACACGTAGCAACACACGAGCGATTTCAACAGCAACAGCGATGCCTACGATAACTTGCTTGAGCGGAGTTGCCAGGATTCAGAGCATGTTGTGAAACCTGGCGATGTTGCTCAGGCGATCTGGCATAATCACCCATTCTGACACCGCAACAGTGATGTTGAAAGCAACTTCCCCCATTCACTGCAATGTTAATGATAGCTCGCTGGGTTAAGTTTAACCCTGGCAGCAAAAGTTGCTTTCAACATTGCTGCTGCGTTGCCGGCGATGTCTCCTCATGTAACATCTCCACAGCGATCTTGGCAAAGTTCCCAAAACGTGTGCGCTTCTGTGAGTTGCCGGCGATGTTTCCCCATGTAACGGTACCTTAAGGTCTCATGCACATGACTCACCGTTGCCGGATGCTCATGTTTCAGGCGATGCAGCACTTGGCACGGTTCCGCGCCTGAGGCTGTGGGGCCCGGTGGTCAGATCAAAAGGGGGTGAACAGAGGGGTATAGTTCTTAGTTGTCGTGACGCCACCTGTGGGAATTCCGGTGATTGCACCGGCGCTGCTTGGGCCTCCGGGGAATGTACGGCAGCTTGATGGAACGCTCCCCACAGGACGAGCGGGAGTCCCCGGGGCCAGGAGCTGTCTTGGTGTAATATGGCAGCTCAGGGAGTTACTGCGCATTAGTCCAGAAATAATGCACTGACACATAAAGTCTTTTGGGTACCTTTACTGGTGACAACAGGTACACTCGGACCGGGTGATGAGGTTGACACTCCTGGAGTTTCTACAGCAAGGCTTCCTTCTATGCTGTTCTGGTGGGGTCGGGCAGATATGGAATCCTTTCGGACCGGGTTGTACGTCTTGGGAGACGAGATCTACCTGAGTTAGCTGCACTGAGGGCACTATATAAGGGATTAGGAAAATTCTCCCTTCTTCCCTGGGCTCTCATCTGGTGGTGATTCAGGTGTACAGGGAGCTAGACTTCCTGATTGTGGTGCTGGTTTCTCTGCAGTCTGCGTTGTAGTTCCTGCAGCTCTGTTCCAGTAACCGGATTGTTAGGGAGAGTCGGGGTAACTCTTCTGTCCCTGTAGAGTATTCTCCTCCTGTCCTATGACCCCAGTTGCAAGGGTCTCTCACTTTCCTGGGTGTGCTGGTATGGGCCTAGTGTGGCTCCAGTACCAGGTCAGCTCTCCTAGCTGTTCACATTTCTAAAGCGACTGCACACTCCACTGTTTCTCCCTCCAGGACCCGTATTTACAGGGGGAACTGGCTTAAGGTAACCAGTGGAGCTCCCCCTAGAAGCCTGGGGTGAAGAGGGGTGTTCTAAGGTGTTTTGTTAGTTGTGAGTTCTGCTTGCTGTGTACATTCCATTTGTGTACCAAGAGTTCTGTGGTGCCCCAACCAGGGTGCCAGGGTGCCACATTCACGTTCAGCATTTGGTGTTTTTTACCTCGGTATTTGTAAGGCCTCGTGCACACGTTCACTATTTGGTGAGACTTTTACCTCAGTATCTGTAAAGGCCACTTTACACACACCAACTTATCTGTCCAACTTCTGACCAACTTGCTGGTTGCAGTGAAATCATGGACACATTGCTCCATTTTGTGACTGTGTACAGTGGAACAATGTGTCCATGATTTCACTGCAACCAGCAAGTTGGTCAGAAGTTGGACAGATAAGTTGGTGTGTGTAAAGTGGCCCTAAGGCCTCGTGCACACGTTCAGTGAGTTTTTTTACACAGATGTGAGCAAACTTAATAGCTAGGAAAAACATAGAACATGCGCATGAAAAGCTGTTGTTCCTTATTTTTTGCATATAAGACAATAAAACAATTTTTAATTCATATGTTGCATCCAGTTTTCATCCATTGTTTGATGCATGTGTCAATTTTTAACAACACTATGAAAATAATCTCTAATGGTACCTTTACACGCCGCCACAACAGGATGGATACCAACGGCAACTTCACGTGCACGAGCACGGCCGAACGGTTACCAACGGGAACCGCACCCTCTTCACACGCCGCCACAAGGTGCGCTACGCTACGCTACATTTACAGCTTGCTACATCGCCGGGTGTCTCAAGTAGCCATCTGTAGCTCAGCGTACCTCATTTACACAACGCTACAACAAGCTAATATGGGCGGACCTGGTGCAGCAGAGACAGCACATAGGCGTGCCACAATTGTGGATTACAAGACGTCCGTACGCTGATAGGACAAAGCCAGAACATCATGATTGGGCAGGCATCGCAGGAGGCTGGTTAATACAGCACGCTCGAGCAATTGTGTAGTGTGACTGGTCAGCTCCTTAAATATGCCGCCCTATGCAGCGACAACCAATCGCAACGCAGGAGCTTCCTCCAATGATCGCAGATGGGGCGGGGTAACACGGAGCCTGGGTGACGCCTTAGCTACATTGCAGCTACATCGCCGGGTGTCCAGAGTTCCCTTCTGTGGGTTCTTTACACGCCGATACAGCTCGCTACAATCGGCGATGTAGCCATATGTTTATGGGCAGTGCACGGATACAGAGGTATCTGTAGCCGGCTGTGTCGTCCCGTCTTCAGACGCCGCTACTACGGGCGATATTGGCGCGACAAGCTACATTTGTAGCCTGTAGCGGGTTGTATCCATCCTGTTGTGGCGGCGTGTAAAGGTACCTTAAGGGTACCTTTACACGCGGCTACATTTCTAGGGTGGCTACAGGTAACTTACTGGTTGCAGTGAAATCATGGAGACAAGATTCTATCTTGTTGCTGTGTACAAATGGAATAATCTCTCCATGATTTCACTGCAACCAGTAAGTTACCTGTAGCCACCCTAGAAATGTAGCCGCGTGTAAAGGTACGCTAAGGGTACTCCACAGGAAGGTATTCCACAGGAAATAAGCCGCGGCACCCGTCGGCACTTCCGGGGAACAAAGATACCAGCGATCGGCATCCACCGTTAAAAAACGTGCACGTGCGGTGGATACCTGTTGCTAGCCTTAGTGGAGGCGTGTAAAGGTACCCTAAGGGTACCTTTACACGCAGCTACATTTCTAGGGTGGCTACAGGTAACTTACTGGTTGCAGTGAAATCATGGAGACAAGGTTCTATCTTGTTGCTGTGTACAAATGGAATAATCTCTACATGATTTCACTGCAACCAGTAAGTTACCTGTAGCCACCCTAGAAATGTAGCCGCGTGTAAAGGTACCCTTAGGGTACCTTTACACGCCGCCACTAAGGCTAGCAACAGGTATCCACCGCACGTGCACGCGCACGTTTTTAACGGTGGATGCCGATCGCTGGTTTCTTTGTTCCCCGGAAGTGCCGACGGGTGCCGCGGCTTACTTCCTGTGGAATACCTTCGCTACTTCACACGCCGCTACCACAAAGGAATATGGGTGTACATATTTTGCGCCGTAAGTACATAGGCATGACAGAGTTGTGTGTTCTGTGATGCACAAGCGTTGATTGGACAATGCAAAAGAGTCATGATTGGCCAGCCTGCGCAGGAAGGCTGGCTAATACATGACGCCATTGCAATTGTGGACTGTGAATGGATAGCTCTTTAAATATGGCGCTCTTTAAATATGGTGAAGGGACAACTAATCGTAACGCAGGAGCCTCCACCAATGATCGCTGATGGGGCGGGTATCCATGACGCCATGGTACACCCCTGGGAATTCGTAGGCCATGCAAATACCTTGCCGGTGCCCTGTTTACACGCCACCACCATAACAATTGTGCCTTCCTGTTTTTGAGCATGGCTCAGCAACAGGTATTCGAAGGAACTGCAGGACACCGGGAGGAACTGCTCTATTTACACGCCGCCATTTCGTAGCAATTTCATGGCAACAGGCACATTTGTCCCCAGTGCCTGGCAGTTGCTGCCTTCCTGTGGCGGCGTGTAAAGGTACCTTAAGTTTCCTCTATTCATGAACTTGAAAATGGACAACTGGTAATAAGGTCATGTTCCAACATGGTGTATAAGGGTACAGACACACATCCGAGTGAAAAAACGGTCTGATTCTCAAATCCAAGAGTAGGACGACTTTTGTCAGAGTTTGATCTGTTTTGCATTCAACAGGGATGCTACTGTCCAACATTTCCAGAGATCACATCCGAGAGCTGTCCAACAGAAATCCTAGTGTGGTCCCACTGCAATCCTAGAGTTGCATGCGATTTTTGAATGAAATAAGCTTGGCAATTGTTTCAGCTGTGAAAAGTCTGATCAGAGTTGGATGGTCCAACTGTGGTATGACAGTGATCCAACTGTGGTCCGTGAAATTTGTAGGACCCATAGACTTGCATTGGCGATTCTCGGACGTGAATCGCATACTGTTGCAGCATGTTGTGACTGCTTTGATGTCTGTGAATCGTTTAAAAAAAAAAAAGTCCAACGCTCGGAAATGTGCTCTCATACATTGAATAACATTGGTCTGTCTGCAATGCGAATTTAACTCGCACTACACTTGTGGCGCCCCTACGTACAGGGAGGCCACAAGAGGGAACTGCAGTCAAGCAGAGGGTAGTCAGCTTATACAAAAAGCACGCACCCAAAACACACCCACAGAATACAACACCCAACTGGGAACCCGGGACTCTAATCGGGCAAGGGGTGGTAGGGTTTAGAGGGAAGTGGGCGGGACATAGTGAAGGTTACAGCACTGGGATAAAAAGGAAATATCAGGAAGTAGTAAGTAGTAGGCCAGAGGGTGCCGAGCAGTAAAGACCAGGACTAGGCCAGTACAACTGGGCCAGAGAGGAAAACGGCAGCATGGCCAGGGGAAGACTTTGAGGAGGAGAATCCCTTTTAATGCAGAAGTCACACAGGTAGGACAGAGCCTGCTGGTTTCCTAGTGCAGCAGGGACACTGGAGGCTAGGCCAATACCAGAGCAATGACTCTGAGGTGAGTGGAGTTTCAAGCCCAGATCACAGACATCCCACCGGGAAGATGCAGATTCCATGTCTGATTTCCTAACAGTGCTATGAGACACAGCAGCGTTCAAGGGCTCAAGAACACTAAACCCAGTGATGGGGGTCACAGTGAAAGAATCCGTGCTGCTTGTCGTACGGCATGCAGGAACTAGAGAAAGAAGGGCTTGAAAGGAGTCAGAAAGAGGGGAAATGACTGGAAGGAAGGCTTGACTGCAGGAGGGGTACCAGCAAAGAGTAAACTGTGTGTGAACTGTGAACTGTACTGAGAAAGTGTGAAGAATTCAAGTAAAACCCAGTGAACTCTGCCAGAGTCTCCAGTGTTTGCTTCCTTGCATATTAAACTGTTCTATACCCTGTCAGGAGTAGCCCGACCCTCGGCAGGCTCATCCATCCAGCTGCAGCACCATCCATCCTCCTGGCAGAAGCAAGCAGCAGCGGTGGTCTCCCATTGACCACAATCTGTGGGTGGAGTCACGACTATCCCTGTAAATACCCCCAACCCTTTACTTGTGGGCTCGGGACATGGTCCAGACCAAGACTGCCGTGATACCTCCGTGATACCCTGATCCGGTACCAAGTACCCCGTCCTAGTGGGCTCCACACAGTCGTTCGAGTTTCACGGATGTGTGTCCTTTAACCCTAGTTTCTTTTTTTCCGGCTTTGTTTCAGTCAATTTCTTTGTCCAAAAATTCTTTCAAAGTGGGTATGATTTTATGAAAACTGATATACTTATTTCCCTTTAGTCTCCTATGGGGAATCTGAAAAAAAAACACATGAATATTTAATCTAAAAAATGAAAACAAAAACACAATAGCCACAAAAGTTTTGATATTGCTCATATAGGTGTGGACACCTGCAAAAAAAAATAAAAAGCTGAAAAAAATGCGGCTCTAAGGCTGGCTTCACACTGTGGCAAGATCCGATCCGGGACTGTCCAGTGTAAAGCAGCCAGCCCCCGGACCGGATGTTGGCCCCATAGTATCCTATGGGGCCGGATGGAGCTGGTTGGCTGCTATCTGCCATCCGGTTTCCATCTCTCCAGGAGAATCCGGGAAAATTCTGATTTTTCTCCCGGACACAAAAACGTTGCTTGCATTTGTTTTTGTGTCCAGGGAGAAAAATCTCCCCAAATTGGCGTCTCCTGGATCCTCCCGGATCCGGGGCAATCCGGTGCTCCCTAACATGGGAGCCTATGGGGCCGGATTGCCCCGATCTGGGAACCGGATACCAGCGGCTGCACGCCGCTGTTATTGCAGGACCGCGGCTAGCTTCCTGCACACCGGACCGGAAGGCTAATATACTTTTGATTCTGTGTGCTGATCCGGTCCGGGGCTGTCAGGTTCATCCATGACAGCCCCGGATCAGATGTCATCGTGGTGTGAAGCCGGCCTAAGGGTGCGTGCACACGATCAGTGTATGCAGCATTTTGGACGCAGCGTCTTGCTGCTGCGTCCAAAACGGTGTGTAGTACAGTATAAGCATAGTGGATGGTCACTATGCGTAACCCGCCCGCAGAGTCTTTGGAGCTGCGGTGCGAATTGCTGGGAGTCCGCTCCCCCGCATGTTCATTTTATGCTGCGGAGTCGGAAGCAGCTCCCATCGGGTGACTGCAGGGAGAAGCACCAAATCTGCATCTCCCAGTAGAAATACCATATATTATAAAAAAGCAATATGTTTTTGATGTATATTTGATGCATTTTTGATGCATTTTTTTTTACATTCAAATTTTCCATGCGTTTTTCATGAATTTTGGATGGAAATCTGCAGCAAGAATTGACCCCTTGCAGATTTATTTCTGCACCAAATCTGCAAGGAACAAAATAACAGCAAAATGTGTACAAAACGTCAGGGTTTTCATTGACTGTGCTGGTATAAGGATAGGCATGCAGATTTGTGACAAAACTGCACTAAAAAATAGCACTGTGTGCACAGTGCCTCATTCTAGGTGGGCACAATACAACTGCTTCTTTTTGGGTAGAAATTATTTGAGGAGTTTTTCTTTCCTCAAGCAGTTTAGCAGAGTTTTGTAACAGTATTTTCCTAAAGTTTTTTTTTTTTTTTTTTTTACACCTTTTTGATTGGCAAGTGCCTACTTTTGATTGGATTCTACCAAAATCTGATTAAAAGTAGTGAGAGGCACTTTTTTTTTCCACCAGATGTTTTTCAAAACTTTAATCTGTCAGTACGGTTTTGTCATCCCATGTGAGAGCAGTATAAGGCTGCTTTCATATCAGCATTTCTCGGCATTCGCGGCAGATCCAGAAGTTTTGCCGTATCTGCCACCTAACAGATCACTTGCGGCAAGACTTTGTTCAGCCTAATTAATTCTCTATGGGACTTGCGGACATGTACGGCACTTGCAATTTTGCACTTGCGGCGAGTCAAAAAAAATGCTCCACAAATTTGTTGCCGCAAGTGTGATTGGCTGGATCGCAACAAATACGCAAATGCCGCACATGTACACAAGTCCCATAGGGAATGCATTAGGACAAAAGCAGTCTTGCCGCAAGTGATGCGTTGGCAGCAGATGCGGCAAAACTGTCAGATCTGCAGTGAATCCCAAAACACACGGATGTGAAAGTAGCCTAATATAGAGTCAGAGACCCTGATTCCATCCACATATCACTAGTGATGAGCAAGTACTCGGCGAGCATCGCTGGTGTTTGTGAGTAATGTGGCAATCATTATCGATCTGACATAAATTGACAGCTCCCTTCAGTAAACAATAGGAGCTGGCACCTCAGGGAGAGCAGATGGAACGTTAGGCTCTCTCTGGGGGGGGGCACTGCAAGTTGTTTTATGCTGTGAATATCTGAAAACCCCACCCTCCCCCACTTTCCCAGAAAGACGACTCGTTTTATAGCCGGATGTGTGTGGGCAGATCCTATCACTCATTGACTTACATTGTACTTGCTATTCGCACAATTATGCGAGTATTAAAAACTACTCGTTAAGGGTATAGCGAGTGCGAATATTACGGTACTCGCTCACCACTACATATCACTTGTTTTCTCTGCTGTAGATTTAGCAGTTATTTGAAAGTGGAACCATACCAATACCACTGATTGACAGCATTCTGTGTATAACCCCACCCACACCACTTGCAGTTCTCTATGTATATTGCAATCTGTGGTGTGGTCGGGGTAATACACAGAAAGCTGCCCATCTGTGGTGTGGTCGGGGTAATACACAGAAAGCTGCTCATCAGTGGTGTGGGTGGAGTTATACACAGAAAGCTGCTCATCAGTGGTGTGGGTGGAGTTATACACAGAAAGCTGCCCATCAGTGGTGTGGGTGGAGTTATACACAGTAAGCTGCCCATCAGTGGTGTGGTTGGGCTATACACAGAAAGCTGCCAATCAGGGTGTGGGTGGAGTTATACACAGAAAGCTGCCCATCAGTGGTGTGGACGGGGTTATACACAGTAAGCTGCCCATCAGTGGTGTGGACGGGGTTATACACAGTAAGCTGCCCATCTGTGGTGTGGTCGGGATAATACACAGAAAGCTGCCCATCTGTGGTGTGGTCGGGGTAATACACAGAAAGCTGCCTATCTGTGGTGTGGTCAGGGGAATACACAGAAAGCTGCTCATCAGTGGTGTTGGTGGGGTTATACACAGAAAACTGCCCATCAGTGGTGTGGGTAGAGTTATACACAGAAAGCTGCCCATCAGTGAGGTGGGTGGGGTTATACACAAAGCTGCCATCAGTGGTGTGGTTGGGATATACACAGAAAGCTGCCCATCAGTGGTGTGGTTGGGCTATACACAGAAAGCTGCCAATCAGGGTGTGGGTGGAGTTATACACAGAAAGCTGCCCATCAGTGGTGTGGTCGGGGTTATACACAGAAAGCTGTCCATCAGTGGTGTGGGTGGGGTTATACACAGAAAGATGCCCATCAGTGGTGTGGGTGGAGTTATACACAGAAAGCTGCCAGTCAGTGGTGTGGGCGGGGTTATACACAGCTGCCCATCAGTGGTGTGGTTGGGCTATACACAGAAAGCTGCCATCAGGGGTGGTGGGTGGAGTTATACACAGAAAGCTGCCCATCAGTGGTGTGGTCGGGGTTATACACAGAAAGCTGTCCATCAGTGGTGTGGTCGGGGTTATACACAGAAAGCTGTCCATCAGTGGTGTGGGTGGGGTTATACACAGAAAGATGCCCATCAGTGGTGTGGGTGGAGTTATACACAGAAAGCTGCCATCAGTGAGGTGGGTGGGGTTATACACATAAAGATGCCCATCAGTGGTGTGGGTGGAGTTATACACAGCTGCCAGTCAGTGGTGTGGGCGGGGTTATACACAGCTGCCCATCAGTGGTGTGGGTGGGGTTATACATCCAATACAGTGAGCACATTATTTAGGTGATCTTTAATCGATATGAACAAATTGCTTTAATGTTTTATTTTGTCAATCTAACCCACAAAAAAAGTTAAAACAAATGTAATGGCTGAACGGTAGTGGAAAGAAAATGACCGACTGTCATGTAAAACAAAAACAAAGCAAGATCTCATATTGTGATTCTTATGTAAAAACAATACAGTTATGCCTATTACATTTTTGAACAAATATAAATCATTTTCTGTGTGAACAAGTGCATCACAAAAACTGAATGTGCTAGTCCACTCTGCAGATCATTTGTGTGTTTTCAGTAGTTTTCGTCCTATTGTAGACTGGCGAATAGTTTTTTCCTGATGTGAAGGGTTAAGCAGTTAAGGTTCATTTCCAACATGCCAAGAGATATGGGTTGGAATCAGCTCCCAGTGAACTTATCTGAGCAATTAAACAGAAAGCTTCAAGAGTAACAGGAAATCCATAGGCCACAGACAAACAAATTGTCTTGTAGCTTTCTGCTCCGTATGGATTAGCTGAGGTTTTTCATGACAGACTACGTCCATTCAGAAAAAATTATGTTTATGCTTAATTAGTCCGGGCATGGGACTGGAGCCTCTCACCTGCCTGGAGGGTTTGAGTTATTTTCCTACACAGTCATAGATTTCATGCTGGAAAACCTTCCCTCTAATCCTAGCTTAATGACAATGAAATCACGAAACGGCTGCGAGCGCTGGATGTGTCACTTCCAATGCATTTATCTTTACCTGGAGTTGTGGACAGTTCTTTGTGTGATACCAATGGGGTCAATCAAAGAGTTCTGAAATCCACAGTGGTCTTGGATAGGGTGCATTTTTTTTTTAAAGTTTTAACTCTATCTCCATTTTGAACCCAACGCTACCACCAATCTTTGAGTTTGCAAGGAAACGGAGGTGTAGGAAAGCACTATATCAAAAGCTCAGTATCATGCAGCTGTAATATGGGCATATAGACTTTTCCAGTGGCGGAACAGGGTGGTCCTAAAATGTCAATGTGAAACCATCTAAAGATACTTCTAGGTTTGGACCCCAGAATTAGGCTGGAGTTACACTAGCATATGACTCGTGTTAGGACTGCCTAGACTGGCTAGTCAGTGAAAGTGAGAAAATGCGCAATAGGGTCTTATCTCCAGATAAAGGGGTGTATGAATGTGGGAGTAAAACTGCTCAGCTGGTCTGGTTGTGTCACCCACAACCAGTATGATAGCCAGAAATCGATTTAGTTTCCTGAAAAAGCTGCTGCTGCAAGGACCGCACCTCACGGATAACCGCAGTGAAGAACCTGTAGATCTGTAGGACAAAGTGCCATTGTGTCCGCGCTGCCGTCAAAAGGATCACCAGAGACAAGACAGAATCTGGGCTGAATTGTGTCTTTATGCTTCCGCCGCGTTGCAGAACCTTCACCTGGCTTCTTCCTCAGGGACAATCCTAAATTAACCCTGAGGAACGAGCCAGGTGAAGGTTCTGCAACGCGTCGGAAGAATAAAGACACAATTCAGCCCAGATTCTATCTTGTCTCTGGTGATCCTTTTGATGGCAGCGCGGACACAACGGCACTTTGTCCTACAGATCTACATAGACTGGCTAGTAGCTCTCCTAACCTGAATGTCAGCTGCATAGTAACACATGCATCTGACAGGCTCAGATCAGGAGAGCAACCAGCCAACCCGGGCATTTTCATGAGATTTTCACATGAGTCATATGCCTGTGTGACTCTGTCCTAAGTGCAGATAAAGGGAAGGAACTAAAAATGTCCTGCGAGACATGTCTGCTAATAGGGTGGACTGCACATAAAAAAAAATATTATACCCTGTCCCAACACTGAATCCAACCCTGCCTCCAATTGTGGAGATTCCCAGGAAACCAAGCTACAGGATGTAAATGTTTGGTATCAACCAATTGCAATATGGGAAAAATAGACTTCAAAATGCTGTAGACCTAAAATGAAAACTTACTTTTCTTTATCGACACTCCTACTTCCAACTGATAACTTCGGGTCTAGAGTAGTAATATGAGGTCCATTAAAAGAAAAATATTGCACACTGTTCCAATTCTGAACCCGCCACTATCTCGAATTATGGAGCTTAAGTATTTCATCAACAGCCCAGTATCACACTGCTGTAACATGACCACATACGGTTCTACAGTGTTTAACCTTAGGTGGGCCAGGTGTTTGGACCTAAAATGACCATGTGAAACCAGCCAAAGATACTTCTAGGACTATCTTTCCCAAACTCCAGTCTTCAGGACCCCCCAACAGATCACATTTTCAAGATTTCCTTAGCATTGCAGTGGAATCATTATCAAGACATCAGAAATTGCCACATTTAGGCTGCATTCACACATTGCGTATTTTGCCACGTTTTTTTACGCGCGCTTTTCAAAATACGCAATGTGCTTTTTGTCTGCCTGCAAAGTGAATGGGAAATTCACTTTGCAGTGCAGACATTGCGTAAAAATACGCAGTGCGTTTTCCGGGAGAAAACGCAGCTCCGTAAAGAATTGATATGTCAATTCTTTACGCAGCTACTTCTGCGTATTTTCCCAGAGGGGAGGAAGAATCCAGCTTCCTCCTCCCCTCTGTGACAGCTGTGGCCGCCCCATTAGACTTCACAGTGTATTAATACACACTGTGAAGTCTAAATTAAACTAAAGCAAGTGTGTGAAAAATAAAAAACAATGAATACTCGCCTTCCGGTGCCTTCTCCCGGTCTGCGATCCCCGGTTGTAAGTCAGATCTCGTGTGACAAGACCTGTGGTGATGTCAGAGGGGGGGGGCGTTCCCGTGCACTCGCGGTCTTGTGATACCACATGACCGCGAGCAGCCAATCAGCGATGGGACCGCCCCGGGAACGCCCCCCTCTGACATCACCACAGGTCTTGTCACACGAGATCTGACTTACAACCGGGGATCGCAGACCGGGAGAAGGCACCGGAAGGTGAGTATTCATTGTTTTTTATTTTTCAGACACTTGCTTTAGTTTAATTTAGACTTCACAGTGTGTATTAATACACTGTGAAGTCTAATGGGGCGGCCACACATCTCACAGAGGGGAGGAGGAAGCTGGATTCTTCCTCCCCTCTGTGACATCACTGCGCTTTCTGGGGGAAAGAAAGCGCAGTGTGTGAATGGTCCTGCGTATTTTGCTGCGCTTTTTTGCGCGGCCGAAAAACGCGGCAAAAAGCGCGCGTAAAAAAGCGCAGCAAAATACGCAAATGTGTGAACGCAGCCTTAATCTCACCTTTGCAATGCTAAGGAAATCTTGAAAATATGACCCGTTGGGTCCCAGTGGCCTGGAGTTTGAGAAACGCTGTTCTAGGTGAAGGATTCCAGAACTAGACATTTTCAGTTCTTTCATTAATTTGCACCACTCCCACTGATCAGTGAGGGACATCATTATTAGAATGGGATAAAAATGTAAAATTGCCTATGGTTACCTTTTAAGCCAGGTTTTTATTACATACTGTTAGGACTTATAGGCTTTTGGGTGGTCAATTTTGTTTTGTTTTTTCTTTTAGGTGCCTCAAAAAGCCAAGTGTGATTCACTACCCATCCTCTTCATTCAATAGTTGGGTGTTTTTCATTGTTACTGAAGTGGGAACATCACTTTAAAGTAAATCTTAGCCAAGATAGGATTTCATCAAAAAAGATCTAAAAGATATGTATCAAAGCTGAACAAAAGGGGCACATCAGGTCCATTAGATGAACCCCAAAGAGTTTTCAAAGGTAAGCTATACCACATTATTATTTTACATAGTACTGTTCCAGTAAAGTGCATGATGGGACTCTTTGCAGCTCTGAAGGTAAGTGGGTGGGTGCATGTGTTACACCTATATTTCATCCCAATTTTTGGTGCATGAAGAAGCTTCCATAGTATGTCATTATTATGGTACAGTATGAAGTATTGTAGTGACTGGTGCTCATAGCGCCCCATGCAGCTTGGTGTGCTCCTCGAGAAAAGCTCCCTAGAAAAATCAGGGAGGAGCAGTATGACGGTTTACATAATTCTAATAGAGCGTGTTGTGATTATGAAAACAAGTTTGTCTCCGTTTTGTCTATTAATTAACTGCATTACCAGAAAAACAATGACTTGCAAATAACCAACATTTTTCACCGGCTACATTTACAAACAAGCAGAACGCTCGGATTGAGGTTTTCCAGATAATAGTGTGGTTTCTGAACTAAGAGCCGTATTTATAATAATTTATTATGGTTTTCAGTGCAATGTTTCTACTAATTCGCTGAAATTGTTCAAGCTGACAATTTAACACTGTAACCGGTTCACTTAGTAAAGACGTCTGGCTGACGTGTGTTATGGTGTCATAGATTCATCCAGCCTTTGTACATATGATACTATAGGATGATTACAGCAGAATGTTCGCACAACGTGATGTTTTGTGATACAATAACTGTTGAGATTGCAACGCATAAGATTTAGTGGAGCCCTACACCTCAGCACAGGGGCACAACTTCAGAATACTGCTAGGAAATGTGCAAATCGGCAAACCTTCCGATCAAAGATATGAAAATCCAAAAAAGGAGGCAGCACATTCAATGTAATGAAAAAGGAAGAATAATGTCACACTTGGGCGGGGGAACGCCCAGAGCACAACACATCAGGAGGGTTGCACCAAGGATAATGTAAAGAAAGGCCCTGGTGATAGATGGCAATCTATCTCTCCTCTTCCTAACTCACCTGTGGATGATCCTTGGTCTCCCTAACATCCCTAGACAGGTCCTTCCCCCTGTGCACTATCACATGCCTAGGCCCTGGACTTGCCCTGACTAGTGAGCAGGCTAGAGAGAAACTAGTCTTAACTACCAATGTAAAGACAACACGAAGAAGGGAGACAAACAAGGGAAAGATCATCACGGGTTTCACCAGAGAAAGCTCCTTCACAGGTCAGCATAGAATGAACTCTAACCGGCATAGAAGAGAGTAAGGAGTGGGTTTATATAGTGGAAGGGAGTGATGGCAGCTGAGATAACAAGTAAATGTTAATCACAGCAGGATAGGAATGAAACCTTAACCCCTTCAGCAGTGGGTGGTATTAAATAAGCTCCTAGTCAGGATTAGTGACTAGCAAGCACAGAAGAGGATCTGTGATCAGCTAAACTTTGTGACCTTCTGATCCCAGATCCACCCACCATCTGTCCATGACACACTTGTGACAGATATTTTATTCACTAACATTGTCCACCTTTCTCCTTGCTTTTGACTTTACTTAGTCATCCAAAGGATTTGGATCTGCATACTTTATTATCTTCCTGATTCAAGAAACAAAGAAAGAAAAAATATTCTGGTGTCACCATGTCAACAAAAGTCTCATCTACCAAAATATTAAAATAAAATTATTTATTCTGTAATTAATTCTGTAAAGGAAAAAAAAATTGGTGTAATATAGGGTTCAAATTGCTAATATTTTTACAGTCTACACTGGAATATTAAATGGAATCTGCCAGCAGGATTCTGCTATGTAAGCTGATGACAGCAAGCTGTAAGTTGTACAAAAAAGAATCAACTGTGTCTCTTTTATCAGACGCTGTGCTATTGATTATTTAAACTAAAGGCTTTATCACCTGTTGATTACCAGTACGGCACTACGTTATCAGGTGCATTGCAGTCCGACACACCTCCGGCTGTGATTGATACCAAATAGACAATGCACGTTCATTATAGAGAGCCTGGTGTGAGTGGCGGTAGCTCTGGTGTCCAGAAACTAAATACTTTGCATGTATCAGAACGGCATCAGTCAGTAATATAAGTGATATATTGTTAAATTCAGGGTCTCTTTGCTTATATTGTGTTGCTGTCAGATGAAGTAGCAATAACCTGCTGATAGATTACTTTTAAATGCTTAGGAGAGTAAATATTTCTTCCAGATTCCCGTTTTATGATGAGTTCAATGATAATCTACCCACCTGCAGATAAAATTGCCAAGTGCCCAAAATTGTAGCATCCATAAAGTGAGAACTTTAGCCTCATGTTGCTCCATCCTATCACTGAAAGAAGCATTACAAATCTATGGTTTCTGTCAACACTTTTCCATCTCCAACAAGAAAAGGATCAAGGAGTGGTTAATTTTTCCCCCTTGGAAAACAATAGGTCTAGAAGTCTCCTGTAGAAACCACATATGTGGCCAACCACGTGACCTGCAGACTTGTATGTAGGCTAATGGGGGAATAGCGCTATTTACATATGAACCATGCATTCGACTGATCAATCCTATTGATTTTTCTTTGTCCGAGTGCCTTTTGACAGAGTGAACACAACGTATTAGCCTGGCTCCTGATGCTCTGCACATAATACTTTAGTAACTAATAACATCCTTTGGTCCCACAGCGTTCTCCTTTGATGCTATCTTTTTTTTTTTAACTGGAAAAAATGCCTGATTATGGTTAAAAAGATGACTTGTGGTTTCTGTTAGTGCATATGGTTGTATGGGAGAAGACCCCGAATAACATAGAGATGGAACAGTTACAGTGCAGCAGGCTCAAACTCGGCAATTGATTGCAGTGTTAAATTAGTAATGATGGATGATATTGCTTTGCTTTTAGCAGTTTACAAAAGTAATATCTCATTTCAGTTATGGAGATCGGCTTGCATCTACAAAACTTTTTTTTTTTCCCCCTTTAGTATCTTCATCTTGTCAAGATAACACCAGCCTTTGTTTAACCCTTTTTAGCACAGTAGTATGGACTAACACTAAACCTGTCGTGCTATTCTTGTGAAATTCATCAAATCCAGAGGTTGGGACCAGTAAAAGGACCCCCAAAAACACTCTGTGCTTTGCTAGTGTTGTCATGGAAAAATGTTAATCCTAATACCTCAAGGAGGTGAAGATAGAAAATTTTCCATTACTATATCCTTCAGGGTAGGAGTCTAACACAGGATGCCCCTGTTCACCAACAAATATTTTCAACTTCAAATAGTGAGGGGAGAAAGTTAATTAAGTAAAGGAAGAAGTCCCATACTGGTAACCTACGACCCTATGCAGAGCCAGCTGGAAAGGTTTGTTCTCAGGGAGACAGGATGACTGGAGTATGTGTACTCGGGCGGGCAGACAAGTGTATTTTCCTGGAATGGATCACAGAAGATCAGCAGACAGGAAGATTCCAGTGGAAATTAGAAATATTGGGAGGTGAGTAGTTTACACAAATATGGTAGACATATTTTCAGCCTCAGGATATCAGAAGTGATATATGCTGTACATATTTTCCCTTAAACTGTGCAATATGACTATCGGCCTCAAAGAAATATCTAGCAGCTGGAAGACAGTACACACATCATGTTTCCTATCTATGAACATGTAAATTCATAATAGGAAGGAGACAGTAATATCTCTCACCTGGGACACCAAGGGGCGAATATAAATGGAGAGCTGGAATTTCATAATTCTCTGCAGTTCTGAGCCCATCCCACGGACAGTACCCACATGACGGTATCAAGAGTTTGGTCAAGTGAGGGGTTAAAAGGTGCCCACAATATTTCTTAAGGCTGGTTTCACACTGCATATTTTTTCCTGTCCATGGGATCGTACATTTTGTAGGACCCCACGGACAGGAACGGATCAGATTTGGCCCTATGTTATCCTATGGGCCACAGATCACATCGGATTTGGCCTTATTGCCATCCGATTTTTGTAGATTGCAATTCGGTCCGATTTTTTGCTGTACCCAAAATCGGAGACTGCTCCGATTTTGGGCACAGCGGATCAAATCAGACAAAATCGGATCCGACATGATCTGTGGCCCATAACATGGGGGCCTATTGAGCACAAGTCTGAGAAACATCGGATGGTTTCTTGGACCCGATTTTAGTGTACCGAGCATGCTCAGTAAACTAAAGCTGCTCCTAACCATCTAATTTCACTACCGCAATGTATATATACATTGCGGAAGTGAAATTTAAGTGAAAGCAGGGGTTAAAAATAAAAAAAATTGATTCTCACCTGTCCTGCGACCTACCACCGTCAGCATCTCCGGATGTACAGGACCTGGCATGATGTCAGTCACATGACCAGTGATGCTGAGCGGGTAGCCCCCCCAGCCAGGTCCTTTCAGCATCCGGAGCTAGATGCCGCACATCGGGGGATCGCAGGACAGGTGAGGATCGTTTTTTTTTTTACTTTTAACCCCTGCTTTCACTTAACTTTCACTTCCGCAATGTATATATACATTGTGGAAGTGAAATTACCCTGCACAGCTCATTCTGTGTCTGGATCCGTGAAAATTCACGGACCCGGACACAGAAATAGGTCACCCGCTGTGGGGTCCTACAAAATGTAGGATCCTACGGACAGGAAAAAATATACAGTGTGAAAAACCAGCCTTAGTTGTTCACTACCAGGGTAGTCACGTCATGTATCGTGTTGCAAGCAACCATGGAAACCTCTGGCTTTACATCACCATCCCATGTGAATGCCAAAATCAGGCCTAACATCAAAATGGGTAGCTGACTTATGTATGTCTGCTTGAACCTTTTGTATTACCACCTGTATTTGCCATCTGACTATCATATCTATATATTCATTGTGTAAATAGTATGTTGTCTAGTGTACCATTAGGGTATGTGCCCACAGGACGTTTTTTCCAGCAGTCCTGAACGCAGCAAAACCGGTGCTGGTTTCAAGGATCTCTAGAGTCCTTGCAAGGAGATCTGCTGCGATCTGGTCCTTTGTTTTTTGCACATTTTTACTGCGTTTTTCCAGTGTTTTTGCCATTGACTGCAGCAAAAACGCAGGAAAAATAGAACATGATCATTCTTTCCCATCCGCAGTAAAACCGGAGGGATTTGACACTTCTTGACACTTGCAAAACCAATGTGTGGGCACATTGTTTCTGTGAAACACATTGATTTTGCAGGGAAGCCCAAACGCAGGAACAAATGAACACACATTAGAATAAAACCAATGGTAAACTGCTGGCGGAAACCGCAGGAAAAACGTCCTGTGGGCACATACCCTTACGGCGGTTAAATATTTAAATTAATCCTGGGTTGCTCTTTTATCTTCGTCCACAAATTAACACGTCTATGTTCTCGGTTTAACATTGTATCCTACCAGGGCTTGTTTCATGCCCAATACAATTCTCTTAATGGGCTGGGCTCATATCTAACGAGGAACCGGTGGCAGCTCTATTGGGCTGGCAATACTTTGTTTCACTGGAGGTAGTGAAAGGCGACTCCCAGCCTGTCAGGATTGTGAGCGAGTGTGGTGTCTTTCACTCCCCATGCCTCCCTGTGGCCATGTAAACAGGGGGGTGTCTATGTAAATCTGTGCCAAGCCAACCTTGCGTACCTCCAGGGTATATATCACATATTGGCAGAAGTGACAATACCGTATAGCGTTACACCAACATATCGGAGACATATTAGGGACATCAGAGCAGGGCTGCAAGGTGCCATTCATCACGTGTCTTTTTATGTCACCAAGGGGTCTATGGGTCCCCAGCCTTAAATATCAAAGCCCAATGTCAATGCTACTTCTGCACTATCTGGTCACATCTGATAATAAAAAGCCAAGAGATCCTCCCCACACAGTGTTATGTAATCCAAGCTTGAGTCTTTTCTTGGCTTTGATTCTCTTTATTTGAAAATCCCTTAGTAATATTTTATTTTCTGCCACTAGTAACCAAAACCCTACATTGCAGATGACATAGTTGTAAAGAAATCCTAAAATATACGTGAGGGAGCATAAATGATTGAGCATTACAAAAATATACTATTGGTTTATCGTAGCTATCTCTGCTCAGAGCCGTTATTAGGCGGAAGGGTTAGAATAGACAGGATGAACCACCCAGTTAGATCTAGTTTTTAAAAGTGAACAGTGGTGCCATTTTCTTTTTGTCTTTGGCCACTAAATAAGCAGTTGGGTTTTTTTTTTAAACCCTTTAAAGGTGGCCGCAACCACCCTTTATTGTGCCTACCAACCCAAGCATTGATAGAAGTCTACCTTTTGGAGGCTGTTTTTATGCTTTAATGTATTTGGAGATAAAAAAATTTTTGCACTTGGGCTTTATGTAAAAAATGTTTTTTTTTTTCATCATTAGTGTCTATCGCTGGTTGAAGAATCAGTCCATCAGTGACCTCATTCTGACAGTCTTGGGCTGTGTTCCCACAATATGGTTGTAGTGAGATTTTGATGTTGTATAATTTCATATTTTAATCAGTGTTTTTTTTTAATCATGTTTTTGGAGGTGTGGCTCTTACTGCTATGTCATGCTTTAAAACCGGGATCCCCAACCTGTACCTCTAGAGCCACATGTAGCTTGTTGGCCCATGATGTGCGGTCTGACGGCTGTCCTCCAGCTTGGTGCTTAAGCAGGTCTTGCAAAAAGCTTTGAAGAGTGGGTCTCAAGATGATGACTTTTGTGAGTAGCCCCACACAGAAGAGCAGATTTGGATGGGATAAGGTGGGAGCCCCGGTGAGAGTTCTGCTGAAAGCTTTGACTGTAATTATACTGTTACACAGAGCTGAATGTGACTCACAACCCTCTCCCAGAGCTGGATTTGTTTCACAACCCTCTCTCAGAGCTGGATGGGATTTACGACTCTCACTTAGAGCTGGATGTGGCATACGACCCTCTCTCTGAGCTGGACGTGGCTCACGGCCCTCTCTCTGAGCTGGACTGTGGCTCGCGGCCCTCTCTCTGAGCTGGACGTGGCTCGCGGCCCTCTCTCTGAGCTGGACGTGGCTCGCGGCCCTCTCCCTGAGCTGGACGTGGCTCGCGGCCCTCTCTTCTGAGCTGGACGTGGCTCGCGGCCCTCTCTCTGAGCTGGACGTGGCTCGCGGCCCTCTCTCTGAGCTGGACGTGGCTCGCGCCCTCTCTCTGAGCTGGACGTGGCTCGCGGCCCTCTCTCTGAGCTGGACGTGGCTCGCGGCCCTCTCTCTGAGCTGGACGTGGCTCGCGGCCCTCTCTCTGAGCTGGACGTGGCTCGCGGCCTCTCTCTGAGCTGGACGTGGCTCGCGGCCTCTCTTCTGAGCTAGGACGTGGCTCGCGGCCCTCCTTCTGACTGGACGTGGCTCGCGGCCCTCTCTCTGAGCTGGACGTGGCTCGCGGCCCTCTCTCTGAGCTGGACGTGGCTCGCGGCCCTCTCTCTGAGCTGGACGTGGCTCGCGGCCCTCTCTCTGAGCTGGACGTGGCTCGCGGCCCTCTCTCTGAGCTGGACGTGGCTCGCGGCCCTCTCTCTGAGCTGGACGTGGCTCGCGGCCCTCTCTCTGAGCTGGACGTGGCTCGCGGCCCTCTCTCTGGGCTGGACGTGGCTCGCGGCCCTCTCTTTGGGCTGGACGTGGCTCGCGGCCCTCTCTTTGGGCTGGACGTGGCTCGCGGCCCTCTCTTTGAGCTGGATGTGGCTCACGGCCCTCTCTCTGAGCTGGATGTGGCACGTGACCCTCTCTCAGAGCTCAATATGACTCTCAAGCTCAGAAAGGTTTGGGACCTCTACTTTTAAAGAAAGCTGCTTTGTTTTTAACATTTCTTGGTATTTGTCTATGACAGAAATGGACTAAAAATGTGTTTTTACCTGCGGATTTCCCTGCACTTAATGCAAGTGTATGAGGAGAATCTAAATAAGTGAAATTAACATGTTGCGGAATTGACACTTGCACTGTAGGTCAGTTTATGCTTGAGTAAATAAAAAAACGTGGTAAGCAGGAGATTTCTATAAATCCATCCACTTTGCAGTATTTATGAGATCCTGTGTTTTCAATGCAGCAAAAATACATGGTGGTAAAAACTTGCCAAAAGCTCATCATGAACACACATCCTTACTGTCTTTTGGGAGAGTTTGTAGATCTTTTATCTGTCTTTTTCTGGGTGGTGCAGTGAAATAAAAAGTCTGTAAAAGCCAAACAGTGCCAAAATTTTAATGCAATTCAATTGTAAACATAATTTTTAACCCCAAAAATAGGTAATTGGTTAAAATAAATAAAAAAAATTACCAAAGATTGCTCACAGTTTCCATAAACGTTAGGTAAATGGTGAGAAAACGCGCCAATTTGCGTAGGACTGACTGGTGATATTCTGAATCAATCAGAAGTCCCGGGAACTAAGGAACGAGCAAGCTAAATTTCAACATGCCCAATCCTTTGTTTTATGGGAGATGAGCTGTCCTCAGATCTCTATAGCAGCTTATTTTTTTCTACCTATTAACAACATAAGCGCTGTCAGCCGAGTCGTGTGTGAGTGTATAATGAAATCGGAAGGAATAGCTATTGAGTGAACAAGTGTCCTCCTAAGGTCTATGGCCATCTTTACTGAAGTTTTCACAAGCTAAGGCCAAGTTAAGACTCTGTCTATGCATCTATTTAGGGGCTTTTTCTTAACTCCTAGAAAACTGGATGGCCATAAATGTGTCAATGACTTCAATTAGGCAGACGGAGTCTGAACCATAGATCTGCTACAGAGTTGACATCAGTGTATTATAATGGGGTCCCCAAAGACCCTCCTCAATAGGAACCTGGGGTTGTCCAACACCTTGGGATGTCGCAGAGATGACACTCTTTTTCTGTTGAGTAGGCGATCACATTGCTGGATATGTCAGCAACTAGCAAGTTATTGGCTGCTAAAAATTGGTAAATTAACAATGAAGGAGGAATAATCCGTTTATGGGTCTCTCCGCAGAATAAAATATAGCTTCTGAGACCCACCGGCCGCTTCCATTACACGGAGCTATTCTGTGGACAAACAAACCAAGGAAGATATTGCTGTGTATGCAAATCCAATAAATTCTGAGCTTCTAAATCATGAGGATGGCAAGTCCATGGCACAAGAGGGAGTCCCACATGACTGGGGATCAATACGCGAGATTCTCTGTGTGAAAGGCTTGAAATATTTAGGAGGCTATGTGTAAATCCCTTTAATGAGCAATATACAGTAATGATGTGACATCCTGGAGGACAAGACGCACATCTGTGTTACTTTGTAGCCATCCTCGTGTATTTATCAATGTCTCTTGGCTTTAAAAGGCTACAAAGCTGATAGGAAACTTCTCTCAAAAGATTTTGTAAGGAAAATTGAAATCGTCCTCTCTATATTGATGTGATCCTCCAAACCTAATTCCTTCAAAATTTCAAGAGGAATTGGACAGAGAACCCCTGCCCAAATTTGGCAAGGGATGTATCCATATACAGCATGGTGAATATATTCCTAAGAAAAATAAGGTTGTAAAAAAAAAAAAAAAAATCAGTCAATTTAAATTTTTTTAATTTAAATAAACATTTAACATATTCACAAGGTGTTAAAAATGATGTAGTGTTCAAAAAATCCTCTGTATAATGGGAGCACAGCTTTAAAGGGGATGTCAGGGAGTAATTATTTTATTTTATTTTTCTAAGAACTCACACACAGGTGTTTGCTAACATACCTGCCTATCTGCCTGGCACCAATATATGCCAGCACACAGCGGCCACAGAAATGATGTGGCTTCACTGACATCACATCAGAAGAGCCATTGCTTCTTTTCCGCTCAGCTCTGTTGATGGAGTGTGGCTGCTGACATCAAGTTTGACAGCCAGCTCACCAATGCATAAATTGCTGGGAGGATACTGTCAATCAACATGATTTCAGTAGTCATACCCCATCAACAGAGCAGCCTGGAGGAGGATGAGTTTCTCTGACGTGAAGCAGCAGAGTCACCGACAGGAGTGGTCCATTACTGCTCAGAGCTGGTGCTTGGAAAAGCAGGCAGGTAGTAAGTAACTACCTGCTTGTTTGTTCTCATGGACATAGGTTGCCTGGCAGTGATTTATTTTTTTTACTATTTAATTACTTCAATAGAATTGATGGCAAGTCTGCCTAAAGGACTAAATGGATGGTCATCATGCACATCGCATCACCACTCCATTCACAGTGGGGATCCCGTTTCTCAAAAGCATTCAGGGCCCAGGAAATTGGGCGCAAAGGGACACAATTGGGGCATGAAGGGCATGACCTAACAGGGAACATAAGTATGAAAAATATTCCCACTTGCTACATGCACTGCTTTCAGCACTTCTGCTGCAGAGGCGAACTTAATAGTTGGCAAATTTTGCTTCATTGGGTAGATTTGGAAGTTACACCTTTAGGAGCTATACGATCTCATAGTAGGTAGTCGGAGAGGTGGTATTTTCCTTAAGGCCGCTTCACAAGCTAGGATACAGGTGAACAATATGTTAGCTATGTCACGTGACCGTGATTATTCCGACATCGTTATTGCGTTGTCACACGCAAGGATATCTTTAACAATCTTAAATTTGGCAACGCTCCAGCTATTTTGAGTTGAACATTTGAACGATTTTATAAAGCAGCAGGAATAGGAGAAATATGAACAACATCGTTCAAAAAGGATTCACGCTGAACGATGTTGCGCTTCCCAGGACATTAATTGGATGACAAACGATATATTTGATGTCCGGATCTCACATTTTTGCTGAACGATCCAGCAATTTTTCCTTCCTACATCGTTCGTTTACACGCAACGACACACAAACGATAGCGTTTGAACGATCACAAATCCATGACATTTCAACAATATGGTTAACGATATCCTAGCGTTTGAAGCGGCACTTAAGATTTCCTATAGTCTGGGATTACAATACATATTGGGCACTTTATTGATTTATAGACTACAAACTGTATCTGCCATGTGCAATATTCCTCATGGGAAAAATTATCAATCACTTTGACTACAAGAATATTTTCCCTTTTTGGTGGAAATAATAAGTTGGTGGCTTCTGCTTATTCAGAACTAGTATAGGTTTGCTTAACTTATGGCAATATTGTCCATTGCTTTAATTATTGCTGCTTACAGTTTCCGCCCTGTCTTCTCAATTAGTGGGACTCCATCTCATTTTGCTGTGGTGGCCCCATGAATTCTTGCTTCATATTACTCAGACCCTGCTAGAGTTGGTGCAAATCAATTGGCAGAGTTGGTTCAGTGCCTCTTCTTTTGATTAGTCAGCCTGGTGCTGTGTCATGATTGAGGTGCACCAGCTGATAAATCAAATAAAGAAAGAGCTTTGGATGATCTCAATACAGAGTTGGTTTGCAAAGCTCAAAGCCAATAAACAGAGATTACCAAACTGGTTGTTGGACCAGGTCTTGCAAATCAATTCCCACCAACCTTAGTCCCTATATTTAGTGTCGTAATAATACAGCTAAACCTTGTTTGTACAGTAATATACCATTCATGGTTAACATGGGCTGGGGTTGATAACTATGCATCACCAAGAGAACTGAAAAGGTCAAGTGAGGGATGATATTTATTCCAATAGATGGATGAATAACATGTTTCGGAGCTTATGTAACACTTTTTCAGGTTCAACCCAAAGGAGTTGTACCAGCACCAATGCAATGATGTTCATTCATCTATTTGAATAAATATTCATCCCTCACTTGGTCTATTCAGGTCTCTTGCTGGTGGACAGTTATCACATGCTCATATAATTCCCATCCAGGATATTCATCCTCTTTCCACCTATGGGTACAGCTGAAGTGACCTAAGCAGCAGCCAAACAATTGCCAGATCCTTTATTCTGCAAGTGAGTTGTGCCATGCACAACCCACTCGCATCTTTGCACTTTCCTGCGGCAATGCACAGGGAGCGCTTTCCCTCTTTCGATTGCCTCTTCAATTATAGGTAAGTGAGTAAAGGACTTAATGTCACTAGATGACTTAAACCAGGGGTGGGGAACATGAGGCCTCAAGGTCATGTTTTCAGGATTTTGTTAGTATTGCCAGTGATTGGAATCATCACCAATGCAGATGATATTATCACCTGTGAAATACCAAGTAGATCCTAAAATATGACCTGTTGGTGGCCGTTGAAGCCTGGAGGTACTCACCCCTGAATTAAACCCTTGTTAACACGCCACCGTTTGTCATACATAAACAACACAGACAATTATATTCCATAGAGCTCTGTACAAGTCTACATTTCGTTTTTTGGGCTAGACCCAAGTGAATGGGCCTGCAAAAGAAAAACAACAGCACATACATACAGGGCCATCTGTGTAGTGTTTGTTTTACTAGAAAATGGTAGGAAAAGCCCCTACTGGGCCGTACTTTAGATTATTTTTGGGAGTGAAAGATCCTATCTTTTGCCCTATGCATCGTTATATTTCACAACAGATTGACCTTCATGTGACCGTTGACCCCACCTCACCCCTGGTGCTCACTCCATTGCCTCTTCTTACATTACTCTGCAGCTCACGGGTTTTGTCTCTCTCCCCTAGACATCCCTGTGTCTATCACCCCCAGATAACCGTCTATTTCTGGAGCCTGACACACGGCAGATCCTCTATAGATTGCGCCAGTCTAATTGTTAGTGAACAACTCTTCCAACAGACTCCATTTCTATCTGTCTGTTCCTATCTCTTTGATATTCTGAATGGGTTCCTGTGAAATTGTGTGCGATCTTAAACATAATCTCCTGGCTACTTTATCATCCATTTGTAGTGCTCTTATCTAATTTGATGTGGAAATCTGAGTATTTAACTCATTTTCTACCAGAGCTTAGAAAAGTGAATTTGACAAAGACAAATGTACAGCTCTGTCTGCATCAACAGCAGTCAGGCAACTTTAATATACTGCATCGGAAAACTGGCGTCTTTATTATTTTGAATGTCTTGACATCTCTCCCGGCATTTTTTTCCCTGCTTTTTCCGCACCACAGGATGTTTTTGAAAGACTTTATTAACCTCATGAATCCAGGGTTAGAATTACAATATTCATTATAAATTGGACAATAGCGTCTGTGCTTTGCAAACTGTCGAGATTGGTAGCTCTACTCAGATAAAGAAAATTGTGATATAGTTTACAAAAATTTATGTCACTTAAAACCCTTTTATCCGAGATCTCCATAGGGTGGTCCCTGTGTTTCGGAAAGAACTAAACTATTAAAATAATAAATTAGTTCCAATGTTTTATAGAACTAGTGCTCATTCACTGTAATGAAAACGTATCCAGCCTTCAATCCCTTACGTTTCAAGATCTCTGTCTAAAGTTATAATGATTGTTTAATAAAAATAATATATTATAACTTCGGATGAGTTTTTGCTGTACATTAACTGTGACTTTTTTTTGGTGTAAGGTTATAAAGCTGTTGAAAAAACAAGCGCAAATAGGGTCTTATCTGACGTATTATAAAGAGATAACAAGGAATGTATACACTCACCCAATGTGGTTGTGTGAGACACAACCACTCGCAAGCATGAGGCTGCAGCGAACCACCCAGCGGTAAACAGCACATGCAGAGTATGTGGTGCCCTGCCAGTACAGGTAACCACAGACCTACCTAAAACATGGATGGATTTCCACAGTGGGTACCCCATACACATACAGCATCTTCCACCCCAGACCTGTAGGGGGGAGCCCCATTTGCTGCCTTTAAGCAAGATCCCCTATAAATACCGGTTCTGGGGGCAGAGATGGTCAATATGCAGTCAATAGGAGAACTGTGAAGACGTCCTGGTGTGTCAGAGCCGTGCTAGGCACGAGCCAGGTGACAACCGAACAGTTAGCAGCCAAGCCAGTGCATGAGCCTAAGATTTAGCTCGAAGGCAAGTCTTGAAGTCATAGAGAAACAGCAGACTGGGGGCAGAGGAGCCGCATCTGTTCACCCCAGAAAGCCACCTGGACACCTGCAGAGGAGCATTTAGCCCAGCAGAGATACCGGTTCACCGTGGAGACTCCAGTCTCCCAGGCATCTGTGTAGCAACCAAGAAGGGTCTCAGGCACTGCAGGAGAGGTTACAGGGGTAGTCCACACAAAGGTTTCCCACTACAACACACAGGTGACAGAAAAGCAGAGAAGGCCAGGCTAAGTTACACACAGGTCAGGGGCTTCACAAAAGGGAAAAGAGACGAGGAGGTCTTAAACTCACTCACTGTGGAGATACAGAAGTGTTTACCCTGGACATTACCTGCAATTCCACCAGTAAAGGTACAGAAACAACTTACGGTGTGTGTGTGTGTGTGTGTGTGTGTGTGTGTCGATTCCTCAGTCCCTGACCCTGTCCACTACGGAGGCTACTACATCTGCCGGGCAGCACAGCCAACTCCATGCATCAATCCCTGTCACCTCATCACAGCCCCGGGACTCTGCCTGTGGGGAGCTATACCACCCAGCTGCCCGTCCATCATCCCCGGAGGCCCACAGCAGCGCTGGTGCATTCACTACAAACCACAGGTGGGGTCACGGCAAACTTTTTTATTTTCTTTTTCTTTTATTCCCTTTCTACATTTCCCCAATATTTGGGCCGACCACCAGGGCTACGGGTCCAGGAGGGCCACCAGTGACATCCCTCCAATTCCAAGCCTGGGTCCCAAGTTCCCATAGACCCTTGGGTGAGTCAAGTATGTGAATGAATGAATAACCTGCGCTGCCTGTGGAAAACAAAGGAACGATCAGTCAATCCAGCGTTATACTAGGCTTTATTTCAATGCGTTTCGTGTGGCACTGCACACTTCTTCAGGGAATTATTACAGCTGTAATCATTCCCTGAAGAAGCATGCAGTGCCACACGAAATACATTGGAATAAAGGCTTGTATAATGCTGGATTGACTGATCCTTCCTTTGTTTTCCACGGGTAGCGCGGGTTATCCATCCATTCCTATACTCTACACGTACTATTTTTTTTTTATCTCGCTCTCACCATGACCGCTTGAAGAGAAATCTAGAATTAGATTATCATAGTTAACAATAGTCCTGGATTTGGCAACACTGTTCACTTTTTGGATGTCTCATACCAAAAAATGGGTGCAGTTCGTACAATACATGTCCTTGAGCATTCAGTTTCACTCAGTTTTGGGGTGTTCCTTAGTAAGAAAGAAGTTTGCAACATTTTACGTTGTAAATAACAATTTTGGTAAATGAGCATCAGTGGACATGTACTAGGTTCATGGGCAGAGTGCAAAACTAAAAGACCAGGTAGATAAAAGAGGCCTTTCCATAAAAAATAAAACAAATATAAAACAAAACAAACACTGCGGCAAAGTCTAAGCACTGCATCTACATAGGTACTAATATTGTGTTGGTAATTTAAGTAAATTTTCGGTCATCCATCGGTCTCCCTTTTGTGGGTAAGTTGTGTAGATCCCCTAACTCTTTGGGGCCAGGATGGTTTCTGAACAATCATTACTGCTCCAACAAATTTGCAAAAGTTGTCATATATGTTCCCAGTTCAGGTCTTGCAAATAGAGTCTGTGGAGCCTCGGTTAGGAGTCTCAAACACAGGACTAGCCATATATCCCTCCAGGGGAGGACCCAGCCAAGGGGTGGCTCCTTGTGGAGAACACCATAACCACCATATGAAGTGGCCCTTTAAGTCAATATCCAACTCTTTTACAAGTTTACAGATATGACAAGGGAATACCAAGGCCAGGTATCCATCCACATACAGCTGTTTCGGGGTGTTGCCCCTCATCAGTGTGGAGTAGGATTCTGGCTAGGTGGGAGCAAGGCCTAGTAGACCAAGATTGCAAAGTATTCACTGATCTCAGGGAGACCAGTCCAAGAAAACACTGCAGGCAGCTGGCTAAAGCGCTCAAACACAGTGAATTCCTAGGCACATTGCCCCCTGGGAAATATGAATATGCAAATAGAGTCTGTGGAGCCTCGGTTAGGAGTCTCAAACACAGGACTAGCCATATATCCCTCCAGGGGAGGACCCAGCCAAGGGGTGGCTCCTTGCGGAGAACACCATAACCACCATATGAAGTGGCCCTTTAAGTCAATATCCAACTCTTTTACAAGTTTACAGATATGACAAGGGAATACCAAGGCCAGGTATCCATCCACATACAGCTGTTTCGGGGTGTTGCCCCTCATCAGTGTGGAGTAGGATTCTGGCTCCCCTGGAGGGATATATGGCTAGTCCTGTGTTTGAGACTCCTAACCGAGGCTCCACAGACTCTATTTGCATATTCATATTTCCCAGGGGGCAATGTGCCTAGGAATTCACTGTGTTTGAGCGCTTTAGCCAGCTGCCCGCAGTGTTTTCTTGGACTGGTCTCCCTGAGATCAGTGAATACTTTGCAATCCAGTTCAGGTCTTGAGATGCTGGTACATGAAGCAAGTGTCGCAGTAGTGCGGGCTGGGGAGCTTGGTAGTCTGTTGCGGTATCACGGGGTGATTGCCCAGTTCCATGGCCCTTACCAGACAAGTGAAGGTATCAGACGTGACCAGCACTTTTAGTAGTGGCCCGAGGGGATAGATGGCGATCAGCAAGTTGGATTACTTGCCTCCAGAGAGGCAAGCCCTGGGGTGATTATGGGGGTTGAAATGAGAGGTACAGAAAACACAGACCAGGAGGCAGTTGAATGTGGTCTTTACCTTTACTGAAGATTGATGGCAAGTTGATTTCAGGGGTACTGATCACCTGGTCCAGGGTCCAGTATGTCCAGAAGTAGATGATGTCCGCTCCACTATGTGGGTAGAATAAGCCTTCCTTTGCCTGTCTGAGTGGGGATTCAGGAGCCTATGAGCTGATCTGTCTCCTTGTGTCTCTTCAGCTGCAGCTGCTCCAGCCAGCCTGCATTACAAGCCCCTTCTAAGCTGTTCTCTAAAACCCATCCTGAGCTCTCTATAATGTGGTGCTGTTGGTGCTGTACGAGTGACCAGAAGATGTGCAGTCCCTTGGTCTCCAGACTTTGATTCCAGGATTTGCAATCTCTGGTAGCCCAGGACTCTGGTGTCCTGCTTAGCATAGTCTTAGAGTGAGCTTATCCAGCTCCAGACATGTTCTTTCTCCTTGTGCTTCTTCTTCCCTTGCCTTCTCGCTACTCTCTAACACCTCCCCCAGCCAGAAGAGGGAGTCAACCTACAAAACTAGGTGTTTGGGCTCCCCTTTCTGGTCAGGGTTCAGGCTTGTGTATGAATGCATGGCTTACCTAGTGTTGGGAGCTCCAATTACCTCAGGACATGATACCAACACCTGTTGGGGAGGTGATACCACTGTGGTAACTGGACAACAGGGGTGCCACACAAGGATCCTCCTACTTGCTGTATCCACTTCTTGCTTTGGTTCCAAAACTACAATGGTGTGTTTTTTTTTCTGTGCATTAGACCGCCCTTGGTAAATAAACACACAATGTATTTTAGGGCCCTTTCACATCAGCGGTATTTTCAAATCGCGGCAGTTGCGGTGAAAAAAACGCATCTGCCGCGATTACCGCATAACCGCGACACTTGCGGCACACTTGCGGCAAGCCCCATGCAATGTCTATGGGGCTTGCGGTAAGGGTGCGGCAGGTGCGGCAAGTGCGGTTTCGGCACTTGCGGCAGGTGCGGCCGCGAAAAAAAACGCTGCTGACGGCGGCACACCTGCTGGCTTTATCAAGCAGAGAATGTTTTTTTCTGATGTTTTTGCGCCTCTTTCAGCAGCAGCTTTTGTATACAACCATGATTGCTTCCAAGCAAAAGCCGCCTGAAAATGGTCAGGTCACTCTTCTAAAATGTATTATGGTTTTCGAAGACTGAAACAGTAGAAAGAAACTCATGTGGGCTGAGCACGTGCTGCTCTGAACAAGTCCAATTTTTTTTTCAGACCAAGGGATCTGTAGAAAGATCGGTCCCATGCCAATGTGATTTGTGGTGTATATGGGACTGTGAAAAAAACAGACTGACTTTCGAGTCCAGACCAATTTTTTTCTGCACTCCAGTTCTAAGAAAAATTAATGCCACTATGATCAAACTCTGATCAGAATATTAGAACTGTTTTTTGTTTTTTTTCACATAAGGAGAGAACAACCGTACGGAAAAACAAAAATCTCAATCGTATTTATATTCCATGGTTATTTGGAATCTAGTAATAATGCATCTGTATGAAAACATGCTCTGGAAACATGGCTGTCCAGGGTCCATCAACAGTATGTGAAGATTTTGACTAAAGGGAAATCTTTTCTCCTTGTGGAGAGTAACACCCCAATGCCAGTAGTGAGGAGACTTAGTCACAATGCTCCTCTGGAAAATGTACAAATTGTCTCTTCACGGAGGAAGCAGACAAACTCTAGTGCCACCTTATTGGAAGTTGCAACCCTACAAGTCAAAAACAACCCTTGAACGAGCCTTGTCATATAAGGGTCATTTTTGAATATTAGGATTGCTACTTCTATTAGGTGGCACAAGAGTATGTCTACTTACTCCCTGAAGAGACAATTTGCAAGATTTTGACTGGAAGCTTCTGAAAGTGTAAAATCTGGGCACTATATTTATCAACCCCTTATTCCTAAGGTCTAATTATGAGTGGAAGCATTAGAGCCGTAACTTGAAGCATCTACCATCATAATTTTGGCTTCTACTCAGGTGGGTTTTTGGGCAACCTCAGAGCCCGAATGGGACTGCTCCCTTTGCACCCCCTTCTGTAGAGTCTTCTCTGATGGAACACTTGGTTACAAATCTACACCAAGAATAAGCTAATAAAGCTCAGTGAACACATATTTTTTGGGGCGGCGATACGTTTTTATGGTTGGCTGGTAATTCTATCGAAACAAAGCGACCTTTGTAGACTCCGAAATAGACGGAGTGAGCCCATTAAGGTTTTAATAAGTGGAAAATTCTGACATTCATATTTGGTCTTTTTTCACTTGAAACTTGACCTATTTAATGTTTTTGATGTTTTATTTTTTAATTTTGAGTTAACCATGACAGATTTCCCTTTTCTTTCTTTCTTTTTTTTTTTGCAAAAACATAAAATTCCTACAAAACCTTTCTCCCCTCTACCTGCTTTGTGCGCTCCTTAGATGCGGACTATAAGGATTATATTCTGATTGAGTTTGAGTCTGAAAAGTGACTTCAGTTTATTCTTAACCTCTTTCTTTTTTTCACAAAGCGAAGGTGCTTGCGAATCAAGAGTGCGAGATGACTAAGCCAGGTTGGCTGTCTGATGGTGTCACACCCACTCAGTATCGGCCACATTTCCACAGCCGGGCGCTCGTTTCGCTCTCATAGGAAGCTGCTCTCATGGTTGCATCATGAGTTGCTGGTTGGCAGTGACTGCGATTTTCTCAGAATGTTTTGAAATACGGTGCATGGGCATGTGATGGTATCTTACCTAGATGATGAAAAAATTCTGATTGCTGCATCTGTATATCTGTTGCCTAATATTCATTCTACACAACACATAAGCCTTTTTTGTTGAAAATGTAATTACTTTTTACATTTTGAAGGGACTCGTCTCAACTTTCCAGTTGGTCCAAAGCACCAGGAAGACATGAGACCCAAATCCCCTAGAAGGCCCCAATCACACCTTTCAACATCCTTTCCGACATCGTTCAAAAGTGACGTCAGGAACAATGTTGAAACGACATCGTTGTTGTGTTTAAACGCACGATTCAACACCGATAGTTGTTCAAGTTGGAGTTGACCAGTCAACTTCAACTTAAGTAATCTGCGGCATTCGTTCGGTATGACACCGCAATAGTGATGTCTCACGGCCGATCCAGCCTATTCGCTGCATTGCAGCGATCGCTCGCTGAGTTGATCCAGCCCAGTGAGCGATCGCTGTGGCAACATCGCAGCGCCGTCACCGGCAACATCTTGCCGTGTGACAGCTAGGCGCACCCGCGGCATCGCTTCCGACATCGCAGCCGATGTTGTAAGATGTAACGGGGCCTTCAAAGCTATGTTCACACATTGTGTTTTTGCTTCAGTTTTCTTTTTCATGAGTTTTATGCAAATTAAAAGCTGGGTTTTTTTTTTAATCAAAAGTTCTGAGACCCCAGAAAGCTCCTACACACGTTTGCTGTTTCTTTACTGGCTGACATGGAAAACTGCTGCCTTTTTAAAAGAAGCAGCATGTCCATTCATTTTGCAATTTTTTACCATTGAAAGTAATGAGAGAGTGCAAAACCACAGCCGCTGCGTTTTTGCTGCTTTTGTGGTGAATTAAATTGTTTATTAAACATGTACTGAAGACAAATGACACCAAAAAGTGCAACCGAAAATGCAGCCAAAAAGTGGAGCAAAAAACGCAACAACAAAAAAATAGCAAAAATCCATCAAATCCTGCATTCTGGATGCAGATTTTGGCTGCAGAAAAAAATTGCAGCAAAAATGCAACGTGAACATATTCTCAATAACTTCTAGGAGCCTCCATTACTTACAAGTGAGCAGTTTTGACCCCTGCCTATTTATGTGCTGTTTACACAGTTTTTGGGTAAATTTTTTAAACTTTTTCAAGCAAAAAACTGTTTCGGGAAAAATAATAAAGTTTATTTTTGGAGAGTGTTTTTTTTTTCTTTTTCCCCTTTCTAAGGGTCCTTTCACACCAGTGTTTTTCGCTGATCGCGGCAGTTGCGGTGAAAAAAATGTCTATGGGGCTTGCGGTAAGTGTGGGCAAGTGCGGTTTCGGCACTTGCCGCAGGTGCGGCCGTGAAAAAAAGCGGTATGCCGTGTTTATTTCGCGTACGCACCTGCCGCAATTGACGATACCGCACTTGCTGCACCTGCCACACACTTACCGCAAGCCCCATAGACCTTGTATGGGGCTTGCTGCAAATGAACTGCAAGTGCGGTCGTTATGCGGTAATCGCGGCAGTTGCGGTTTTTTCACCGCAACTGCCGCGATTAGCGCAAAACGCTGATGTGAAAGCAGCCTAAAGCAATTTTTTTCAGCCTTTTGATTGGACCTAGCATGTTACAGATGTCATCAGAATCTGCTTTAACCCCTTAGTGACAGTCAATTTCCACCTTAATGACCAGACCATTATTTGCAAGTCTGACCAGTGTCACTTTATGTGATAATAACTCTGGAACGCTTCAACGGAGCCCAGTGATTCCAAGATTGTTTTTTCATGACATAGTGGGCTTCATGATCGTGGTAAATTTAGAACAATATTTTTTTTGCATTTATTTGTGAAAAAAAAAACAACATTTTGGGGAAATTTTTAATATTTTGTAATAAGGGTTCAAAGTTCATCAGCAATTTCTCATTTTTCCAACAAAATGTACAAATTCCCTTTTTTCAGGGACCACATCACAGTTGAAGTCCCTTTGAGGGGTCTATATGACAGAAAACACCCAAAAGTGACACCATTCCAAAAACTGTACCCATCGAGTTACTCAAAACTACATTCAGGAAGACTATTAACCCCTTAGCTGCTTCACAGGAATGAATGCAAAGTGGAATGAAAAAATAAATTAAATTCTATTTTACCTAAAAATGATGCTTTAGCCTCAATTCACTATTACAAGGGATAATATGACAAATTGAATGCCAAAATCTATTACTCGGCTTCTTCTGATCACACCAATACCCCACATGTGCTCAGAAACCTCTGATTGAACAAACGAGGGGGGGGGGCTCAGAAGGGAAGGAGCACTATTTGAAATTTAGAAGGCATGTTTAGCTGAAATAGATAACGGGCACTATGTTGCATATCCCAGACCCCTAAGGTACCTAAATAGCAGAAACACCCCACAAGTGACCCCATTTTGGAAAATAGACCCCTCAAGGATTATATCTAGGGTTATATTGAGCATTTTGCTCCCACAGGTACTTCACAGAATTTGATAACAATAGGTCGTCATATTGAAAATTCTCTTTTTTTGTCACAAAGTGGGGACACATATACCAGGAGCAGGTTATATAGTGTCCTGTGTGAATATACACTGTACAAAGTGTGCTCTGTGTGTATACTGTATATAGTGTCCTGTGTGTATACTGTATATAGGGTTCTCTGTGTGTAAATACTATATATAGTGTCCCGTGTGTCTATATACTGTATATAGTGTGCTGTGTGTATGTGTACTGTATATAGTGTGTTCTTTATGTACCGTATATACTCGTGTATAAGCCGACCCGTGTATAAGCCGACCCCCCTACTTTTGCCCCCAAAACCTGGGAAAATCTATTGACTCGTGTATAAGCCGAGGGTGGACCCTAGCACAAGTATACAGCCCCCAGCAGTGTGGTATACACCAGTCCCAGAGGTAGATACAGCAGCCCCAGTGGTAGTATACACGCAGCCCCAGTAGTATATACAGCCCCAGTGGTATATACAGCCCCAGTGGTAGTATAGACGCAGCCCTAGTAGTATATACAGCCCCAGTGGTAGTATACAGGGCCCCAGCAGTATATACAGCCCCAGTGGTTTATACAGCCCCAGTGGTAGTATACAGGGCCCCAGAGGTATATACAGCCCCAGTGGTAGTATAGACGCAGCCCTAGTAGTATATACAGCCCCAGTGGTAGTATATACAGCCCCAGTGGTAGTATACAGGGCCCCAGAGGTATATACAGCCCCAGTGGTAGTATATACAGCCCCAGTGGTAGTATATACAGCCCCAGTGGTAGTATACAGCCCCAGTGGTAGTATATACAGCCCCAGTGGTAGTATACAGGGCCCCAGAGGTATATACAACCCCAGTGGTAGTATATACAGCCCCAGTGGTAGTATACAGGGCCCCAGAGGTATATACAGCCCCAGTGGTAGTATATACAGCCCCAGTGTTAGTATACAGGGCCCCAGAGGTATATAGAAGCCCCAATGGTAGTATACAGGGCCCCAGAGGTATATACAGCCCCAGTGGTTGTATATACAGCCCCAGTGTTAGTATACAGGGCCCCAGAGGTATATAGCAGCCCCAGTGGTAGTATACAGGGCCCCAGAGGTATATACAGCCCCAGTGGTAGTATATACAGCCCAAGTGTTAGTATACAGGGCCCCAGAGGTATATAGCAGCCCCAGCGGTAGTATACAGGCAGCCCCAGTAATGCAGGGCCCCCCCAGCCTGACTCCGGTCACCTGTAAAGCAAACTATACTTATCAGTGTCCCGCTGTCCGCGCCCACCACTGCCGACATCGCGATCCTCCATCTTCATGCGACTTCTTCCTGTTTCCTGTGCTCGTCGCAGGGAATGACTTCATTGCCGGCGACGAGCACAGAAACAGGAAGAAGACGCATGAAGATGGAGGATCGCGTACGGCAGCTGCGAGCGGGTGCGAGCGGGCGCGGACAGCGGGACACTGATAAGTATAGTTTGCTTTACAGGTGACCGGAGAGACGCTGGGGGGGCCCTGCATTACTGGGGATGCGGGGGCTGCTGTATACCGATGTATACATCGGTATGTACCGATGTATACATCGGTATACAGCACTGACTCGCGTATAAGCCGAAGGGGGTACTTTTCAGCCCAATTTTTGGGCTGAAAAACTCGGCTTATACGCGAGTATATACGGTATATACTGTAGTACCCTGTGTATATTTTGTATATAGTGTCCTCTGTGTACACTGTATATAGTGTTGTGTGTATACTGTATATAGTACTGTATATAGTGTGCTCTGTGTATATACTGTATAGGGTCATGTGTGTGTGTATATATATATATGTATATATATATATATATATATATATATATAATATATATATATATATATATAATATGATGTATGTGGCCACAGGTAGGAACTGCAGCCAGGCAGATAGTAGACAGGTCTTTAGGAACACCTTCAAAACACACACCCACAGAGCACAACACCCAACCCGCAGCCCGGGACTCTGGGCGGGCACAGGGGTGACAGGGTTTAGAGGGAAGTGGGTGGGAATGTAGGTCAGGTGACAGCACGGGAATATAAAGGGAAAACAAGGAGGAGTTAGTAAGCCAGAGGGTGCTGAGTAGTAAAGAAAAGAACAGCAGAGTAAAGAGAGAGACACTTTCCTGAGGGTCAGGGCTCCCTCGAGGTGCAGAATCCTGCGAGACACCGTTCCCTGGAGAGAAAGCCCGCTCCATAGCCTGCAGCCCAAGGGAAGGAGAGAGACTGGACCAGGACAACTGGGTTCGAGGAACATGGCAGCGGTGTTAGAGAACGACGGTGAGGAGAATCTCTTCCCAGTGTAGAAGTCACACGGGTAGGAAAGGGCCCGGTGATCCCTTGTAAGATAGGGACACCCAAGGTTAGGCTGGGACCAGAGAGTCGGCTCTGGGTGACCATAGCTACACGCCGGTACATGAACACACCGACGGGGAGGCACAGATTCCAGGTCTGGTCACTCAACACACGGGCTGGAGGATCAGCAGCGCATAGGACCCGGTTTGCCACCCACACACACAGGAGGAAGTTAGACAAAGGGACCGAGCTGCCCCCATACAGCCCACAGGGAAGAACTGAGGAGAGGAAAGCCTGAAAGGTTACAGAGAAAGTGAAGGGTCACAGAGAGAAATCCTGGCTGCAGAGGGTTAAGTGACTGTCCGGAGTTAACTGTGAATAAGAAATGTGTTGCAAACTGTTGGAACTGTGCAAGAACTTGCAAGTAAACCCGGGGAACCCTGCTTCAGTCTCCCGTGTGTGATTCCCTGCAAACAGAACTTTATTACATCTTTTCATCCTGTCAGGAGCAGTCCCGACCCGAGGCGGGCTCATCCATCCAGCTGCAGCACCATCCACTCTCTTGGCAGCGTACAGCAGCAGCAGTGGTCTCCTCATTGACCACAACCCGTGGGTGGCATCACGATAATAATCCCTGTAAATATTTCCCTATTACTTGTGAGCTCGGGACACGGTCCGGAGCAAGGACTGCCGTGATACCCCCCGTGATACCCCAGTCTGGTACCGAGTACCTCATCCCAGTGGGCTCCACATATATTTTATATAGGTTCCTCTGTATATAGTGTCCTGTGTGTAAATATACTGTATATAGTGTGCTCTTTGTATATACTGCAGTGTCCTGTGTGTATATATACGGTATATAGTGTGCTTTGTGTGTACAGACTGTATAGTGTCCTGTATATATACTGTATATAGTGTGTTCTGTGTATATATTTATACTGTATATAGAGCCCTGTGTATACTGTATAGTGTTTTATGTGTATGTATACTCTATATAGTGTGTTCTGTGTATATATACTGCACATAGTGTGCTCTGTGTATACACACTGCATATAGAATCCTCTGTGTATATATAGTGTTGTGTATATACAGTATGCTGTATATGGGGTCCTCTGTGTAAATATACTGTATATAGTTTCCTCTGTGTATATATACTGTATATTGTGCCATATATATATTATATATAGTATCCTCTGTGTTTACATACTGCATATAGTGTCCTCAGGACAGATATAGCAGGAGGAGAACCACCATATTATATATTATCAGAAGGCTGCTGCTGGGCAATATGGAGGCTGTGCAGTATATATTATTTGGAGGCTGTTCTGGGCTATATATAATATGGAGGCTGTGCTGTGCAGTATACATTATTTGGAGGCTGTGCTGGGCTGTATATATTATTTGGAGGCTGTGATGTATATACAGCCTCCATATTATATGTATATAATATGGAGGCTGTGCTGTGCTGTATATATAATATGGAAGCGGTCCTGGGCAATATTTATTATTTGGAGGCTGAACTGGGCTGTATAATTATTTGGAGGCTGTTGTTGGGCTGCCACCGACTCCAAATAATATTTACAGCCCGGCAGAGCCTCCAAATAATATACACAGCCCAGAACCTCTTTATTATGTATATACAACCCAGCACAGCCTCCAAATATGTACAGCACGCAACCTCTATATTATATATATACAGCCTAGCAGCAACTTCTACATTAGATATACAGCCCTGCACAGCCTGAGCCTCTATATTATATATACACTGCCTAGACAAGGAGCCCCTATATTATACATTTGACTCGCCCCAGTGGGGGCTGTGGGGTACTTGGAGCCAAGCCTCTCTCTCTGTCAACATTCTCAGGCGTCTGGTGGCTGTCACTGTGGTGTGATCCCAGTCCATGGCCACCCGGGTTGGGCGGTCAATAAAAAGGGGATAAGAGTTTTTGGATTAAAGTTATTTGTGGTGGCGCCACCCGTTGTATGCAGTAACTGGTGACCGCTGCTGCAGACCGTGACCAATGGGGATGATTGGATGGCAGCAGTGATGGTATCACTCCCACTGGTGGAGCAGGGTCCCCAGGGCATCCGGAGTAAGGGTGATATTGGGGTGCTGGAGAGCCAGCAGGGCTGAGCTGGCTGCGGGGCAGGATCAGGGCTTCTCCCAGGCAGCCTCCTGCTGACTGTGTGGCGTGGCAGTCTACCGCTCTTCAGGCGGAAAATAAACAGTCTGACACAATGCTGAGTTCCAAACCCAGTTTACTGAGCTCTCTTCCACACGCAACACAAGTTAAAGCTTAAGTACAGTGGCAGTCTGGGTAGTCCTTAGCAACCAGGATGCTTGTCCAGTACACCCCTTTTGTGTGCCTTCCCTCACAGGCCTCTCTTCCTCAGCGCAGCCTGTTCTCCTCCTTCCTGCTTACGCCTCCGCGCACAGAGCCCCAATCCAGCAGCCAGGGGTCTTCATGGGGCGACTTGCTATGTCCCCTGGCTCTGGTACAGCTGCCTTCTCGGCAATGTGTTGGGAGTTGGCCACAGCTCCTCAAGTTCTCGTGGCCACCAATTCTGTGGTTGGAGAATGGAGTCTCCTCGCCACCTTCAGGGCCGGGTCCCTGGTTCTTGCCCTGCCCCTCTGCTTCACTCCAGATTTAGGTGCACGGGTGGATCGCTCACTGCCGGTGCCCCTTGGGCTCCCTATGTCTCCTCATGGTCACTGGCCTCGGGACCCGGGGTGATCCTCATCGCTGCTCATGTCCTCTGGGCACTTTTTCTCTGTCCTGTCCTCAGCTGACCTCCTCTGATGACTGACCTCTACTACCTGTGGTGTTTTCCCTTTGTCCCTTTCCTTTCCCTGACCACTTCCTGCTCACTTTTCACCCACCACCTTTCTCCCACTGCCGTCCCACGGGCTGCCTGAACCATCCCACTACCTGGGTTCACTCGCTATCCCTGGGACCCGGTGTGTTAGGTGTGTTTGTGGGTGACTGGACTTGCCAATCCTGGTTGCCACAGACGGGAATACTACCCCCGGGTCTAGGTGGCCTTAGTGGCGACCAGAACGCAGGGGCCCCAAACATACAAAGCACATAGCTTCTATTTAATATATAAATCTGAGTGTATGAATGTGTGTATGTATCATAGACCTGCCAACTTCATAGCTCTGCCCACTCCTCATTTCACCTTATCCCATAGTTATTAATTCATGTGAAGAAGGCAAGCTGTCACCAGTCAAGATTCCTAGTTCCAGACTATGTGGTAAAGCCAAGAAGACCTGACATCACCAGTAAAGACTCTCACTTCCAGACTGGGTGGTCAAACCAAAAAGACCATCTATTGCCAAGTCAAAACACCAAGTTCCAGACTGTGCAGTTAAGCCGAGAAGACTCAACAACGCCAGTCGGGACCCCTAGTTTTAGACGGCGGGGTCAAGTAAGGAAGACCAATTACTATGGGTGAACAGAATTGGCCTGGCTATAGCTTCTTGCTTAGCTTTACGGTACCTAGAAAAGTGAAATAATTGTTACAATTATACAGGATAACGCACTAGTAATAAAGTCTATCATCTGCTGTTATCGTACCATAGAATTGTACTGTGGAATAAGACTGACTGTAAACAACTCCATTAGATAGTGATGCTGATGCACATTAGTGCCTGACTGTAGTGTAACCTGAGATTACCGATTGTGCTTTACTAAAGTATATAGAGCTTGCTTAGGCATATCAGGAGATGCTGATTATTCTGTGATCCATTGTATTGCTTATCGATTTCTCTCAAATAAGCCAATTTCTCCCAATTGCTTGATAATAAATCTGCTTTACTAAGTCACCCCGTGTTGTCCTCTTCCTCTGTGCTGCATCCTCGGAACCTGTATTTCAACATCCTCTATTAGGATTGGTGGATATAGGTGTTATCTGTGATTATAGCCTTGCCCCTAATGTTAAGGAGTCTTTGGAAAATTTCCTGAAAGGACAGAAAGTAAAAGTGTTAAGAACTGTAATGACCAATGTGAAAACTGCATGATTGCTAATTGTTTTTTTCTTTTTTATAGGGGGTCATGATGATATGAAAAAACATTGGCAATTTGTTGTTTTTTTAAATATATGTAGCACAAAAATATGACTTAAGCAATGTCATTTTGTAATGTTGGCTTTCCTTTAAATGATACAGTACGGTTTCTACATTCTATCTACTAGTAGCTTTAGTTTAAGCTTTATTTATCTATGCCAAGAAAAAGGTCGGCCTCTTCCACGTGTAATATGGAGAATCAGAGGTCAGGGAACTATTCGCGTATTAATTATTTTTGACAATTTGACTGGAAAATCTTCATGCCAAACATTTGGAAATGAGTCGTAATGATGTCATGTTGTTTCATTCGAACACACCCATGGCGTTTGCTTCACCCTTCTAATTTGCTACCATGTACTTTGCCAGCTTTGTCCAAGAAAATAATTATTTTCCGGGAAAGTTTTTAATATATAAATTCTTACATGATTTTTTTTTTTGTTAATAAAGACCTATATATAAATACATACAGTGGGTATAGAAAGTATTCGGACCCCTTCAAATTTTTCACTCTTTGTTTCATAGCAGCCATTTGGTAAATTCAGAAAATTCTTTTTTTTTCTCATTAATGTACACTCTGCACCCTATCTTGACTGGAAAAAACAGAAATGTAGACAAATTTATTAAAGAAAAACTTAAATATCACATGGTCATAAGTATTCAGACCCTCTGCTCAGACACTCATATTTAAGTCACATGCTGTCCATTTCCTTGTCATCCTCCTTGAGATGGTTCTACTCCTTCATTGGAGTACAGCTGTATTTAATTAAACTCATAGGACTTGATATTTGTAAAGGCACACACATGTCTATGTAAGACCTCACAGCTCACAGTGCATGTCAGACCAAATGAGAATCATGAGGTCAAAGGAACTGCTCTTTGGTTTTTTTCAGTCAAGATGGGGTGCAGAGTGTACATTAATGAGAAAAAAAAATAACTTTTTTGAGTTTACCAAATGGCTGTAATAAACAAAGAGTGAAAAATGTAAAGGGGTCCGAATACTTTCCGTACCCACTGTGTGTAATATATAAGCTTATTTGTTGATTTCCCATAGCTATTATCTGGTGTTATCACTGCATCTTGAGTGATCATTCATCCGAGTAGGTTGAAGTCCTTTACCACTTTCAGTTCATCACTGTCCTTCTCAAATGTGTCCTGGTCGTACCTGGCAGTAGTCAGTATCTTTGTCTTTGTGTTGAGTAACAGTCCCATGTTTGAGCTTTCCATCTCAACTCTCCATAATAAGTCCTTCATTCCATCTACACTTGTTGCTATCAGTGGATATGTCACTGGACAAGGTCTTTAAATCAAGGAACATTTCACTGGCAACGAAGACACGGCTCGTACATAGTTTGATCTTTTCTGTAGTAACATATGTAAGTGACACATGGACAATAAAGAAACAAAACAGAAGAAAAAACAAGGCCTTTGAAATGTGGTGCTGGAGAAGGATGTTATCAATACAATAAATGACAAGAACAAATCAATTTTGGAACAAATCAAGCCAGACATGTTACTTTAAGCAAGGATCACCGAGCTATAACTAGTTTACACATCATGTGAAGAGAGCAATCACTGGGGAAGGACATCATGGTCAGAGGAATAGAAGGAACAAGGCAAAGCAGAATACCAGCAACCTGATGCCTTAATGCTATAAAGATTACAGTGGCAAAGACCCTGGTGGACCTATGCAAGCTTGGTAGAATACCCTTATGGACCAATGTAGGCCTGTAGAAGACCCTTATAGACCTATGTAGACTTGGAAAAGGACCCTTTTGGACTTATGCAGGCTTAGAAGAGACCCTTGTGGACCTATGTAAGCTTGAAAAGAAACCCTAGTGGAAATATCTAGGCTGCACAAGATCAGTTTTCCTACAGAGTGTTGATCCATTAAATCGGCATGGCGCAAGATCAAGCTGACAAATATATATATAATATATAATATATATATATAATGCATATAATTTCATAATATACGCGCGTAATGTAGTATGGTGATGTGGCCCCTGGCCGGGTGCATCACACGAGTTATCAGTGCAGGTCTCTGTTCACATGGGCCGGTTTTCCTGTGTGTGTGTGTGCTGTGTGAAACCTGTCCGGTGTACAGTGGGTTAACAGCTGAAGGGTTTTCATGAGCTGAGTAAAACAGCTGAGTGTGAGTGCTGAAGATCTGAGAGATTCATGAGCCTAATGAGCGGCTGAACCTGTGTGTATGAGTGCTTTACTGGGCTAAACCTAAATGGTGCACAGGGGGTTAATCACATCTCAGGTCTGTGTGTGAGTGAGATGTGCTGATTGACTCACTGGGTTGCAGCTGTGGGTGAGGCAGCCAGGATAAGAACCTGCCAGGTGTCTGAGTGAGAGAAGGACTATGGGAGTCAGAGCAGTCCAGGCCACTGCCATGTGAGAACGTTCTGGAAGTGATCCGTCCCCAGTGGGGGAAGTGAAGGGAGCCTGCCAGCTCCATGCCAGTGCACCTGATGTGTGCATGCCAGCCAGGGATGAGGACCGAAGACGGCTCAAGGGCCAGATGGTCATATGGATGGCGAGAGAGACTGAGGACGGCTCAAGGGACAGGCGGTCATAGGTATAGCCGACTTTGGGACTGACTGTGCTAGTCGTGATATGGTCCCGGTGACTTTGTGTGAAGGTGTATGTGTAATCACAAGGGTGTATGTATAATTACAATGTGTGATAAGTGACTGGGTGACTCATAGTGGTGTATGGAAAAGTACCATATGATGTATCCAGGTGTGAAGGTCAGGCGGCCGTAACCGTCATTGAGTCTGACTGGGTAGTCGTGAGAAGGACCCGTTGAGAGTTTAACATATATGATGGCTTATATAAAAGTACATTATATAAAATGTATGATGTGTATGATGCAGTGTGGGTTGAGACTCCCTAGGGGTAGGTTGAGGATCCCTACAGCAGGATGGGTAAAGATCCCAGTCAGGGTGTTAGGCGGAGGTAACCGCCATTGGGGCCGACAATAGGTCATGATATGGTCCTGTTGATTTTCATGTGAATGTAATGTCACGTGATGTACTAATGTGCACGTTATGTCATATGAAAATGTAAATACGGTGTTATGTTTTATGTGATGAAAGCGGTTTATGACAGAAAAACAATAAATCCGCTGGTTATGTTCCGCTACAATGTAGTCACTGATGTCATTTTCCCCATGCCAAGCGGGTAACCCGGGGCGCTGTATATATGTATAGTACATATATATAATATATATATATATATATATATTTTTTTTTTTTTTCTTTATATAACAACAAAAGACAGGCGGTACTCTATACTTATTCCAAGTTTACCCCTCTATTCGGCTACAGGTGTGTGATGCAACGTTTCAGTCCATACAAGACTTTCCTGAGGAATAAGTATTGAGTGCTGCCTGTTTTTTGTTGTTCTATTCTATTTTATTGCAGTGGAACACTGCTTACAGGATTCTTTGCGCCAATATTTCTTGTTTATGTGCTGAATCTATCCTTTGCTTTATATATATATATATATATATATATATATATATATATATATATATATATATATATATATATATATATATATATATAATATGGTATAATATATATATATAATACGTATATATATATGTGTCTCTCACACACAGCATACAGAAACTCGTAATTAGTGTTCTTTCCTCACTTTTTTCTTTTTCTCTGGTCTACTCGAAATGGAAGGATGATCAAGAAATCTAATTTTTATTACCTCTTAAGACAGGAAGACAAAGTGACAGCCACCGACTTGCGGAGATCTAAGATCTGTCACTTAAGAGTCATTTATAAAATGTGTCTCTTCGAGAGCGTAACACTCTGAATCAGCCAGGCTCCGCGTGTTGTCAGCGAGCGATATGAAGTGATAACTCAGTGTGTTAATAAGGAGTTGAAATACATATGTTCATGAAATGTCTAAATATTACACTGTCTTGCCCTAATTTGTCTTCAGTTTTTTTCGTATTAGCAGCGCTGGCAGCGCCTCCAGAGAGACTCGTAACATATGAAGTGTCACATCTGCTGTACACACTACACAACTGGATAATATTTAGATTGCAAGTTCTTAGTGGCAGGAATTTATTTTCCCTAATGATCTCTGTGCTCGACTGTGTAGACAGGAGAAGACATTTAAAGGCAGAAGTGACAGGCCTATTTAACAAACCAATACATTACACTTGGAGCCATTACTTTAGCTGTATTTTTATATATTCTGTTTATACTGTTTGTTAGTATTTTATAAGAAAAATATACACTTAAGCAAGAAAAAATATTATGTGAAGTGACTTTAAAAAGTATTCCTACCGTGTGAATGTTTCTACATATTTTTTCACATGGCATCCACCAACATAAATGTAAAGGTGGCGCTGGAGTTCATCCACTTCCTTACTGAAGTGCAAAATTTGTATTTTATTATGATTTTATGTGATACAAGTACAAGTAATGTGAAGAGTAAGAAATGATTCTTGTTTTTAAATATTTATAAAAAAATATAAATCTGAAAATTGTGACTGCATATGTATTCAGCCCTGAGTCAGTATTAGTGTTGCCAATTGTTATCGACTTACATTAGTATTCAGCCCCCTGATTATCACTTTGTACACCACTCTTTCTTGCAAAGTATTCAGCCCAAAGTCAGCACTTGTAGGCGCTTTTCTCTCTCTCTCTCCAGTTTTGCTTATGTAGAGGTGACATTTCTCCTTGCTTGAATTGGATGGAGACGTCTGTGATGGCACAAATTCCAGTGGATTTAGTTCTGGACAGTGACTAGCTGTTCACACACAGAATATGCTCTCATCTGACTTCTGTTGTAGATGTACAGGATTTTGGGTGAAGTTCTGCTGGAAGGTGAACCTACACCCAGTCTCAGGTCTGTACAGCCTCTAAGGTTTTACTCAGGATGCCTGTATTAGCTCCATCCATCTCTCATCACCTCTGACCAGCTTCCTGTCCCTGCTGAAGAAAAGCCTCTCCAAGCAAAATGCTGCCTCCACTGTGGACGGTGAGGATGGGTTTCAGGTGACTGCAAGATCTACATTTTTTATACATCACATCAGTTAAGATAATGACTTAATTACTAGAGATGACAAACTCCATCCTATTTTATTGCCAGCCAAGTAAAACTAGCGCTGGGGCTGGATTCTCGCGGTGAGCATATTGTTAGAGCCCACCAATTAAGCATGGCAGCCAGCAGCTGCCTGTGAAAATGGGCTTTCATCATAGCACCCCTTCCAGGTGCTTTACCCAGCTCATCTAGCGGCCCTAGTGGCAGTGGTACGCTGGGTAATAAGGGGTTAATGCCAGCTTTGTATTGCCAGCTAGCATTAAGCCCAAAATTCTTGATGTCAGAGCCAAGATAGATCTTGCGATTAAGTAATTCAAGTAACTAGTAAAAAAGACACAACACAGAGAAAACATTTTATTAGAAATAAAAACACAAAGACATTTAGTGACTTCATCTTTATTAACCCTCAACCCTCACACCCCCCACGATCCTCTGCAACGTCTTGTGAATATAGTCTGTGATGAAGAATACAGCCTCCAGTCACAGAATGAACCAGCTGCCAGTTCCAGTCAGGATATGCAATGACTCACTGATGTCACAGTTGAGTAAGCATGTGCGCTAATGCTATCTGCCACTGTGCTTACCTGAATGGTGACCTCAGCGAGTCATCACACATCCTGATCAGAGGTCGTTAGAGTGATGTGCATGGTCAGCTGATCTATTCACCATAGTAGCAAAGTCAGGTGACCAGATCAACAGAACTAGTCACCATAGCAATCTCGTCATGATCAGCTGACACAATCTGGTCACATATTGCAATTGCATTGGTGACCATATCAGCTGATGTAACTGCCATAGCAATCATGTCAGTTGATCTGGACACTTGACTTAGTTACTATGGTGACCAGATCAGCTGACTGCCAACATCACACTAGCGCACTCTGGTCAGGATGTGTGGTGACTCACTGAGGTTATCTGAGCTCACTATTCAGGTATGCATGGTGGCCGCTATGATTAGTAGCCACCATGCTTACCTGAATGGTAACTTCAGTGAGTCATCGCACATCCTGACCAGAGTTCGTAGCTGGTTTATTCATTGACTGGAGGCTGCAATGGGGATGCTGTATTCTTTATCACAGCCTTAATTCAACAAGACATCACAGAGGATCATAGAGGCTATGAGGGTCGAGGGGTTAATAAAGGTGAAGTCGCTAAATGTCTTTTTGAATTTTTTTTTTTCTAATAACATTTTCTTTTCTGTGTGTTGTTTTCTTCACTATTTACTTGAATTTCTTAATGGCTGGGTCTAACTTGGCCCAGCATTAAGAATTTCAGGTTTAATGCCAGCTGGCAATACAAAGCTATCATTAACACCTTATTACCTCGTGTGCCACAGCCACAAGGGATGCTGGGTGAGCCGGGTAAAACGCCTGAAAATGGTGCTATGATGAATGCACCATTTTCAAGGGCAGCTGGGGGATGCTATTCTTTATTGTGGGGCTCCCAAAAATGATGGGCCCACACTTCGCTGAAAATTACAGCCATCAGCTGCCTAGTTTTACATTGGCTGGCAATTAAAAATAGGGAGGAGCCCTATTAATTTTTTTTGCCAGCCAAGGTAAAAATAGGCAGCTGAAGGTGGGTGTTAGGGTACCATCACATCAGCATTTTTTTTTTAAATCGCAGCAGTTGCGGTGAAAAAAAAACGCAAACTGCCGCGATTACCCGCATAAACGGCAAGCACTTGCGGCACACTTGCAGCAAGCCCCATACAATGTATAGGGTGTGGCGGCTGCGGCAGTTGCGGTTTTTTCACCGCAACTGCCGCAATTTAAAAAAACGCTGATGTGAAAGCAGCCTAGCAAAGATTTTTTTTTTAATTGTTTCTTCTGAAATGTCATTGAGTGAAATCAACTATTCTGATTAAAAATAAATATTCAAAAAAATTCCCATCACCTGAACTTCAAATTGTATTGCATGTGTGTTATAATGAACAACGTTAATGAGCTGCTGAATATGGAAACATTATATTTGTGCTCAGAAGCTACACAGTTTGGACTTGGACCAAGCCCTTCTTGAAATTAAGTCAAATCTGATGTACTCTGTCCAAGTGTAAAGTATATGTATACCACACACACACACACACATATATGTAATGTTAGGGTCATAATTAGGGATGGGCGAATCCTGAAATACTCGGAATCGCTGGACCCTAACGAGTCCGGGTCCGAGACTCGGTACTCGTTGCGAGTCCAGCGAGTCTGAATAGTAACCTGTACTTTTGCAGTGTATCAGCATGCGGTAGTGGTCATATGGGTTTGTCATGTGGCTGCAGTGCAGCCGCGTCACAACCCATGTGATCGCTAGCCGCATGCTGATTGACTGAACTGCAAGGTCCTTTTCCCTATCTTCTCCCGGTGGTCTCGGAGGTCCTGTAACAGCCAGAGGTCTTCGGTACCGGTCCCGGTACATAAGTACAGGAGTACAGGAGGTGAGTATTAATGTTTATTATTTTTAACCCCTTAGATTAACTTTTAGGGTACTTTTGTAGTGTATCTGTATAGATACACCGCAAAAGTACAGGGACTCGCTACCCCCGAGTAATTCTTAAGGAAACTCAGCGAGTAGCGAGTCCCCCGAGTCCGCTACTATTCGGGCGAGTCCCGAATAGTAGCGAGTAATTCGCCCATCCCTAGTCATAATATTCCTCTTCATTCTTTGTACCAGTTTGATAGCTTTTTATACTTGTCTTTTCTTTCTGACTCTCCGACATAAATGCGACCTCAGAAAGGCATGTATTTTCAATAGGAAGATTTGAAAAAGCCACTGCCAAACTCCTCTGGCTTTGACTCATTCCCCAATTATTTTGTTCTCCTGAAATTTACCATTAAAAGAGAGTTAATTCACATTAGACTAATATTACCTGAACGGTTGTGTGAGGACTGTCCCAGGCCTCAGACTCAAACGGCAATCTTGAGATAAAACTGGAATGGTATCCACGGTCTGCGCTGCTGCTCTTTCGCCAAGGAATCCACAAGAGGTTATTACCATCAAAAGTTCTTTATTTCATCACACCAACGCGTTTCGGTGCTGTCCCAGCACCTTCCTCAGGGCATGAAAAGGGTTGGCTGTTATGCCATGTAACATGCCCTGAAAAAAGATGCCCTGAGGAAGGTGCTGGGACAGCACCGAAACGCGTTGGTGTTATGAAATAAAGAACTTTTGATGGTAATAACCTCTTGTGGATTCCTTGGATAAAGAGCAGCAGCACGGACCGTGGATACCATTACAGTTTTATCTCCTGATTTCCCGCGGTTTTGTGGCGTTGGTGGAGGTTCTGCAGCAGCTGCCTTATGCTTTTTTTTTTTTTTTTATCAACTTTTTTATTGAATTTTCTGCCTTATGCTTTTAAACTGGTTGTGGGTCTCCCAACCATAAAAGGTGAGTGGATACACTTCTAATCCACATAAGAACTATAGTGTCTGTTTGATAGGGCACAATCTGCGCCTTTTGTATCTCCCTTTTTTCTAGTAAACGGCAATCTTGGACAGACTTGGTACAAGTCCCACCATCCCTCCCGAAAAACTTTGACACCCTTTAACTCCTATACAAGGAGCTGGATTTACAACTGGGTCCAGAAAATGACAGCCTACGGATGGGCTGCCGTCCAGAAACAAAAATAGTTGCCAAGCAGGATCAATGCCAGGGTTTATGAAAAGATTAAAACTGGATCCGTTAAAGTAGTCGGGAAGTCAGGTAAAAACCGAGATGGCAGCAAAGTACAAAATCATCAGGCAGAATAAGTATCCAGAAACAGACCAAAGTAAAAGAGGAAAACACTATTCACAGCAGGAGGAGAGGACCTAACCAGGGAAAACAAGTTATATATGTAAGGTTGCAGCAAAACGCTGAAAGCTTAGTGGGGTGTGGTGCTTTCTAATAGGCTGAAGCCAGGAGCTGATGACTTCAACTGGACAGAACAAACACCTACCCTGTCAGATGAGAAAGTACTGCAGGTCCCAGTTACTCTAACCTTAGTGGATGTGTGGAACCCATGCTGATCAGAGTTTCTGGCTCTGACTTCTCCATCACCAGCTCCACTCACAGAATGAATACGATGGTGTTTGATTGCAGAGGCAGATATCACAGGAGCAGGCTTTGGTGGAGATGTGAAACTGTTGATATTGGCCAGTGATCTCAAGTGTATGGGTAGCGCTGGTCAACTGATGGTCAGGAGTGATGTTGATCGCGATATCCAATTTCAGACGGCTGATCGCATTGTTCTCCCTGATATGATCCACTGACTGATGTCAGACAGCAGCTTTCTCATAGAGAACACAGGAACAGTCACCTGAGTGAGCATTCCTGTGTATGGGAGAGACAGTTGAGATCACTCTTGGCCAAACAATTGACCAAAGTATTATTCAGCCAACAGATATGTAATGAGTATGGCCGGCTTTAGGACAACACACATTAGATATTGGACAGTTTTCATCAGTCAATGACCACCTTCTCCTCTGCCCCATTGTTGAGATTTGCCAGAATATAACATCAACCTGTTTCCTTGAGTTTGTCCTGTCATATATTCATGTAATGAAGGGGCCATAGTAACATAGTACCATAGTTTTTAAGGTTGAAAGAAGACTTTAAGTCCATCTAGTTCAACACATAGCCTAACATGTTGATCCAGAGGAAGGCAAACAAAAACCATGTGGCAGCACTAAGCTCCACATTGGGGGAAAAAATTCTTTCCTGACTCCAAATATGGCAATCAGACTAGTTCCCTGGATCAACGCCCTATCAAAGAATCTAGTATATATAACCGGTAATATTATAGTTTTCAAGAAAGGCATCCAGGCCCTTCTTAAATGTTAGTAGTGACTCACTCATTACAACATCATGTGGCAGAGAGTTCCATAGTCTCACTGCTCTTACAGTAAAGAATCCACGTCTGTGATTATGATTAAACCTTCTTTCCTTCAGACGTAGAGGATGCCCCCTTGTCCCAGTCTCAGGCCTAAGAGTAAAGAGATCATTAGAAAGGTCTCTGTACTGTCCCCTCATATATTTATACATTATTATAAGATCACACCTAAGCCTTCGTTTTTCCAAGCTAAATAACCCCAAGTTTAATAACCTGTCTTGGTATTGCAGACCCCTCAGTCCTCTAATAATCTTGGTCGCTCTTCTCTGGACCCACTCTAGTTCAGCTATATCTTTCTTATACACTGGAGACCAGAATTGTAAACAGTATTCTAAGTGTGGTCGCAGTAGTGACTTGTATAGAGGTAAAATTATGTTCTCCTCATGAGCATCTATGCCTCTTTTAATGCATCCCATTATTTTATTTGCCTTTGCAGCGGCTGCCTGACACTGGCCACTAAATGTGAGTTTGTCATCTACCCATACACCCAGGTCTTTTTCAGTGACAGTTTTGCCCAGTGTTTTACAATTAAGCACATAATTATACCTTTTGTTTCCTCTGCCCAAGTGCATGACCTTACATTTATCCCCATTAAAGCTCATTTGCCATTAATCAGCCCAAGCTTCTAGTTTACATAAATCCTCCTGTAATATAAAATTGTCCTCCTCTGTATTGATTACCCTGCAGAGTTTAGTGTCATCTGCAAATATTGAGATTCTACTCTGTATGCCCCCTACAAGGTCATTAATAAATATATTAAAAAGAAGCGAACCCAGCACTTACCCCTGTGGTACCCCACTGTTAACTGTGACCCATTCTGAGTGTGTTCCATTTGTTTCCTATCGCTAAGCCAGTTTTTAACCCACTTACGCATATTTTCCCCTATTCCCATTGCTCTCATTTTATGTATCAATCTTTTTGTGTGGCACTGTATCAAAAGTCCATATACACCACATCCACTGCATTTCTTTGGTCCAGTCCAGAACTTACTTCTTCATAGAAGCTTATCAGATTAGTTTGACAGGAACGGTCCCTCGTAAAACCATGTTGATATTGGGTCATGAGGTTATTTTTCTTCAGATACTCCAGTATAGCATCTCTTAGAAAACCCTCTAGGATTTTACCCACAGTAGAGGTTAAGTTTACTGGCCTATAATTTCCAAGTTCAGCTTTTGTTCCCTTTTTGAATATTGGCACCACATTTGCTATACGCCAGTCCTGTGGTACAGACCCTGTTATTATGGAATCTTTAAAGATTAAAAATAATGGTCTATCTATGACAGTACTTAATTCCTGCAGCACTCTGGGGTGTATCCCATCCAGGCTCGGGGATTTGTCAATTTTAGTGATTTTTAGACGATGCCGTACTTCCTGCTGGGTTAAGCAGGTGACATTTAATTGACAGTTTTTGTTATCACTGATCATATTGTCTGTCATGGGATTTTCTTGTGTAAATACTGTACTTGATAATGTTTTCAAACCACTTCATTATCCGAATATATCCATAACTCGTGTCATCATGTCGTATATAATTGATATGGTAAGTCAATGGCTTTTCAGAACTGGTGGGGATCCTATCTCATGGACTGCTCCACGATAATGTGTTTTCAGGTTTGTCAGTGATCTAATACGAAATGGAAAATTCTCTTGATTTTTTCATTTGTGTTTTTTAAATGTCAATAGTCCTCATTTACTGTTAAAGAAAAAATACTGTCAAAGGTCACATCTTGATAAAAAAGCAAGCGATATACCTGTCTGTGATTATAATGAGGATAGTCATCTGAAAAGCTTTATGTCTACAACTTGTGCTTCATAGAAAAAAAATGGCTTTTTTGTAAGGAAATCCTTAGTAATAACAGCTTTTGAAATGCCATAATCTGGAGGAATATAGATTGAAGCTGCAGACTGACCGTCTGATTTTATTGGCCTCTAGTGCTATCTCACGTACACATACATGGAGTGACCTCTGCTCGCACCACCATTTACTGAGATTCTTTCCAGGAAATCCTCGCACTGAGAGGGAGGGGAACGCTTAAAAGGAAATCTTATGATTGATATAAGAAGTATTATTGTGAAACCCAGAGAATTACATATCGTCCATCAAAGCGTAAAGTCGTTATCAACTCTGCCAAATTCTTTAGTTATTGACTGTTCCAAATTCTTTAGTTATTCTTTGTCTAAAGTGGCTTCAGTTTTAGTTTGATGCTTGAAAAATTTGATGTTATGAAGATCAAATTGGACATTTTTCCAAAATCCCAGGGTATTTGCCCCTATTCTATTATAAAGTATACACGTCCAAGCTTTATGAGTTGGGCCGGCAGGGAAGGGGGGTACTCAGATACCGGAACGTTGGCTTCAGTGTGGGGATCACGGCTGGTCGGGTCCCCTTTCCGTGCCCTAGGCACTCAATGGTTGATGGGGGTGATGATGGAGAACTTGGGGGTAGGGAAATGTGACGCCACCTGTGGTACCTGATAATGTGGTTAACAGCGCTGCAGCCAGCTACTGAGGTGATGGTGAAGCAACTTTGGTAGTACAGCTCCCCACAGGCGGAGCTTTACATTAGGGCAGCGGGGATGGATGATAAGAGTCATAGTCCTTGGCTCTTTGGTGCTGTAGGAGCCTCCCAGGTGATGAATAATTGATGCAGAGACCAGATTAGCTCAAACAATTATTTACTGGTACCAGGTAGATAAGGTATACGGTACAGTCTGATTCACCGGGGGTTGTAGCCGCAGATTTTGGAGGCTTTTCCAGAGTCTGTCAGAGGTGTCTCTATAATAGCTTTCTTGGTCGGTGTTTGCTTTACCTCTCCTGTCAACCACACTAAAGAGCCCAATCGCAAGTCCCCAGGTCTGTTACTAAAAGGTACTTCTGACCCCTTTCCAGTACAGATGAGCAGCCAATCCTCCCACCACCGGTATTTAGTCCTTTCCCTTATTAGTGTCTTGGACCCACTTTGGGACAGAGTTGGGATTTATTCCTGTAATGCTGCGGCTCATATTTTAGGCCCACAGCCTGCCGGTCTGCGGTTTGGGATAAACCGTTAACTAACCGTCTCGGTTCTAGTTTACCGATGTTGACCTGGACTCTCCAGCCAGCTCCAATCAGTCCTGGAGCGTCCTCCTTCATTGTCTGGGTCACCTCTCTCCCAGAGGTGCCCTCCTGTCACGACCGCAGGGTCCCCTGCGTCCGTCCTTTCTGTTCTTCTGTCACCGTTTGACTGATTGTCTGTAGCTGTCACTCACGTCTTCCCACTCTTCTCCACCCCCCTGGGACTTACTGAATTCCAGTCCCCTGTACTAAGGTGTCCTGTGAGTGTGTTTTTGTGCAGACTCTGGGTTTTCCTCCTTATCCATGACTACAGAGATATCACAAATTCTGTTTGGGGTGCATCACCTCCCTGTGGCGTACCACCAGAGGGGCGCCACATTTATATGACATTAAAGATTCTACCTCGAAGTTTGCGTGGTGTGTATGTGTGGCGCCCCGCAACGAGTGCGTCATAAGGGAGTATTGCAGCCGCAATATTCTCTGACAAAGCAGTGAAATAGTTAACTTTGAGATCCAACCTAACATGCAACACCTAGAACAGGGGACCAATCATAGGTCCTGGGGGGTGGAGTGTTAGGGCAGTATAACAGAACACAATAATCTAGAGCCAGAAAAGATAGAGAATAGCCTGGGATCTAGAGTCTAGAACCTGAAGAGAGCAGACTAGAACTTGGAGAGGAGCGGGGGCTCCGCACCCCGTGCGGGCCCCTGGGCCGTCACCGGTCGGGTGTCCGCACCTGAGGCCTTAACTACCGGGATTGGGCATTTCTACACGGGTTCCCAAAAGACTCCCGTGCCCACAACTCACAGCCGGTTCACTGGTACCGAAGCTGGCAGCAGTTCACCTCTGCCACGCGAACCAGCCCCGTGGAGGATCAGCTTTACAGGAGCACCCCACCACCAGCCAGTTTTCCAGTCGTCTAACCAGCGGTGTACCCACTGAGGGATCCAAGGCTCCCCAAAGCATCCAGAACGTACATCATGGATAGGGCATTGAAGCAGCCTCCCCGTACCCGACCTGGTATTCCTGGGCGACGCTGGCAATCAAGTTAGGTAGAATGGAGGAACACTGCGGATCTCTGAGGAGCACTATCACTGCTAAGTCCACCCGGTCTTCTACTCAACCACTGTAAGCCATGTACTGCCTGCTGGTTACAGTAAAGACCCGTTGCAGAGACTATCTGTGTCCGTGTCTCCTTATGAACTGTCCGTCATGAACTAAAGGTAACCGCAGCTGCCGCACAACATCTTGAGCAGCTCCAGCCTCCGGGGATCACCGCTCAGCCTGTGGGGAGCGTAACATCTTGCTGCTGTCCATCACCCCGGAGGTTCCGCAGCGTCGGTAGCCCTTACCGAACTACTCATAGGTGGCGTCACGAAGAAAACAAATTAAATCCCCTTTAATCTGTTCCCGTAAGACGTCCTTAATTTTGATCTGCACTACACCGGGCCCCACTACCGGCAGGCGCGGTCCACCCGTGACAAGGAAGGAGAAGAATCGCCTGTATCAACCGGAGTCCGCCGGCCGCGGTGAGTCAGAATTTGGCGTCACGAACAGGATACGAGCAGGCCCGTTACCCAACGGGTATATTGTGCTTAAACTGGACTTTATTGTCTACAATTGGACTTTGTTCGTCCCTAAAAGAACTTTCCCGCCTTTACACCATTGGGTCAAGATGGCGCCCAAGATGGCGTTCCCGCCACAAGAAGCCGCCACGTGAAGCCCAGGAGTGAGTCAACCCCCCCCCTCATCGTGGGAGGGCTAAAGACAAAAGGCGCCAAACTCTTTGTCCGCCCTGATTGCTCGAATCAACCATGGGGGCGGACCCCAAAGACTTTTCCCACGATTGGACTACAAAAGCCCAGAGGAGATGGGAGTGTCATACATAGACACACAGACGGAATTCTTGACCAGCTCAACCAGAACGTCTTACCGGTTGATCGGGTGTGGTTTCCCTCCAAAGAAGAATGGCCAGCATGAGACTCCAAGACCTGATGCGGGAGGTCGAGGCGGAGGCCAGAGCAGCCATCAGCCAACCGGGTCCGGATCCTGCCCTTACCATAGACGGCAGTCCCGACTTCTGGCTAGAGGCTCTACAAGACCTCCGGGTGCGGTTACTAGAGACAGTGGAATGGACGATCCGTAGCTGGAGCGCGACTCTAGGCAGACGACTACACCATGCGATGCAGCAGAGCCGACCGGGTACAGCTTCTCCAAGTCCAGACGACGTCACCAGCTTCTCGACCGCCTCACCCTCGCCTACCACCTGTCCTGCTCCGTCACCTGAGCCAATAGACTGTGTCATTCCGGTGGAGGCCGCAACTCGACCCGTTCCAGCGACCAACATCGCAACCGATTCCGTTCTTGAGCCGGAGCTCATAACACGCTCCATGGAAGAACTCGATCTTTACCAGGTTCCCACTGAGGAACCCGCGACATGTTTCACCACTACAGAGACAGTCGCCTGTTTTATCCCCGTACCGGAGGCTTCCCTTGCCATTGCCGAGGCCTACCTGGTAACCGGGATTGAAACACCTTTACCTGCGGAAACAGATGAAGAAGCAGGCAGCCTGGAAGCCCTGCAGGACGTCCCTATGGAAGGATCCACAGCACCACCGCTCTGTTGTACAACGGAACAAGCTTCAATATCTCTCATCACCGAGCAGCCTGATGTGGTCATCGAGGAAGAGGTCGGAGAGGATGACGACGAGACCCACAGCACCGCTGAGGATTTCGACACCGGGTTCGCTTGGGGAGACAACAAGGAACTTCCTTCCGGGCACACAGCTCGGGTACACTGGTCGGGTGCACTGCCGACACCCTCCCCTGTGCCGTTCCACCGGGTTCCGATACAGACAGCCCGCCAAGTTAAAGCTTCCCGCCAAACCACCAGCTCCGTTACTCATCTCTACACCCCGAGCCGTAACGACGGAGATGTACGCCAGAGACGACGAGAGGAGTGGCAAGCCCGAGAACGCGCCAACATGCAGGCCCGTGCCGAGGCTCGCCGCCAGCCGCCGCTGCCTGATGAACTCCGCCGTGAAGGTAGAATTTCCACCTTTAACTTAAATACCGGGTGGGGGTTCGCTTGGGAGGTGGGTTTGAATGAGGAGGTGTTTGTGGGGCGCCGGGACGTTGAGTCAAACTTGCCAAGAGGACATCCCGATCGCGACCTATACCGGGGCGATATTATCACCTACGAGCGCTATGCTTGTGCAGATGGGTGGTTTGCTATCCGGGTGCGCCATCGTTCTCAGAGCCAGTGACTTTAAAACTTGAACTTCATCAATGACTCTGTTCCCGTTAATCACTGACCGTGTGATCTTGCGGCTACAGCCTGGACTCTAGTTAAAGTACAGCCGACCGCCCGCCGGGTCCGCACAAAGTGATTAACCTGTTTCTTTGCTTATATCACCAAAGCATACCTTTACCTGTTTTTCTATTTTAATAAAAGTGTGTCATATATGTATAAAAATGCAAAAACCTCTGTAATGTGAGTAGTTTGACGCTTGGGGACAAGCTGATTTAACCAAGGGGGAGTGTGGCGCCCCGCAACGAGTGCGTCACAAGGGAGTATTGCAGCCGCAATATTCTCTGACAAAGCAGTGAAATAGTTAACTTTGAGATCCAACCTAACATGCAACACCTAGAACAGGGGACCAATCATAGGTCCTGGGGGGTGGAGTGTTAGGGCAGTATAACAGAACACAATAATCTAGAGCCAGAAAAGATAGAGAATAGCCTGGGATCTAGAGTCTAGAACCTGAAGAGAGCAGACTAGAACTTGGAGAGGAGCGGGGGCTCCGCACCCCGTGCGGGCCCCTGGGCCGTCACCGGTCGGGTGTCCGCACCTGAGGCCTTAACTACCGGTATTGGGCATTTCTACACGGGTTCCCAAAAGACTCCCGTGCCCACAACTCACAGCCGGTTCACTGGTACCGAAGCTGGCAGCAGTTCACCTCTGCCACGCGAACCAGCCCCGTGGAGGATCAGCTTTACAGGAGCACCCCACCACCAGCCAGTTTTCCAGTCGTCTAACCAGCGGTGTACCCACTGAGGGATCCAAGGCTCCCCAAAGCATCCAGAACGTACATCATGGATAGGGCATTGAAGCAGCCTCCCCGTACCCGACCTGGTATTCCTGGGCGACGCTGGCAATCAAGTTAGGTAGAATGGAGGAACACTGCGGATCTCTGAGGAGCACTATCACTGCTAAGTCCACCCGGTCTTCTACTCAACCACTGTAAGCCATGTACTGCCTGCTGGTTACAGTAAAGACCCGTTGCAGAGACTATCTGTGTCCGTGTCTCCTTATGAACTGTCCGTCATGAACTAAAGGTAACCGCAGCTGCCGCACAACATCTTGAGCAGCTCCAGCCTCCGGGGATCACCGCTCAGCCTGTGGGGAGCGTAACATCTTGCTGCTGTCCGTCACCCGGAGGTTCCGCAGCGTCGGTAGCCCTTACCGAACTACTCATAGGTGGCGTCACGAAGAAAACAAATTAAATCCCCTTTAATCTGTTCCCGTAAGACGTCCTTAATTTTGATCTGCACTACACCGGGCCCCACTACCGGCAGGCGCGGTCCACCCGTGACAAGGAAGGAGAAGAATCGCCTGTATCAACCGGAGTCCGCCGGCCGCGGTGAGTCATATGCTACCATCATAGTGGGTCTACATTAACCTCCCTGGCGGTGTGTTTAGTTCTGGAATTTGTTGCTAAAAGCGGGCTACCCGCGTTCGCGGTAGATGCGGTTAAAAAACCGCATCTACCGCATCTGCCGCACTTGTGCCGCACTTGTGCCGCACTTGCGGCGCGGTTGCGGCGCGGTTGCGGTAATCTGCATAGGAACCAACCACCTCTGATGACCCTCATACATTGTTAATATGTGCCCCTGCAGCCTAGTAAACCATTAGCAGCACTGTTGTTGTGTGCAAAGTGGCTTCAGTAGAAGTGCGATAATGATTTTAGACACTTACATGCCTGGTACTTGAGGCCGTCTCCCTGTGTGTGCTGGGACTTGTTGTGCTGTGCTCATCATGTCTGCTCGCCCCCTCCCTTATGCACGCCCCCTCTCAGCCTGCTATAGTGCTGTGAGGCTGATTGCGTCATAAAGGGGCGGGGCTAAATCGCGGCATCACGGTAGCCCCGCCCCTTTATGACGCAATCAGCCTCACAGCACTATAGCAGGCTGAGAGGGGGCGTGCATAAGGGAGGGGGCGAGCAGACATGATGAGCACAGCACAACAAGTCCCAGCACACACAGGGAGACGGCCTCAAGTACCAGGCATGTAAGTGTCTAAAATCATTATCGCACTTCTACTGCAGCCACTTTGCACACAACAACAGTGCTGCTAATGGTTTACTAGGCTGCAGGGGCACATATTAACAGTGTATGAGGGGCATCAGAGGTGGTTGGTTCCTATGCAGATTACCGCAACCGCGCCGCAACCGCGCCGCAAGTGCGGCACAAGTGCGGCAGATGCGGTAGATGCGGCAGATGCGGTTTTCTCACCGCATCTGCCGCGAACGCGGGTAAGCCCGAGCCTGACTCGGGGTTAACGCTTCTGGTAGTGAATGTTAACCCCGAGTCAGGCTCGGGAATAACGCTAGGAAGGTTAACGTGGCAATTTTTGTCTTGCTTCCTTTTAAATGAAAGTATCTTTAATTTTTCTCTATTGCATACAGCTACCCGAACTGTGTCACTCCAAGGAGGATGACTATGCAAAAATGGTGATATATATATAGCCTGAATTGAGTTACTTACACTAGATGTAAGCAGTATTCAATGGATAGAGATCATCAGATATATCTTATTATTAAGCTGTCATGGGAAAGTGTATGAAACCAAGAATGGAGAAATTTTTAATAAAACAACTGTCGGATTATCAGGCTTGCTGTATAATTCTTAGTGTTTATTGCAGTTGTAGCAAGGTCAACAACTCAGTAGTAGCTGAACGGATAAAGACAGGTTCACTGTCACTTATTTGGGTGCTCCAGTAAAACAACATCAATCATCAGGATATCCGGGCCCACCAAGTAATGGCAAGAGACAACAAGATTGTTTGTGAAAGAAAGTCAGTTTTTATTGCCACAAAGTTCAAAACAAAAAGAGCCCACCTAACGTTTTGGCCTCAACATAGGCCTTTATCAAGGGTCTCGGGTCTACATGATAAAATGAAAAAACACAAATGAAAACATGTCTCAGATTAATACTATTGTAGACACATAATCTCTATAAAGTGTTTGTCCTCAATGCTGCGTGAAAAGTGCTTATCTGTGGTGGCAATAGTGGCTTAAAGGCACTATAGTGGCTTATAGTAATGTCTATTGGACATCGGATATATCGAGATTGAGTGACTAAGTTCCAGGTAATGAAACCAGGTGACATCTTAAAGATGAAAAAAGTAGGGAAAAGGAGATTACAGTAGTTAAAGGTTAGAAAGGAAATCAACCAGGTAATGGTATTCACCATTTTTGTAAACTTGTGGACAACTCAAAGAGGATCTTGATAAATCTGGATCTAAGATCAATCTGAGTGTTGGTAGTCTCAGGAAAATGGGAAGGATACAAGGAAAAGAAAATCAGCAAATGAAACTAAAAATCTCAATAATAGTATTCAACCTCCAATTGGCACCTAAATAGATATCCCTTATCATTATCATGATGAGTGATTATAATCCCGATTTCAATGGACTGCATAATAGAATAGTAAATTAATTCTATTAAAAAAACAAAAGGGGAACGAGAAAGAACTACCTAACTTGGACAATACAGCAAGTCACAGAGGTCATTTTTATTATTGAATCCAATTGGACCCAATGCTTCTGACCATATGATCCTCATATCTGTGTTTTTATATTGATCTGTTGATACTGGTTGCTTTGACGATTGCAGGTGCTTTAAAAAGACAGGGCAATGTCGTTGGGTAGGTGGGGCCAGTTAAAGCATCAGGTGGCGCAAAACAATCTGTCGCTCCATACACCCAGTGCCTCCTTGATGCTGTAATCCACAATAAATGCTTGGATAAGAAGTGGACGTGGAGTGCCACTCTTTCTTCTCATATGTTGAACATTCTGGGTCAAGATTGCGAAAGGGATATTCAAATTTTAGAAATGTGCATTCAAAGGTTTAAGAACTCCAAAACCCTTTTCCATAGGCAGGGAGTCTAGGGAAGTGACCTTGAAGAACCTTGGGTCCATGGACGATTAGCTGGGGAAGATGCAATTGAGATTGTGCTGTTCTCTGTAGAGGCAGAGAACTAGTACATTTCCTAAATGTCCAACCAATAATAGTAGGCAAGGAACAGCTGGTGAGCACAGGGAGGAGGCTCAGAAGCTGGCGGTAAGCCTAGCAGTACTTCCAGCAGGGGCTGTTGAAAGCTGCAAGAGTGGCCATGTTGGTTGACCACCATGGAAAGGAGCTAGAGCAAAGACATTTTTGGATTCCACTTTTTTAGAAGTTGACATAAGGCGACAAGAAAAAAAATTATGTATATTAAGTTTTAGGGTGTCTCTCCCTGGGGTATTTTTCATTAGTATTGATGACCAATTATTTAAAGGGAAGCACTCAGCAGGTTTCTATAAAGTAATCTGAAAGCAACATGATATAGGGGCTGGGACCATGATTACAATGTTGTTAATTGCTGGTCAGCATGCTGTTCTTTTGATGCAATCCCAGTTTTCTCTGTTGAAGATCTAGCAGAGCTCAGAATTCTGAGCTGTGTATACACTCACCCACACCACTGATTGGCAGCTTTCTGTGTACATTGCTAATCAGTAGTAGTGGAAGGGACAGAGTTATAGACAATGCATCGGGGTGGTCTCTCCAAGATAAACAAAGAACGAGACCAGACCGTGCCAGAGAACTTTTACTTCATTTTGGAATTTTGGAATTTTAGGAATTTCTCCGAGCCATACAAGAACACAAGGTACTGGACAAACGACACTGATCCAGAATGTCCCAGGTGATTTACCTACCAGTGCTTCTGCCTAATACAGCAGCTCAGGTGTTACTTTATAAGGAGCAGTGTAAATGGATGAGTACACAAGCTTGCCCTTCTTTGATTCAGCACATTGATTCACAAATTTGTCTAATCTATAACCCACCCATTTAGGAGTCACTTCAAAATGAGGTTCGATTAAGAAAAAAAGATGAGTAAAGTCTTTTACTGTGAGCACTTTGCTTTTGGCACAACTACGCCTAACTAACTACTTAACAAACTACTATAAGTCCCCATTCACGCACCCATCAAGATCTCTGGAGTGGGGACCTGAGATCAGGACTTGCCAACTGTAACTTGGTCAGTGATAAGATTGTGGGTAGTACAACTGGCCATTAACTGGGTCAATGAGGAATGATGAATGATGAATCTGTCGCTTGTAGGCGACAAGGAGGCCTTCCTCAGGGGTCAATACAGATGTCTTCTGGGGAATCCAACTCTGCGTTCACCTGTAGTCATCCCCAAAAGGGCACTCTCCCTCTTAAGCAGATATCACTGGAACTGGAACAAATCTCTAAAATACTTTGGACAATTTCTGAACTTTAAAGAGGACTTGTCACCCCCTGGTGCATGGCAAACTAAATGCAGCACTGAATGCAGCATGACTGCTGGATTCAGGGAAGGGGTCTCCCATGTCTCTAGCTTCCCTGTAAGCTTTAAGAAAGACTTTAGAAACTTTACAGTTAAAAAGATCCCACCCAGGCGACCTCTTACTGGCACAGTCCTCCCTGCCTCTTCCTTGTGTCTGCTGCCGCCACCACCTCTTCTTCTGGAACTGCCCTCCTCTTTTGCTCCTGACATCACACAGAGCAGGAGAAGAGGATGGCAGACCCAGCAGAAGAGGTGGCTGCAGACACAAGGAGAAGGCAGGGAGGATTGTGCCAGCAGCCAGGACCTCTTAATAAGATCCCACCCAGGCGACCTTAACTGTAAGGTTTCTAAAGTCTTTTTTTAAAGCTTACAGGGGGGCAAGAGACATGAGGGACCCCTTCCCTGAATGCAGCAGAAGGGGAAGGGGAACTGTCTCAAAGAACTAACTATGCCACCAGGTCAATCAAAGAGTCTTTTTTACCCAGGCCAACAAAGACCCATGGTGGATGAAAACAGTCACTGCCAGAGTAACCAGGAATGAGACACCTCAGGAATGAGACACCTTGTCCTGTAGTGATTAATCTTTTGCCGATAAAAATACTGATTATATTAAAACAGCAACACATGTCCTAGTAAGTGACAAATCACTGGAATCATGATCTCAGTCCCTACATCATGCTGCTCTCAGATTACAAAAACCTGCTGACAGGTTCCCTTTAAATGGCTGATTGTGACTACAGTGACTACTGCAGAAGAAATATGGCTAGCGGGAGGGTTTCTGGCTTCAGAGCTGTGCTGATCAACTCATGGTAGCTGTAAATATTAATTAATATTTCTCTCATATATTATGCTAAAGATTCATGTTATCATAGTTTTCTTTTTTCACATCAGTTTAAATTTTAACTCAAAATCTTGGCTCTATGTGGATGGAAAAGTCGAGATAATCCTTACTGTGAAGTGATCTTTCCTAACTAGATGCTCTAAACAGTGCAAAAGGTTATATATATATTTTCATAAACTCCCATGTGGCATCGATTTAGTCAGATACTTAAAGTAGGTCCGTTCAGAGAAGATGTATTCTTCATTTAGCTTCATGTACAATAGATATCCACATTGGTGCAATTAAAAACATTCTAAAATTACTTTCAGCCAAACTGTACAGCTATGAGGATAAGATAATTACAATGTTGTCCTAGCTTATGCTGCAATATTTCCTTGTTGTCAGAAATATTATCTGTGTATTCGTCATTTCAACTACAAAAAGACTGAAGGTGAAGACAAATTTCACTCTAGGCCCAAGCAGTGCACCATCTCCTTAAACACGTGTGCACATTGGTTTCTGTTCCATGTTCAGCCCTGTGCACACGTTGCATTTTTTATGCTTTCTTGATGGATTTTGTAATGCAGTTTTGTCGCAAATCTGCATGCCAATCATTTTGCCGGAAAAGTCAATGAGCATTTTACCCTTGCAGATTTGGTGCAGTAAATAATCTTCAGCATGTCAATTATTTCTGAATTTTTGCCATGCGGATTTCCATTGCCAGTGTATGAAAAATGCATGGAAAATCCGCATGGCAAAAATGCACCGAATATGCAGAATTGGTGCAGAAATTTCTGCAGCTTGGGCACATAGTCTAAGGGTATGTGCACACTGGCCGGCGGGTTGGTCGGCGGCGGCTGGGCGGACCCGCCAGGAAGCTCCGGAGCCGTCCACCGGCATCCTGGCGGTTATGTGCGGCGGGTGACGGGCGGGTGCCGGGCGGGTGGCCAGCGGGTTAGCGCCGGCGGTGTTGCGGCGGCTGGAAGCAGTACATGATTCTGCTTGCAGCCGCTGCAGAACGGCCGGTTTATAGAACATGCTCATTCGTTGCTAACCCGCTGGGAACCCAGGGGGTTAGCAACGGATGAGCATGTGTGAACCGCCGATGTGTGGACACCGGGTGTCGGTTTACATAGGTTTTAATGTTAATCCAAACGCCGGTTTGGATTAACATAAATTTACATGAAATTTATGTAAACCGACCGGCAGTTTACACATCTAAACCGACCCTAACCCGGCCAGTGTGCACATACCCTTAATGTACTCTCATGTAACAAACACCAGGTTGCTGTTTTACACTACATTTGACGAGTCCAATGCTAGGTGAAACCTTCCAAAGGAATCTGTCAGCAGATTTTTGCTGCCTCACCTGACAGAAGTATGATGTAGGCAAAGAGTTTCTGAATCCAATGATGATTAATGGGTGCAAACATTCTGACACAATGAAAGTATTTAGATTCAGCAATGCAAGAGAGCTGAGAGAGCTGCCCCTGTCCACACCATGCTCTGTATATACAATGTCTATAGATGGTGAGCTGCTAATAACAGCAGGAGGCGTGCCGGATTAGAGCTCATATGTTGTGTCCAAGCATTGATGGTCCAAAAAAAAAACATTGCAGATGATCAACAAAAAACAGCTGACAGATTCCTTTTATGTGACAAAAAATGAATGTCCACTCCACATCCGTAAAATGAGTCTGTTCATTTTGAAAGAAGAAAGGGAAAAAAAGGCGAAATAATACAAAAAAATCAAAACTAAGAAGGACAGCATATAAAGAAAGAATAGAAACAAATAATCAAAAGAAAAAACTAGAAAGGAAGAAAGAATCAAAAGAATAAATGAATGAATGAATCTTAAAAAAGCCTTTACTCAGCAGCAAGCAAATCATTGGTGCAACCTGTGTGGCCACACAGCGACCCAAGAGGTCCAGGGGCCCTTTCCTATCTCCAAAGCAGGTTGAATTATGCATTATTAGCTTTTGGACTGCAAAGGGTTCCTATATTATCCTTCTACAGGAGCCTCTACTCTCTGTTTGACAGTGACTTTTCTAATCAAATCTAGGAATAAACACATTTCTTGCTCTTCCGTTTAGACATTCATGAACCAGATGCTTGATGGACATTGTGGTGCAGGTCGGTGCCACTTTCTGCTCAATTTGTGCTATCCTTGACTGTGAGACCCAAGTGGAATCCTGACAATTGGAGAGAATTCCTTTGCTCTTTTTATCTCTGTACATGGGATATTGACAAGGAGCCCAGCTCAGCACCTCCCATGATCCCGCTCTATCTCCATCATCTTTTATTCTTGATTGTACCTGTATCAGGATTTTGTACCAAACACACACTAGACGAGAACGCACCTTGTGAAACCCCACACACTCCTCCTATGCTGAGCAAATCTGTTTTCCCAGGAACCAGCTCTCCGGAAATACGAATAAGTAGCTTCATTCCATCCTAAGCTAGACTCCGAAAATTCAAGAAAAAGACCAGAGAGAGATTGTGCTTTAGTGATCCACGCTGCCGTCCCACCATACCTGAACATATGCCAGGAAAGCAAAGAGTATGCAAGTGTGGCGCCCCGCAACGAGTGCGTCACAAGGGAGTATTGCAGCCGCAATATTCTCTGACAAAGCAGTGCAATAGTTAACTCTGAGATCCAACCCAACATACAACACCTAGAACAGAGGACCAATCCTAGGTCCTGGTGGGTGGAGTGTTAGGGTAGTGAAGTAGAACACACAGTAGTCTAGAGAAAAAAAGTCAAGAATCTAGAACCTGGAGAGAGCAGACTAGAACTTGGAGAGGAGCGGGGGCTCCGCACCTCGTGCGGGCCCCTGGGCCGTCACCGGTCGGGTGTCCGCACCTGAGGCCTTAACTACCGGGATTGGGCATTTCTACACGGGTTCCCAAAAGACTCCCGTGCCCACAACTCACAGCCGGTTCACTGGTACCGAAGCTGGCAGCAGTTCACCTCTGCCACGCGAACCAGCCCCGTGGAGGATCAGCTTTACAGGAGCACCCCACCACCAGCCAGTTTCCAGTCGTCTAACCAGCGGTGTACCCACTGAGGGATCCAAGGCTCCCCAAAGCATCCAGAACGTACATCATGGATAGGGCATCGAAGCAGCCTCCCCGTACTCGACCTGGTATTCCTGGGCGACGCTGGCAAAAAGGGAAACTAAGTAGGTAGAATGGAGGAACACTGCGGATCTCTGAGGAGCACTATCACTGCTGAGTCCACCCGGTCTTCTACTCAACCACTGTAAGCCATGTACTGCCTGCTGGTGACAGTAAAGACCCGTTGCAGAGACTATCTGTGTCCGTGTCTCCTTATGAACTGTCCGTCATTAACTAAAGGTAACCGCAGCTGCCGCACAACATCTTGAGCAGCTCCAGCCCCCGGGGATCACCGCTCAGCCTGTGGGGAGCGTAACATCTTGCTGCTGTCCATCACCCCGGAGGTTCCGCAGCGTCGGTAGCCCTTACCGAACTACTCATAGGTGGCGTCACGAAGTAAACAAATTAAATCCCCTTTAATCTGTTCCCGTAAGACGTCCTTAATTTTGATCTGCACTACACCGGGCCCCACTACCGGCAGGCGCGGTCCACCCGTGACAAGGAAGGAGAAGAATCGCCTGTATCAACCGGAGTTCGCCGGCCGTGGTGAGACACAAGCTGCTTCTTTATTCCTTCCAATGCGTTTCAGTTCAGACCTAGTACCTTCCTCAGGGATATGCTACTGGTCCACATTTACCTGTAATACAGGTCTGGAGAAGGGGCACTACCAATAAGAGGCTCAACCTGTGGAGTTGTTATTATGTTGATTGTATGTTGTAAGGGCCTTTTCACATCAGCGGCAATTGCTGATCACGTTAGTCGCGGTGAAAAAAACGCCACTGCCGCGGTTGCTGCATAACGTCCGCACTTGCGGTTCACTTGCAATGTCTATGGGTTTGCGGTAAATGTACGGCAGGTGCGGCAAGTGCAGTTTCGGGACTTGCGGCAGATGCGGCCGTGAAAAAACCATGGCTGACTGCGTTTTTTTCGCGGCCGCATCTGTGGCAAGTGCCGAAACCGCAACTATACCGCATTTGCCGCACCTGCCGCAAGCCCCATAGACATTTCATGGGGCTTGCCGCAGGTGAACCGCAAGTGCGGCCATTATGCGGTAACCGCAGCAGTTGCGTTTTTTTCACCGCAACAGCCACGATCAGTGATTACCGCTGATGTGAAAGGGGCCTAATTTAACTTTTTTTTGCAATTTCTCCTCACATGTAATCTTTTTCATGTTTTCCAGAACACCATATGGTAAAATGAATGGTGTCGTTAAAAATTACAACTCGTCTCACAAAAAACAAGCCATCATATGTCTATATTCAGGCTGGTTTCACACTGCAGTTTTTTCCCTGATCAGATTCCATCCAGTGTGTGAGCCAAAACCAGGAGAGGAACTTGCAGAGAAGCTATAATTGAAAGATTGACACCTGTTCTAGGTCTGAAGACACTCCTGGTTTTGGCACACAAACCGGATGGAACCTGATCAGGGAAAAAACTACAGTGCGAAACCAGCCTCAGCTGGAAACTTATTCCAAAGGATTCTACTGCATATGTGTGCTCACAGGTAATGCAATCCGCTCATTAAACTCTTTACATCCTACCAAGGTTGTCAGCAATTGCAATGATTATACACCATTGCCTTTCACTTTGTACTTTATTCAAAAGCCGCTTCTTTTGGATTATATGCACACATGTGTATTACCTCTGAATGCACAAGAAAAATGTAATCCCAGAAAAATAATTCTAATGTTTTTGTTCTACATATACTGAAAAAACATTAAGGACCCACCCCCAGGGCCTTGGGGTACCCGGTCCCGTGTGTTGTAGTTCACGGGGAATGTCACAGGGCCTGTTGCCTGATCCCGTGGCCCTGGTGGTTGCTTAAAAAGGAGGGGTTTTAAAGTCAATAGATATAAAATAAAAGATGATTCGTGATGCCACCTATGGCTCCAGTAATGTTATCGGTGCTGCGGAACAGACTTCCGGGGTGATGATGGAGCTGCAAGAAGGTTACGCTCCCCGTAGGTGGAGCGGAATCCCCGGGGCAGTAGTGGATGTTATAGTTTTTACACAGGAACACAGTTTACTCCAGGCCTTGTCACTTGTCCTCTCCCTTCTGCGGTCGGTGGCTTGTCAGGTGGAGATAATAAAGTACGCCACACAGTCTTTTCACTATGAACGGGTTTACTGGCAGTTCTTCAAAGCAGGTTAACAGATAGCACAGTCTCTTCGGGTCTGCCTGACCTGGGTAGTCACTGGGGAACCAGGATGCTTTACACAGGACCCTCGGTGGTATGCCTGTCGTTCCTATCCGGTCTCTCACTGCATTCTCTCCTGTCTCCTTCAGCGCTCCCGTGCGCAGAGCCTCGAGCCATTTCCCACAGATCCTCTCTGAAGGACTCCTCACAGAGTCCTCGGGACCCTATTAGGTGCCTTTTTTAGGATGTGCTGGGCGCTCGGCCACAACTTCTTCTAGAAGCTCAGGCCTCCGGTTCGATGGCTCGGGGGTGAACACCTGCTCCGTGCTCAGAGCTGGTTCTCTGTCCTGGGACTAAATTCTTCCGGTCGGTAGACGTATCGGTTCTGGATTCAGGTGCACTAAACTACCTGGTGCCCTTAGGATCCCCCTTCTGTCCTGATGGCCTCGCTGCTGTCCTGCACTCCTCACTCCCTAATGAAGCTCTCCTCTCAGACTCCCTCCAACTGTCTAACTCTCCTCCCACCCACACACTTTTCTACCCTGTCACTCCTCCCATGGGACTGGGTCCTCCCTACAGCAGGTCCACTCATGGTCCCTTACCTAGGGTGTGTGTGGATGTGTTGTGTGAGGGTTCTTTGTGTGGCATCCCAATTCCCCAGTCACAGGAATACTACAAAATCTTATATGGCTGCAGTACCCCTACGTGGCATCCCGAAAAGTGGGCACCACTAAGTGTAATAAATGATTCTCTCACTCTTGCAGCTTTAGTAATGCCACATTTTTGTAAATGGCCATATAAAACCCACACACATAGGCTCAGGAGAGCCCCTTACCCAAACCAGGGATACGCTGAGGGGATGTTCACTTCTCCTTTCCTCCATGTACTTGAGGGTCAAACATTGCTTAAAAATCTTCAACTACTTGCTGGTAGATGGAGGTCAATCCTCCACTGCCTGGTGATGCAGGTGCCCCCCGTCTTGAGCAGCACCAGTGCTGGGCGCCTCGGCCGTTCGGCGTTCACAGCAACAGGTGTGGCACAGAGGAGTGGGGCTTAGCAGTGATGTCATAGGGGGCAGAGAACCGACCGGTTTCAGAACTGTTCGTATTCCTTCATCAGGGTTAGCTGACCAAAACACTAACCCTGATGAAGGCACACAAACCGTTCCAAAACCGGTCAGTTCTCTGGCCCATGTGACGTCCCACTAAGCCCTGATCCTCTGTGCCACACCTGTTGCAGTGAACGCCTAACGGCCAAGGCACCCACCACAAAACCGGGCACCTGCATCACCAGGTAGTGGAGGATTGACCTTCATCTACCAGCAGGTAGCTGAAGCTTTTTAAACAACATTTGACCCTCAGTACACGGAGGAAAGGAGAAGTGAGCATCCCCTCAGCGTATCCTTGGTTCGGGAAAGGGGTTCTCCTGAGCCCATGTGTGTCAGTTTTATATGGCCATTTACAAAAATGTGGCCTTACTAAAGCTACAAGAGTGGGAGAATTGTTTATTACACTTAATTCAGTGTTAGGCTGGCTTCACACTGCAGTTTTTTTCCTGATCAGATTCCAGCCAAAACCAGGAGAGGAACTAGCAGAGAAAAACTGTAATTGAAAGATTGACACCTGTTCTGAGTTTTGGAGACACTGCTGGTTTTGGCTGGAACCTGATCAGGGAAAAAACTGCAGTGTGAGACCAGCCTTATGGTGGGTTTACACGTCGCGATATCGGCGTCCAACTCCGACCCAACTCCAACCAAAAGTCACGTGGTTCGGGAGTTGGACCTGATATCGTTCGCGCGTTGTACGGTTTGAACGTACAATGCGATGCTGGAACGATGCCAAAACGATATCGGGGTTGAATGAGCGTGCTATTCAACCCGCCCGATATCGGATGCCCGTTGTAGCCGCATCGTCCCGTGTGACAGCCCAACTACGATGTGTACGCCCACGTCACCCTTTCACTCCCATGTTAACTGGTCGTTCCTGGGTTGGGGGGCGTACACATCGTCGGGACGTTGTATCCCGATATCGGGCTGTCTAAACCGGCGATGCGATGGCGGGAAAAGCACGCTCAAAAAGCGCGCTCCCGCGTCGTTGGCTCCGATATCGGGCCGATATCGGGACGTGTAAACCCACCATTCATGTTTTGTGTAGTATATGTTGAACAAAAACATTGGAATTATTTTTCTGGGATTAAATTTTCTTGTGCATTCAGAGGAGTGCACATATGTGTGCATATAGTCTAAAAGAAGCGTTTTTTTTAATAAAGCACAAGTGAAAGGTAACAGTGTATAATCATTGTAATTCCTGACAACTTTGGTGGGCTGTAAAGGGTGTAATGAGTGGATTGCATTACCTGTGAGTACACATATGCAGTAGAAACCTTTAGAATACAGTAAGTATCCAGCTGAGTTATTAAATTCATACTAAACAATCCTTTGGTTGTTGTTTGTCTATGAGGGACATACTGTATATCCCCTTAGTTGTGTAAACTCAGTTTGTTCACTTCTCTTTCTACTAACACAATTTGCACAATAGCAACCCAAAAATTCTGTTTTGTTATTTCTATTCGTGCACTGGTAGTAGGAAACTGTGTTGTTTGCTATTGCAGCATCCCCAACATTGGGTCAGGTTCACATTAACTCCAATCAGAGTTAAATTTGGGAAGTGCATTTGCAGAGAGCCCATTATATTGGTGGAAATATTCCTACACCATATATGTGCAAGTGAGCATTGTATGTTAATGTTATTTCTGTTCAGATAGTGCAGTCATAGTCAGATCTAAATGGCTGCTTACGTTTCCTCCAACTCGAGCCATCTTTGACATTGAACGAGTTAAAGTCGCCTCGCTCATATAAACAGACGGCACAATATTCCGCTGGATCCAAACATTTCACCTTAGATAATGTTTCTTCGTCTCCAATACACCACGCTCTGCTTTCCTTGTATGCAATGCCAGCAGCCATACTTCATTTATCAAGTTTAAAAATGGATTTGCAACTGAAGGCAGCTGAATCCGTTTAGCGCACATGGTGCTTGGGTTGTTTAAACTGTCACTGGGGAAACAGATTTGCTGGTTCCCAGAATCCGTTCTCTGCTGGAGATGCTGCAGTTTTCATTACCCCTAAATAGTAGACATACGGCACGATCATGGGGGCCTGGGGGGACGCCTCGCAGGGCATTCTACATGTGGTGCTTGTTTTAGAAACCATTTTTGCAGACAGCGATGGAGGTGGCCACGACATCTTCAGGATGATAAACTGAAGCGTCAGCAGCAGATTTATGTGCATGATGCAAATAAATGAACAGAAATAAAATAGGGATGGATAATTAAGGTTTGTCCATAAAGAACAGAACATACGGGAGATTCTACAATTACTCACCACTCGAAATCCAGATTGCTGGTGAAGTCTGTGCTGATTTAATATCTGCACTGACCCGTCCTCACTGAAATTATATTCTACAGCATTTCGGAAGTTGCAGGGAAAGTCATCAAAAATCACGCGCAAGTAAAATCCTCAAGTATCTTGTAAATTTAACATTTTTAATATTGTTCTATGGTTGAAATAATTGTACATTGTATGCTTCATCCCAACAAGGAATAATCAAGGAAATGAACCATTCGGCAAAACATGGTGATTGCACAGCATAGCTTAAAATGGCACTCCAGTAAAAAATTATAGACACTATTAATCGTATTTAACAATAAAGTTTAATCCTTTAGGGTATGTGAACATATCTTTTTCAGGTGGAAGAACTGCCGAGTTTTTCAAGATAAAGATGCATCAGCATTCTGCACCGCAAAACGTCTGTCTGTCCCCTACACTCGGAACCTTCAAGCGGAACCTGAAAACCCATCTCTTCAGAACAGCCTACAATGACCACGGTGCCACATCACCACCACTGAACCCGGTGCTCCACCGCCACTGGGCCTGGCACTCCACCACCATCGGACCCAGCGCTCCACCACCAGAGCAGACCCAACCTACTGTCTCTCTCCCCATTGCCCTGTAGAATGTAAGCCCACAAGGGCAGGGTCCTCTCTCCCCTCTGTATCAGTCTGTCACTGTTAGTTTGTTCATTGTATTTTTAACTTGTTTGTATGTAACCCTTTCTCATGTACAGCACCATGGAACCAATAGTGCTCTGTAAATAAATAATATTACCGTATATACTCGTGTATAAGCCGACCCGTGTGTAAGCCGACCCCCCTACTTTTGCCCCAAAAATCTGGAAAAACCTATTGACTCGTGTATAAGCCGAGGGTGGACCCCAGCACAGGTATACAGCCCCCAGCAGTGTGGTATACAGGCCTCCCCAGTGGTAGTATACAGCAGCCCCAGTGGTAGTATACAGATTCCCCAGCAGCCCCAGTGGTAGTATACAGATTCCCCAGCAGCCCCAGTGGTAGTATACAGATTCCCCAGCAGCCCCAGTGGTAGTATACAGATTCCCCAGCAGCCCCAGTGGTAGTATACAGGAGCCCCAGCAGCCCCAGTGGTAGTATACAGGAGCCCCAGCAGCCCCAGTGGTAGTATACAGGAGCCCCAGTGGTAGTATACAGGAGCCCCAGCAGCCCCAGTGGTAGTATACAGGAGCCCCAGCAGCCCCAGTGGTAGTATACAGGAGCCCCTGTGGTATACAGCAGGCCCCCAGGGGTACATATAGCAGCCCCCAGGGGGTACCCAGCAGCCCCCCGGGGGTACCAACAGCCCCCAGGGGGTACCCAGCAGCCCCCTGGGGGTACCAACAGCCCCCTGGGGGTACCAACAGCCCCCAGGGGGTACCCAGCAGCCCCCTGGGGGTACCAACAGCCCCCAAAAGCTGGCTCTGTCCCCCGTTGTAAGGGCCCCCCCCCGCTGCTTATACATTACCATCCCGGTGTT